>ONZH01016222.1:0-600000 GCA_900303285.1 Rhinella marina
GGATCGGAACACCACGGAAGCACTACGGTGTACTTCCGTGGTGTTTCTGGCCGTGCCTCCGCACCGCAAAAAAGTAGCGCAAGCACTACTTTTTTGCAGTGCCGACCCTCGGATGCGGATCGCGGACCCCATTCAAATTATAGTCCACAGCACAGGCACTGACTGCACACGCTCGTGTGCATGAGCCCTAAAAGTGATATAATGGCCAGAAATAGTGTTATTCACACACCGCACTGTTGATTAATACTGTACTGTATGCTTTAAAGTTATAGAACAATACAAAATACAGATCCTAGTCAAAATTTCCTTTTCTTATATTCTTCATAAACCAGGTGCCAACATCTCTTTTCTTAAGAAGCTTTGCATCATTCGATAGCTGTTGTTCCTCATAGTCACATGTCTCTCTGTGACAAGCATTGCATTTAGAGAATTTTGGACACGGATGACTTACACATCCTGTTACGATGTCACACCCTACATCTTTTGTAAGACTGATTTTAATACTATTTCATTCATAGAAATGAAGTTGACAATTTCTTTGAACTTATTCTCTATATCTTTGTTATGTCATACAGTGATGTATCTCAGCCCAAACCCAGTGATGACTGCGCATTTGCGGCCACCCTCTATTCATTTTTATGGGACTGCTAAAAATAGCCAACGTGACTATTTCTGTCAAACGCATAGAAGTGAACGGAGTGGTGACTATGCTTGCATGGTGTGCTTCCCATACATTTTAATGGGCCTTCTTAAAATAGCATGCCACTTGGGTATTTTTGGCACTTTGCTGGTGGGATTCGCAGCTATAAGACATTGGTGGTAGTATGCCACCAAATCTTGAGATGATAACCTTCCTCCTTGCTCCCTGTCCAGCTGCTAAGGTGCTGATCAGCCTTCCTTTTTAAGCTGGGATCTTTTGTTCCACCTCTTTGTCTGAGTTTTAAGGTTCCTAGTGTCTAGTGTTCCAGCCAGGGTGTTCTTATTTGTTTGTCTGCCCTTGTACCGTACCTTTGCCTGATTATTATATCCGCTGTCTGCCTAGACTATAGCTTGACTATCATATTAAACCATTGCTGCCTGCCCTGACCTCAGACCAGTTTCACAGTTTCTTGCGAACAGTGCCTGCCCTGTTTCTCACTACGTACATTGCCTGTTCTCTTAGCTCTTTCCAGTGATGTAACTGACCCTGGGGGTCAGCCACCAACTACACTGGGAGTATCTCAAGAGGTAGCGGCCTGGTGACTCCTCTGCAGTGAAAACCAGATTCATGTATAGGGGTTAAGAGTGGAAACCAGGGGACTGCCAGGATAACACCCTTTGAGATAGCCCAAAGTCAAACTGGATAGCTGGTACAGTGGTTCCATACCCACTACTGCCCATAATTCTACATAATTTGGTATAAATGCTATTCATGACTCTAGGATAGCAACCGATGTATGAACTGTTGTGGTATTCATGATATCCGTGATAGTTATCACCCAGTTATGATGTATTTAAAGAGGTTTTATTCGACTTTTATATTGATGATCAGCAATTGGTCAGCTGATTGCAGGTGCATACAGCTCATTGGACCAGACTTAGCTTCATACACTGTGTAGTGGCCATGTCCAGTTACCCACAGTTCCCATACAAGTGAAGGGCAGAGAGCAGCAGGAACCAGGCACAGCCAGTACCCATAGTTATTAAAAGCTGACTATTGGCCTGACTCTCCCATGTCGCTGGACCTGTGGAGGGAAGCATACTTACCTGCTCTCCGACGCTGGGATACAGCTCTTTCGGTCTTCTACTGTCACTGATGCGCTTTGGTCACGCTTCTCAACATATGATTTGATGGGGGTGGTCATGTGTGGCGCTGCAGCCAATGACTGGCCATAGTGGTGACAATTCCCCCATGTAGCACATGTCCAGGGTTGCCAACCGTCCAGAAATTTCTGGACAGTCTGTAAAAATAGGTGACTTTTTTCCTGTGTCCGTGAAAAAAAATTGATGTGTCCGTGATTTTTTTGATGCTGCTGGTACTTGACTAAATTAATTTAGTGGTAATTATCATTATTTTAGAGCTCACAGTAAATTATGGTAATGAGATTTTATCAGTATATTGAGCTATAGACATGTATCACTTATAATCTTCATAATTCATTATGGTTTTTCAATTTGTCCGTAAAAAATGTTGGCCGTCCGTGATTTCGGGATAAGTTGTCCAGAAAAAAGAAAAGCTCTGGTTGGCAACCCTGCACATGTCCCAGGGACACATCAACGCTGCGGCCAGTGAAAAGTGGACTGATGAACCCAGCAGCGGGGAGCATTTAAGTATGCATCCCATCACAGGTTCGGTGACATGGGGGGGTCAGGCCAAAAGGCCCCCAATACTGGACAACTCATTTTAATTCTTGAAAACCCTCTTTATCAAATAGTATGGAGAGGACAACAAAGATAGGTGGTTGGGGTAAAGCTATTAATTTAGTTTAAGAATGGTATTTAAAGCTACAGACATATCCTTTGACTCGGATTGCCTAAAGCATGGTTTGTGCTTCATTTGAGAGTTATAACATCAAAAAGGCCTGGAAATGCTTTTTCTGGGATTGGCAAAACGGGTTGTTTTCAAGGAACTTCTACACTGTCTTATATGGACCATGTCTGGTACTGCAGTTCATTGAAGGGCTCCTTTTTTGTTATTCATTGAGAGGTTATGCTAGTAATGGATGCCTGTAGAGCTTTGTTGGCAGCTCTATGATGCAGTTATTCCTAGAGCTCTTATCCTGGTCATGGTTAACACCCTCGTATGCCACTTCCACCATGCCACGCTTCTTTCATCTAGAAGAGAAATAAGTTATTCCTCTGTATCCTTCACAAAGAAAGGGTAGTCCAAGGGTAGATGGACAGTCAGTGAGCATTAGGGTTAGAAACAGGCAGAAGAACAAACTGACCACCCTCCTAAGGGCTCATACACAATTGCAGTTCTGCAAAACATGGATACCGGCCTTGTACGTTCCGTATTTTGGGGAACAGAACATCCAGCCCATAATAGAACTGTCCTATCCTTGTTGTGGTTCTGTTTTTTATGAGTGCCGTGGGACGGACATACGGATGTGGACAGTATTTGGTGTGCTGTCCACATCTTTTGTGGCCGCATTGAACTTAATGGGTCCGTATCCGACCCGAAAAAAATACGGATCGGATGTGGCCTAAAACAATGGTCGTGTGCATGAACCCTAAAGGATGGGAGAAGCAGCTGGACCTTGCACTTGAAGGAGCTTTAGAAAAAGTCTCGCTGTGCGTACTGAGTATATCAAGGGTATATCGTGACTTGCCAGAGTATATCCCGAAAATTATGGGGATGCACACTGTTTGCATCTGTATTTTGCGGACCGCAAAACAGATACGATTGTGTGCAATAGGCCTTATTCAGATTTCCTGGATGTCAGGCTTTTCAAGATGCTGTTCACACTCATCCAAGAATAAAGTCCGTATGTGGGAGAATGCAAAGCTTGACCAGTGAGCTGTTAATGGTTTCTGTGTATTGTATCTGTGCTGTCATCATATTACTCCCTGCCTAATAGGAGGACTAAGATGGCAGACCTGGAAGGCTTCTCAAGACCCCCTGCTGCCATGACAGACGTAACCCCTGCCCTATGTCCATCCCCTAGATCAGGCCCCCAACTACAACTCCCATCATGTCCTCCTGTAGACTAATAGCTGTAGGCTGTCCAGGCATGCTGGGAGTTGTAATTTTGCAACAGCTGGAGAGCCACGGGTTGGGCATCCCTGCCTTAGATGATGCGGTTAGTGTTGACTGTGACTTCTATTTTTTTTTTCGTGTTTTTTAATCAACACATTCTAAGACCCATAACTTTTCTATTTTTTTCATCGATGTAGCTGTGTGAGGTCATGTTTTTGTCTGTGTCATGAAAAAAATAAAATAATGGGAAATAATAAAATAATGTGATAACCGTAAGTCCCTTTAAAAAATTAGGTAACATTATGTTTGCTCTATTTGATTGGGCTAATTGACTTGGATTATCCACTTTTACTATATTAACCTTTATTACTATGTTTATTTCATACTTTGAATATTTTTAGCTTTAGTTTTTTACTTTTTTCTTAATTTTCTTCCTGGCCTTTCCATTCTTAGTTAGCATATGCTGATAAATTACAATTAGTATTTTTGACTGTTCTTCTCTGGCATTCCTGGTTTAGTAATTGTGTGTGTTGCACATTCAGCTATGATTGGCGCCTGTGCATGTTTGTGATCATTCATTTTTTGCACATATTCCTCAATTCCATTTGCTCTCTTTGCATACATTAATTATGGACGCCTGCCACTATCTACTATTTGTATATTTTTGTCAATCTAATTTTTGGTATAAGCATCATCATTTACATTCAATAATGAATTATGTTAATGCATTTTGGTTAAATTGTTTATACTAAACTTTTTTTCCTTAAAGGGAACCTGTCATCAACTTTTTGCTGATCTCACTTAAGGCATCATAAAATAGAGACAGAAATGCTGATTTCAGTGGTGTGTCACTCATGAGGTAAAAGTAAGTAGTTGCCAAGAACCAGCATCATAATCATTGCAGCTCAGGCCTTGAAAAGAGTCAAATCTACCTGAGAAGAGTCATGGTTATTCATAATCTTCTTCTCTCCCGCACATCTGCTGATGACTGGTAGTTCTCTCCTAGAGAGAAAAGGAGAAAACTAGGTAGGAGCCTGTCAGTCATCAGCAGGTGGGCAGGAAGAGCAGGAATTCATGAATAACCAGGACTCTTCTCAGGTGGCCATGGCTCTTTTCCAGGTCCAGTCTGCAGTGATTGTGATGTTGGTTCTCGGCAAAGACTTATTTTTAACTTGTAAATGGCAGACCGTTGAAATCGTATGGGTAGCATAAAGTTGATGACAGGCTCCCTTTAAAAAAGCGCAGGTATATACCATGAATTAAATGTATCATTTATTGATAAAATCTTTTTAGGCCTTATAGTATTTAGGTTATAATTGGAATAGGTTCTACTTATAAATCATGGACTAATGTACTGATCCTTCACCTTCTTTGTGGTTAGAAATAGTTTTTTGACTATAGTGATACACTTTTTATTGCATCATTAATACAGATATGCACATTATGTATTGGGAAGCACTATTGCACTTTTTTAATAATGAACAACCGGCTCTGTATAGCATATTAGATAAAATGTCTTATGTGCGCATATTGGAACGCAGATTAGATGTGCGGTTATATTTATTTGTCTGATCATGGTTATGCAGTTTTAATTTTATTATTCATTTATATGTGCACATTATGTATTTTGCACTTTCATCTGTTTATGTAGTGCCTAAACTTGTGCTGCATAGTATTGCAGATGGAATACATTAGTTCCTCTTCCTGGAGTGCACATGGGAACGCAGGCTACATCTCTTCTTGTCCCTGGAACGCATGTTTTTCAGTGGTGGCACCATTTTGGGGTACATATAAATCACTGATTAGCTTTTCTTTATTCTTTTATTTTTGGGTGGGGGAGGTAAAAGGAAAAAGCATTTCCAGCATTGCTTTTGTGTTTTTTTCCCCTGTTGTTTGCCACTTGGTAATAAAAATAATGTTACCTTTATTCTGCAGGTCAGTACAAACATGGCATTACCAAATATGTGTAGATATATTTAGACCTAAAATGCAGAAGAAACGCAAATCTTTCTATTACCCTTTTTCTCTGTAAGTTCCACTCCTTGCTTTGGTGTGCAAAATCCTGACCAAATACAGAACGGGGAAGACTGACAGAGGACAACCACAGAGATGTAGACATGCTCAGTTATAAAGTCTGTCCTCTGGAACCCGCATAAGGGCCCTCCAGCCCCCATCTTGCCGGGTGACAAGGCCTCTGACTGCTTCGTTCTGCTAGAGAATGAATGGAGGTGTATCCATGCAGAGGCTATTTTTACAACTCCCACAGAAGTGAATTGTATGTGGCCACGTATCTATTCATCTTCCACCTGGATGCGACAACCAGAGACCTTGCCATGAGGTGGGATAGCAGACCCTATTTTAGAGATTGGTTACTCTGTGCCCCTCTTCAGTTTATACAGTTATTGTAGAGCAGCACAAGCATCTATAGAACCTGTTCTTCTGGTCCATCATTTTTCAGCACAATGGGTTATAAGCTTGTACTACAAGCATTTCTGCTACTTTTCTGCTTGTGTTCGTGAGCAAAGAACATGTCTATTTTCAACTAATTCCCAGACTTACGGGAACTCTTGCAGAATAAATACCATTGAGATGTGACATTTCAGGAAAAACTGCATACTGTGCGCTGCACAAATTTTTCTGACTGTTTGTTACTTGTTGTATTTGATGTATATTTCTCAGTATAGTTATATGGAAACTCTTGAAATCTAGGTCCAAGTGTAGTTAAAGGAGTTGTCCTCAGGATAGGTCATCAATATTAGATCATGGAGTTCGACACCCGGCACCCCCACGTATTGGCTGTTTGAAGAGAAGGCCGCTCTCTATAGATGCTGACTCATTCACTTCTATGGGGCCCTTTTCTTCCGTTTTATGGCTCCGCAAAACAAATAAGACGTGTCCTATACTTGTCAGTGAAAATCAGGACGTGGCCCCTTCGAAGTTCATGGGTCTGCAAAAATACAGAATGCAATCTGTTTTTTTGCGGACATGCAGAACTGTTTGCAAAAAAACAGATCTGCAGTTTTGCGGCCGTCTGAATGAGCCCTTATAGTAATAACATTTAACCCTCATAGGGGGCTAGATTCTGGAATAATTTGATCCCTTGTCTTGTTCACTCTAATAGAGATCTATTAGGATCAATAGGATTTTGACACTCTCCCTGCTGAGCTGTACTTTGTGCACAGTAAGCAGCTTACCATGGCAGGCATGGGAAGGTTCAATAGCATCCAGGTTGCCCATGGTAACTGATCAGAGCCCTGCAATTTCACTTCGGGGGCTCACATATGCTATGATTTTTTAAAAAGTCGCAATCTCACTCCAGGAGGAGGGTGGAGTAGGAAAACTGGAGGAGCTTCTTTAGACAAAAGTGTTCGGTCTAAGGCTCCATTCACACGTCCTGTTTTTCTTTCCTGATTCGATCCTGATTTTTTCAGGACCCATTGAAATGAATGGATCCAGATCAGGATCGAATCAGGAAAGAAAAACAGGACGTGTGAATGGAGCCTAAGGAGAAGAAAATTTTTTCATACAACATGAGACATTTGATAAATGTGGCATAAAGTACTCCAACACAGACTCAAGCAAAACTGACTTCAAATTTTCCCTTCATGATAAATCTCCCCCATTGTGATTACCCATTCGTCACTGCTGCAGCCAGTCACTGTCAGTGGTGACGTAAGGGTAAAGGCAGCGTCATCACTGCAAAGCAGCGACCAGGAGGAGCTGGAGTTTCCATTCATTTTTAACTGTGACTAATATAATATTTTGTAAGTTTATGACCGGTCAGCATGGTGGCTCAGTGGTTAGCACTGGTACCTTGCAGCACTGAGGTCCTAAGTTTGAATCCGACCAAGGACAACATCTGCATGGAGTTAGTATGTTGTTATCTAGTAACCATAACCTGTAATATTAATACACTCCAGAAATATATCCAGTCCTCTCTTAAGCTTTATCAGTGAGGCCTATTTCAAACTTGTGTTATGGCATTTCGGTTTTGAGATTTGGCAGAGGATCTGAAAACCGGGCAAAACCGGATCAGTTTTGTCACCATTAGGCCCCTTTCCCACGGGCGAGATTTCCGCGCGGGTGCAATGCATGATGCGAACGCATTGCACCCGAACTGAATCCTGACCCATTCATTTTAATGGGGCTTTTCACATGAGCGTTTTTCTTTCATGCATCACTTCTGCGTTGCGTGAAAAACGCAGCATGTTCTATATTCTGCATGCAATCGGCGCGTTTTTAACGCAACGCATCCGTAACGCATCCGCAACGCATACTGAACAAATCCGCAACGCTCGTGTGAAAGAGGCCTTAATTGTCAACAGGGACAAAACGGATCAGGATGCATTCTGTTCCATTTTGTTGTGTTTTTTGACCAGACACAAAACTGCTGCACGTTGCGGTTTTGTGTCCAGTCTGTGAAAAGGAACAAACCAGATCTGGCATAAGAATTTATGTAAGTTAAAGGGAACCTGTCATCTCCAAAACACCCCCTGAACTAGAGTAATCGTTGTATAGTGTAAGTGATGCTGAATCCGAATATGTAAGTTTTATCTTCATACTCACTTCGATTCCGACGCTGTGCTCCCACAAACCTGCAGTAAAATGCACTCACTGGACTCCAGTGCTCACTCACATAATGGAGAGGACTCAAAGAAGAGTCCAGTGAGTGCATTTTACTGCAGTTTTGTGGGAGCACAGCGTCAGAATGGAAGTGAGTATGAAGATAAAACTTACATATTCGGATTCAGCATCACTTACACTATACATCTCTTACTCTAGTTCAGGGGGTGTTTCGGAGATGACAGGTTCCCTTTAAGTCAGATACGTTTTTTTTTCTTTTTGTTAGTGCCCATTGCGATTTTCATACCAGATCCGGTTTGTTCAGTATTGATTTATTACAACCAGATGCGGCTAACACGGATGCATCCGGATGTATTAAATGGCCCGATCTGTTTAATTCTGGTTTTGAGATCCTCTGCTGGATCTCAGAACCGGAATGCCACAAGGCAAGTGTGAAACAGACATGAGTTCTCCGTCACCACCTCCTCAGGCAGAGAGTTCCATAGTCTCACTGCTCTTACTGTAAAGAATCCCCTTCTATGCTTTGCTGATTTGTACTAAGGTGAAAGATTGGGCTGAGACAACATAGAGATAATATAGTCCGTAATCATGAAGTATTTCTGAGCCTTATATATTTGGCTGCCGTCTGTGTATATGGAGATGACATAATAATCTCGCGGTTCCCTTACACTGGCTGTTCCTTCTCCTTACTACTGCTTATCTCAGGCAAAATATGAAGAGGAAATCCTTTCACCCTCCTTATCACAGCTCACAGTCTTTCTTCTGGATGCCTATTCATCATTAGATTATTTCGGAACAATAAGCAGCAGCGTCAGTTTACACGGATATTATTAACTTCACAAGTGGGAGATGGCTTTGTTAAACTTCTCAGTTCTTGTGCCTGGAAAAAAACGTGGTATTTAGTTTAACAATAGCGATGATGGATGAGAATAAAATACAATGCAAATACATTTTCGGGTAGTGTTTCTCTGCAGTGCCGGACCAGGACTGGGTGGGAAATTGTCGGGGTAGCAATGAGGATAAATCATCGGATGCCAATTCTGTTTACTTTCTGTTTATTTTTATTAGTAAAATGGGAGATTTTAAGTTTTATTTTATTTTTTTTTAACTTTTTAAAAACCTTTTTACTTTATTTTTTTAACATCCTGTTGGGCATGAACATACGATTGTTAGATTGTGTATATCATAGAATGCAATTGCTTACCATCGCAGCCTATGAGATAATCCCTGTCTTTCTTAAGAATTAAAGGGGTATTCCCATGTCGGACACTGGGGGCATATTGCTAGTATATGCCCCCATTGTCTGATAGGCCTGCAGCTACCTCGTAAACTGAGCAGGCAAAGTGAAGAAGGGCTCAGTGCGAATGTGCGTCCACCCTCCATTCATTTCTGTGGGGCTGCTGAAAATAGCCAAGTCTCTGTCAACCCCATTGAAGTGAATGGAAGCAGCGGCTGCACAAGCGCGGTGTGCCTCCGTTCATTTCCATGGGGCCAACAGAAATAGCTGGGCCAGCGCTCTGCTATTTTCGGCGGTCCAATAAAAATGAATGGAGGGTGGCCGCACATTCGCGGTGAGCCCTCCTTCACTTTGCCAGCTCAGTTTGACCTGCACCTATAAGACAATCCGGACATATCCTAGCGATATGCCCCCATTGTCTGAGACGCGAATATCTCTTTAATAGGACCATAATCCTGACAGACCTGGGAGCTTTTACAAGGCTCCTGGCTGCCATAGAAAATGAGCAGCTCACTCAGTCTCATTGTGGGAGGGGGCGCATAGTCCATGGGAACAGCCTTCTCCTGGTAAATGACCATTCAGGTGCCATGGTTGCAATTGACCACAGTATCTAGGGGGTTAAAAAAGTCCATGATCAAAATAGTCTTCAATCATGGACTTTGCAGACAGGTGTCTGTTATGCAAAAAAACAGGCACCCGTTGGCTATGGCACCCGCTCAGCTCCTGAGTGGACCCTATCTTTAAAGACTTGACATGTAAGGAGGGCATTAAAGGGAATATGTCAGGTCCATTAAAGGGGTTATCTCTGCTGCACTCCCCGGAGCTCTGGTGAGTGCAGGCAGCCCCCTGCATTTCTCCAAGCATAGCGGCAGTGCTTGGTATTGCAGCTCAGCCCCTTTCACTTCAATGGGGTTGTACTGCAACTAGGCCATGTGACCGATGTACAGTGATGTGACAATGGCCTAGGAAGGGGCGACATTGCCCATAGAGAGCTTGACCTCTTCTGACAGCCGATCGGCTGGGGTGCCAGGTGTCAGATCCCTACTAATCTGATATTGATTACCTATCCAGAGGATAGGTCATCAATATTAATTAAGGGATAACCCCTTTAAGCCCTATTAAGTACAGCACAACATAAATAGTACTTTTGCCACTGGCCTCAGGTCGCCAAGTTGTATGGCCGTACTCACCTCCTTTCTGCCATTGTGCACCCACAAACCAGCTCTGGAATACATTGAGTCCTCTCCATTTTGTGCACAAGCTCTGTTCCAGGACTGGTTTGTGGGAGCCCATTTGGGTGAGTATAGCCATGAAACTGAGCAGTCCGAGGCCAGCGGCAGCAGTACTAGTCATGTAGTATTCTACTTAATAGGTCGCAGCTGGGATTGCAGAGTAGTGGTGATCCCATAGAAATGAATGGGATCGCTGCAGCAGTTGCATGGCAGTTGGATTTTTTGTGACTGCCACAGCGATCCCATTCATTTCAATGGGATCACCACTACTAGCGATCCTAGCCACAATACCAGTGTCGCTGTGTAGCCCTAGCCTTAGAGGGCCTGATAAATTCCCTTTAATACTTTGTCTTCTTTCATAATACACTCCTGATTTTTGGCTCCAAATTGCATATCACACCCATTGTTGTGTGGCCTTTGTGCAGCTCAGTCCCATTTAAATGAATGTGATTGAGCTGCAATACCATGTACACCTGCTATGCAGTGTATGGTTCTGTGCTATGTACTTATGAAGAGGCCGCAGCAGTCACCTATTCATCAGTGCAGGCCCTGTAGACAATGGAAGAAGTTACTACTTTTACATTTTATAATTTGCAGAGCTGAGCCCCATAGTCTTTTGTGCTGCCTAATCAATTTTGCTTGTAGGAGTCCATTAGCATGCTTGCTTATATAATATAATGCAAACTTTCTGTATGTTACTGTATTAAACCTGTCAGTGCAGCATCCTATTAGGTCCTGCTCTTCCAAGACCTTGTAGGTATACTAAGAGGGCAGACCTAAAGGCTATTGGTAGGTCCTGAAATACCATGTCAACCCATCAGCACAAAAACCATTGCGTCATGGAAAGGGGTGACAGACGGAGCCCCCTCCCTCTGGCTAATCGCTTAGTTGCTGCTGCCCTTATATTATTTCCTTTTTACTTTCTCTTAGGATAGATTATATTATCCCAGTCATGGTTAAAGTCACTCACTGATGATTTTCCAACGACATCTAATGGAGGTTTTTTATCAAGAATCTACTAGACTTTCAGTGAAATATTTCCTGACGTTGGTTCTGATCTTTCCTTTAACTCATTTCAGATTGTGCCCCTTTATTTTTCCCTTCAGTTCTCCCTTCTTAAAACTTATTTAAACCTTTAACACATTTAAAGGTTTTGATCATGTCTCCCTTCTCCCTCACTCATCTAGGCCAGTGATGCCCAACCTGTGGCTTGCCTACCGCATCCTCCTTTGCTTGGACGATCTGAGCAAGCGGAGAAGACAGGCCCCTACTGAGGTTTTGTTGCTTCCCGCTGGGCCTCTCTGCTGCTGTACTATGCTTAAGTGCAGGACAGTGTAGAAAAAAAGCTAATATTACTGGTTTCTTTACAATCATATATTGTGCTTATGAATAAAGCAATAATATGTATTAGCTTTCTAAACATAGAAAGCACGACTGCTCTCAATGTGGTAAGGCTATAGTAAGTAGTGTATATGATGTGCTCATGCTAGGACACAGCTCTAGACCCAGCTCTTCCCTCAGCATGCCGATGTCCACACCTGGCAATCAAGGGAAGGGAGAGAGAGTGTGCAGAACACAGAGGCAATACATAAGCAAGGGCTACAAGGATCCAGCCCCACCCTCTGGTGCTCCAACCTGTTCATTTGCATATGAATAAAAACACAGATGTATCTGCAGCTGATCAACCCTACCAAATAGTATGCATGGTTTAATAGCATTGATCATGCTGACAGGGGCTCTTTAATTGATTTTAGGTTTATAGTTGCTGCAACACAAATATCAACTACACAATAAGAACAATCATTCATTAAAAAAATTCAATTTCCATATTTTTTTCCAATACATACAGTAGGGAAAGTTGGATAAGGGGGGGAAGGAAAAATAAAAATAATTTCAATGGGATTTTTCTACTGTCCCACTAGGTTTCTAGCTTTTTTGGTGACCAGAATAACGCATTCACTTATGCGCCTCCACCCATCAATAAAGGTAAACAGTGTTTTCTGTTCATCATGATTCTTTGGCATTTATTTGCCATGATTTTCATAGTGATTTTCCATATGGCAGGACAAAGGGGAGATGACCATGGTGTGTGAATACAGTGTTAGTGAATGAAGTGGATTGGTTAAGGATCTCATATAGTTTCCTTTTTAATATGTTTAAATACAGTGCCTTGTGAAAGTATTCGGCCCCCTGGAACTTTTCAACCTTTTGCCACATTTCAGGCTTCAAACAAAAAGATATAACATTTTAAATTGTTGGTGAAGAATCAACAACAAGTGGGTCACAATTGTGAAGTGGAACAAAATTTATTGGATCATTTAAACTTTTTTTGTAATAATAAAACTGAAATGTTGGGCGTGCAAAATTATTCGGCCCATTTACTTTCAGTTCAGAAAACTCACTCCAGAAGTTCATTGAGGATCTCTGAATGATCCAATGTTGTCCTAAATACTGATGAAGATAAATAGAATCCACCTGTGTGTAATCAAGTCTCTGCATAAATGCACCTGCTCTGTGATAGTCTCAGGGTTCTGCATCATGAAGACCAAGGAACACACCAGGCAGGTCCATGATACTGTTGTGGAGAAGTTTAAAGCCGGATTAGAATACCAAAAGATTTCCCAAGCTTTAAACATCCCAAGGAGCACTGTGCAAGCGATCATATTGAAATGGAAGGAGTATCAGACCACCGCAAATCTACCAAGACCCGGCCGTCCCTCTAAACTTTCATCTCAAACAAGGAGAAGACTGATCAGAGATGAAGCCAAGAGGCCCATGATCACTCTGGATGAACTGCAGAGATCTACAGCTGAGGTGGGAGAGTCTGTCCATAGGACAACAATCAGTCGAACACTTCACAAATCTGGCCTTTATGGAAGAGTGGCAAGAAGAAAGCCATTTCTCAAAGATATCCATAAAAAGTCTGGTTTACAGTTTGCCACAAGCCACCTGGGAGACACACCAAACATGTGGAAGAAGGTGCTCTGGTCAGATGAAACCAAAATCCAACTTTTTGGAAACAATGCAAAACGATATGTTTGGCGTAAAAGCAACACAGCTCATCACCCTGAACACACCATCCCCACTGTCAGACATGGTGGTGGCAGCATCATGGTTTGGGCCTGCTTTTCATCAGCAGGGACAGGGTTAAAATTGATGGGAAGATGAATGAAGCCAAATACAGGACTATTCTGGATGAAAACCTGTTGGAGTCTGCAAAAGACCTGAGACTTATCTTCCAACAAGACAATGATCCCAAACATGAAGCAAAATCTACAATGGAATGATTCAAAAATAAATGTATCCAGGTCTTAGAATGGCCAAGTCAAAGTCCAGACCTGAATCCAATTGAGAATATGTGGAAAGAGCTGAAAACTGCTGTTCACAAACGCTCTCCATCCAACCTCAAAGAGCTCGAGCTGTTTTGCAAGGAAGAATGGGCAAGAATTTCAGTCTCTAGATGTGCAAAACTGATAGAGACATACCCCAAGCGACTTGCAGCTGTAATCGCAACAAAAGGTGGCGCAACAAAGTATTAATGCAAAGGGGCCAAATAATTTTGCACGCCCCACTTTTCAGTTTTATTATTACAAAAAAAGTTTAAATGATCCAATAAATTTCGTTCCACTTCACAATTGTGACCCACTTGTTGTTGATTCTTCACCAAAAATTTAAAATGTTATATCTTTTTGTTTGAAGCCTGAAATGTGGCAAAAGGTTGAAAAGTTCCAGAGGGCCGAATACTTTCGCAAGGCACTGTAGATAAGTTAAAAAATGAAAGTGTGAACATGTTCCAATCATTTTTAGTAAGTACACCTAATCTCTCTAATCAGACACAACTATTGCTGAAAAGTGAAAGTGTAATCTAGATATCTCCTGCGGAAGAGGAAACCATTCGTGTTAAGAGTGATTTATTTTTTATTTTTCTACAAAAGATACAATACCAAACATGTCAGTCTTGTGGATTAGTGCACCAAATAAAGTATTACGACTAATGCTGCTGGTGTGTTTTGACATATTTAAATTCACGACTTTCGCCGTAAATTAACAGTGGGTGGTGGGGAAGGGGTTAAAGGGGTTGTGTCACTTCAGCAAGTGGCATGTATCATGTAGAGAAAGTTATCACAACACACTTACTAATGTATTGTGATTGTCCATGTTGCCTCTTGCTGACGTGATTCATTTTTCCATCACATTATACACTGCTCGTTTCCATGGTTACAACGACTCTGCAATCCAGCATCAGTGGTGGCCGGGGCTAGGATTTTAGCTCCAGCAAATTTACTATCTTTTACCCATGGAAACAGGTGTAAAAGTGGAGTAAAAACTACTCCAGTCAGGGTCTGGAGTAGTTTTTACTCCAGGTGCATGGACTGTTGGAGGTGCACCTAATTTATGTCATCATAACTCATGCAAATCCTCCAGGGGGAAACAAAGACCAGCGTAAAAAGCTGATCTTTGAAAATGACCTCCTGTGGTTTGTATTCTTAGACAGTGTAGAGTGCGCCACTATCAGTAAATCTGCTTCACTGGTGTTGTCAAAGCACCTGAAAAATGCCAAGAGCTCCAGGCAGAAAAACAAAAGGCGCTATGTAATTGAGAAAAAAAAAGAGTAGCAAAAAAACCTTGTGTGTCTTTCATTTCATATATTTGGGCCAAAAAGGCTGCAAGACCTGGGGGCGTTCTTTAGCTGGCTGTGATACTAAGACATTGACAAACCTCAATCTAATTTGTGGAGGTGCTGATGCCTGAGAGAGAGTCCCCTTCCTCTAAACCACTTAGATACCATGTTTGCTATTAAATGCAGCATCTAAGGGGTTAGACGGCCCGGATCAGCGCTTCTGCCGATCCAGACTTTTAGAGAATGTAAATTCACAATCTGATGTACTCTCTACATCTGCAGACATAAGATTTACTTTTGCAGTCTTCTCTTCGTGCAATTATCTTGTTTCTACTTTGATGTTCTGAGGTTGCATTTTTGCATACAGCTGCAAAATGACCAACTTCTCCACACGGTAGTTTGCACAGGTAGGTCTCTGAAAAATGTGCTTTTTTACTTCAGATTTTCCTGTTATAACATAGTAACATAGTTTATAAGGCCGAAAAAAGACATCTGTCCATCCAGTTCAGCTCAGATATTGCATTACAGTGCTCCTTCAAGATACAATGGCCTCAGGATACAATATTTTCAACATACAATGGTCTTTTCTGACTCATCGTAAGTTGAACCTAGACTCAACATACAATGTCTCAGACTCAGGTCCAACCTATCAAGGTGACTTCTCTGGTAAAATATCTGGATTAGTAGCTAGTTATCTTAAGCTATTCCTGACTGCTATATGTAAGGACTTGTTTTATCTGTCTTAGCTATCTGCTTATTTTTCTTAAATTTTAATTTTCCCTTATCTTGGATGACATTTTGGGGCTTTGGAACCGATTACTCTACTTGCAATGGTTTCAACATACAATGGACATCCTGGAACCAATTAATATTGTATCTTGAGGGACCAATTTGATTTCAGTAGATTCTTTGTTTTCAGTATGCAAAGCCTGAAATCCAGCAAACTTGAAAGGGTCTGATTAGGGTCCATCAGTAGTTTTCTTCTGAGGTGCAGAAAGGTATGGACATGGGTTATGAAGGTTTTGTTGGAGATGTATGGGTTACAAAGTCCCAGACTTCAGGATGCTTGTGCTTTATTCTCCACCTAGGCAATACACTGACAGAGCCTCGCCCAGAACACCGGCTCATAAGTCATAATATCATAACAATGCTCAGCCAACCACTGGTAATTACCAATTGTTATCCTGTTTTACTAGTCAGATCTTCAAAACCCTTTTTTCTGTTTCCAGTTTAGAGTCCTTCATATTCAATGGCAGGGAAACCAATGAACAGGAAGCTGAAATGAATTCAGACGTTCTACTTGAAGAAACTCTCATTAAAAGGTCACAGCAGAAGAAGAGGACGTCTCCATTAAACTACAAGGAAAGAATATTTGTACTCACAAGGACGAAACTCACCTATTACGAAGGTCGCTCTGAGGTAAGGGGATGCTGACGTAGCTCCGATCTTATATATAAATGAAAAAAGGTGTTTTGATGGGAAGTATTTGGCTTTTCAATGATGTCACTTTAAAGGTTATGTGTCACAATTGTCTTTTATGTTTAAGTATTTGACCATACAGGGCTCCAGATGGCAAACACAATGGTCAGCAATATAACCAATAATTTGGAAATGTCAACAAGAACTTACAGTCTTGTCGCCATTTGTGGCTAGCCCCACAGCTCCCGATAGCGACCAAGCGATGTAAATGCACAGCACTTGGTACTTGGCTTTAAACTAGAGTGTTGTGTGTGCGGTTCAGGAGTAAAGCCCTTGCTGCTGTACTCTAACAGGTGGCAGCCGGGATCACAAGGAGAAAACGGTTTATTACTGCTTCTCCCGTGTTCTTACCTTAGCACTGTGCAGGGTTTCCTCTTATTGGACCTGGTGATCACATGTTGGGTGTTCTTGAGCAGAGGTACACCCTCTGTAGCTGGGGCTCCTTTAGATCAACCAAATATAAACAGTACAAATATCCCCAGAGGTATTTTAATGACCTTTTGGGGGCATATAATGTGGCAGAAATATATAAAAAATAAACTAAAGGTTATATTAGGCTGCCAGATTTTCTGCCCGATAATTGCTAAAGAGCATTCATATGAACGCTCGTTAGCGATCATCTGGCAGTGTAATACTGCCTCTAAATGTCGGATGAACGGCCAAACGCTCGTTCATTGGGGAAGTCCAGATCTTTCAACATGTTGAAACATCTGGATTTGCCAGCGGCAAATCACGTTGTCTAATAGCGATCACACCGCTGTCCTGCATAAGGGATGAGTGATGGCATAGCGATCGCTCCTACCCATGTTGCGGAGGACTTTGCTGCATGTAATAGCAGTGGGGTCCTCTGCTTGCTTTCTGACGATTGCTAGGAGGGAACGCTTCCCTTCCAACAATTGCTAGCAGCATCGGGGTGTCTAATAAACCCTTAAAGAAGCTGTCTCAAATAGCATTTATTATGTAGAGAAAGTTAATACCAGGCACTTACTAGTGCATTGTTATTATCCATAGTGCTTCCTTTACTGGCTGGATTAGTTTTTCCATCACCTTATACATTACCTGTTTCCATGGTTATGACCACCCTACAATCCATCAGTGGTGGTCGTGCTTGCACACTATAGGAAAAAGCACTAGCCTACGCGCGGTCCCACGGTCTCTGCCACCAGAGAGGCCTGCGCTTTTTCATAAAGTGTGCAAGCATGACCACCACTGCTGGATTGCAGGGTGGTCGTAACCATGGAAACAAACAGTGTATAATGTGATGGAAAAATGAATCCAGCCAGCAAAGGAAGCAATGTGGACAATCACAATACATTAGTAAGTGCCTTGTATTAACTTCCTCTACACAATAAATGTTGAAGTGAGACAACCCCTTTAAAGGCTATAAACACCTTTGGGGGCAATTTTTTTAATTATTGCATTTTACTTATTTTGACCTAAAAATCACTTTTTCAATTGGTCTTTATTAACAATATAGAATCCTTTTTTTGTGTACAGAGAAGAGATGCTCTACTAGCTGCCTGTGGATTTTTTCTCAATTCTGTCATCTGAGGAGCAGACAGACTCCTTATATCTGCTCTTACATTATAAACACTCATTAAAGCTCAATCCTTACCTTACTGATAAGAATGTGGCTTAAATGAGTGTTTATGACCTCTTAGTAGTTTACAGATAGGGGTAATTAGATGACCGGCACAAAGTGAAAGTGAAAGTACCAGTCACCCAGCTAGACAAACAGTTAACCCTTTGTGACTGAACTCAGATCAATATTTTTAATAAAGACCAATTGAAAATGTGATTTTTAGCCAAAAATAAGTTAAGTGCAATCATAAAAAAATTGACTCCAAAGGTGTACATAGCCTTTAAAAAAATACAAATATTAGGAAAAAAATGTCTGTGACAACTGTAACAAAGTTGCAAAAATTATTTTGGTAGCTCAACAAATAAAATTTGGACCATTAAACTTTATCAGTATAAGGGCTCACGCACACGACCGTATGTATTTTACGGTCCACAAAAACCATCCGCTAAAAATACGGATGACGTCCGTGTTTATTCCATATTTTGCGTAACGGAATAGCTGGCCCCTAATAGAACAGTCCTATCCTTGTCTGTAATGCGGAAAATATTAGGACAAGTTCTATTTTTTTGCAGAACGGTCATACGGAAATGGAAAGCACATGGAGTAACGTCAGGGTTTTTTTTGCTGACTCATTGAAATAAATGGTTCCACATACTGTCCGCAAAAAAAACGTAACGTTCGTGTGCATGAGCCCTAAGATTGGTGATGGTCTGACACCCAGCACCCCAGTGATCAGCAGTTCCTTCCATTGTGTACTGGCTGGGAGCTGAGCTGCAATACACCAGCACGGCTGCTACACAGTGGACGGAGCAGCTATAGGTGCCAGGATTTGGACCCCCACCACTCTGATAATGATGACCTATCTGGAAGATCAAACAGTTAGAATGCTCCATTTATGTAGGTCTTTTTACACATCGTCATTAAAGGGTTTTTGCAAGCTCTTGAAATTGATGAGCTATCCTCAGGATAGGTCATTAATATCCAATAGCTGAGGGTCCAAAACCCCCAACACTGCCACAGTCTGCTGTACCCTTCAGCCTCCCTCTCTGGAACTGGCTTTTGAATGAGGTATGAAGCAGACAGCTCCATTCAAAATGTCATGGCGGAGCTGGGTTACTGCAGTTAAAGGGAACCTGTCATCACCTTTATGCTGCCCATACTAACGGCAGAATAAAGTAGAGACAGGTGGGTTGATTTCAGCGGTCTGTCATTTGTAAGTTAACAGCAAGTGGTTGCCGAGAACCAACATCACAATCCTTGCAGACTGGACCTGGAAAAGAGTCCCGGCCACCTTAGAAGAGTCATGGTTATTCGTAAATTCCTGCTCTTCCTGCCCACCTACTGATGATTGACAGGCTTCTACCTAGTTTTTTCCCTTTCTCTCTAGGAGAGAACTGACAATCATCAGCAGATGTGCGGGAGAGAAGGAGATTATGAATAATGACTCTTCTCGGGTAGATTTGACTCTTTTCGATGCCTGTGCTGCAATGATTATGATGCTGGTTCTCTGCAACCACTTACTTTTAGTTCATGAGTGACACGCCGCTGAAATCAGCATTTCTGTCACTATTTTATGCTGCTCTCAGTGAGGTCAGCATAAAGTTGATGACAGGTTCCCTTTAAGCTCCCATTGAAGTGAATGTTTGCCAAGGTGCAGTAACCCAGCACAGCCACGACATTTTCAATGGAGCTGGGCTTTGGACTGAGGTTTTCCATTCAGCATTGGAGGCTGCATGGAACTGTTGATCAAGGAGGTACGGGTGCCAGGCCCCCAATGATCAGATATTGATGACCTATCCTGAGGATAGGTAATCAATATCAGGAGCCTGAAAAATGACCTTGGATGGAACTGGAAACAGAAAGCTCCATCCACTGTGTAGTGGCCATACCATGTAGCTCAACTCCCATTCAAGTAAATGGGAAAAGCACCGCAGTAACCAACTTCATTCACTGCACAATGAACAACGCTGTGTACTTCCGCATCCAACGACTCTTGAATAGCTGATCGGTGGAGAGGTGGGATGATGGACTTCCATCAAATCTGATATCGATAGCTTATCCCAAGGAGAGATATATGGGGCATCACACACAGTAAGGCTTTTAATTATAAATATTAATTATATAAATATTTACCGTAATTTGGCAATGAAAATTTTTATTTGGCTTCTACATTTTTCAGTTCAGGAGCCAATGACTCATAAATAGTTTTTTTTTAGCCTGGAGCACTGCCATACAAATGAAACACTTACTCTATACCATGTTGTCTAGAAAGTGGGTCCATGAAGTATAATTGTGACATTGTGAGCTGCATCTATTATCATAATTATTATATGGAAATATTCCTTTAAGACATTGCCAGGTAAGTAATATCTTAAATGGAGTTTTCCAAGGCTTATATATTGATGATCTACCCCCATGCTATGTGAATAATAGTTGACTGTTGGGGATCAGAGTCTCGTACCCCTCCAATCAACTGTTTCAGCCTCACAGTATACCAGTCCATGCATTGTATAGCTGCAGTCAATGTTACTGATCTGCCAATGGACATGAAATCATGGCTGAGAAAGAGGATGTAGCGTTCCCCTGAGTGCTGCAGCCCCTTTAAACAGCTGACCGGTAGGTTTGTGGGAAGTTGGCCCCCCATTACTACTTTCATAGTGTAGTCTTAGAAAGTAAAAAGCTGTAGTACAAACTACTGTTAGCATAACATATTGTTACCCTTTCAGTTTTCTTCAGGGCCTGATGCCATATCCTTCCTAGCATGAGAATCTGGTATGCAATAACATGCTGACATCAGGCATACAAGATAAGGAAATGATACAAAACTTGTAAACTAACCACAGTTTATATGAACAGAAAATGACTAGCAAATGCCATGTATAAATGCATAAAGTCTGTTAAAGTCACCTAAAGTAGTAACAGAGGTGCATCTAGGGTTTTACACTTTGCTGGCCAAGGACATACACAGAAGGCTTATCATAGCAAAGTAAGGGAATGTGGAGTTGCATATATAGTTACTTGAGGAATACCAGGAGACCAGGACACAGACATGGAGCACAAAGGGAGCCAGTTTCAGACCTTGGGTGGTACTAGTAGACCCCGAGAGCAGCATCAAAAGAGTAGTCTTTGAATAGACTCAAAAAAATTCCAACGCCCATAGCACGCCAGGTCACAACACAGGATGAAGGTCAAGGCACTGGCAGAGAGAGGGTCATCAAGGTGAGTCTAGAAACTAGTATCGTTTCACAAGCTGGTTGCAAGGCACAAGGCCAAACGCTGTAACCAAGGCAGTTCAGGAACCAAATGCAGTAACCAAATGACAAGGCAGAAAATAGTCACAAATATCAGGAATTATTGGAACTAGAAAGAAATTTGGAACAAGGCATCATAAGGCAAAAAAAAAAAAACAAGAGCAAAGAGCCAGATGGGTTCATGCAAGAATACACTTGTGAAATGCAGAGTACATAGATCCTCAGGTAGGGAGGAGCGAACTTGTGTTTCAAGTTCGGCTTGCAAGGTTCGGGTTATCTAAGGATACTTTCACACTAGTGGCAGGGGTGTCTGGCAGGTTGTTCCGGCAGGTGAACAGCCTTCTGGATCCATGCTGCCTTCATCCCCATTCACTATAATGGGGGCGGGCCGGAGCTCCGGCTGCAGCACGGCAAACATGCCGAGAGGCGGCCGGACTAAAATTACAACATATCGTGAATGGGGACGAAGCATAGTTGCCGCACACGTGCACTAGCGGCAGCACGGATCCGGCAGGCTGTTCACCCACCGGAACAGCCTGCTGGACACGCCTGCCACTAGTCTGAAAGTAGCCTAAGAATACTGTTGTGGAACCACGGACCGTTCCTTGGTAATGGAATCTGTAACGGAATTCTTAGATAACCCAAACCTTGCACGCCGAACTTGAAACACAAGTTCGCTCTTCCCTATCCTCAGGCAATCTGAATGAGGCAACTATCTGGTTTTATAGTATGTAGCTTGATTAAGACATTACAAATAGAAGAACTCATGACCGAGGAAGAGTTTAAAGGGGGTTGTGTATCTTTGGGACGCATACTTACCTACTTCCCAGGGCTGGCTTTCTGCTTAGGTGACGCAAGGCGGTGATTGGCTGCAGTGGTGTCAGACAGGAAGTTTGCATACAGAGAGCCAAGGCTGTGGAGTTAAGGAGCGGGGATCCAGTATTTTTACACCAGTTTTTGGCATAAAAAAGTCAGAAGCCCCCTTTCTGAGACTTTTTAAACGCAACAATATTTTGTTGCACGGGTGTCGCTTCGGTGGTACTAGTAGACCCCGAGAGCAGCATCAAAGGAGTAGTCTTTGAATAGAACCAAAAAAATTCCAACGCCCAAGCACGACAGGTCACAACACAGGATGGAGGTCCACAGCCTTGGCTCTCTGTATGCAAACTTCCTGTCTGACACCACTGCAGCCAATCACCGCCTTGCGTCACCTAAGCAGAAAGCCAGCCCTTCTTTTTAGTTCTTAACAATATTTTGTCGCACGGGTGTTTTAAACCCATCTTTGCCAATTGGGAGTGGTGAAGGAATAGAGGGGGCATGGCCAGGGATGGCACTTTGGTTCCGACAAATTTACCATCCTGGTATGCACCTCGTCATAACTTAGGTGGACCTATAGCAGTCCTCGACCCTGGTGTAAAAACTTTTCCAGTCCCTGACTGAAGTAGTTTTTCATAAAGGAGTAGTTTGTTAGTAAATTTATTGGGGCCAATATCCTGCCCCAGTCACACTCCTGCCACTCCCATGCCGCTCCTAAGTGATGAACAAGGTGCAAAAACGCCGTGCCACAAAGTATTCTATCACAGGCGTATAAAAAATCCCAAACAGGGTTTTGCCAAAAACTGGAGTAGGGCTAATAGTAAATGACCCCCATAGTGCCTATTGAGGATGGCGATACAGTTTAATTCAGGAGGGGTCGTAGGGCCGATGACCAGACACACAGTGCACACAGGTATGTCTGGGATGTGACGTGTAATACAGACACACAGTGCACACAGGTATGTCTGGGATGTGACATGTAATACAGACACACAGTGCACACAGGTATGTCTGGGATATGACATGTAATACAGACACACAGTGCACACAGGTATGTCTGGGATGTGACATGTAATACAGACACACAGTGCACACAGGTATGTCTGGGATGTGACATGTAATACAGACACACAGTGCACACAGGTATGTCTGGGATGTGACATGTAATACACACACAGTGCACACAGGTATATCTGGGATGTGACATGTAATACAGACACACAGTGCACACAGGTATGTCTGGGATGTGACATGTAATACAGACACACAGTGCACACAGGTATGTCTGGGATGTGACATGTAATACACACACAGTGCACACAGGTATGTCTGGGATGTGACATGTAATACAGACACAGTGCACACAGGTATGTCTGGGATGTGACATGTAATACACACACAGTGCACACAGGTATGTCTGGGATGTGACATGTAATACAGACACACAGTGCACACAGGTATATCTGGGATGTGACATGTAATACAGACACACAGTGCACACAGGTATGTCTGGGATGTGACATGTAATACACACACAGTGCACACAGGTATATCTGGGATGTGACATGTAATACAGACACACAGTGCACACAGGTATGTCTGGGATGTGACATGTAATACAGACACACAGTGCACACAGGTATGTCTGGGATGTGACATGTAATACACACACACAGTGCACACAGGTATGTCTGGGATGTGACATGTAATACAGACACACAGTGCACACAGGTATGTCTGGGATGTGACATGTAATACACACACACTGTGCACACAGGTGTGTCTGGGATGTGACATGTAATACAGACACACAGTGCACACAGGTATGTCTGGGATGTGACATGTAATACAGACACACAGTGCACACAGGTATGTCTGGGATGTGACATGTAATACAGACACACAGTGCACACAGGTATGTCTGGGATGTGACATGTAATACAGACACAGTGCACACAGGTATGTCTGGGATGTGACATGTAATACACACACAGTGCACACAGGTATGTCTGGGATGTGACATGTAATACAGACACACAGTGCACACAGGTATGTCTGGGATATGACATGTAATACAGACACACAGTGCACACAGGTATGTCTGGGATGTGACATGTAATACACCCACAGTGCACACAGGTATGTCTGGGATGTGACATGTAATACAGACACACAGTGCACACAGGTATGTCTGGGATGTGACATGTAATACACACACACAGTGCACACAGGTATGTCTGGGATGTGACATGTAATACACACACACAGTGCACACAGGTATGTCTGGGATGTGACATGTAATACAGACACACACTGCACACAGGTATGTCTGGGATGTGACATGTAATACAGACACACAGTGCACACAGGTATGTCTGGGATGTGACATGTAATACACACACACAGTGCACACAGGTATGTCTGGGATGTGTCTGCAATCTTCTGTGGGGCACTGCTGTTAGTTATATAGGTGAAAAACAGGTGAAAGACTTCCTTTAATTAAGGCCCCATTCACACGACCGTATGAATGGGGCCGTATCTATCCGCAATAATGCGGGAATAGATGCGGCCCCATTCACCTCTATGGGGCCGGGAGTCCTAGCTCCGTGCCGCGGCTCTTTTGAAGCATATCCTATACTTGTCCGTGCGTACGGACAAGTATAGGCATTTTTAATGGGGCCGCACGGCGTGTGTTCCGAGCGCTGCGGAACACACGCCGGGCGGCCCCCGTATATTTGCCGCAAATATACGGTCGTGTGAATGGGGCCTAAGGCTGAGAACATCAGATCATAATGTACCCGGCCGTCTGCCATGAGGAGGGCCCAGGTTATCGGCCCACCGGGAAATTTCCCTGTAGGGTCTTAGGCCAGTCTGCCTCTGGGCCTAAGTCCTCGTTTAGGCATCAGTATTATGGTCTGTATTTGGTCAAGAATGTAATTGTAGGATTTTGACATGATGGTATCAGTATCCTAATTTTGTTCAGCAGTTCTGCATTACAGTCTCCAATTTCTCTTGGCACTTCAGTACTGAAGCTTTAGTAAGATTTTTTAGAGGAAATGCAGCTGGGCGCTTAACTATCATGCTTACTGACTTCACAGCGTTCATTAAAGGGGTTTTCCAGTTCTTAGGGAATAGGGCATCAATATTACATCAGTGGAAGCATGAAACAGCAGATCAGTGGTGGTGGTGGGTGTCAGACCCTCACCAATCTGATATTGATGATATCCTGAAGATACATCATTAGTATCTACAGTAAGTACTGGAAACCCCCCTTATATATTCTTTGGCTAGCGAAGGCAATCAAATTTAGTTATGTTGTCCTACATCAGATGGTATAGTCATCTAATTAAAAGGTGCATGGAAAAACCAATGGTTATTTTTTTTCTTTTCAGTGGTCCAACAACTTATTCTGGCTTGGCAAGTGTGATCATTGACTTACTTTTTCTTTATTATTTATTTTTTGCAGAAGAGGAACAAAAAAGGATCAGTCGACCTTTCCAAAATAAAATGTGTAGAAGTTGTAAAGAGTGAAATAGACCAGGTTCCTTGCCAAAATAAATATGCATTTCAGGTATGTGTTCACTTTTTTCTGCCTGTTTGCCTTTTTCATCATAGTACCAAAGTACTCATTTTTGTTACGTCTTGTAAATACAGGATAATAATACATGCACACAGTGAATAAGCATGCTGTCAGCAGTTTTGCATGGTCAAACCTGCTGACAGACTCCCTTCAATGGGGTTTTTCTGGGACTATGTTTTACCTAACCCGCAGGATAACCAGAAGAAAAGCACACAACACAATAGATAATAATAGTAAAAAATAAAAATGGTTCCTTTATTGTAGGAGTCTTACAATGAATAAGGATTAGATAAAACAAGACACATAATTGACCATAAAGACTTAACATACAAAATCTAAACCAACACGTCAGCTCAAGTCGTAACTGCATCCAGAATGAAGGTACATAGTAAATCAATTAAAGCAAAATACATCACTGATTAATTAGTTTCAACGTACAGGATCCAGGCCAACACCTCGGCTGAGAAGCCCCTTTTCAGCCAAGTCATGAGTTTCAGATATTTGGGAAATTCTGGGCAGTGCACGTGTCCCTTCCACAGATTAGGATTCTAACGTGGCTTCAGGAAGTTCCTGCTCTTATACTTTAGTAAAACTTCCACCCATATCACCATTTACATGGGCCATAAAGTTTCAGTCAGTGTTGATGTGCTTAATATTTAAAGGGTTTCTGTCACCAGTTTTTTCGGTATGAATCAGGCTGACATTAGAGATGTGCTAATGTCACCTGATTCCAAATATATATCTGTTTTATTTACTGATGCCCCCATTTTTATATGAAATGAACTTTTATTTTATGCTAATAAGACCTCTAGGTGCAAGGGGCATTACCCCTGCTCCTAGAGGCTCTGTTGATTGACAGGACCAGGCAGAGAAGAAACACTCCATTCACCATAGCTTGCAAGGACCTTCAATGATGTCATGATCATGTGATCAGTCACATGGTTAGGATCACACAAACAGCCTGTCTCCTCCTAAACCATGTGACTGATCACATGGTCATGACATCATTGAAGGTCCTTGCAAGCTATGGTGAATGGAGTGTTTCTTCTCTGCCTGGTCCTGTCAATCAACAGAGCCCCTAGGAGCAGGGGTAATGCCCCTTGCACCTAGAGGCCTTATTAGCATAAAATAAAAGTTCATTTTATATAAAAATGGGGGCACCGGTAAATAAAACAGATATATATTTGGAATCAGGTGACATTAGCACATCTCTAATGTCAGCCTGATTCATACCGAAAAAACTGGTGACAGAAACCCTTTAAGTTTGAGATCAGCTCTTCCATGACTACTGGCCAGATGACCTGAAAGACCTGAGCTATCTTCTAAAATACCGACCAGATGGAATATTATATCTGCCCGGAGAAACGTGCTGAATTACCAGGTGGATATCACTTCTTAGGAGTACATTCAGGATGATATAAAACCAACAAGGCACATAAGCAAGAATTACATAAATTTACACTAGCATTACAGACTAGCAGCCCCACTGATTAGCTGTTAGTGGCAGAAGCAGATACATAAGTAAACACTGCTCTGTACACTGCGTATTGCATCTGATACTCCTATTTAAGTGAGTGGGAGCTGATCTGCAGCACCCAAGAACGGCCACTACAGGGTGTATGGAGCTGTGGTGGCCCGGCTCCATACTGTGTTTACTTCTGGAACCTGTAGCTGCGGGGGTGCCGGGCATCAAACCCCCACCAATCTGACATTGCTGACCTATAGATGGTCATTGTGTAAACTAGTTTATTATATGTTTATAAAAAAAACTTTAATGCATATGAATTCTAAAATGTATCTTTCAATTTTCTCTTGAACCCAGTTTGATATTAGAATAAGCACAAAATGAGTCCGTTTTTTTTGTAAATGGATTCACACATAGCTTTTTAGAGCCATTTTTCAGCATGTTTGCATTTTTTTTTTTGGTGCACATGCGGTTTGCTGTAAAATGCCAGCTCCAGATGTTAGCTTAAAGACTATGTGAATTCTAAAATGCAGGACATACAGTTTTCAATTTGGAGGTGTTTTTTGTGTATGTGGAGTTTTTTTTTTTAAACATAGCATGTTGAAGTTTGCATCAGTTTTGCGTGCAGTTTTTTTTTGTGGGTGAAATGGATCAATGTTTTTACCTGGAAACAAGGCATATATAGCAAAAAAAGACATGTGTATTGTGTGACCTGTAATTGGTTGAACTTGTGGTCTTTTTTGGACAAGGGGTGTGTCTTTGGAAGGTTTTTTTTAAAGATACTTGTTAAATGGATGGAAAAAATGGACACCATTGTATGCCATCCGTTTAAAAAAATCCTTAAATTACTTTCAGTTTATTTTTTTTGCCGGATTGTGATGGATCCGTTTTTTAGCTGGATGGGATAGTTGCACTTTCCCAACCAGTTTAAAGCGAAAACAGACAGAAACATAAACTAGACAAAATCTATCTACTGAGTAAAAATATATATGTGTTCAGCCTATCACACACCTTTTATACCCACCAAGCCAGCCCACCACACGTGACTTCCTTCATGAGCTACACACTGCCGACGTCGAAAGTAGAAGTGGTTGTAATAATGTGGCTCGAGTGTTTGTGTATATATATATGGTATATGTGTTGTAAAGTCTCCTTTTTCCTCCTAAATTAAATTGAATGTATTATGAATCGATATGTGCTTCTCTAGTGATTTCTCAATGCTTTATAGTGCAAAATGTCAGCATAATTTAAATCTCTGATACATAGGGACAGATTTATGAAACAGAAACTGTCTTTCTTGCCCACAGCAACCAATCACAGCACAGCGTTCATTTTTCAAGAGTACTGTAAGAAATGAAAGCTGGACTGTAAAGGCAAAACAGACAGTCTTTAGTTGGAACAATTGCAGAAATCTCCCTCCATTGTCTTTTTTTGGGGAGGGCTCTAAGGTCACACATGGGGAGCTATAGGTATTGGTCCTTTTACACAGACCGATAGAGTGAGACATGATCAAGAATGAGAAAATTCATTCCCGATCACTGCCTCCTAATTTGTTACATTTAAATGCAGCAATCAGGGCTACTGTATGGGAATGAACGATTGTTACTGTGATTGTTCATCCCCGAACCGTTCCATTGTTTGTCGGCAGCACATCCCTGTTTCCACTGGACCATATGCTGCCAACAAACAAGGATCCTGGTTTGCTTATTTGATGATTGGCAACATCTTTACACTGTGCTGTTATTGGGGATGAGTGTTCATAGGAACATTCATTTACAGTAATTGTCCCAATCCTCGACCCATTTAATACGTACTTTGTACGTATATAAAGAAAATAATCAGCATGGATTTTTGGACCTTTTAAAAATAGACATTTACTTTAAATGTTTTTATTATCACATTGCAGTCGTCTTCTATGTTTTACTAGTAAATCAGGAATTGTGGCCACTGCTAGCTTCCTGTTGTGAGTCCTGAGTGTTGGTGTGGTATTTGCTCTCCATCATCACATTTCCTCCTTCATTTCACAGGTTGTTTATGATACCAACACTTTGTATATCTTCGCACCTACTGCGCACAGCCGGTCTCAGTGGGTAAAGAGTCTAAAGAAAGGTGAACTTTTCAGTATTCTTTTTATTGGTGGAGATTTTCTTAGAATCTAGCTGGCATATTTCCAGTGCACGTTTAGCATTTACTTTTAGTGCAAGGATCGTTCGTTGTATTTAGGTAGACACATGGACTAGCATTAAATAAGCAGTCTGCGCCAGGCTTTGATGGACTGCATGACGACAAAGAATATTTTAGCTGTAAAATATGCAACATTTCTCCATGTTTGTTGAATTGGGCAAGTGTCAAGTGTGGTCTCCAAAAAAGATGTAGCTTATGGCAGAGCAATAAAAAGAAATGGTGCAAATTTTACAGCAAATTTACACTTTCTGATAGCAGATGAAGATTTAAAGGGCATCTGTCAGCAGATGGCTGACCTGTTACATGTGCCCTCGGCAGCTGAAGACATCTGTGTTGGTCCCATGTTCATATGTGTCCGCATTGCTGAGAAAAATGAAGTTTTAGTATATGCAAATGAGCCTCTAGGAGAAACGGGGATGGAATGGGAACTTAAAGTGGCCCCATGTTGTAGGCAGGTCCGAATTGACAGAATATGGGGCAAAAGAAGTAGGCAGGGCCTGCAATACCATAGTGCAGCATAAAATGCTGTCGCCCTCGCCACAGTATTCAACTGTATCACTGTCCTGAGGACGGTGATACAGTTGATTTAGGGAGGGCAACTGCTGTTATTGGTCATGTGCATAAATGTCTGAGCATCAGATCATTATGTACCTAGCCAGCGGCCGTGAGGAGGGCTTTGGTGGCCTCCCTGGGCATCGGCCCACAGGGGAATTTTCCTGTATGGTCTATGGCCAGTCTGCCCCGGGGGTGTTGTCATTACACCTGGAGGCTCCTTTAACCCCTTCACCCCCGGAGCTTTTTTCGGTTCTGCATTTTCGTTTTGCGCTCCCTGCCTTCAAACAGCCATAACTCTTTTATTTTTCTGTTCACATAGCTGTATGAGGGCTTGTTTTTTGAGGGACAAGTTGTACTTTCCAACGCCACCATTTAATATTGCATACGGTGTAGTGGGAAGCGGGAAAAAAATTCCAAACCGGGTGAAATTGCAAAGAAAACGCTATTCCGCTACAGTTCTACGGGTTTCTTATTTACAGCGTTCGATGTGCATTAAAACTGATCCGTTACTTTCATTCTACTGGTCAGTACGAATCCGGCAATACCTAATATGTATAGTTTTTCCTGCGTTTTCATAGTGATAAAATAATTAGAACGTTGCCCCTTTTTTTTTTTTCCTTGTCAAATCTTGACCCCTATAACTTTTTGGTATTTATGTGTACAGAGCTGTATAGGGGCTCATTTTTTGCGGGACGATCTGAAGTTTTTATTGATACCATTCTGGGGTGTGTATGACTTTTTGATCACTTTTTATTTAATTTTTTTTAGAAAAAAAAGCGACAAAAAACGGCAAATCGCCATTTGGACGCTTTTTTCCGCCACACAATTCGCCGTATTGGAATTTTTTTTTTTAGATTTTAAAAGTACGGGCGTTTTCGGTCACGGTGATACCCATGATGTCTATATTTATTGTTATTTAGGTATTTATTTTTTACTTATACGGAAAGGGGGGTGATTTGAACTTTTACATCTTTTTTATTTTTTATATATTTTTTAACATTTTTTTTTTATTTTTTTTTACTATTAGAAAGCTCAAATATGGGCTTATATATTGTGGCTTTTTTTTTTTCTTTATAAGGAATTATGGATTTTATAGACTCAGAAATCCATGAGTTGCTCATTTCTTATCCTGGCCTGCCATCTAGTGGCCAGAATAAGAATTGCACTTTGAAAACTGTAATCCTCACCAGCGAGGATTACAGTTTTCATATGGTGTACAGACACCCCGATTGGCCACACGGGGTGTCTGTACACCACCCGGAAGCGAATGCTTCCGGGTTGAAACGCAACTAGATGCCGTGATCACGTGTGATCACGGCATCTAATCAACCAGGAAGACGCCGCCGATGGCGGTAAGTAGCGGCAAGTCTCTGCTGTTAGAAACAGCAGAGACTTGCCGGCCATGACGCCCGCCGCACCTGCGAGCGGGCGCCATGTGCCCGCATTGCCCCAGCGCCGTACATGTACGGCGCTGGGCGCGAAGGGGTTAACTCTGCAAAGGCCGGGTGTGTTTACATTTACACTGTCTGGCCCTGTCAATTAAAGTGCAGAGACAGCAGAGCCTCTAGGTGTAATGACAACGCCCCTGTTGCTCCTAGAAGCTCATTTGCATATATTGAAACTTCATTTTTCTCAGCAATGGGGGCACATGAACATGGGACCAACACAGATGCCTTCAGCTGCCAAGCACACATGTACTTTAACACCTCACTACCTGACATTTAAAAAGGTCTCAAATTTATCAAGAGGCCCGTGCCATTTAATACATTTGACACAACTGTGGCCCATTGTGTATGGCAGACAGATGCATATGGTGATTGTGCTGTTGTTAGTCTAATAACCACTCCAAAAAAATAAATACAGAAAGCCCATTATATTTCTAGCCTTAGGCCGCCCGTACATATGCCATGTGACAAAACTGCTTGCAGTTTTACTGTCAGTTGCCATGGTTTTCAGATGCCGTTTTACACCATGGCATTGAAACTGTGGCCATGTGGTGCTCTACCGCTATGTGTTTGGGCAGTGTAAAACGTCTGCTGTAAAAGTCTAAAATATGTTAAATTCAGAAACTGATTAGATGAGGATTATCACTTTAGACCTTTGGTACCAGTCCAGTAACAATATCTGTCTTGGTTCCTTTGCAGTAATAAAGTATAACAAGCATACAGTGTCCAAGTACCATCCTCAGTTTTGGGCAGATGGTGTATATCAGTGCTGCAGGCAAACAGAAAAACTGGCTCCGGGATGTGAAGAATATAATCTTTTTGATGAATGTAAGTAGAAAAAAAATCCCTCATTTTCCTACATTTTGTCTATAAAGGTTCTTATTTATCTAGGTCATTGTATATCAGTAGTAATAAGTCAGAGCAACTGGACCTGTTGTATTTCTTTTTGAAGGTATTTCACTAGTCATCTGATTGCTCTGACTTTCTACTGCTGATATTTGGAGTGTCATAAGGAGTGTGAAACAACTAGTTTGGTTTATGCTCTTATTTTTATTTTTATTAGAATTGTCAAACAATTTATACATTTGAAGGAGGGAGAGTTCACATCACATTCTGATCTGTCAGAATTCAAATGCATGGGTCAGCACCCCGCAAAATTGCAGAACGGATGCGGACCCGTACATATGGCCACCTGAATGAGCCCTTATGCACATTTGGCATCCATTTGAGCCATTTCCATCTGATACTACATGCTAGAAAAACGAATCTCAGATGGAAATGACTGATGCCACATGTGTATAACTGATGCACAGGAACCAATCAGATTCCACGTATCATTTTTAAAAGGCACTCTAAAAAATGAAAGGTGGAATCTGATTGGTTGCTATGGACAACTAAGCCAGTTTTCCTTTACACCAGTTTTGATCTCCCCCATTGACAGTTTTTTGTAACCCTTTCAGCCCCGGAGGTTTTTTTTTAATTTTCGTTTTGCGTTCCCTGCCTTCATAAGCCATAACTTTTTTCTGCTCACATAGCTGTATGAGGGCTTGTTTTTTGCAGGACAAGTTGTACTTTCCAATGCCACCATTTAATATTGCATATGATGTAGTGGGAAGCGGGGAAAAAATTCCAAACTGGGTGAAATTGCAAACAAAAACGCAATTCCGCCACAGTTTTATGGGTTTGTTATTTACGGCATTCGATGTGCATTAAAACTGACCAGTTAATTTCATTCTACAGGTCAGTACGAATCCAGCGATATCTAATATGTATAGTTTTTCTTGCGATATGATAAAATAATTATAAAGTTGGATTTTTTTTTGTCATATCTTGACCCTTATAACTTTTTGGTATTTATGTGTACGGAGCTGTATGGGGGTTCATTTTTTGCAGGGCGATCTGATCTTTTTATTGATACCATTCTGGGGTGTCTAGGACTTTTTGAACACTTTTTATTAAATTTTTTTTAGAAATAAAGCGACCAAAAATGTGAATCGGCCAATTTGGACGCTTTTTTCCGTTTCTCTGTTTTCCATTGGGAAATAAATTTTTATATTATTTATAATATGGGCGTTTTCACACACGGTGATACCCATGATGTGTATTTTTTTCCCTTTTTTTACTACTTTTATTTTTGGAAAAGGGGGTGATTTGAACTTTTATGTTTTTTTATTTATTTATTTTTTTTAAACTTTAATTTTTTTTACACTTTTTTATAGTTCCCATAGGGAACTATTACAAGCAATCAACTGATTGCTTATATCATAGTCTCCAATGCATTAGCATTGGGGTCTGTGAGGATTTTACTGCTTTCCTATGGAACCCTATTACACAGAAGGGCTCCATAGGAAAGTCTATGCAGCAGCCCCTGTCATTCACTATGACAGGGGCTGCTGCATACACACTCCGGCTCCTCTGATCGCCACACGGGGGAGCCGGAGCAACACCGGAAGAGCGCGTTTCCGGTGTTTTAAACCCTCGGATGCCGTGGTCAGGATTGACCGCGGCATCCGAAGGGCTAAATGTCCTCGATTGGCATTACTGCTGGTCGCGGACATCATCTGCGGGTGTCTGCTGTATAAATCAGCAGTTCACCCGCGGCCATGATGCCCGCTCTGTTCAGGAGTGGGCGCCATCTTTAATCACGCGGGGCGAAGGGGTTGAAGATGGCTTCATAAACATGTCCCATAGCGCCACAGACTTGTAATAGTGACATCTGTTTTTTTTTCCTTTATCTAGTCCCAAGGAAGCCTCCACCTCCTACACCAGATGAGGTAAGAGAAGCAGCAGACATTCTGTGTAAGGTCTTCATACAGAAGGAGAAATTGAGTCACCAGTATTTAGAGGATAACAACTAAAGCCTCAGAAATCAAGTTTCCCACCCGCATTCTTATTAATAAACTTAGCGCCTCTTGAGCTGTCCTAAAGACAGAAAATGAAATCTACTCCTTATATGAGCAGACCTAAATTAGTGCCATATTTCGTGCCACGTTGTGTCTTTTTTATTGGCTGCTTTTGTTTGGGATGGAAAACCCCCTTTTAAATAATTTGCCCTCTGTTGTTTCTGTCCCAGGCAACACAGCAAAGCTGTAAAGTAAGCTGCAGGAAAAAGAAACAACTGTCAGACTATTGGCCAGTGTGAAAACTGGGGTATTTCAAAAACACATAAAAAAAAAAAAAAATTATAGTTACGTTTAGAACAATTTGTCATTTTCTTATTTTCTGATGATATGCCTCTTTCAATTATTTTCTCCTGTGGATAGGACATAAGTGTGTGATCGGCTATTCTCCTCTATGAGGAAGCCAAGTATAAGCACTCGGCTTTCTCCGGCAGCCCCATAGAGCAGCAGTGTCCTTCACCATTCAAGTGGGGGAACACGGGTCCCTGTTCTCATAATTTGTGGGTGCCCTGATGCATAGACTTATTGTCTATCCTGTGGATAGGGGATACGTTGTTGTGATTGAACAACTCCTTTAACAGTTTTTCCCCTGGAATCTATGTAATACAGATTCTGACCTAAGGCTACTTTCACACTAGCGTTTCCATTTTCTGGTATTGAGATCCGTCATAGGGTCTCAATACCGGAAAAAAAACGCTTCCGTTTTGTCCCCATTCATTGTCAATATGGACAAAACGTAACTGAACAGAACGGAGTGCTCCAAAATGCATTCTGTTCTCATACCGGAGAGCATGCTGTGGTTTTCTTTCCGTCCTGGGATGCGGAGCAAGAAGGATCTGTCATGACCTACAATATAAGTCAATGGGGACGATCCATTTTCTCTGACACAATAGAAAACAGATCCGACCCCTATTGACTTTCAACGGAGTTTATGACTGATCTGTCTTGACTATGTTAAAGGGAACCTGTCACCTCCTTGGGCTAAAAAAACCTGTTAGCAGTACCTTAATTTATGTTCCAGCGTGATTCAGAAGATGATCTTTGTAAGGAGAAGAGATCCTTCAAACTGTGTAAAATTCATATTTTAATCCTCCGTTGGCGCGCTGCCTTGACTCGGCTTGAAGTCAAGGGGGCAGCGGCCTCCTTGACTCGAGTCAAGTAAACCACTCCCCTTGGCAAGATGATGGACAGTTTGCTGATGGGCCGGGGATCGCGCAAGTCTCGCGCATGCGCGATGCGCGATATCTCCCTGCGCGATCCCGGCCCCAGCTCTTCAAATTCCGGGCGCCTGTGCCTGTACTCCCCTTGGCGCATGCGCAGTACAGGCACAGGTGCCCGGAATTTGAAGAGCTGGGGCCGGGATCGCGCAGGGAGATATCGCGCACCGCGCATGCGCGAGACTTGCGCGATCCCCGGCCCATCAGCAAACTGTACATCATCTTGCCAAGGGGAGTGGTTTACTTGACTCGAGTCAAGGAGGCCGCTGCCCCCTTGACTTCAAGCCGAGTCAAGGCAGCGCGCCAACGGAGGATTAAAATATGAATTTTACACAGTTTGAAGGATCTCTTCTCCTTACAAAGATCATCTTCTGAATCACGCTGGAACATAAATTAAGGTACTGCTAACAGTTTTTTTTAGCCCAAGGAGGTGACAGGTTCCCTTTAAAGAAAATACAACCGAATCCGTTCATAACAGATACACACGTTTGTATTATCAGTAACGGAAGCGTTTTTGCTGAACCCTGCCGGATCCAGCAATAACGCTAGTGTGAAAGTAGCCTAAGCTACCGTAGTTCCAGAAGTAATTTTCGTTAATACCAAGGGCGGGCCAGAACACATCCTAATGTGATGATTTATGTTATGGAGATAAAAGTGACTTCCCGACCAGCGCGGGTGCAGCTCCTGCACCCGCCCGATCAGCACTACAGCACACTGATCAGGCGGGTGCAGGAGCTGCACCCGTCCGATCAGCTGCGGGGGACCAGCTGTGCCCAGTAGTGAAAACACCGATGCCGGTGCATTAACCCTCGATGTGCCACGGTCAGCGCTGACCGCGGCACATGCAATGCGGGTGGCAGGAAGGGGAGTCAATCGGGTCCCCGCGCTGCTGTGACAGAGACCCGATGGCAGGGAAGGGGACTCCAAGGGGAGTCCATCGTGGCTGCCTTCTACGGAAGCCTGTGAGATCCAGCCCCCTTGATCTCACAGGAAGCAGGCTGTAAGTGTATTACTGTGTATAATACACTTACAGCCAATGCATTACAATACAGAAGTATTTTAATGCATTGTAAAGGGGATCAGACCCTCAAAAGTAAAAAAAAAGTGTGAAAAAAGTTAAAAAATAAAGTTTCAAAAAATAAAAGTTTCAAGTAAAACAAAAAACAAAAAAACGCCCTTTTCCCAAAATAAAGTTTAAAAAAATTGTAAAAAAGGGATAAAAAGAAAAGTAGTCATATTAGGTATCGCAGCGTCCGTATCGACTGACTCTATAAAAATATCACATGATCCACCCCGCCAGGTGAACGCAGTAAAAAAACAAAAAAAAAACAGTGCAGAAACAGCCATTTTTTGTCACCTTGCCTCACAAAAAGTGTAACACCAAGCGATCAAAAAGTCTCGTGTACCCCAAAATGGTACCAATGAAACGGTCACCTCATCCCGCAAAAAATGAGACCCCACATAAGACAATAACTCAAAAAATAAAAACCAATTGCACCCGTAAACCAATCCATCAAAATCTGCGCTGCAAAATCCATATGGCGCTCCTTCTGTTCTGAGTCCTGCCATGTGCCCCCACAGCAGTTTACCACCACATATGGGGTGTTGCTGTATTCAGGAGAAAATGGGGAATAACTTATTGGGTGCTTTTTTCTCCTGTTATCTGTTGTGAAAATGAAAAATTTGGGGCTAAAGCAACATTTTATTGGAAGAAATTAAACTTTTCATTATCACAGCCATGTGTTTCCAAATTCAGTAAAACACTTAGGGGGTCAAAGTGGTCAGTACCCCCTTAATATATTCTTTGAAGGGTGTAGTTTCCAAAATGGGGTCACTTTTTGAGGGTTTCCGCTCTAGGGGTACGTCAGGGTCTCTCAATTACAAAATGATGCCTAAAAACCATTCAAGCAAAATCTGCCTCCAAAATCTGTATGGCGCTCCTTTCCTTCTGACCACTGCCACAAACCCATAGAGACGTTTACCACCACATATGGGGTATTTCTGTAAACTACAGAATCAGGGTAATGTATATTGAGGTTTAGTTTGCTGTTATCCCTTGCTGTGTTGCAAGAAAAAATTGATTAACATGAAAAATCTGCATAAAAATGAAATTTTGAAATTTCGCCTCCATTTTCCTTTAATTCTTGTGGAACACATAAAGGGTTAACAAAGTTTGTAACGTCAGTTTTAAATAATTTGAGAGGTGTAGTTTCTAAAATGGGGTCATTTATTGGTGGTTTCCATTACGTAAGCCCCTCAAAATCACTTCATATCTGAATTGGTGCTTAAAAAAATGGTTTTGGAAATTTTGTTGAAAATTTGAAAAATGGCTTCTAAACTTCTAAGCCTTCTAACATCCTAAAAAAGTAAAATGACATTTATAAAATGATGCCAACATAAAGTAGACATATGGGGAATGTAAAATAATAGCTATTTTTGGAGGTATTACTAAGTATTTTGAAAGTAGAGAAATTGAAATTTGCAAATTTGCAAATTTTTCCAAATTTTTGCTAAATTTGGTATTTTTTATAAATAAAAATTAAATATTTTGCCACAAATTTACTACTGTCGTCAAGCACAATATGTGACAAGATAACAATCTCAGAATGGCCTGGATAAGTAAAAGCGTAAAAGTTATTACCACATAAAGTGACACATGTCAGATTAGCAAAAAATGGCCTGGGCAGGAAGCTGAAAACAGGCCCGGGGTAGAAGGGGTTAAAAGATTTGTGCAGGATTTAAGCCTCATTCACACGTCCGTGTCCATGCTCAAATCCGTGAGCAGGTGGTCAGTGAGGCATCCATGAAGCTGTCTGTGAAGGATCCGTGTTGGGTCCGTGGGTCCGTTTTTTGCTGTCTGTGTTGCACTGACACTGAACAGCTGAAAAATTATTTTCAAAGCATCTCTTCTGAATAATCCGTGAAACACGGATGCAACACAGGTGGCATCCGTGTTGCATTTGTGGTTTTCACGGACCCATAGACTATAATGGGCGTGAGGAATCCGGGAACATGGATCAAGATAGGACATGCATCCGTGCTAAAATAACAGAACCATGGACCATGATGAAACACTGATGTCTGAATACACACATTCAAATGAATGGGGACGTGTGCTGTCCGTGGACAACACGTATAGCACACGTCCGTGAAACACTCACGTGTGAATGAGGCTTTCAAAGAAAAAGGTTTGCTTTTTTCATCAAAAACAGTTCCACTCTTGTACATGATATCCTCAGGATAGGTCATCGGTATCAGATCGCCGGTGATCTGACTCCTGGGAACCCTGCCGATCAGCTGTTTGAAGAGGTCACTGTGCTCACCGGAGGCTCTAGTGAGTGCTGCAGCCTCATCACAGCTCACCAAGCACAGCGCCATATATTGTATAGTGGCCGTGCTTGGTATTGCAGTTCAGCCCTAATTACTTGAAAGGGACTGAGCTGCGGCTAGGACACATGACTGATGTATGGTGACGTCACTGGCCTAGAAAGAGGCCTAAATGCTCGTGGAGCACCAGGACCTCTTCGAAAAGCTGATTGGTGAGGGTCCAATGGTGTCAGACCCCTGCTGATCTAATATTGATAACCTATCCTGAGGATAGACCATCAGTATCAAATTCCCTGATAACCTCTTTAATGTCATGTGTTTTCCAGCAGGGTCCTCCACTTCCAGAGCTTCCGGATGAGGATCTAGTGAACAGTTATGAAAACAAGGAGGAAATAGTGATTGCTCTATTTGATTTCCATCCAATGGAGCCGCATGACCTTCGTTTGGTTGCAATGGAAGAGTATGTGGTTTTGGAAAAGAAGGATGAGCACTGGTGGAAAGCAAGAAATAAGTTTGGGTAAGGAAATATGCCATGTATCTGATGTCACCCTCCTGGGTGTACACAGTGCTGTATCGGCACAGTACCAGCCAAACCAGAAATGTGTTGTGTGCACCTTATCTGGTGAGAATCTGAATAGCCAAGAATTATATACTGAAAAACCAGTGCTGTGTGAAGATTTAAAGACATTTTCAAGGTTTTAAGTATTGATGACGTACTCCTCGGTGGACCCCTGCCCATCAGCAGAACTAACATAGAGAACAGAGCCGGAAGCGTCATCTAGTGGTCATGCCGAGTTACTGCAGCTCCGCTCCAAATCACAGCAGCAACCCAGCAACTGCTGCAACCAACTGATTGCTGGGAGTGTCTGATTTCAGACCCCCACTTCTCTGATATATGCTAACAATGTGTCATTGATATCTAAAACCTGGAAAACCTCTTTAATTGCTTGTAGAATCTAGCTGCCCTCCACCATGACTGCAAAGCTGCAGTCTTTGAACGCTGTGTATTGCAGCCTTGGTGAGAATTGCAGACTGGGCGTAATAAAGCAGTAGGAGGACTGTGTGGTAGTTTAAAATTATAACTTTAAAGAAGATCTTTTTTTCTCTCCTGAAACATTTGTTTTACTAAATAATTACAGTAAAAAGCGGTCTATTTAGTAGAACCCTACATGTTGCCATTACTTTGTAATTTCTTCTAGAAATTTACAAATAAATTGACAAGTGGGTGTTACCAGTTGGGGGTGTGTCCATTTACAATCTGACTGTGTCCACTCAGTACTCACATTATCTGTGTAGGGACTTACACCTAGTTGGCAATTTATTTGTACATTTCTAGGAGGAATGAGAGGAACAGTTCAATGCCGTGTACTGAAAAAATCTGTGCTGAAAACGGTGTAAGAGTACAGTACACTAATCTCATGTACACGTTGCCGATTTTTTCAGTGTGGAAATTGACCTGCATTGCGATTTTCTGATGTAATAGCATGTCAATTATGTTTGCTTATTTAGCTTATTTCACCCTTTTCAATGAAAGGGGAGATCTGTGGCAAAACCGCACCAAAAAGCTGCTGTTAGCGGATTTTGGTGTGAATATGCTGCAGAAATGAATATAAATCTGCATGAAAATTCGTGCAAATCTTACTTGTGTCTGCAAGCGGTGCAGATTTGTGTGCAGAAAATCTGCACAAAATTTGCACCAAGAGCGCACATAAATCCACACTATTTATTGCGGTTTTGGTGATTTTTTTGTGGATTTTTTTATGTGGATTTTGGCGCAGATCCATTGAAAACAATGAAAAACGCAACAACAATTGACATGCTGCATTTTTCAAATTCCGCACGGGGGTCAATTTCCGCTTGAAAAAAAAAAGTGTACATGAGATTTGTCTAATCTCATACACTTTCCTGGTACTGTGTTACGCTGCATTTTTTTCTGCATGAGTAACAGTGCATTATCTGCATCATGTGCAGGTATCCCTTAGGGTACTTGCATATGAGTGCAGGTGAACGCACATAAGATCTGCACAAATATCTGTGCGGATTTATGTGCCTTTCTGCACCAAAATCCACAATTTCTAACAGCGGTTTTTGGTGTGGATTTGATGCAGTTTTGTCGCAGATCTCATCGTTCTTTGTAAAAGTGTGAAATCCGCAGCTAAAACCGCAAACATAGTTGACGTGCTGTGGATTTGGAAATCCACACAGAAAAAAACCACAAGGTGTACATGAGATTTGTGTAATGTCATACACTTTGCTGGTACTGTACTACGCTGAGGTTTTTCTGCATGGGAATCCGCAAAGTATTCAGGTGGACTTTGGTTGCCCTGACACATTGCACAATTTTCCGCTTCAAAATCCCCCACATAAAGACATCTCCTACGTTAGCCTATGGGGATGAATCATGTCGGTACCTGCGTTCTGTTCCACTGCGGAATATTAATTTATAATGTTTTATTGCTGATTTTCATTTCAATGGAGATTTCATCTGCACAGAAATCTGCAACATTATTCACAAGCAAATACCCATCCTATTCCGTTGAAGAAAAATCCACAATAAAATCTGCAGCATAATCTGCAACAAGTGTAAAAAAAAGTTTTTCTCCCCATGGAAGTCAGTGTAAAATCTGCTGCAGGTGTCATTTTCATTGACTTCTATACGTTGCGATTGTTCTCTGACCGTGTTACATTGTGCAGAAGTATCATCTGAATTTTCTCCGCACGTGCTTTAGCTTCCTCACATACTCTCTGAAGTCTTATGGTCACATCATTCATAGTCCTGGTCTCTACAATCACAGCTACTGCATGTGTTTGTGTGAATATAGGTAACCAGTGTTTCACTTCCCCATTGTCACGTGTTATATGTGACCATCTGTGCTTCATTCATGGCAAAAAACGGAAAATATACCCTTCCACAGCAGTTTTATTTACAGTAATACAAAAGTGATTTGATTTTATTTGTGAAATATATTACACCGCACAAACCACAGTTGTTGGATATGACTGATCAGCACATTACTTTTCCCCGATCTTTCAACGGCTGGAAATTATGCAAATGGTGACTATGTAGAACATTTCTTCCCGTAACAATATTTTTTTCTGCTGATTTAGACATGAAGGTTATATCCCTAGGAACTATGTGACAGAAAAGAAAGAAGACAACTTAGACCAGTATCTGTAAGTACTGTTTGGAGAGATATGCCTGATTTCCTTAAAGTGTAACTACCATTCTTTTTTTTATTTATGTAATGTGTAGGGGCAGTGATACAGACCATTTTTGTAATATACTTTAATTACTGAAATTGTACATTTCTATTAGAAAAATAGCTGTAAAGTGGCTCATTTTGAGCCTTAGCCACATTCCTCTGTCTTCTGTTTACATAACACAGTCAGTATTGAGCAAGTCTCCACTGTTATGTAAATAGAAGACAGAGGAGCGTTGCTAAGGCTCAAATGGGCCACTTTACAGCTATTTTTCTAATAGAAATGTACGATTTCAGTAATGAAAGTATATTACAAAAATGGTCATTATCACTGCCCCTACACATTACAAAAATAAAAAAAAGAATGACAGTTACCCTTTAAAGGGGTTGTCTCATCTCTAGGATATGCCACCAATGTCAGATAGGTGCGGGTACCACCTATCACCAGAACAGGACCCCCACAGTGAGCAGAGAACAGCTGTGCATGTGTGGCGTGCTCTCTCATTATTTCTATGAGAGTTCTGAAAATAGCCAAGCAAGCACGCTCAGCTATTTTTGGGAGTCCCATAGAAGTGAATGGAGAGTGCACCGAGCAAGAGCGGACACTGCTTCATTCATTTCTGTGGAACTGCTGGAGATAGCCAAGACAGCACTATTTTCGGCAGTCCTATAGAAATGAATGGAGGGCGGTTGCACAGGCGTGGCTGCTCTCTGCTCAATTCTGGGCTCCCCCAGAGGAGCTACCCACACCTATCTCACGTTGGTGGCATATGCTAGTGGTATGCCACCAACGCTTCAGATGAGATAACCCACTTAAGTTGCCCATACACATTAGATGTTTGTTGGCTGAATCAACAGATTTCATTGTGATCTGTCAGCCATCTAATGTAAATGGGAGCCTCCTGAGCGATCAGCGGATTTTGGGGAAGAGAAGGGTGAAAGATGTTGGATTTCAACATGCCTGATCGCATTAATTCTAGAGGTGTTATCTCATGTGTAGCTTTACTGTATTGATCAATGCACAGCTTATAGTTCATTAAAGGCATTGTCCAGGATTTTATTTTGCCATAAGTGCCCTTGGTATAAAGATAAAAAAAAATTGTAATAGCTTTTCGTTCCCTTTTTTTTTTACCCTTTTATCCTCACAGCCCCTCTCCTGGCTGACTCCTGGAGAATATCTAATAGCAATAGATCCCGTGTTGTAGAGAGCAGTTCGTGGCTCAGCTGTGTATGTGCTGAGCCACGATTGCACCCTGCTGGGAAAGGGGCCATATGCCACTGTTCACCCCCTTGAAAATGGTTGTGTTGTAGCTGGATCACCAAGAGGCAGGATCTCTTTGCGGCAGCATCGGGATACTTTGGGGAGTGAGCGAGCACACATGTTGGGGAGCGCAGGAAAAAATCCATGTACACTGCAAGCCAGTGTGGTATATGGATTTTACATGGAGGCAAATAGAGGCAGTCAGCAGAGGACTTACTCGAAGAATGCCACTTAGGGGGGTGGATACTGAGTAAAAAAAAAAAGTATTTACTAATGCCAGAAATTTGAAATGATCTATATTAGGGAGCGATCATTCTACAAGTAATGAGTTCAGTTGTTAAAGTGCATATATATATGCAGTAAAGTTTCATGAAAGATGACTGATACAGTTTATGTCTTCGGCAGATGGTACAACAAAAGCATTAACAGAAGTAAAGCAGAGCAGCTTCTCAGAATGGAAGTAAGTGTGAATAACCCTCTTACTAAGAATCATCCTACTATTCCAGTCTGAACCCATAAGGAACTATTATCCTTATAAAAAATGAAAATCTATGTCTATTGTTATGATAAAATTAAAGCAGTGTTGGAAAAATGTAATAGGGGCTCCTACCCAGTCCTTAGCAGGGAAGAAGTGCTGTGGCTGCACACAAAGGTTGTAGCCATTTAGTGGCCTTAGCTTGTCATATGCCGTTTCTACTCACTTCATAACTGAGCACATTAGCTGCAGTGTAAAGCATGTGGAAGTGCCAAAGCAGCCGCCTGAGCCGCGCATGAAAAAAATGCTGTGTTTCATTCATCTCAAAATTTTACAGCTAAATCTGTAAATTAGCTGAAAAGTCAGTTTAGTCAATAATGCCCCTATAGTGCCCCAGTAATAATAGTGCCCCTTATTCTGTCTCCACTTATAATGATGCCCCCACAGTTCCCCCAGTAATAATGATACCTTCTGTGGTACCACCAATAATAATGCCCCCTATTGTGCCTTCAGTAATAAGTGTCCCCACACTATACTCAGTAATGTCCATAAAGGCCACGAGTAATGTCCCTACAGTACCCCCAGTAATGTCCACCACACTGACTCCAGTAATGTTTCTACAGTGCCCCTAGTAGTCCCCCCCCCCCCTTTTGCCCACAGCATTGTCCCCCAGAATTCCCCCAGCAGTGTCCCCCACTCTGCCCCAACAATGTCCTCCATACTGACCCCAACAATGTTCCTCACACTGCCCCCAGCAGTTTCCCCCCACTGCCACAGTAATGTCCCCCACTGCACCCAGAAATGTTCCCTATGGTCAAGTGGCCAGGAGAAAAAAACAGATACTCATCTGTGTCAGTTGCTCCACCGCTGTCTACGATGCAGGCCACTTCTAGTCTACGGCCTGAGATACCTGTATCTTGGTGGAGGCAAAGGGTTGTAGATCAGGTGGTTGCTATAACACCATTGCGTGATGATGTCACTACCTGCGCTCATTTGCTGCCTCATAGGCCATAGGCTTACGTGCTCTGCTGTGATATTCAATTGCATCGTCATGTTGAAGAGTGTCTATTGGACAAGAATTTACTGACCGCCAACTATTTTCCAGATGATATCAGCTAAAATGGTCAGCTAAAACAATCATTTCTTGTATTTTACCCGATAAAATTATTGTTTTGGTTGACACCATCCATTTTGATTAAGTTTAGACTATAGCATACAGCCACCTTCAACATCATTGCCTTGTCCTTTTGCATTTGCTCTGCGTTTCAAGATGTCAGGTCCCCTTTAACCTTACTTTTGTGTCCTCTCATGATGACTCATGTTTTTGTGAGTTTTAGTATACAATAACGGATTATAAATGAATTTCGTGATTTGGATTTTATGACCGTATTTATTCTGTACATTGGAAACATGTCGCAAGCAAGTACTTCTCTGCCAGGTCTGTCAAAGGGTGAAACTAGTGGTGGTGAAGGTCTGGAGCAGATGTCCTTACATCAGGCCGCCATAGGATTGTTACGCTTATAATAAAGTTTACAAGAGTTTTCAAAAAGAAGCAAAACTAATAATAATCCTGCTGTGTTTTCCAGGATAAAGAAGGGGGGTTCATTGTGAGGAATTCCAGTCAAGCTGGCTTGTATACTGTGTCACTATACACAAAATATGGAGGGTACGTAATCGCTGTGGTCCGTGTAATAAATCTAAAACATTCTACAAAGTACATCTATACATTCTCCAAATAATCTTCCAAAATCATAGTATATTTATAGAATACTTTAGACATGTGTCATTATGGCAATCACACGTCACATTCAGCCAAGGCCAGGCCACAGTTCTTTCGATGGATCCACTTTTAAAGTGAATGAAAGTGATGTGATTTAGCATTTTTGAAGATCGATACTGTGCAGTGTATGTAAATGTAAGCCATGCATATGGATCCACCTGCCTGTGAGTATGTATACAGTACTAGTATATGGAGTCTGTCAGTTTTACAGAAGTAAACTTTATTATTGTCATTTTAGTTATACAAGGAAATTCCACATTCCAGGACATTCCTGTTTTAATAGCTTCATGCATCCCCAGTGTAATAACAAGTCTGGAACATCTATTCTTATGTCTCTATGTTGTGCCATTCCTTTATTATTTCTACTAGAAGTTATGAATGAATTGCTAGCAGTCAGCAGTAAGGGTACAGAGGGGAGGTAACAAGTTGGGGGTGTGTACCTGCATAGTGTGAAAATGGCAGCACTGATTGGATATAGTCAGACTGTGCAGGTACAATTCATTCATAACTTCTAGTAGAAATAATAAAGGAATGACACAACATAGAGCCATAAGAATAGAGGCTCCAGAATTGTTATTACATGGGGAATGCATGAAGCTGTTAAAGCAGGCATGTCAGGAGCGGTGACAGGTGCTCTAAGCACTTGTGATGGTTTTCATGACACAACCATTGTGAAAGATGCCAGGAAAAGTCAGGTATCTGTGGCATAGTGTATCTAGCATGTATGGATGCTTTTGTTTCTGTCGTACACCACATTAATAGCTGACAATATTGATGATTTGTTCTTTTAATTTATGGTGTTGTCATCATGAATCAAAAATGTTATAAGAAAAATAAACTTGTGTATCTCTCTTCAGGGATGCCTCCTCATCAATCCGCCATTATCACATAAAAGAGACAGCGTCGTTCCCCAAGCAGTATTACCTGGCAGAGAAGCATGTCTTCAACGCTATTCCAGAAATGATTGAGTATCACAAGCACAATGCAGCAGGTTAATTACCAAAAGTGTTCAGTATTACGAGTACAGGGAACAGTATCACGTGAAATTTAGCGATCTCTATTACCCCAATTAGTAATAATAACTACAAGCTATTAAAGAGGTTTTCTGGGTGCAGAATATTGATGATCGATCCTTAGAATGGATCATCAATATCTGAGCGATGGGTTTCTCTGCACCCCTGCCAATTAACTATATGAAGAGTCTGCAGCACTCCGCTGGGTGTTGTGGTCTCCTCCCAGTGTAACAAGCACAGTGTTGATTATTGTATAGCAGCTCTGCTTGGTATTGCAGCCTAGGCCCATTCACTTGAACAAGACTGAGCTGCACATACAGTAGGCTATGTGACTGATGAATGTGATGTCACTGGCCTGGGGAGAGGCCTGAGCTCCACAGCTGATCGGAGTCTGGCCCATCTAATATATAAAGCTGAGTGTGTGTGTGTGTGTGTATGTCCGCTAAAGGAATCTGCACCGCTGCAGCTACAATCACAAAATTTGGCGCACATATACATCAGGTGTCCGGGAAGGTTTAGAACAGTTTTCAACTCTCCAGGACGTACCGTTCCTGAGATATTCCCAAAAAATGCATTAGCCAATAGTAGCCTGGTCACATGACCCTTATCAGCCAATAGAAGCTCACAGGCACACATCAGGTTTCTATGACAACCTAGCCAGTTCACTGCTTTAGGTCTGCATTAAAGAGGCAGAGCACTGTGGATGACAATGGTAAATGGGTATTCCCGGTTACCATAACTATAACTTATGTTTTAGGCTAACTCATCATCAATCATGTAAATTTTACATATTTACTGTTCAGTAGTAATAAAAGATGTTTTCTTCCACTGCTACCCACCTTCCTCCTAAATCGGGCATCGACCTGTAATTCCGGCCACCGTCAAAAGAAGGACTTAAAAGCACCACCCCCAGATCCCACTAAGTCATGCCCCTGACTCAGTCAGGCCACGCCCCTTCCATGCTGCATTTGACCGGGATTAAAAATATTGGTAAAAATCACCTTCTGTCAGCTGCAGGGGTGGGGGAAGGGTGACTTTCTCCCTGCAGCTCATTGCTCAGACTGCATAGTGCTGAGAGTGCTGCTGCTGTGTCCATCCAGGCCCTGCGCATGACAGAGGACAAGGAGTCTGAAAGCCAGACCGTCCAGCCTAAAACAAGACCTCTGGCCACCCTAGGGGAAGGCTGATGTTAGGGTGGCCAGATGTCCGGCTTTAGGCTGGACAGTCCAGTTTTCTGGCTACCTGTTCTCCGTCCGACGCAGTGCCTGGACAGACACAGGGATGTCCACCCTTTCAGTAGCTCACACTCAGACAGCTTCTCCTCCATGTCTTCACGGAGCCAGGGGGGTGTGGCCTCATGTTTAGTGATGTGTCTTCATGGGAACTGGGGGAGCTGTTTCACGTTTGGGGGAATGGCCGGTGAGGTCTGGCTTTCTGGGGTGAAGACAGTGGCCACTCTAGCTGCTGTGGAGGTCACAGTTAAAGGGGCGGGCTTCTGTAGAGGTCACTGTTAAAGGGGTGGGCAGCTGTAGAGGTCACTGTTAAAGGGGCAGGCTGCTGTAGAGTTCACTGTTGAAGAGGCCGGCTACTGTAGAGATCACTGTTAAAGGGGCGGGCTGCTGTAGAGGTCACTGTTAAAGGGGCGGGCTGCTGTAGAGGTCACTGTTAAAGGGGTGGGCAGCTGTAGAGGTCACTGTTAAAGGGGCGGGCTGCTGTAGAGGTCACTGTTAAAGGGGCGGGCTGCTGTAGAGGTCACTGTTAAAGGGGCGGGCTGCTGTAGAAGTCACTGTTAAAGGGGCGGGCCGCTGTAGAGGTCACTGTTAAAGGGGCTGGCCGCTGTAGAGGTCACTGTTAAAGGGGTGGGCTGCTGTAGAGGTCACTGTTAAAGGGGCAGGCACTGTAGAGGTAACTCTCAATATCTTTTAACGACACACACACACACAAACAGTAAATGAAATAAATTAAATATACCCGGGTGAAGCCGGATCCTTCAGCTAGTTAATCATAAAGATGAACTATCCTGAGGATAGGTCATCAAGATTTTACTCCTGGAAAACCCCTTTAACTCTCTGCATGTTGCATTAGTATGCTAACAAAAATTTACATTATTTTAGAAGTCATAAAATTGGGCTTTTTACTATTTTCTGTTGTCATCAGGTTTAGTTACCAGATTACGGCACCACGTATGTCAAAGGGATAAGATGGCACCTACAACAGCTGGATTCAGTTACGGTAGGTACAGTTGTAAATGCATGCAAGTAACTATTATTTTAAAGGTTTTGACAGAGTTATATAAAAACTCGGACAACCCCTGTAAATAGCCTAAAATAAAAAAAGAAATTATACTCTCCCGTTTTCTAGAACTCATCTCAGCTATTAATCTATAATAATAAACAGGGTATTTTATTAAAATGCTCTACCGTTTTTATATGCATATAGGCTGGTTAAGATGCTGTACTAGAGGACTGGGGGCCCATCTTTGTCAGGGGCCCACCGGGGGATTCACCTGTTGTCCTTTGGGTCAGTCTGATCCTATGTGTGGACAAGGTCGGTGGTGGCATCCAGAATAATACAGGACTACCAAATTGTGCAATCACTTGAGTGAAGCCACAGTACCAAATTAAACACAAAGCACAATATCAAAGAACTTGCTCATCTGGGCACTTACTAAACAGTATCACTACCTCAGCTAGGTACAAGTCACAAGATGATCAGGTCTTCGGAGAAGACATGTCTACTCGCTTCAAGGTTTTGATCCAGACTGACAGTCTGAGACCTCTATTTATTCCAAAGTAACAGTCACAATGACTACACTTAAGAACACCTTAGGCTTGGTGGAATAGCTGTACTGGAGTGGAGTGGAATGGTAAGTCCCTCTACCAATCCTACCTACCATTCCAAGAACAAAATCCAACTCATAAATAAAGTCTGAATAAACCAGTTCCAGCAAACTGTACTCTGCTGAAATTATACAGCCTTCTGGATTCCTTATATCTCACCCATCTGAGCAACCTGGGAGAGATATAAATCCCCTCCAGTACTTTACCAAAGACATTGTTACACCTAGTACAATTCACAGCCACTACCCAGTGTATAGAGTTGGTGCTGGTAAGTGATTGTCGCACACTGTTCAAACAGCTAATTGCCGGAAGTGCCAGGAGTTGGATAAGTTATCGGTGTTACAGTCCCAGCAATCCCTTTTAAGCAACTATCGAAAAATCTTCCTTAAATTCCACTGTATTACAATGTAAGCTTTTCTAATGCTGAACTTTATTGCAGTTCAACCATTACATTTGAAATGTTAATAATATTTAGACCTGATTGATATATTTGCAGATAAGTGGGAAATAAACCCCTCTGATCTTACATTTATGAAAGAGCTTGGAAGTGGTCTTTTTGGTGTCGTACGTCTTGGGAAATGGCGAGCACAGTACAAAGTAGCAATCAAAGCCATTCGTGAGGGCGCCATGTCTGAAGAGGATTTCATAGAAGAAGCCAAAGTTATGATGTATGTAATCTGCTGTGATCACTTTGATAAGTAGAGACAAGATGAAGACAGTTCTGTGAGACATGGCACCATGTCAGCTGAGATGGATGCATGTTTGCTGAGTCTTTCTTAGATAATGTTCACATGCAGCACATTTGTTGCTGACATTTCTGTCAAAATCCCCTCTGCCAGCCCCATTCAACATAACATATATGTGACCATTACAGAACCTTCTGCAACAAACCTGCCCTGTGCGAACTAACCCTTATCAGACACTCAACTGATTTAAATAAAATTCCTGCATTTTGCAGAATAAAAAAAAAAATTAGTTTTAGTCTCATCGGTGAGGCTCAAGTACAGGGGCGGACTGGGAACAAAAAGTCGTCCTGGAAAAAAAAACTAAAAGTGGCCCCATGCTGTAGGTGGGTCCAAATTGACAGAAGTGTCTGCAACACAAGTAGGCGGAACCAGCCATACCATAGTGCAGAACACTATACCGCCCCAGCAGAACCAAATACCACAGTGCAGCATAAAATACTGCCATCTGCGCCACAATATTCAACTGAAGATGGCGATACTGTTGAATAGGAGGGCACCTAAGGGCACTGGCCAGGGACGTAGGAGAGAATCAGATTATGTTCCCGGCTGGTGGATGTGAAGAGGGCTTGGGTGGGCCCACAAGGCATCGGTCCACCGAGAAATTTCCCTGTAGGGTCTATGGCCAATCCGCTCCTGCTCCAGTACCACCCATCATTCATAACAAACTGCAGTTTAAGTGCATCTTCAGTGTTTTCTTATGGGAAATAAAATTGTAAGCAACCTTGCAAAAATCATGAAACATCAGACCATATTTTGTGATGGTTGCAAGGTTACCTTCATTTTCTTTACCTATAGGCAAGTAGGGGATTCCATGGTTAGAAGATGAGCTCTGATATATCTATCTATCTATCTATCTATCTATCTATCTATCTATCTATCTATCTATCTATCTAGGTTTGTATGATTTGAATCTTCATTTTTTCTTATTTTTCAGATTTTGTGTGTTTTTTGCCCAATATATATACATGTAAAACAGCAACATAAAGTATGCACAATCTTATATCTCCATACCTCCCACCCAACTGCAACCCTGGACTTGAGGAAAAAAAGCTGGACTACCTAGTAAATTTGTACAGGACTCTTAGGAGAGACAGTGAGAGTCCTGATTACTCCACGAATGACAGCTCTCCATGTATTACTGTGTGGGTGGGGTCAGCAGGACTCTAACTTTCTTTCCTAGGAGTCCTGTCAGGGTTTACACTATTTTTTGAACAATATTTTCCGGACTGGACATCAATTATATGCAGCTCAACTCCTTCCATGTGAATAGGGCTTAGTGGCAGTACCAGAACAAATATGATAGACAGCATTGGTTACTGCAGAGGAGGTGCCTTGCTGTTTTTGTGTTGGTATCATGGTCAGACTATACAGTGGTTGTAAGACACTGTATCAGACAACACTTAGTCTTGGGTAAAATGTCAGTTTCTGTTGTGTATGTTGTGAACAAGCAGATTACACAGCTTGTTTAGTAACAGGTATCTTTTCCAAATGTAGAATAGGTGTTATTTAGTGCTGAGAATAAATAAATAATCAGATTTATTGTAGATCTTATGAAAGTTTATTCGTTTCAGGATTGGTGCAAAATAGTTCTTGAATATTGAATCAGCTGTCAATTGTTCATCTCCTGGTGGTATCATTTTGGCGGTCAGAGACCCCCTCCACTGGCTTCTGTGTGACTTTCTTGTCTTTTCTGACACCTCTCACCAACAACAACTGTCTGACAGTCATATATACAAAAATGGTTCTGTAGGTTCTTTACATATGGAACTACAGTACTTCCATCCCCTTGTGTACCAATATAATTGCTGTGTCAGCAGTGTGGACGTAACTCTTTATATTATATATCTATTTTATTAATATTATACCACATCATATTTAACTATGTGTTCTAGGTTTAACTTTGCAACTTTCTGCCTTTAGAAACAAGAATCTATTGCTCAGTATTTACCATTGATTTGTATTAAAATGATCCTGACTGGAAATTTGGGTACAACCCACTGTTAAAGCCACTAAATATGATATCTGATACTCTATTTTCTAGGAAACTGGCGCACCCCAAGCTCGTCCAGCTGTATGGCGTTTGCACTGAAAAGAGACCTATTTACATAGTGACAGAGTTCATGGAACATGGCTGCCTGTTGAATTACCTTCGCCAAAAACACGGACAGTTCAATCCAGACATTCTGCTTAGCATGTGTCAGGATGTGTGCGAGGCCATGAACTACCTGGAGCAAAACAGTTTCATACATCGTGACCTGGTAATTCCCATAAAGCTAAATAATCGTGCTGAAAATGTGTATTAGATAAATAATTGATGGTATTGTGACCACCAGTACGTTCACTGCCATAAACAAAGGGGGTTTAGGCTAGACGGCTGGCTTTAATCAATGATTATATGTACCCAAAATGGTCCATTAAAAGCTATGTTATCCTACAAAATATAAGCCTTCATACATGTACATTGATGAAAAAAATAAGTTATAGCTCTTGGAAAGCAATGATAAAAAAATGTGCGTGCTCACTAAGGGGTTAATACGTACTGTACCTGTGGTGTGAAAGAGTCCTAAAGTAAGCTAACTGACAGGTGGCATAAAGAAAAGTGTCTAATTCCATCACACAACATATACCACTGTGATAAATATGGCACAACTTCTGTCTGGACTAATTGTGAGCCGTCTAAATTTAAAGGGAACCTGTTACCTCCGAAACACCCCCTGAACTAGAGTAAGAGATGTATAGTGTAAGTGATGCTGAATCCGAATATGTAAGTTTTATCTTCATACTCACTTCCATTCTGACGCTGTGCTCCCACAAACCAGTAGTAAAATACATTGAGAGGACTCTTCTATGAGTCCTCTCCATTATGTGAGTGAGCACTGGAGTCCAGTGTGTGCATTTTACTGCAGGTTTGTGGGAGCACAGCGTCAGAATGGAAGTGAGTATGAAGATAAAACTTACATATTCTGATTCAGCATCACTTACACTATACACCGCTTACTCTAGTTCAGGGGGTGTTTCGGAGCTGACAGGTTCCCTTTAAGTCAGTAATAATAAATCTCACCCACTATAATTGCAGTTACTTCCTTAGCCGTACAATACATCATCTGTCATTTATAACTGATGCAGTCATTTATAGGGTGGTATTGTTTTTTTCTTTTAGGCTGCCAGAAACTGTTTAGTCAATGCCCTTGGGGTAGTAAAGGTGTCTGATTTTGGAATGACAAGGTAAGAAATTACTGTTTGTCCTTTACACAGTGTGTGTGCTTTAAGGGGTCATCGTCTTTGAACTGAAAAGTTACATCCAGACTCCATCTTGCACCAAAGATTAAAAAATGATGTCCGGGTACGTGGTTGGGGGAGTGAGCAGTCCAGATGTTTAAGCTCCTGTAAAGTTATCAGCAATAACTGGAGGTATCATTTCAGTTAAGATGGGAGATAGCAATGAGATAAAGGGCTAGAAAGGGAGGGATGTTTAGCATGTTTCATTATTATAAGTATTTAAAGAAGCACTCCCATAAAATGTTTTATTTTCTGACCTGTTAGAAAGGTCCATGATGTGAACTGTTCTGAAGATAATTTTCTTACAAGTTACTGTATTTGTGAGTTGTAACCTCCCTTCTGATCCTGAGCTATGTCATGTGACCCACACTTTCCAAATAACACAGAATCTTATGTGAGGAGGCCAGTTTCTCTATGTATTCCTAAGGGAGTCTCAATGTCAGTCTTAGGCTACATTCACATGACCGTATTTTTTTCCGTGTCCGTTCCATTTTTTTTTTTTTTTGTGAATATGATGCAGCCCCATTCATTTCAGTGGGTCCGCAAAAAATGCAGATAGCACATCATGTGCTATCCGCATCCGAATGTCTGTTCCGTAGCCCCGCAAAAAATAGAACATGTCCTATTCTTGTCCGTTTTGCGGACAAGGATAGGCATTGTTACAATTGATTGCAAAACGTACGGTTGTATGAATGTAGCCTAATAGGAATGAACAGGGAAGTAATTGATTTCCTGTCCTGGGTCAGTTGGAGATCAGAGTGCTGGTCACATGACACAGCTGAGGATCAGAAGGGAGGGGATAACTCACAAATACAGTCACTAGGAAGAAGATTACCTTCACTAAATATTACATCATGTACCTTTCTAACAGGTCAGAGAATACATTTTTTGTAGGAGTGCTTTAATTTAACAGAAAACAAGTCCCATTCACAGACTCTCCACCCCTCACCACTAGATGAAAATGTCACTACCACTTTCTAAAAAAAAATAATAATAAAAAAAAAAAACAGAAGTAACCATGTAAGTGCACTAGTCTCTCTGATCTTCAAAATGCTGCATCATTTTAACCAGTTTCCAAGAATTCTTCAGAAGTCTGCGGCATTGCTCAAGAGGAAAAAAGTGTGACTCAAGAGCTGCACAAGGCATCTGTGGGGTATAGCAGTTGACAGAACCATGGCCATCAGTATCTGTCTTAAAGGCCACCACCTAATTACTTGTTCTGAATATGTTTTTTTCCTTGTTGCTGTAGTCCTCAAGAGATGCTGTCATCAGAAAAAGACCTGTTGTTCAAATCAAGTTTTATGTTAGACTACTTTCACACTGGCAGTAGCCTTTTTCAGGCAGGCTGTTCTGGAGGGGAACAGCCAGACAGATCCGTGCTACCGCAAGTCCACCGTGCTGGTGGAAGTCCACTCCGGCCCCATTCACTATAATAGGGGCGGCCGCAGCACGGCAAACATGGCGAGAGGTGGGCGAAATAAAACTACAGCATGGTGCGGTTTTTGTCTGGCCGCCTCTCGGCATGCTTGCCGTGCTGCTTCACCACCAGCCCGCCCTCATTATAGTGAATGGGGCTGGAGCGGACTTCCGTCAGCACGGTGGACTTGCGGTAGCACGGAGAACAGCCTGCCGGAAAAAGGCTACCGCCATTGTGAAAGTAGCCTTAAAGAGAACATCTCAACAAGATACTGCTGCTCTAACCACAGGGCAGCATGACTAAGTCACAGGTCCAAAGACTGTAATATTCTGTTTTTTTTTTAAAAGCTGAAGGCAGATAATATATGGTTATACAGGTTGTGTGCTGACTGAGGTTTCTTAACCCTTTCCCACCCACATCTCATAAATGAACAGTCTAGAGGCATGCTCCCTGTGCCATTAGCCATTACCACAGAACCTCATACATCATGGGCTTTGATATAACCAAAACAAACAATGCAGCAGTACACTTGAAACACAAAAAACAAAAAAATAAAGAAAAAAAAAATATGTATATATATATACACTCACCGGCCACTTTATTAGGTACACCATGCTAGTAACGGGTTGGACCCCCTTTTGCCTTCAGAACTGCCTCAATTCTTCGTGGCATAGATTCAACAAGGTGCTGGAAGCATTCCTCAGAGATTTTGGTCCATATTGACATGATGGCATCACACAGTTGCCGCAGATTTGTCGGCTGCACATCCATGATGCGAATCTCCCGTTCCACCACATCCCAAAGATGCTCTATTGGATTGAGATCTGGTGACTGTGGAGGCCATTTGAGTACAGTGAACTCATTGTCATGTTCAAGAAACCAGTCTGAGATGATTCCAGCTTTATGACATGGCGCATTATCCTGCTGAAAGTAGCCATCAGATGTTGGGTACATTGTGGTCATAAAGGGATGGACATGGTCAGCAAAAATACTCAGGTAGGCTGTGGCGTTGCAACGATGCTCAATTGGTACCAAGGGGCCCAAAGAGTGCCAAGAAAATATTCCCCACACCATGACACCACCACCACCAGCTTGAACCGTTGATACAAGGCAGGATGGATCCATGCTTTCATGTTGTTGACGCCAAATTCTGACCCTACCATCCGAATGTCGCAGCAGAAATCGAGACTCATCAGACCAGGCAACGTTTTTCCAATCTTCTACTGTCCAATTTCGATGAGCTTGTGCAAATTGTAGCCTCAGTTTCCTGTTCTTAGCTGAAAGGAGTGGCACCCGGTGTGGTCTTCTGCTGCTGTAGCCCATCTGCCTCAAAGTTCGACGTACTGTGCGTTCAGAGATGCTCTTCTGCCTACCTTGGTTGTAACGGGTGGCAATTTGAGTCACTGTTGCCTTTCTATCAGCTCGAACCAGTCTGCCCATTCTCCTCTGACCTCTGGCATCAACAAGGCATTTCCGCCCACAGAACTGCCGCTCACTGGATGTTTTTTCTTTTTCGGACCATTCTCTGTAAACCCTAGAGATGGTTGTGCGTGAAAATCCCAGTAGATCAGCAGTTTCTGAAATACTCAGACCAGCCCTTCTGGCACCAACAACCATGCCACGTTCAAAGGCACTCAAATCACCTTTCTTCCCCATACTGATGCTCGGTTTGAACTGCAGGAGATTGTCTTGACCATGTCTACATGCCTAAATGCACTGAGTTGCCGCCATGTGATTGGCTGATTAGAAATTAAGTGTTAACGAGCAGTTGGACAGGTGTACCTAATAAAGTGGCCGGTGAGTGTATATATAAAATAATTCCATACTCATGATAGCAAATATACTAGTGCTAAAGTCATGCTCATTATATGCACTAATCACAAAAAGTTAGGGATATTTGGCTTGTGGATGAAATTTCAGGATGAATCTAAAATTCCCTCTAACCTTTACAGGTGAACTTAATGTGACCTTCTCTAAACTTTAGAATGTTCAATGTTTCAGTACTTTTTGCACAACTTGCTGTTCTCTAACAATGAGTTTAACAGCAAAATTCACAACAGGTGTTTGATCCATGAATCGCCCAATACATTTTCTAGTTCAATTAGCATTGGTATTTAAACAGTCCTCCTCATCAAGCTGTTCACATTTTGACATCATGAGACCAAGACAACACCTAACAAATGATCAACAGTACTTCGCCATTGTGACGCTTCAAGCAGGATGTTCTAAGATGGAAGTGGCCGCTGAGCTTAGAGTTTTACAGAGTGTCATCAGCAGCTTGCAACAGAGATACAGAGTGACTGGAAGAGTCACAGAAATTCATAGAAATGGACATCCTTTGGCCACATCCCACACTGATGACCACTTCATTGTGAACAATGCCCTGCGGAATTAGATGATGAATGCCCCACAAGTCCAGGCACATTTAAAGGAGGTGAGAGGCACCCAAGTGTCACGTCAGACCATTCGGTACCATTTACATCAGCGTGGTCTGCATGCTAGACGACCTGCAAGGACACCTGACCACACCACCAGGCACAGCTTCCATCTTCATGGACGACAATGCTCCAGCTCATCGAGGTCGCATCATTAGGAGACAGTTTCTGGAGACTGGGGTACTTTAAATGTAGTGGCCTGCACTTTGTCCAGACCTGAATCCCATTGAAAACCTATGGGATCAGCTGAGTCGCCGTGTAGAGACTCGTAACTCTGTTCCTCAGAACCTCAATGACCTGAGGGCCACGCTTCAAGAAGAGTGGGATGCCATGCCTCAGCAGACAATAAGTCGACTTGTGAACAGCAAGAAACGTTATTGTCAAGCTGTAATTGATGCTCAAGGCCAAATAAAACATTTTTAAGACAGTGACATTTTTGTGGGTTATACCCACCACTGGTGTTGGCTTTTGTTTCAATACATTGTTTGAGATGAGAAAATCCCCACTGCTGCTTCTACTTAAATGCCCTACTTTCATGTTATAATATCACTGTAGCATGAACTTTTTACGTTGTCCATAAATTTAACTGGAAAGCCAAATATCCCTAACTTTTTGTGAGTAGTGTAAATGGCAGATTCTTGACAAATACATTTTGCACAAAATTATTTTTGCCCGTCTACAATGGCAAGGTGACCCTTTTGGACAAGAACCTACACTAAATGCCACCTCTTTTGGTGGCAGCTGGGCTCCAATAAATTCAGAGAAGGCAGGTCACACACATATGATGTAACCAACAGGATGCAGAATCATTTGCTTCTACATTTGGCAACACAATTCTGCAATTCAGAGCTGTGATGTATTTGTAACGGCAGAAAACTTACTATCTCAGCTCTCTGTTGTATTAGTCTTAGGTCACTGAAAGCCTAAAGCAGGGTCATTATAATATGTATCTGTCATCAAATGTGAGTCATTACTGGACCATTTCATATTAAAGTATATTTAGTTTAAGCAGCTGCATATTGGTTGAGTAAACCATTTTTTCTAAAAATCTATACGGCATGGTTGATTTTTATAATTTACATATCCTGCGCAGATGAATGTCATCTATTTTTGACAGCGGCATTTCTCTACAAGAATTCTGTGGTAGTGTAAAAATACTGTGTGCCCTGACCTCAACCGGAGAATCACAAGATCATGCAGGAAACAGCTCCTCTGGGTTTTTCTCACATTGATTACTTGTTAGAAACCATGGCATAAAGCTCTTTTATACCAGTTTTACACACAATTGTCAGTGGTGATTTCATTGTGCTTTTTTTTTTGCCTTTACAGATGTTACTTTAACATGTTATAGACCTAGTTTGGTGTGTAAAGAGGTATTTGGGTTATTACAACTTATGCCCTATCCGTGGGATATGGGATAACTATTAGATCAGTGGCAGTCAGGGCACTGGGATCCCCAATGGTACGGTAATTGGGTCCCCATACCCCGTGGAGACCCTAACATGAATGGAGCATCAGAAAAACTTGCACACTACCACTCTATTCATCACTGTGGGACGGAACTGCTGGAGTCCCATAGAGATGAATGGAGCGGCAGTGCGCATGCTTGTCCTGCTGCTCTCTTCATTTCAGGGGACCCCTTGAGGTACAGGGCCTCTGTTCTCGTGATTGGTGAGGTCCTAGTGATGAGATCACCACCAATCTAATCGAGAGGATAACCAGAATACCCCTTTAAGGCACACTGCTTTTATTTATTATTATTATTTTTTTTTACCTCCACATTTCAAAAGTCATACATTTGTTATTTTTACATTGGCATAGCTGTATAGGACTTGTTTTATGTGGGACGAGTTGTATCTCTTAATGGCATCATTTGTGGGCACATTAGATGTATTATGTAACTTCTTTAAAAAAAAAAAGTTCTTGTGGGTAACTGAAAAAAACAACACTATCACTATTTCTTTAGGGTTTCATTTGTACAGTGTTCACTATTTACGGAGGATTATAACTATACCAAATTTATACCATTTGTCATTTTTACTGCTGACACCCATAAGTTTTTTATTTTTCTGCAGAGTTGTGTGAGGACTCGATTTTTTTCAGGACAAGCTATAGTTTTTATTGATATGATTCTGGGATACATATAGCCTACTGATAATTTTTTAGCATTTTTTTTCTGTGTCAAGGTGATAAAAAAAAAAAACCTGACAATTCTGGCATTGGCTATTGACTGCGGCAACTAAGAGGTTAAAGTATCAGTATTAGGGCTCATGCACATGAACGTGTGCCGCCAGTGCCCGTGCTGTGGACCACAATTTGCGGTCCACAATGCACGGGCACTGACAGTGGGGCCGCCGCGTTCGGAACGCGGACCCACTCACTTGAATGGGGTCTGTGATCCGCATCCCACAGGCCGCACCGCAGAAAAAGTAGTGCATGCACGACTTTTTTGCGGTGCGGAGGCACGGGCAGAAACACCATGGATGCACTCCGTAGTGCTTCCTTGGGGTTCCCATACGTGCCTCCGTTTCACATCTCTGGAATTGTGGACCCATTCCAGTGAATGGGTCCGTGATGTGGGGTGCACGCGGCCGGTGCCTGTGTATTGCGGACACGCAGTATGCAGGCCACAATACGGCCACGGCCGGGTAACACTGAACCTGGAAGTGAGAGCATGATGCTAGCTATATAGTTTAGCTGGCACCTGCAAAAAATGGTGCAGGCCTAGCTCCTGTGCCCCCACCATCCCTGTGCCTTATTATTATGTCTAAGAGTTCATTGCACTTAGTGACATAATAATACACTAGTGAGCAGAAATCGGTTAAATTCTATCATTACTTATTTTGGATCCTCATTCAAACAGCTATAATGACTACACAAAATTTATAATTTTAGATGTTTTAAGTAAATGCTGGTTTTTGGTACGTCCACAAGGGAAATAAGGTGAATTTTGCTGCGGATCAATGTAAAAACTGCTGAAAAAATGGCATGAAATATATACTTGTTGGTACTGTACAATCCTATGGATTTGCCTCAGGAAAATCCATGATGACAAAATCATGGTTATTTTTTTGGTGGGAACGAGTATAAGTCCTTCATTTATAAGTCCCATTCCTTTTTGAATCCATCTCTGGCTTTAGCTCAAACGAATACATAAAAAAAAAATGTCAACCCACCGCCTGTTGCACTTGTTGAAAAAAAACGTACCTACCTGCTCCCTTTGATTTTGCTTTTTGCATTTATTATGCTGTTCTCATTATTTTCTTGTTTCTTTTCTTAGAGTTTATTAGGATCCAAAAATGTAAAACATTGTGCTCCCTCCATGTTATGTTTATATATACATATATATATATAGTATTATATATATTATATACTGTATATATATTTCTTCCAATGTAATCGTAAGACACTAGGTCTGCCAGGGCGATGCATTATATCCATGATGTCAAGTCTCTACTTACCTCTTCAAGCTCCAGTGCTGTCCCATGGTCGACCAAGCTGTGGTCAAGCAGTCTCTGATCATTCAGCATTCTCTCTCTGTCGATAGACATTAGTTTATATTACATGTGTTAAGTGAAAATGTTCACATTAAATTTAACTTTTCTGTTCCCAAAACCAGGTATGTCCTTGACGATCAGTACACAAGTTCTTGTGGAGCCAAGTTTCCAGTAAAATGGTCACCCCCCGAAGTGTTCAACTACAGTAGATTCAGCAGCAAATCTGATGTTTGGTCTTTTGGTAAGATGATTTTATAATGTATTAGGACATCCAGATGTAAAAGTAATAGAACTGTCTTAAGCTCATACAAAACTACAATCTATTCAGCATGCTAAAAAATACAACGTGCCCCCAAAAACAGGAGTTTTAAACCTCATTGAGTAGTTTTCAAAAACAGCTTTCACAGTAATTTACGTTCTGGCTTGAGATGCTGACATTCAGTAAATATATACATTCTGTCATTTTCTAACCAGCCTGATAAAAGGAAAACTGGATTATATTCACGTCCACAGCAACAGTATATAGGAAAAATGTAAGCTGTAACTACTTCTTGTAAATTGACCCCTGATGTGCAAGTTCAAGATGCAACATGTACGTTCTGTGCCTATGTGGGCATAGTAAACTGGAAATGTAGCTGGTATATACAGTACATCTGAACAACCTGTCTAATGCCAAAGATCAGACAAATCTCTTATCTCCAAAACATTGCTGTCAATAGGCTGCAGTGTTTCATAGGGAGATCAAAAGTATGTGTCTTCCCTCGATGACCTGTTGGAAATCACCATGATATCTAACAGGATTTATAATTGGACAGTCCAGGGCGCTAGCAGTACTCTATTTTAGCCATATGTTACTATGCCCCAGCGTTAATCTAGGCTAATAGGAACCTACAGTTAAGTTTGCAATAATGTTTTAAAATAAATAAAAAAAATATAATAAAAAGGGGTAAAAAAGTTTAAAGCTCAATATACATCTGTGTCTATTTTTTCCATAAATCCATACAAAGAACATACCAAATAATCTCTACGTCTTCTCTATGTCTAGAGCAGGGGTGCACAACGATTTCTGGTTGGGGGGCCACATAGCCAGACTGAACCAATGACGAGGGCCAAAAATAAAATTTAAAGGGGTAACTGAAATACTGTATTTATGGCATATTGAACACACAGTATATACTATTAATGTCTAGTTACAGTCCCAGTATTCCCATCTAATGGGAGAAATACATGAAAAATACATTAAGCAGCCTCAAGACATAGACATACATGTCTGTTACCAGATGGTTGGGGGCCGCACAGAATGGTATCAAGGGCCGCATGTGGCCCCCGGGCCGCAGGTTGTGCACTCCTGGTCTAGAGGAAAGAAGTTTTCTAAACCAATGTAGAAGGGGGATTCTTTACGGTAAGAGCAGTGAGACTATGGAACTCTCTGCCTGAGGAGGTGGTGATGGTAAGTTCACTAAAAGAGTTCAAGAGGGGCCTGGATGTATTTCTGGAGGGTAATAATATTACAGGTTATAGTTACCAGAGATGGGTCGTTGATCCAGGGAGTAATTCTGATTGCCTGATTGGAGTTGGGAAGTAATTTTTTCACTTAAAATTAGGAAAATATGCTTCCACGTCTTTGGGATTTGCCATTCTCTGGATCAACTTTTCAGGGTAATTGTTTTATGGCGTTTCACATTTTCAATTGTGCTGTGCATGCCAGCATCAGATGCATGTGGGTTTGAAGTTCGGCCATTGTGATTGTATCATGGCGTTGGTTACTTGTGAATTGTGCCTATGTGCTTATACCACTCCTGATTTCATTATTGGGAGGGTTACTCTACTCTTTCTCTTGCTGTGTGTGTCTGTTTGACTAATTAGTTTGTTAAGTCTGCTATTTAATCTTGAGTTGTGCATCGGTTTGGGGGTTGTTTATGAGTGCCGTGAACTGCCCTGGTTGTGCAATTATGTCATGTCTTACTGTTCATACCATGTCTTGCTTTGATCCGGCTGGATTCTGTCTGTGTCTTGTATTGGACTTTATATCTCAAGTTTTTCCCTGGATCCTTTAGGTTATGACCATGTCTTAATTCTGACCTTGTGGCCTAAGCCATAGTTTTTACTCTGCCGGAGTCTGTTTGTCTGTGTATGACGACTTGTGTCCATGTTCATGTGCTGCTGTGTCTGAATTGTTTCCTAGTTCCTGAAGTGTGTCTTGCCACATTCTGTTATGTCTGAAAAAGTGTTCTAGCTCCTGAAGTCTGTCTTGCTATGTTTCTGCAAATGTATCTTCCTTCTCCTAATGGGTTCCTGAAGCTGTTCATGCCAGGTTTTGTGGTGTCTGAACAGTGTCCATGTTCTTGTACTTTATTCCTGAGGTCTAAAATTCTGTTTTCACTTTCTCATCATTGGGTATTGAGTCCAGATTGATGTGGAAAACTTGAATTTTTATTTTAGCAGAAGGGCGCAACATAACAAATATAAAAAAGTGAAAATTTAATAAACTTACCTGGCCGTGCTCCTGCAGCATGATCTTCAGGCTCGGCTCGGCTGCGCTGCGAGAGACACGCCGCTGAGCCAAGTTACCGCATCCTTAGTAACATGATGCAATGCTCTGTTTCTCCCCACAGCAGGTGTGTGCTGGGGGAGATTTGCAGTGGTCTTATTGACTCAGCTGCTCTATTACTGTATACTAGTATTTCTGACTAATGGAGCTCAGAGTCATGGATCTATCAGGTTCTGATCCAGGGACTCGGCGCTCTATTTAAATGACTTAAGCGATCTTGGGATGCTTCAGCCGTAGTAGCTTAATTCAAAACTTCAGAATAGTACTGTACGGAGATCCCTCTTCATATAGTATGAGAATGTATGGGCTCTGATGAGTCGAAGTTATTCATGCGTGACTTCGTTGAATAACTTTGGCAATTGATTTTTAAAGTGGAAAACCACTTTAAAACTTGAAACCGAACTTGGCTTCAGTTCTGAGGTACGAGGTACTAGAAATACAGTTACTAATGTACTTCTACTATGTGCTGAATTGTTAAAAAAAAAACTAAGTAAAAGTGTCTCAGTAATGTAATAGCTGCTGTCAGAATTTGTCTATTAGTTCTCGTTAATCATGTGTATTTTGTTTTATTAGTAATAATAAATGTGTCAGCACACATCACACTGTGGGTTGTGCGGTGGATTCCTCAGAGCCAGGAAGTTGCACAGTGCCGAGCTTCAGATGCTGAGTAATTTTTCCTTGGTTTAAATATAATGAGGGTAGTAGGAAGTAAAAATACAGAAGAAATGCAGAAGATCATTACTTTCCTTTCTTGTGTAATACCAAAGATAAAAGCATCTTTCATAACAGGGCTGTCTCATCAAGAACCCTCTGTCCCCACCTTCAATCAGAAGAGGGGTTGTCTTCATGATATTACTCATAGCTCTCTTGGATTGCAATGAAATAAATTAGAATTATTATTTAGTCTTCAGCTGTAATGTCTTTATAGGTAGCTTAGTGGTCCCAACACTGGTGAGCTCAACACCAGAAAGTTATCACTGTGTTATCTGTGGTACATAGGACTGCAGGTGACATCTACTACATTATCTGTACTCAGAGAGTTATCACTGTGTTATGTGTGGTGTTACATAGGACTGCAGGTGACATCTACTATATTATCTGTACTTTGAGAGTTATCACTGTGTTATGTGTGGTGTTACATAGGACTGCAGGTGACATCTACTACATTATCTGTACTCAGAGAGTTATCACTGTGTTATCTGTGGTGTTACATAGAACTGCAGGTGACATCTACTACATTATCTGTACTTAGAGAGTTATCACTGTGTTATCTGTGGTGTTACATAGAACTGCAGGTGACATCTACTACACTATCTGTACTCAGAGAGTTATCACTGTGTTATCTGTGGTGTTACATAGGACTGCAGGTGACATCTACTACATTATCTGTACTCAGAGAGTTATCACTGTGTTATCTGTGGTGTTACATAGGACTGCAGGTGACATCTACTACATTATCTGTACTCAGAGAGTTATCACTGTGTTATCTGTGGTGTTACATAGAACTGCAGGTGACATCTACTACACTATCTGTACTCAGAGAGTTATCACTGTGTTATGTGTGGTGTTACATAGGACTGCAGGTGACATCTACTACATTATCTGTACTCAGAGAGTTATCACTGTGTTATCTGTGGTGTTACATAGGACTGCAGGTGACATCTACTACATTATCTGTACTCAGAGAGTTATCACTGTGTTATGTGTGGTATTACATAGGACTGCAGGTAACATCTACTACATTATCTGTACTCAGAGAGTTATCACTGTGTTATGTGTGGTATTACATAGGACTGCAGGTAACATCTACTACATTATCTGTACTCAGAGAGTTATCACTGTGTTATGTGTGGTGTTACATAGGACTGCAGGTGACATCTACTACATTATCTGTACTCAGAGAGTTATCACTGTGTTATCTGTGGTGTTACATAGGACTGCAGGTGACATCTACTATATTATCTGTACTTTGAGAGTTATCACTGTGTTATGTGTGGTGTTACATAGGACTGCAGGTGACATCTACTACATTATCTGTACTCAGAGAGTTATCACTGTGTTATCTGTGGTGTTACATAGAACTGCAGGTAACATCTACTACATTATCTGTACTCAGAGAGTTATCACTGTGTTATCTGTGGTGTTACATAGAACTGCAGGTGACATCTACTACACTATCTGTACTCAGAGAGTTATCACTGTGTTATGTGTGGTGTTACATAGGACTGCAGGTGACATCTACTACATTATCTGTACTCAGAGAGTTATCACTGTGTTATCTGTGGTGTTACATAGGACTGCAGGTGACATCTACTACATTATCTGTACTCAGAGAGTTATCACTGTGTTATGTGTGGTATTACATAGGACTGCAGGTAACATCTACTACATTATCTGTACTCAGAGAGTTATCACTGTGTTATGTGTGGTATTACATAGGACTGCAGGTAACATCTACTACATTATCTGTACTCAGAGAGTTATCACTGTGTTATGTGTGGTGTTACATAGGACTGCAGGTGACATCTACTACATTATCTGTACTCAGAGAGTTATCACTGTGTTATCTGTGGTGTTACATAGGACTGCAGGTGACATCTACTACATTATCTGTACTCAGAGAGTTATCACTGTGTTATCTGTGGTGTTACATAGGACTGCAGGTGACATCTACTACATTATCTGTACTCAGAGAGTTATCACTGTGTTATGTGTGGTGTTACATAGGACTGCAGGTGACATCTACTACATTATCTGTACTCAGAGAGTTATCACTGTGTTATGTGTGGTATTACATAGGACTGCAGGTGACATCTACTACCAAATTATCTGTACTCAGAGAGTTATCACTGTGTTATCTGTGGTGTTACATAGGACTGCAGGTGACATCTACTACCAAATTATCTGTACTCAGAGAGTTATCACTGTGTTATCTGTGGTGTTACATAGGGCTGCAGGTGACATCTACTACACTATCTGTACTCAGAGAGTTATCACTGTGTTATCTGTGGTGTTACATAGGACTGCAGGTGACATCTACTACATTATCTGTACTCAGAGAGTTATCACTGTGTTATGTGTGGTGTTACATAGGACTGCAGGTGACATCTACTACATTATCTGTACTCAGAGAGTTATCACTGTGTTATGTGTGGTATTACATAGGACTGCAGGTGACATCTACTACCAAATTATCTGTACTCAGAGAGTTATCACTGTGTTATCTGTGGTGTTACATAGGACTGCAGGTGACATCTACTACCAAATTATCTGTACTCAGAGAGTTATCACTGTGTTATCTGTGGTGTTACATAGGGCTGCAAGCGAAATCTACTACACAAAATGGAGAAAAATAGGACATTTTATTTTTTAACACAGAATGGACGGATTTCCAAAACATCTGTAGACATCATGCCTACATTTCCCATGATACTTTGTTATTTTGTGAATGGTCCAGTCACTGCAAGTCTTAATGCCTCTGGTACACATTTGCTGCCCCTGTCAGGGGCGTAGTTATAGGGGGTGCAGAGGTAGCAGTTGCTACCGGGCCCAGGAGCCTGAGGGGGCCCAAAGACTTTTGGGCCACATGAGAAGACACACAGATCCCTAAGGGAAGGGGGGCCCAAGCGGAACTGTTGCACCAGGGCCCATGAGCCTTTAGCTACGCCCCTGGCCCCTGTATTGTACTGCATTTGCACCAGGTCTGTTCAGAGACTGGAAAATGAAAAGGGAGTTTACAATGAAGATATGAAGGGGAGAGGAGGGTGTAAATCAGAGATTTTTTATTGATAGTGGGGAAGTAATGGATTGGAAAGCGTGAGCGTAGTGGGTGTGATTTGGGTACAAGAAGTGGATTGGCAGTCTTAGAGTTGGCTAGGATCCAAGCAAAGAATGATGATACTGATTTGGCTTAGCTGGAAGTGACGACTGTAACAACAGCGGAATCGGAAGAGCCTCAGAAATGAAAATGGGAGAGAAAAAAAAGGTATGGGGTAGACTTTGGAAGTGATAAGCAAAACAAAACTGAGGAGAAAAGAGGAATGACTTAGGCATAGAAGAACAGCTTTAAAATGACATTTACAACAAAAGCCATTAAAAACTCAAGTTAAGGTTTGCTGCAGCTTTGCAATGTGTTAACATTTGCTAACTGCCTCTGTAGGTCACTGCAATCCACCATGTTCTCACTTGATCCAGGCTTTCTTGGCTTCTTATGTTTTTTCTGATTTCCCCCTAAAGGTGTATTAATGTGGGAAGTATTCACTGAGGGTAAGATGCCCTTTGAGAGCTATTCAAACGTTGAAGTGGTAGAAATGGTATCAAGAGGAGACAGACTCTATCGACCAAGGCTGGCATCAAACAGAATATACAACATTATGATGGCATGCTGGTATGAGGTAAGGTGATGGACTCATAGATCCCAGGATTTCAATATTTGTGCAGGACCAATAGGCAATTTTTATTTTTCTAACATTAACTCCTTTGCGGCCCATGATGTACTAGTACATCATGGCCACCAGTGCCTTGGAGATCCATGACGTGCTAGTATGTCAAGATGATTGGGCTGGCACCAGAGCAGTCCGCGTGCGATCAATGCAGTGACTGCTGGGCCCCTTTGCTTCAATCAGCGATGTTGGCTGATTAACCCTTTATAGCCTCCCTAGCATGGCGGGTGACGCTAGGGAGGCTCGTTCCGTTGCGGCCTGCTATTGGCTTGTCAGAGAGATAGACAGTGGATCTTCTCTCCTCCAGTGAGCCCCACCATTTGCTCAACCTTACTAGGTGCTGATGCTGGCCCCATATTAAAGGGGTTGTCTGAGTTATTTTTTTGTTCTTTATATGTTTCTAACTTGTCAGGTATAACAACTTTCCCATATACTTTGTGTTTCCAAAGCTGCTGGTTTCTCAGAGTTGACTGAGGGTCACATGACCTGTGATGTCACCTTATCTCCCTGGTCTGTGATGTTTCGTGTACAAGCCTCAGAGTTCAGATAACAGTCTGTACACCAGACGTCACTGGCCACGCCCCCTTTCTTTGCCGGGCTCCTGCTATCTGCTCTCTCCCTGGATTCCTTCAGATAAAACATTAACCCCTTCAGCCAGAACACACTGAGGGCTCAAGGCTTTACAACAAATAGTAGCTGCAGCAGTGAGAGGAGACAAATGCTGGGCAAGGAGCTATAGAGGAATTGTATTGTACAAGAACAGGTAGGGAGAATTTCCTGTGTGTATCAGCAGTGTCATTGTACAGCTGGGACTTGTAGTCCTACACATACAACATGCTGCTGAGTATTCCAGCAGGCAGACATGTCACTCAGCACTTGTATTCATTCCCTTTGCAGAGAGGGGGGGAGAAGGGGGAGGGGCTGAGATTGTTCTTATTGCATGTAAACAAAGACCAGAAGAGAACCAGGGAAATGAGAAAATATGGATTTTTTTTGCCTAAAACTTGCTTAACTTAGTTATATATTGCTGCCCATCAGATTTACAGTGCTATATATTTTTTTTTCATAACTCGGACAACCCCTTTAATGGTTTGGATTTATGTTGTTATGAAACCAGTGTTTTATAATAAATCCGCTAAAAAGATTAAGGGTGGTTTTACACAGCGTTTTTTTTGTTTTTGTTTTATTTGTGGTTTCTTTGATGGTGTTTTTATGTTGTGCTCAAAAATGCTGCGGCTAGATGTAATATTCAAGTCTGAGCCCTCTCTGGATAAGGTATTTTTGTCTTTTCTTTTTTCCCCCAAAGTATTCTTTATAGAACATTAAAAACAGCAGGAAATCACTAAAAAACACAAAAGACTATACAAACTCATGAAAGTATGAGCAATTTTTGCAATTGCAAAAAAAAAACAACTAAAAAAAATGTGAAAGAGGGCTAAAGGGATATTCCAGATTCATCAGATGAGTGAAAAGTTATGTCCTTTTCTGCTATGCTTATTCTGTCAATGACTCTGCTTGCTGTCATCCAATAGGAACCTTCATTATTTACTTCCAGTAGATTATGGTATGTCCTAGTCAGTTCCTATTCAATGGAAGCTAACAGAGATCTTTAAAACTGGAGTCACTTGATACAAGTTGAATAACTTTTTATTAAAAAAAAAAGTTAAAGACGTGTCAAAAAAAGACGTGTCAAAAAAAGACGTGTCAAAAAAACATTGGGCGGTAACCAGCCATAGGGTTCCTCATTTTATTGGTGTGGTTACTATTATAAATGTATTTAATTTTGATATCTTTTTTTTCTTCTTTTTAGAAACCAGAAGAACGACCCACGTTTTATGACCTGCTGATTAGTATAGGACAAATCCTGGAAGGAGAGCTTTGATGTTTTTCTGTCATTAGGGTTACTGGGAACAGATCCTCTGGACTGGCCTTTCACTTCTGCTGCAGTTCTTACAACATTTCTTTTAATATGTTTAGTAAAACCGTTTGCACACTACGTGTTGTACTGATCACTGATTAGCCCACCTCATATTCAGCCCCCATAATGTTGTGAAACCATGGATTCTGGATAAATGTTCTTTCTTCTAGACTTTCTGGAACAGTAATCAATGAACGACTGTGACCACATCTTGCAAGAATGAAGAAGCTGTATATATTATGAAAATGCTGTATATGACCACAATTATTGAGTTCAGGTATTTCAGGCACACCCAAACCATTGCATAAATCAGGCACGCAGCCATGCAATCTTCTCAAGCACTGGCTGCGCTAGTTTCATATTGAAGAGCTTGTGACTTTATATGTGGCGTTCTTGTAGAATGTCACCTTTGCCACAAATATGGAATGTCCAGTTTGGTAGATCTGCGTAGATGACAGGTACGTGCTCTTATTGTGAACTGGAAGCATTAAGGAGTAACAACAGCAATGCCATAAAGTGGCCGACAACACAAACTCACAGAGCAAGGCCGCCAAGTTCTGAAGCCTGTGGCTTGTAAAAATTGTTGCATCACTTACTACAGAGTTCAAATCTGCTTCTGGAAATGACATCAGCAAAAGGTCTGGCAGTTTCGTGGAGGAACCTGGGTTTGACAGATGCCTGGAGAACTCTACCTGCCAGGATGCATAATGTCCACCATAAAATTTGGTGGAGGATGGATAAAGGCCTGGGACTGTCTTCCAGGGTTTGTGCTAGAGTCCTTCTTATTTCCTTACCAAGACATCTGTGCCAACAGTTTTAGAAAAGTCCTTTTTGTGTTCTAAGCACAAAGGTCCGTAAACACATGACTTAACAAGATTGGCACAGAGCCCCAACCTCAAGCTCATCGAATGCCTTTGGGATGAATGTTTTTTGATGTTTTTATATGTTCTGAATTTTTCATGTAAAAAAAAACAACCAGTGCTGAATACACTTTGAACCTCTAACATTTTTAAACGTCTCTTTAAGTATTTTTTGTTCTGCTGTGACATTCATCCTTTGCAATACAAATGGCTGCATACAATCATACTGCACTGAAGGTGCATACACATCATATGTAGGTCAGCCAAGCTAATGTATGACGGGTGAGGAAGTCCCAAATCTTCACTGACAGCGGATGAAAGAATGACTGGGCTTGTTGGAATTCATTGTCTTCCAACATAATAGGCTACCTCCCATATTGATAGTGGAGGGAATCACTGTTAAAGGCTATGTACACCTTTGGAGTCAATGTTTTATGATTGCATTTAACTTATTTTTGGGCTAAAAATCATATTTTCAATTGGTCTTTATTAATAATATTGAGCTGTTCAGTCACAAAGGGTTAACTGTCTAGCTGGTTGACTGGTACTTTCACTTTCACTTTGTGCTGGTCATCTAATTACTCTTATCTGTAAACTACTGAGAGGTCATAAACACTTATTTAAGCCACATTCTTATCAGTAAGGTAAGGATTGAGCTTTAATGAGTGTTTATAAGGTCAGAGAGAAGAGACAAGGAGTCAGTCAGCTCCTTAGATGACGGAATTGAGAAAAAATACACAGGCAGCTAGTACAGCTTCTGAGCTCTGTACACAAAAAATGATTCCATATTGTTAATAAAAAACAGTTGAAAAAGTGATTTTTAGGTTAAAATAAGTATAATGCAATAATAAAAAGAATGCCTGAAAAGGTGTACATAGCCTTTAAGTTATTACAATCCAATCACATCTGCTGTAGTGATGCATAATAAAGCCTGGCATTATGTCTACTATTACAAATTGTAACATCAAACAACACAAATAAGCGATTTTCATATCATAATTTTTTGTTCCACATGTAAATATAAGTTGGGAAGAAAAAAGGATGCAAAAGCATAATACACTATGCTTTTTCATCCTGCATAGACCAGCATAAAAACGTATATGTTAATGGATACATATATTTTTTCAATAGAATCCTCTGATGACAGATGTCACTATATGGCATCTGTTGGATTCATCAGTTTTAACATATACGGTAGAAAAAGGTAGTGTGAACACAGCCTAATGCCTTATTCACACAGTAATGTTCGGTCAGCGTTTTCCATCAGTGATTTTGAGCCAAAACTAGGTGCGGCTCTAAACACAGAACAGGTACAGATCTTTCCCTTATACCTTATGTCTGTGGAGGCTCCACTTCTGGTTTTGGCTCACAATCACTGATGGAAACCACTGACCAAACACTGCTGTGTGAATGAGGTATTAGGCCTCTTTCACACGAACGTTGTGTTTTGCGGTCCGCAAATTGCGGATCCGCAAAAAAAACGGATGCCGTCCGTATGGCATCCGTATTTTTTGCGGATCCATTGTAACATTGCCTATCCTTGTCCGTTTTGCGGACAAGAATAGGACATGCTCTATTTTTTTTTGCGGGCCACGGAACGGAGCAACGGATGCGGACAGCACACGGTGTGCTGTCCGCATTTTTTGCGGGCCCATAGAAATGAATGGGTCCGCATTTTTCATGTGAAAAATGCGGATCGGAGCCCGCAAAAACAACGTTCGTGTGAAAGGGGCCTAAGACAGAGCTTTCAGTATATTTCCTGGCTACTTAACAGTGTGCACAGTATCCTGATGTTGATGACCTATCCTAAGGATAGTTTATCCTTATTTAAGTGGGGGCCTAATAGATATTTACTGTAACTGACAATACACTGTAATGCAGAAGTATTGCAGTGTATTACATGGGTGATCAGAGGAATCCCCTACAGTGAATAAAAAAAATCCAAGTAAAAAAAAAGCTCAAAAAATCACAAGTGCCTTTATAATGTAAATAAAATTTTAAAAATATACATAAATAGTATCACCACATCCATAACAGCCCATAAAATGATCACATTATTCATCCAGTCTGGAAAACATCATAAAATCAATAGACACTTAAAAAATAGCAATACTTATTTTTGTTTATTTTACCTCCTGAAAAATGCCATAGAAACTGATCAAAAAGTGATATGTACCCCAAAATGTCACCAATAAAAACTGCAAATTGTGTCATGAACGTGACAACACAGTGAAAAATGTTTTTTTACAGTAAAAATTAGTTTATAAAGTTATTCAAAGTCCATTATGTCCCCCAAAATGGTGCTTAAAAAATACAGCTATTCCCACAGAAAAACATGCCGTCTTACAATGATATTGATGGAAAAATAAAAAAGTTAAGGCTTTTGAAATGCAGCGATGAAAAAAAAAATAGCTGCTTCCTGAAGTTTTAAATAGGCTGATAATATCTTCAGCTGAATCTTTGGGGAATTTAGTTCAGAAAAGACATAAAGTACAGAGAGGGCGGACAGGACAGACTGTGGTGATATGGAGCTGTGGTAATAGAGACTGCATACAAGTGCTGCTGCTCATTATCCCCACCCTCCTCTCTGTACTTTATGTCTCCTCATCATTTCCATTCCCACAGAGCAGAGAGAAGGATAATGCTGCTCTTTACGTCAGTATTGAGAAGTAACTTGTCCTCCTGTGTGATTAGGACAGGTTATATGTGTACTGGTAGGACGGCAGCCATTTTGTTTCCCCTGATGATTGCTCCTTAGACAAAACGAGCCATAATAAATAATGAAAGGTATTTGGGAATATATTTATTATAAAGTAATATTTAAGTATTTTTATTTTCTTAATTCCTGGAGAACCCCTTTAAGCTGGCAGCAGCTTTTTCTCCTTTTCCCAGTTTACTACACATACAGCCTAGCATGCATCTGTATGGGAGTGTTGGAAGAGATAGATGTTGGCAGAAAGAGTTCAGAACAGCTTCCATCTTGTACAGAAAGGCAGTAAAGCAAGTATTGACAGTAGGTATTGGCTAGCAGCTGCCACCTCTACATCCCTTACTCAGAGGTACACTGTCCATGAGGAGAGGCGAGAACTTTGACAGCCAACACTTTACTGACTCCAGGAGGACAGCAATTTTTCTTAGTAAATAGGGTTTCCTATTTAAAGTGTACTGAGGTCAGAATATAGATAAGTTGTCACAAAGTAGAATTATTCATTCACTTGGGAAAATAATCTATTTAAAATTGTAGGAGTTTGATATAATATACAGATTGAGAAAACCCATCCTGAGTGCATTGATGCTCATTTACAACATTGCCACCAGGGGGCACCAGAGGATCATGTCCAATGGGGATTATTTAGTGATGTCTTGTAGACCCTTGTGAACACAGACAAAAGAAGGTGTATGATTAGACAACATTTAACTACTTCACCATCATTCTTTTATATATACTTACCCTGTGTAACAAGGGGCTAGAACACGAGAACCAGGGGCATATCCAGAAGCTTTTTGGTCCCAATTTGGAATCTGTAACTGGGACCCATTGACCATGTGTCATTTATAATCTTCCTAAGTGGCAGAGATGCTTTTAGACTGTTTCAGTCACACCAAGCACCTTGGTGTAACTGCTGCTAAAGCACATCATATTCTGGATGCAAAATATATATACACGTTGATTACTATTAGCAGTATTTTTCTATGTTGTCACAGTATGCGATATGTGTATAGGAACCATAGTACAAAATGGCACCGGAGGCGTGGTAAGAGGCGTTATTACGGCCTCTCCTAGGTGCAGGTTCACGCCTACTGCACCTAGGGGAGGTCATTTGCATATTATGAAAACCTATTTTTTGTCTAAACTGGTGGACAGAGAAATATGAGACTAACATTACTGTCATCAAGTGTCATTTGCTCATTGCAAATGACACTTGGTTTAATAGGATGATTTCTGGTGACAGAAACCCTTTAAGCAGGGTCCCAGGTAAGGAGCTCTGACTGGTTATGTAAGTGATACAGATCTTGGCACATTCCAAAGCAGTGGCACCAATGTGGAGGAACACGTTTTTAAATGAGGCCTTGTGGTGGACCATCCCTTGAGAGGTATCAGCTGGCCATATGCAGTGACACATAGGCCCATGCTTTAGCCTCATTCGCAACCATTGAAGTAGGGGTTCTCCAAAAAGGATCCACCACTAAATGTGCTATAAGTTCTGTGAAAAACATGAATAATTTAGCAAAGGGTCATGAGGAGTTATGCTAAATGACAAATTCAGCTCTGTTACTATCTAAGTATCAGATAATTGAGATGGCCATACACATAAGGTAGAAGTTGGTTGATGGTTGTACATCTGTTTCGTTGTACATATTTTAGAATGGTCATAAACATTCAATAGCTGTAGGCTGAACGAATCATCTGCCAACAACTATCTCTCCCGATTCCCTCACAGCTTCCCCATACACATACATGTTTTGGCTAAACATTTATTTGTATTTTATGGAGAAAGCAGAAAGCACCAGACACCTCTGATGGTGGCTTATCTCCTGGAAGAACAAAAGGATCGGACAAAAATATCAATTTTGCCTGATACTTCTCATCTGTTGGGAGAGTCAGGAGCTCCCCATACACAGAGTGTTGGCTGATCCCGCTGTTTGTGGCAAAAGACTAATTTGTATGGGTGGCTTTAGTCCTTATTGGACTGTTCAGTTGTTCAAACTGGCCATACACGTTCAATGAAACCAGGAGATGGACCAAAGATCTTTCTGGGGATGTTATTTCAATCAATGATTTTTCTTTGAACAAAAGCTATTTTGTCCAACAATGAGATGAAAATTTTAAACGTGGCAATAAAGGTCTGTCATTAGTCGGCTAAATCATTTTTGTTGAAATCATGTATGGGTACCTTAAATATGGGCAATAACTACTGATGGCTATAACACGTGTGAGATATCTGCCATACAACATGTGTTCAAGGACAGAAAACAGACATTCACGCTATTCATTCATGAAAGGGCAGAACATGAACAACGCATTGTTGTCTTTTTGTGAAATAAGCAAAATACCGGCACCTCCTACAGCACACATTCCTCTTGTGCATAACTGAACGCACCCCTAGGCCGTACACTGCTTCTCTCCATGGCAGATTCCTAGAAGAGAGCAGTTATTTTCCTTCTGTCCATTCTGACAGGTGCTGTCAAGACAAGGATTCTCCTCTCATCTGGTTTGGCAGAAAACAGAAAAAACGTATAGAAAAGTATAGCTTGACTTACCCATAGACTACAATTAGGCAAAAATCAATTCTATCTATCTATCTTATATCAGTGGCGTGCCTAAGGTGTTTGGCACCCGGGACAGGCCCTTTCTTCCCCCTCCAATACTTAAAAAAATTGTGCCCCCTCACAGTAGTAATGCCCTCATTGTACAACCTTCACAGTAGTTATGGCCAGATATGTGCCCCCTAGTAATATCCACATTGTGCCCCTCAAAGTAGTTATGCTCACACTGTGCCCCGCTAAAAGTACTTATCCTTTCATTGTGCCCCCTTCACAGTAGTTATGCCTGAATTGTGCCCCCTCACAGTAGTTATACCCTCTCTGTGTTCCTTTGACAGTAGTAATGCCCTCCATAGTAGTAATGCCCTCTGTGCCTCCTTCATAGTAGTAATGCCCTCTGTGCCCCCTTCATAGTAGTAATGCCCTCTGTGACCCCTTCATAGTAGTAATGCCCTCTATGCCTCCTTCATAGTAGTAATACCCTCTGTGCCCCCTTCATAGTAGTAATGCCCTCTGTGACCCCTTCATAGTAGTAATGCTTTAGTAAAGGTCCCACAGGCAAGAATGGTAATAATCCAGAAAAAAAACTATACTCACCTATTAAACCCCCTTCTACATCCAGTCTAGCCTGATCCAATCCTTCCAGCCGGGTTTTATTTGTTTGGCTGCAGTGATGACATGCCTCTACATAACTACTGCAGCCAACCACAGGCCTCACTGGTTATGTACTGTATACCTTTGAGATCAGTCATTGGCGACTCCCTGCAGCCATGTAGATGTCACGGCTGCAGCAACGGAGAGGATCATAGCGGCAGTGCTTGAAGCAGCTGGGAAATCAAATAGGTAAGTATATATTCTTTTATTATTTTATGACCATTTCTGCCTAGGATACATTTTTTTTAAACTTGGAGAATCAGTTTAATGGCTGTTCTTTTTTTTATTGGTTTACTCACAAAGCGGTGCAACTATTAACAAGCTATTGACATTCAAATTTCATGGATCTAATTGATGGTTTGCAGCCGCATTAAACTACATCTCAACCGAGGGCCAGCCCTCACGTCTGGTTCAACGCTAAGATGATTGGTGTTGATATTTTATTAATAATTTGTATTGGAAGGTAAAAAAAATATTTAAAGAATAGCAAGATCAAAAAATAGTGTGGTTGAGGTCATGTGCATATTTGCGTGTGTATTTACACAGTATTGTTTGTGTCTTAATTAGTACAACCGGCCCTGACTGGATAAGCAAGCAAGTTTACGGTGTGTGGTGGGCAGCAATAAAGAGTACTGCACAGGCCGCCATCCAACCTAAGGCCAGCCCTGATATCATGAAGGGAGCTGAGTTTGCCCTACCCCTGAAGACAAGGAGTCCATTCAAATGACCTGGATAGAATGTAATGCATGTGGAGTCCACCATAGCGTTGTCTTATCTAGGATGGTCATCCCTTTATGACATCTATACAGCTTAATAGACTAAAGGTCCTTTTACACGGAAAGATAAATCGTTTTAGCGATCGTAGATGAACGATCGAACGATGCAATGTAAATACCGTTTACACTGAAAGAGAAGTCGTTCACAATCTTCGTACTTTCGGTCGTTTTATAATCGTTAGTACGATCGTTCCTTGCTCCTTGCCATAAGCATTACCATTACCATCTGCCAACGACTAAACGATTTTCGTTTAAACTGGAAGATTTTGCGAACGATGAACGATTAATTTATTGGCGGGACAAAAGATGCGATCAACGAGAAGCGAACAAAATCTCGTTTGTCGTTAAATCGTTACCCGTGTTTATACGCAACAATAATCGTGCAAATCCGAACGTTTGAACGATTATTTGAACGATAATCGGCTCGTGTAAAAGGGCCTTAAGCCAACTAATAAGACAGAAATACCAAATCACAATCAAGGGTGCTTACCCCCTACCATTACACTTTCAGTACAATATAGTGTAGTTTCTGCAGAACTAAAACTGGCCCTAGAATTAACATCAATTCTTTTCTTCCTGCATATTGATTGTTGAAATCTTTCAATATCATAAGCTTAGCTCCCCTTTACATGGCCCGATGTAGCAAGCAATTGTTGTGAAGGAAGTATTCTTTTCTACAATCTCTTGCTCATCAGTGGAGAAAAACACCACATTTACATGCAGCGATCTCCTCCACAGTATGGGGAGGAGTGATCACTAATGCCGTAGCTCATCCCCATACAGACTCATTGTTTGCCAGCAGCAGAGTGCTGTTTAGAGGGCATGATCTGCTGCCAGCAAACAATGATTAAGGTGTCCACACGAATGGTCCTATTACCCAATAAACTAGTGTTTCATTCGTTCACCAGGCAATCGGGGGCACCTTTACATAGGTAGATTATCGGTAATGAGCATTCCTACAAACGCTCGTTTGTGATAATCTGCCCCAACGTCCGGCAGTGTAAAGGGCCCTTTACAATCTGACAACTGGTAGCTGATGGGTGGGGTGTAAGGAGTCGGACCTCCACCAGTCTAATATTGATGACCTATCCTAAGGCTAGACCATCAATTTTCAAATCCTGGATGCCACCATTAAATCCCATTTCTATGGGCAACTAAAGTGCTGGTTAGTCTGTGACCAACTGAAGTACTGGTCAGTCTGTGACCAACTGAAGTGCTGATTAGTCTGTGACCAACTGAAGTACTGGTCAGTCTGTGACCAACTGAAGTGCTGATTAGTCTGTGACCAACTGAAGTGCTGGTTAGTCTGTGACCAACTGAAGTGCTGGTTAGTCTGTGACCAACTGAAGTGCTGGTTAGTCTGTGACTAGAGATGAGCAAATCGAATCCCACGAAGTGGAATTTGATCTAAATTTCAGGCTAAATTAGATTCGCCTAGAAGCCGAATTTCCTTGTGCTTCGTGTCAGCGAATCGATTTGACCTGAAATAGTGTAAAAAAAAATATCCATATCCATACATACCTCCTCCATTTGGCCATCTTGATTGAAGATCTCAGCCGAAATCCTGTGCGTAGTGACGTATGACGTCACCACGGCAGACGGCGTGATGACGTAATCTCACGCCGCGCGAGATTTCATGCCAGAACTTCAAGCAAGATGGTGGCAGCCGGCCCGTTGCGAGCAAATGGAGGAGTTAAGTATGATTTAATTTTCTTTTTTATGTTAATTTTACACTTTTTTGTACTCAGATGCCGCAATCATGTATGAACGCGGCATCTAAGGGGTACAATGACAGGGGCGGCGCTATCACAGCTCCCTGTCATTGCACCCACTACTTACAAAAAAATGCGCTTCATGGCAAAGTAATTCGTCACAAAGCGCATTTTTTTGTAAAATTCGGCAAATCAGCCGAATCAAACTTTTCAAAAGTTTGCTCATCTCTATCTGTGACCAATTGAAGTGATGGTTCCATAATTAAGTCAAAATACATATATATAAAAATACATGTGTTTATATATTTTTATATAAAATCTTGTAGAGGTGTGGTCTTCCCAAAGAGGGCTAAATACAATATAAAGATTTGGAAATCCATCACAAATAGTTTATCTGAAAAATCCACAAATAATTAAAAATATGTGCAACTCATTACAAAAATATACATCTGAACATAAGACACATCATTGAAGTGCAATACATATGCATAGGTGCTTGTCCATTCTCTAATAAATAGTACATTGCCATTATCTGTATAATACAGGCACTGAATATTGCATAAATCTGGCCTTTGTACAATTACTTCAGGTACAGAGTCCATGATCTGTTGGCATAAAAAAATCAGCACAACCACCTGCCTTGTCCAATAACATCTGCTGTGGCCTGACATGACTGTACACTGCTCTTGTTATAAAAAAAAATGTCATGCATACAGACAACGAAAGACAAAAAATTGAATGACGTCTGAGTCTTATACTGTTTTATTGTATTTGGACACCCACATTTCAGATGGTGCCTTCTTCGAAGATGAACAAGACTCGCTCTGAAACCATTGGGTATCAATTATGATTTTTTTGTACATCTCAGTGGACAACTTGGGTTCTCCAGATCCAAGATCCATGATTTGCAAGCTTGGTAAATTAGCTAACAGGAGGGAATTCTGATCAAGGGAAAGCATCTATTATTTCCAGACAGATAGCCACTCTCATTCTATCCACACAGTGCCATGATGAAGGATCAATGTCTATTGGCTTTTATTTTGATTGTAAACACCTTTGGGTTGTAAAATCCACCCATAATGTAGTTTTCCAGAATACTCCACCAAAAGTCATTTTCAATCCATATAAAAATATATATATATATATATATCTACATGAGGTCCAGGGAACTGATGCTCGGTGACCTCATTTATCAGGTAGTAATGTACAAATAGTGGACTTTCCAGCCAGTTTGTGGTCACAGTAGGACTTAATGGTGGTTAGCTCTGCTGCTATTGATATTATCGTCTTCGAAAGCCAGTACAGAGTGGTCAGCATTCCCGAGTAAGCTGTATTGGTCTTCTTGCCCATCTGACAGCATTTGCTTTTCTTTCCGGATACCAGCAGTGATTTGGCCCCAGGTAATATTGGTGTTCTTAAAAGCGTGCAAAAGGAAAATACCAACAATAATGGTGAAGAATCCACTCAGGGTCCCAATAACGTCACTGACATCCATACTGTTCCATTCCTTGAATAAGATCACAGAGCAGGTGACCACCATTGTAGTAAAGAACACATAGTATATTGGGGTCACTATGGATGTATTGAAGACATCCAAGGCTTTGTTCAAGTAATTGATTTGTGTGCTGACAGACACTATTAAAGTCGCCAACAAGATAAAGAAAAGGGGGTCTTTATAAACCGGTTTTCGTTCGATAAACTCCTGAATGGCAATCCCCAAACCCTTGACAGATGATACTGAGAATGCACCGATGACCGAGCATATGGCGATGTACACCAGAACGTTGGATTGACCTTTCTTTGGAGCGACCACAAAGATGAGGACAAGGGATGTCACAACTGCTGCCACAGCAAATGTAATGAACCCTGTTGGGGAACAAATTAAAAATATTAAAAAAATATTAAAATATTACATATATATACAGTGCCTTGCGAAAGTATTCGGCCCCCTGGAACTTTTCAACCTTTTGACACATTTCAGGCTTCAAACAAAAAGATATAACATTTTAAATATTTGGTAAAGAATCAACAAGTGGGTCACAATTGTGAAGTGGAACGAAATTTATTGGATCATTTAAACTTTTTTTGTAATAATAAAACTGAAAAATGGGGCGTGCAAAATTATTCAGCCCCCTTGCATTAATACTTTGTTGCGCCACCTTTTGCTGCGATTACAGCTGCAAGTCGCTTGGGGTATGTCTCTATCAGTTTTGCACATCTAGAGACTGAAATTTTTGCCCATTCTTCCTTGCAAAACAGCTCGAGCTCTTTGAGGTTGGATGGAGAGCGTTTGTGAACAGCAGTTTTCTGCTCTTTCCACATATTCTCAATTGGATTCAGGTCTGGACTTTGACTTGGCCATTCTAAGACCTGGATACATTTATTTTTGAACCATTCCATTGTAGATTTTGCTTTATGTTTGGGATCATTGTCTTGTTGGAAGATAAATCTCTGTCCTAGTCTCAGGTCTCTTGCAGATTCCAACAGGTTTTCATCCAGAATGGTCCTGTATTTGGCTCCATCCATCTTCCCATCAATTTTAACCATCTTCCCTGCTGATGAAAAGCAGGCCCAAACCATGAGGCTGCCACCACCATGTTTGACAGTGGGGATGGTGTGTTCAGGGTGATGAGCTGTGTTGCTTTTACGCCAAACATATCGTTTTGCATTGTTTCCAAAAAGTTGGATTTTGGTTTCATCTGACCAGAGCACCTTCTTCCACATGTTTGGTGTGTCTCCCAGGTGGCTTGTGGCAAACTGTAAACAAGACTTTTTATGGATATCTTTGAGAAATGGCTTTATTCTTGCCACTCTTCCATAAAGGCCAGATTTGTGAAGTGTTCGACTGATTGTTGTCCTATGGACAGACTCTCCCACCTCAGCTGTAGATCTCTGTAGTTCATCCACAGTGATCATGGGCCTCTTGGCTGCATCTCTGATCAGTCTTCTCCTTGTTTGAGATGAAAGTTTAGAGGGACGGCCGGGTCTTGGTAGATTTGCAGTGGTCTGATACTCCTTCCATTTCAATATGATCACTTGCACAGTGCTCCTTGGGATGTTTCAAGCTTGGGAAATCTTTTGGTATACAAATCCGACTTTAAACTTCTCCACAACAGTATCACGGACCTGCCTGGTGTGTTCGTTGGTCTTCATGATGCAGAACCCTGAGACTATCACAGAGCAGGTGCCTTTATATGGAGACTTGATTACACACAGGTGGATTCTATTTCTCTTCATCAGTCATTTAGGACAACATTGGATCATTCAGAGATCCTCAATGAACTTCTGGAGGGAGTTTTCTGAACTGAAAGTAAATGGGCTGAATAATTTTGCACCCCCAACTTTTCAGTTTTATTATTACAAAAAAAGTTTAAATGATCCAATAAAGTTCGTTCCACTTCACAAGATAATCTCTAATGAGAGTTCATAGTAATGCTAGTTAACGATGATCTGGCAGTGTAATACTGCCGCCGATTACCTGATGAATGAGCAAACTCGTTCATCGGACAATTGTGATCTTTCAGCATGCTGAAAGATCACAGTTTGCCGACAGTCGATCATGGTGTCTAATCACAATCTGCTGCCAGCAAATAACTAGACAGCATGGGGACAAGCGATGGCATAATGATCGCTCCTCCCCATGCTGTGGAGGAGATCGCTGCATGTAATAGCAGCGCTCTCCTCCACTAGCAAGCATACGATTGCTGGGAAGGAAAGCTTCCTTCCAGACAATCGCCTGCAGAATCAGGCTGTGTAAGGCTACTTTCACATATGCGTTTTTGCCTGATCTGTCATGGATCAGCAAAAACGCTTCCGTTACTGATAATACAACCATCTGCATCTGTTATGAATGGATCCGGTTGTATTATCTTTAACATACCCAAGACGGATTCGTCATGAACTCCACTGAAAGTCAATGGGGGATGGATCCATTTTCTATTGGGCCTGAAAAAATGGATCCGACACCATTTACTTGCATGAGTGTCATGCCAGTTTCGTCATGAGTTTCGTGCATGAATGCCATGCCAGACAGAAAAACGCTGCTTGCAGTAGTTTTCTGTCCGGTATGGGAATGAACCAAATGGAACGGAATGCATTTTGGAGCACTCCGTTCCCTTCAGTTTTGTCCCCATTGACAATGAATGGGGACAAAACAGAAGCGCTTTTCTCCGGTATTGAGATCCTCTGCTGCATCTCAATACTGGAAAAGAAAAACGCAGATGTGAAAGTAGCCTAATGCAGCCTCAATGCACCTTTATACAGGATGCAGAATGACAACTTATCACCTAACTGCAAGAGAACAATGTTGTCAAAGTTATCATTTACATATATGATATATACACAGAACATGTTATATACTGTATATTTCCATGATGTTTAAACACCAACCTGGATCTCTTAGTTTCATCTCCATGTCATGAAGAGAAGTGACCTCTTCTTCCTGAGGAGCGTGTATAACCATCATGGTGGAGCCCAGGATACACAAGAGACAACCCAGCTTTCCATGGACGTTCAGTTTTTCATTCAGGAAATACGATGATAACACAGCACTGAGGAAACGCAGGAGATACACTTTAATGCATGATTGGTTTATTACTTACGTCTTAATATGACTAAAATACTGGACCTTATGGACAGATGTGCAACAGCTAGGGGCAAGAGGGGGCCAGTAGAAGGGCCATGGGCAATGAGCGCTTTCGTTGTAGCAAAGGGGTTAGGTTAACAAATTGGCAAGTTGCTTTTCAGTTTTCGCCTCAGGCAGCAGAAAGGCTAGGTGCACCCCTGGTTATGGATCCTTATTAGGGCTGATGCTTGGGCAACATCCATGTGCTGATGCATCCACGGGGAGGCTTTCATTTGCACAATTTGTGAGTAATAATATGATGACTAACAGTTCATTTGATTACAACTTTGCAATTATTTTGTCCAGTAGATGTTAATAAATGACCTTGAATATTGTTTAATGTTCCTATCCAACTAGAAAAAGCTAGGTCCCAGAGCAAATTTTCGAATACACCACATGGTGTAAATAATTTGTTATTCTCGTTAGTCAGTACAATTATGATGATACCACATATGTGTTGGCTTTTTTATGTTTTACTACTTTTGTACTGTTATAGCATGGGAAAAAAGGGACAGTATAGGGACAGTGTAAAAAGTAAACATTTTTGATGTTTCTGTATGTGTAGTGCAAATGTTTAGTGCAACTGATTTTATGCCATGATTCAAATGCTGGTAAATGTCCTGGTCATGGTGTCAATAAATGGCTTAATTAATTGTAGAAGGGGTGATTAGATCAGCACTCCTTTTGTGGAAACCACCCCATATGTGAAAGGAAATATGCTCTGTGAATGATGGAGGAGGAGGGAATAACATGCATATAATTCCATGTTATCCCTCCCCCAGGAGTCATGTACAGTAGTTAACACAGGGGGAGGACAATCTGTATCTTTTTCCTGGCTAGGACCCAGTGGTGGACTGGGAACTTACAGTGGCCCTGATAAAAAAAATTAAAAGTGACCCCATGTTGTAGTTAGGTCTAAATTGAGACATACATGTAGGCAGGGACAACAGAAGTAGTGGGAGCCAGCAATACTGTAGTGCAATACAAAATACCACCCCAGCAGAACCAAATACCGCAGCACAGCATAAAACAGTGCCCTTTCACCATACAGTTGATTGCAGGAGGGCATCTATGGCCACCGGGCAGGTACATTAGTGCCTGATGCTCCTTCATTAATTAATGCTGAGAGCATCTGATCTTTATGTACCTGTCTGACAGAGATGTGGAAGGCTTGGGCGGCCTCCTGAGCATCAGCCCACGGTGAAATCTCCCTGTAGGGTCTATGGCCAGTCCGCCCCTGCTAGGACACCTTGATATTGGGGGCCCTGTGGCAGTCCCTATGATTTTTCTGGATTCTCTTAGGATTTAGATATGGATTCCTTAATTAAATCCTGACAATAGTCCGCTACCATTTTCACAGTGTACGTGAATTGGGTATTTTATGCCCTATTCACATGCTCAGGAAAATGTCCGAGCAGAATGATGAATGCGCTGCAGTGTTAAAATACACAGCATGTTTATTATAGCTGCAGATTTTGTTCCGAAAAGCTGTGGATTCCCTGCATTGGATAATAATGGAGTGAATGCATATACCAATCTGCAGATATCAGAGTTTCAGCTGTGAGTTTCTGCAGCTGAACCTCTAAATAATTCATGGTGGATTTGCCTATGAAAATCCATGCCATGTGAACATTGACTGAGACCGCCATTTTGTCCTGGAGGTAAAGATAAAATTAATATACAGTATATGTCATGTAATATACATGCAGATAATAGCACTGTGTAAAGTTATAGTTACCAGATGAGGACACTCAAGGCACCAAGCGGCGTCACTAGAGTAGCAGGTGCAAATGCATATGCAGCAAAGTTAGCAACCTCTCCACCTCCCACTATAAATATGAAATACAAATAGTAGGTAAGGGAAAAACATTAACCTGACTTTTCCTTGTCAATTAAAACATAAAGCAAGGGACGTAGTGAAGAAAACAGAGTGCATGGTGCAAAGGGGTGAAGCCCATCTGTAATTGGTGGCGTGGTGACCTCACCTAATATTATATATTCTTCCTGCAAATAGGAGAAGCTTTTTTTGGTAGCTGGCTCTAAGTTACCCTCCTGAACTTCTCTACTATGTCGGTTGTTAATAATGGTTTCGGCAAAAAAATGAAAATAATAAAAATTTTTACAGCTGGAGGTTGTCACCTGGAATTTCAGGCTTCTTGGCGTCAAAATTGTGATGCTCAACTGTGAATGGCATAAATTATTTGTACATATAATAGTTATGTTCCAGTTTTTTAGGGGGGGGGGGTGAGAGTTGGCCTTTACACATTATTTGTAGACCTTATACATGCAATTTTGTTGTTCCTTCTTCTTGATCAACAAAGTTCCTCCATAATTATTAACAGGTTAAACCAGACAGACCGTTGTACAACAAGGCGATCTCTGTACAGCTGGAAATGGCCTTAATACTCTAATTAACAAAAGGTTTATACTATGTAAATCAAGACTAATGGAAAAATAAAAGTGTGTGTTTCATGTTCATCCTGTGTTATACAGTATTTCTACAAACAGTTGAATAAACAACTTTACCTAGTTGGAGGCCGCAGATTTTAATGTTGTGAACTCCATACAGTATTAATCCGAAGTTCTGAGCGAAGCAATTTCGGATGTAGGATCCGAAGCTCACTTTGCTCATCCCTAATTGCGCTTTGTAAATTTGCTGTCAATCTAGCAATAAACAAGTAAATGCTTGCTCATCAGGTGATCACATCTTTAATGCGATACCAAAAAACATTATTTTCCGGCGGCAGATTGTCCTGTGTGAACAAGGATGTGCCGCCAGCAAACAGTGCATATGTATGTGGAGAGGGGATCTCTCATACCCATACAGCGGGGATGAATGCTGCGTATAAATGCAGCTCTTCCTTCTGCTTTACAATATGCAATTATCTGGAATGTACTGTTCATTCCCAGTAATTGCCTTTTAAAAGGGCCTTAAAGAGGACCTTTCATGGTTTGTACATAGTGTAGATAAATACCCTTGGTTCCCGGGTACCCGCTGATGCTGCCACCCTGCCTGGTTTTTTAAAATATCGCTCCTATGCCCCCCCCCCCCCCCATAGTTTTCCCACTCAGTATCTAATTACAAACCACGAAAGGTCCTCTTTACCCAAACCACTCAAAAGTTTGGCTAAACCGAGAGCATCCTCCCCCCATAGGAACTGTAATTATGGCTATACTGGTTGTCTTTCAGTATTTCTATAACCAAGAGACGTGACATGGTTGAACAGAGTTGTTCACTTTACAGGAGATGAGTTCAAGGACCTATATGTACTGGTGGCTTTTTATTTCAAGGATCATTTCTCTTTGAAGGGACAGTTTGTTTCTGTTAAAAGAATGTCTCTTTAAAGAGGACCTTTCATGGGATTATAGGTTAGAAACTGGTATGCTTACCAGATAGGGCAGCCCCTAGTTTACAGTTTACCCAGGGTCACAATCACCACCCTTCTGAATGAACAGGTGTGACAGCAATGTGAACAATACAGGGTGCGTCCTGAATAAGCCAGTACATCCTTATTAGCTGAAGGTACAGTACACTAATAATCAGACTTACTTGAGAGTAGTCCAGCCCACCACAGCCACTCCTTAAGGTACAAGAATCCGCCCTGTCCTGTAAAACAACTTTCTTTAATATTACACAGTAATGTCTTTCCAAAACGCGTAATGACGTAATTGCAAATGAAATAAAACAAAACGAAAATAGCATATGGTATAATAGCATATAGTATAATAGTATATAGTATAATAGCACAAATACAATGCAGTTCAACAATGTTTAAATATAATACAGCAATTCTAAGAAATCAAATATTGTACTGAATGTTCTGAACTGGATCCCTAGTTACCAGAATTGGTTGAGACAACACATGGCTGGCAATATAAAGCTGTCAATCAAGCAGAAACCTACTCCACCACTGGCAAAGTTGACCTACACTCCTGGACCTTATCTTTTTTCAGCGGTTGGAAGGTACTGCTGCCAGGGTCTTGATCAATGCAGTACACCCTACCTACCAAAGCCAACACTTTTATGTACTGTAACATATGCGTTACCCCAGAACAGGGTCACTGCAAAGGGTTCGCTAATTAATGTTGCTTTGTTAGGTGAAATGTTCTGATTTACTATATTTGTATACCTACATAGACAAGTAAGGGTTAACACCTTGGCTCATCCTGTTAGGCTGCAAGGAGATGGACCTTGGTCCAGCCTCTGGTTAGTCAGTAGAGAATATAGTTCTGCCTAAGGAACAGTGAGGTCCTACATACGCAAACTTCTCAGAGCTAGGCCTGAGCTCAGAGAACCATTATCTGTGAGACATTCGCAGCCGAAACAAATAAATTCATCATCAAAAGTGCTCCAGAAAGAATAAAAGGTTTAGAAGAATCTGCAAGACTGTGCACTGAAGTCAGTCAGTAAGGTATTGTGCACATTTACGGCAGAAAGAGACTTTGCTGCTCAGTGGAAACATTAATAACGCACAGTTCCACACTTTGAGACGGTTTGGCCTCAGACATTGGGGGCATATTGCTAGCATACTTAGAACAGAGCCTGCAGAGTGAAGTATGGTGCACCAGGCATGTGCGGCCGCTCTCCATTCATTCCTATGGGTGCACAAGAAAATTAGCCACGCAGCGCACTTGGCTATTTTCAGAAGTCCCATTGAAATGAATGGGAGGCGCGGCCACTGCTCTATTCACTTGCAGCCCCTCCTTCACTTTGCATCGGCTGCTCCTCGGCCCTCGGAGTGGACAACCCCTGCCATAGAATTGAATGAAGCATTCTGCGAGCTGTAGTTTATGAACGGCTGGAGTGCCGGAGGTTGCTGATCCCTGATGTAGAATGATATGGTAGTTATTACTGTATAATGTTAACGCTCCATACACACAGCTGTATTACGGATCAGATGCAATCTGCAAAGCCTTTCCTGATCTCACAGGATTGGATCCTGTACTTGCCATTAAATGTAAGTAGATGTAATACAGGCCTAAACATAAGCCCTATAAAATTAGCGTGGCTTTGGAGAACCGTTCTCTCCTGTCTTGAGATCAGAATCCTTCATAATGTTATAATGTTATATATATTACAAACTAATGAATCTATATGCATAATAACTAGAGCTATTACAGATTGTTCTTGAAGCAAAAGTGCCCTAATAAATCATTCCCCATATGGCCATGAATTAATAATGGAAAATGTCATTTTTTCCATCTCTAAATGGAAAAAAAAACCTTAGTAAAGATCAGAGGTCATGCCCACACCCAGGATTACACAATACCATGAAAGGCACCACTACTGTAAATGACTCCTATTGACCAAGAAGTCCAAACACTCAGTTACCTATTACTATTGATTAAATCAAAAAGCCTTTACACCTTCATTAATTTAAGAATGAGATAATAGCCCCTCAGGATGGGTTACATTTGGTATGCTAAATTATTTCATTCACAGCTTGTATATTATGTACCCCCTCCCTGCATAGGTCACAAAGCTCCTCTATAACACCCTGGTGCACATATCAATGAACATCTCCTGTCTATATTAGGGTCCATGTGGTTGCAGTAAAACATATCTGTGCCCCATAATCAGGGGCGGATTAGCCATAGAGGAATATAACATGATATAAAGGCACAGATTTGGCTCCCTATCCTGTAGCTATGAAAGATTAATAAAAAACAGTCCTTTTGACCGTAGATATCAAACCTTATCATGTAAAATAGACCAAGTGTCAGCAAATAATGGGAGATTGTTTCTTAACAAGAAGTAATCGTAAATGTCAATATTAAAGGTGTATTTCATAGAAATTTGGGTACCAACAAGCCCTACCTAACGTTCCCCCCTTATGTTAGTCAGACAGTGGCGTAGCTATAGGGGTTAAAGTGGACACAGTTGCGAATGGGTCCCTAAGCTCTAAGCTAGGGGGCCCATAGACCACTCTCATCATACTGTGATTGACTGTACTGTCATTTCTTTAACAAGATTAATTAACAGCCTATATGGGAATATCCTGTTGTATGTCTAATGGTATTGTATGGACAGTTTAGGGTTAACCACCTTGGCTCGTCCTCTTAGGTTGCCAGGAGATGGTCCTGGGTCCTCCCCCTGGTTAGTCAGTACGGAACCCAGTTTGTCTGAGAACAGTGAGAACCTACATGTGTAAGCTCCTCTTAGGCTACTTTCACACTAGCGTTTTTAAATTCCGGTATTTAGTTCCGTCATAGGGGCTCAATACCGGAAAAAAACGCTTTAGTTTTGTCCCCATTCATTGTCAATGGGGACAAAACTGAACTGAAGAGAACAGAATGCTCCTGAAAGCATTCCATTCCGTCTTCAGACCGGAGAACAAACCGCAGCATGCTGCGGTTTTCTCTCCGGTCCAGGCATCCGCACCAAGACGGATCCGGAATGACCCCCAATGCAAGTCAATGGGGACGGATCCGTTTGGTGTGACACACCAGTAATCCGGCTCTGTCCTCCATTGACTTGCAATGGGGGGTCATGGGGGTCATTCCGGATCCGGCTACACATATACAGAAATACATACAGACATACATACATACTCACACATACACACAAACACATACATACTCACATACTCCAAGCAGGGACGCCGGCAGCATGTCTTCATGCGCCTCCTGCGCGCAGCTATGACGTTTCCCCACTGCGCCCAGCAGAGGGCGCTGTGGGGAATCGTCATCACTGCGCGCAGGAGGCGCGTGAAGACGTGCTGCCGGCGTCCCTGGCTGGAGTATGTAAGTATGTATGTGTTTGTGTGTATGTGTGTGTATGTATGTTCTCTGTGTCTGTGTCAACATGTGTGGGGCCGGAGCGCTGCTCCGGCTCCACACATGTATCAGCGGCAGTACGGATCCGTCGGCACCCTTTAGGTGCCGGATCCATGCTGCTGCTAGTGTGAAAGAGGCCTTAGCTATGCCTGAGCCCAGACAACTTTTATCTCTGGGACTTCAACAGCCAAGGAGGCTACTTTATCATCAAAAGTGAAGGACATCATAATGTTCAGAATCTACAAGGACGTGCATTGGAGTCAGTCATCAAGGTAGGTGTGCACGTTTATGGCTGATAGAGACATTGCAGCTGTGAGGGGGAACATTGCTAAAACACCCTTAGATGCTTTGAGACGGTTTGGCCAGCTGTATCTTAAATTTGCACCTCTCAGCCTGGGAATTGCAGAAACAGTTAACACGATCCTCATTTCCAACTATGGTTTTCCTGAGAGACCTTAGAGAGAGACAAAGAGTATTACAACCTCCATTGCTGCTGTCCATATGTTGCTATTTGGAGAAATTGCATTGTGACCTACTTGAAACTGTGCCTTGTTACTGTTGGATGTACTACCACTCCTATTTTGCACTATAGTAAAGAGAGATTTATTTACACTGACTGGCCTGGTTACTAACTCAACCATTTGCCACTGCTCCTGCTCTCCTACCTTGCATCCAGACCAACAACTAACATCTATGGCAACCCAAACTACCACCAGGCAGGAGCCCCAACACCAGGGCGTGCCCTGAGGTTGGAAAGGGTGTACCTTCCAGTCACTGTGTGGCCCTAGGGAGCCCCAGTACGAGGACTGTCAATGTGATTTTTGAGTACAACTACTAACACCAGAGCTACTACCACTCCCATCCTCCATCCACTCCTCCTGGAGCTGATAATTGACTGATTTCTGATACTCATGTCTTCATGAGACAGCACCTTTATGCTATGCCTTGGGGTATTACTATAATAACAGTTATAAGAGTTATACATGTAGACAGTATTGTAATGATGTTACTGCAGTGTACGCTACAAGGGCACTTTGGAAAGTAATGCTACTTTTACTTCTAGCGTTCCTTTAAAGAGAACCCATTACCACAAATTGTAGTGCAATCTGCAGTTAGCATGTTATAGATCAGGAGGAGGAGCTGATAAGTTTCTGTGAAAAAAGATTCAGCAAAAACGTATAATACTTTTAGTATATATATATATATATATATATATATATGCTTCTTCTGAACTTAAGACCACCCCTGTTTAAAGCTATCAGTGACCAACAGTTATGTGTGTGTACACACTTACACAGAGAAAGCAATCATTTCCCATGTACAACTATCAGTGACTGACAGCTATCTCTGTATACACACTTACACAGAGAATGCTATCACTGATAACACCTCCCCTATGTACATCTATCAGTGGCTGACAGCTATCTCTGTATACACACTTACACAGAGAATGCTATCAATCACTGATAACACCTCCCCCATCTACAGCTATCAGTGACTGACAGCTATCTCTGTATACACACTTACACAGAGAATGCTATTAATCAATAATAACACCTCCCCCATGTACAGATATCAGTGACTGACAGCTATCTCTGTATACACACTTACACAGAGAATGCTATTAATCACTAATAACACCTCCCCCATGTACAGATATCAGTGACTGACAGCTATCTCTGTATACATACTTTCACAGGGAATTCTATCAATCACTGATAAGATGGCCCCTGTGTACAACTGAAGTCAGAAAGGGCAGAACGTATAAATGTATAAATTACAAGTTTTTATGAATCTTTTCCCACAAAACTTAGATTAATCTGCTCTATAACAAGCAGATTGCCCTGCACTTCATGGTGACAGGTCCTCTTTATGGCCAGCCTGTCATGCATGTGAACTTGATGAAAGTGATAACACTGAGTCACACATATATTTTCCAATTATAGGCTAATGTCTGAAACTCTGAGCTTATCTTATCATGAACAAACATGCATTATTTTCCTTACCTGCTCTGGTGACTCCTTTGTCAGCCAATCGTAAAAGACCTTTCTTCTTCATGATAAAACTCGACCCAATAAATAAACTGGAGCTTATCGCGAGGATTAAACCAATATAGAGGTTGTATTTGTTTCTAACAGAAGCAATGCTCAGGTTAGTCTCATTGGACTGGCTTATGTTGTGCAGGACAAATGATGATGGGTTCTCTGATGTGTTCATGATCTGACACCATGCCTGGACACCACCGTGATGACAAATCAGAGGTAACACGACCCCTAGAATAGGAAACACAACACAGTATGTCAGGCATACTTCTATACATAACTTATCTGAGGCATTGGATCGGCATAGGAGGAACTGATAACAGAATGTGTTAAATCCTTACCAAATCTGATTTCAGCAACCCTGTTCACATGCTGTGGAAAATTACTTCACCACAGAACAAAAATATTACTGGTACTAGCACCAGTGACTATGGCTAATCCTGGTGTGGATGCACGGCGTGTCAAACTGCACATCTGCGAGTGTGAATTCGGTAGTAACTATGTGCCCTGTTGTAAATATCATAGAAGTAGACAACATGCATTTGCCATGTGGCTGTTTACGCTGCGTTATCCAGAATTTGAAAAGCCTGTCTGCTTTTTTCCAAAAACGGTGCGGCACCTGGTCCATGGGTTGTGTCTGGTACTGCAGCTCATCTTCACAAAGTAATTAGAGATGAGCTGTTATATTGCATACAACCTGTGAACTGGTTTGGTGCTATTTTTGAAAGCAAGGAGTTATGTTTTTGTAATCCCAGACAACTCCTTTAATAAACAACAGGGTGAGGATCTTGACAAAGGATAATGAAAAGAGGGCGAGAATCTATCATCTATTATATATATATATTACTATCTATCTATATATTACTATCTATCTACAAAATCAAATTCAGAGCAGCACCGCTAAGGAAATAAAATGGCGTGCCAGTGGCTGTAGATGGGATCCAGTACCCAAACAGATAAACAAAAAAATTCCATGGCACTCCCCTGGGTGGGGGTCTACTGTGATATCTTGATCATACAGTAATTCGTAAATGGTAGCCATATCAAGCATGAAGCATGTAGCTGCCCTGCACATGCACAGCTTGCGGGCAGCGTCATTCAACATGCTGGACGTGCTGACATCACCTGAGGCTGCCCCCCGCATGCCCATCTAGACTGAGGAACCCTAAATGGTTTATCTATGGACTACTTATGACATATATAACTATGCCTATTTCTGATTATCTAATCATGCCTGACCAATGGTTTTTATGAGTTTATATGGCTACCACTTAGGGTCCATTCACACGTCCGCATGTGCCGGCCATGTGCTGACACTATAGAAATGCCTTATCTTGTCCGTGGCTGCGGACAAGAATAGGGCATGTTCTTTTTTTTTTTTGTGGGGCTGCGGAACGGAAGTGCAGATGCGGACAGCACAATTGTGGAACGGATGCGGGACCATTCATACGGACGTGTTTATGGACCGTTATGATCATGTTATCACTGCACATGAATTTATCATGTATGAGATACATGCATCACTGATGGAGACACAAATGTCCACAATCTACTGTGATATGATTGTTTTATGACACATCGCTCAATCATGTTATTGTCTTGATTAGGTGAACAGGTATATAGACCTTCACATGGCTTGACACCTTTGCTTAACAAAGGCCTCATTGTGCTGGGCTGAAACGTTACAGGGGAATAAATTGGGTCTAACAACCTCTTTCACCATCAACTGGAGTGCTGCCTCATCTTTCCATTATTTGGATAACTCATATCTATCTATCTATCTATCTATCTGTCTGTCTGTCTGTCTGTCTGTCTGCCTGCCTGTCTGTCTATCTATAGGTTCTATCCTTTCTGTGACACTTCCAAAGTCACCGATGACTATATACTGGCTCCACCTCCAATAAGTGATATAATTAGGCCAAGAGCAGATAAATCATGATGAGAAATGTTTCATGAAATACTTGCTTGCTGATTCATCTACAGCCCTACCTCATTATGTCAAAGCAGGATTAAAATAACTAACGCTTAAATCACATCTAAACAAGAACAGCGACGTAATCTAGCAACAAGCAGAGCTGTAGTCATCTATACGAGCGTGCCACTTCATAATGTTTTTACACTGACCGGTTCTTCTATTGACATTGCTTACAGTCTTCTTGACCTCAAGTGTGTCAACAGTGTTTTAAAAAAAAGTATAGGGACAGTTAAAGGGGTTCTCCCACGAATAATGTAAAAAATGAAAATCAGACATCACATAGTACATGCCAACCTCTTTCTAACAAAGTTAGAACCAGCCCTGTACCTCACATGGATCCAGAGATCTCCCCATTCATTGCTCTGCTAGATTTATATCAAGGGGAGTGTCTTTTCTGCTGCAGCTCAGGAGGCGTGATTGTGCTCTTCCTATCACAGCTCAGGAGGCAGTTAAAAGTTGAAACTGAGCATGTGCGGCCTGCTCAGTGAGGAGGTCAAAGAAATAAGAAATTAAGTGGTCCTATACAGATACATTTTATTGAATAACTCAGTAGCTGTACAAAATTTTTAATTACATGCAATTACAAATGTATTCAGATCCAGGTGCTGATTTGAAAACTGTTGAATATTTTTCGCGGGACAACCCCTTTAAGTTAATAAATTTGTAAAATAATTTATTAGGAAAATATCTCTAATTTTATTTAAAAACTGCCCTTAAAGTGTGCTTTTAGCAACACACTAACTAACTGTTGCTAAGGAGAATCCATCTGCGGTGTTGAATGCTGAATGCAGCTTCTCAGCCTGCCTCTGCTCTCTCTGCCCCAGCCACTGTCTCCATCTGTGCAAATTTAGTCTGATTTATTCTGAGACTATATCATATGCTGTCAGCGCTGAAGTTTGTAGGCCTGCTCCTCTCCAGAAGCTCACTGGGAAGATAGGAGCAGAGCTGCAGCCATCAGCCCGATTGTAATTGTATTGTATATTTGTGTTTAACACTAAGGCCTCTTTCACACGAACTATACGGATTGGGTCAGGATGCGTTCAGTGAAACTCGCACCATTTCGCAAGCAAGTTCAGGCAGTTTTGTCTGTGATTGTGTTCAGTTTTTTTTCCACAGGGGTGCAATCAGTTGCAGTGCATTTTTCACCAGCGTGAAAAAAAATTAAGATTTACAAACAACATCTCCTAACAACCATCAATGAAAAACACATTGCTCCTGGACTGCATCCGGATTAGATCCGGATGTAATATGTTGGTGGCTGCGTGAAAGACGCAGAATATGGGGGGGGGGCAGCCAATAGCAGGCTGCAATGGGAACGAGCCTACCTAGCTCGTTCCCGTTGTGGTCGGCTATTGGTAGGAGCAACGTGGGTGCTGGGGAGTGAAGTAAGTACAATCTGTGTGAGGGTCCTGGGCTTTGGGGGGGCATTTTTGGGGCTGGATACCCCTTTAACTCTTTAGTAACTATTGACTGGCTTGGTTTGAGACACAATTTTATGCCAAAATTGTAGTGCAATTTTGGCACTAAATGTTGTATATTAGGCAACACCCCCTTTCCCATCAATCTTCTCACCTTCTCCAGTGAGATGACCCCTTGTGGCTTGGTGCAGATGATTTCTCACAAACTAGATGTAACAAATTTGCACCAAATTTTAGCACAGTTTATGACTCGGTACTAGATCAGGGATCAGGAACCTGCCGCACTCCAGCTGTTGCAAAGCTACAATTCCCAGCATGCTCCATTCACTTCTATTGGAGTTCTGAGAACAGCTGAGCAAGTATGCATGCTGGAAGCATACCTCCCAACAGTCCCGGATTGCAGTGGCTGTCCCGCTGTCCCAGCCGGTCTCTGGCAGCTGTCTCTGCGTCCTATAGTTGTCTATTACATGAAGAAGCAGACAGCCGGAATCGACTGCCTGCTTCTTCCATCCTCCCTCCCGCCCCCCCCCTCCTCCTTCCCCCAGCAGCTCTCCGTACCTCCTGCTGCATTCTGTACCTCTTGTTTAGGCAGGGGGCGGGGCCGGCCGTCAGTCAGCATTGGCCCCGCCCCCTCCAGACAAAAGAAGCTGATGTCCGGCTGGTGATGCTGCTGCCAGTAAGAAGGTAAGTATAAGGTTTTTATTTTTTTTAACTTTCTATGAGGGGCAGAAAGGGGTGTATTATCTCTGTACTGTGACATCCCTGTGTTTATTATCCCTGTACTGTGACATCATTGTGTTTATTATCTCTGGACTGTGACATCACTGTGTTTATTATCCTGTACTATGACATCACTGTGTTTATTATCTGTGGACTGTGACATCACTGTGTTTATTATCTCTGGACTGTGACATCACTGTGTTTATTATCTCTGGACTGTGACATCACTGTGTTTATTATCTCTGGACTGTGACATCACTGTGTTTATTATCCTGTACTGTGACATCACTGTGTTTATTTTCTCTGTACTGTGTCATCACTGTGTTTATTATCCCTGTACTGTGACATCACTGTGTTTATTATCCTTGTACTGTGACATCACTGTGTTTATTATCCCTGTATGGTGACATCACTTGTGTTTATTATCTCTGTACGGTGACATCACTTGTGTTTATTATCCCTGTACGGTGACATCACTGTGTTTATTATCCCTGTACGGTGACATCACTGTGTTTATTATCTCTGTATGGTGACATCACTGTGTTTATTATCCCTGTACTGTGACATCATTGTGTTTATTATCTCTGGACTGTGACATCACTGTGTTTATTATCCTGTACTGTGACATCACTGTGTTTATTATCGCTGGACTGTGACATCACTGTGTTTATTATCTCTGGACTGTGACATCACTGTGTTTATTATCTCTGGACTGTGACATCACTGTGTTTATTATCCTGTACTGTGTCATCACTGTGTTTATTATCCCTGTACTGTGACATCACTGTGTTTATTATCCTTGTACTGTGACATCACTGTGTTTATTATCCCTGTATGGTGACATCACTTGTGTTTATTATCCCTGTACGGTGACATCACTGTGTTTATTATCCCTGTACGGTGACATCACTGTGTTTATTATCTCTGTATGGTGACATCACTGTGTTTATTATCCCTGTACGGTGACATCACTGTGTTTATTATCTCTGACATCACTGTGTTTATTATCTCCGTGCAGTAAGGGGACTGGGTGAGATTAGTTTATAGAGGGCGGAGTTAGGGGCGTGACCTAGTGCTGAAACAATTTGCTGCACAATATGTCCCTCTTTGACTCTTTGCAAAGTTGGGAGGTATATGGGAGTTGTAGTTTCACAACAGGTTGCTGACCCCTGTGCTAGAGTATCTAGGTGCACTGACAATAAATGTGAGCCAATATTCATAGAAAATAATTTTTTCTCTTTTTTTATCAGTCCTATGACATTAAAAATGAAATACAAAACATTGCCCTTATTTAGCAGAGTAATAAAAGTTTATGACTGCGGCTTTTGAAAGGGGTTATTTGCAAGAAAATCCTCATTATAATAATAGGTTGAAGACTGGAATGACTGACAGAATGACAGCTCGATTTTACTGATAAAGAGGCAAACTGAATGGGATTATGTGAGAAGCCACAACCAGCAACATTACTGGGAAAACGTAGACCTCATTACAATGCAGAAAGAAAGCAGTCCTGCAGAGTCAAATGACTATTTCAGCTCTGCTACATACTATTCTGATAAATGAGTGCGGTGGTCTGCAAAATGGCTTTCTAGCTGTTGTGAAACTACAATTCTCAGCAAGATATAGCAAGGAATAACAGTCTATTGCTTTCATGGCATGCTGGGACTAGTTACACAGCAGCCGAGTCAGATTATGAATTTTTAATCTTCATATTATTTCTTCAAACAATCGCTGATAAAGGTGCACTGCGGCGGTAGATGCAATTGATAATATATGGCTAGGTAGGTTAGTGTTAGGTCCCGTGCCACTCTGAGATACCTTGACGCGGTGCTCGGGCTCCGGCATGTTCTTGATATAAGAATATATTGGCGAAAGTCTCATTTTAACATCAGTGTAAGGGTTTAGCCATATATTATCAATTGCATCTACCTCCGCAGTGCACCTTTATCAGTGATTGTTCGATTATATAGTTCATCACATCCACACAATTGGTTACCTTGTGTAGGATGGTTTTGTGGTACATATGGTCCGCTGCAGGCATCCACCATTATATGCATTTTTGCTGGGGATTACTGTTAGCAACGGATCACATGTGCAGGATTTGCTCCCCCGGTTTGATATGCGCTACAGCATATGGGGGTTGAGCACTTTTCTGCCATTTTAGACCACGTTTTTTTCAGCGATCATAATATTTCTTACATGAAACCAGTGACCAGTGTGTTTATATCCAGAAGGATTTGACCTCTGGCTTTGCACAGTGTGCTTATCGTCCTTTGCTCTTATATTATTACCAGTGTTATTTGTGTCCACATTTATAATTACACTAAGTAATGACCAAAGTACAGCAGTCATTCAGCTAGAAGCCTGGACAATTAAAGGGAATGTGCAATCAAAAAATAATTTTGGTGATGTTATTTTTAATTTTCCATGTCAACATCTATATAAAAAAAAATTCCTAACATCCTGCAGCTTTTGCTCTGGCTACTGAGCCTAATAATTGGTGTCTTCTTTCTCTGTACAAATCACTTTACTGCAGTTATCTACTTATCATTACATGCTTAGCAGATAGCACATATATATAGATAACACAGGATCCACAGCTGTCAATAGGTGATGTGATAGCTTATCTACTCCTTCCTGACCTCTTCACAGGTCACAGAGCATGCCTAGAAAACTCTCCCATGAAATCCCCTCCTGTCCACTGTGTCTATTACCCATGGTGGCTGCTGTAAAGCAAATATCTAAATGCTGTTAAGAAAAGCTCATGCAAGATGGTGGCCCCCATAATCATGTTCAGAAAGAGAATAAAAAAATCTGCAATCAGAAACGTTTAAACCCTTTAAGAGGTCGAAAATGTGAGCAATAGGTTGAACTGCTAGTCACACATCACAGAATAGCTGCTAAAAGTCTTGGAGAACAATCTGTTTTGTACACAGAGCCTCCTCCAGGGCTCACTGCACAAACACCCTACAACCATTGCTGGAAGAACACAAGCTGGTGGTGGCAGCGTTATGGTCTGGGGAATGTTTTCATGCCATTCTCTGGGCCCTCTTATGCATATGGAAGGCACTCTTAACTGATTTGGGTATGTCTCCATCACTGCAGATCACATATAACCATACATGCTGATTGTCTTCCCCGGGGCGAATGGAATCTTCCAGAAAGACAATGCGACATGCCATATGGCTTGATATGGCTGACATTGGTTGGAAAAGCATGGCCAAGACTTACAAGTACTACCCTGACCATTAATTCACCAGACTTGTGACAACCTGTGACAACCTACCAGGACCTTATGGAGTCACTCCCAGCCCGTCCAGCTGCTGTCCATGCTGAACGTGACGGTTACTCTGGATATTAGCTGGTGGTGATAAAAATCCCTCCAACAGAACATCAGGTGGAAACTTCATAAAATGATTGTATAGGATCATCTGCAGAAACGTCACTGTCCTTTTTTGTATAAATCGTACCGTAACCTTACATTTTGTCACACACTGATCTGATTGACAATGGTTCTAAGAATTAGTTACTGGAGGAATGCTCCACACATCTAGGGCAATCTCAAGCTGAAAGGTGAGTGACTTTCTGTTCATGAAGAGGTTTTGCTTTGTAAAGATAAGAAGATATGAATGGCATGGAGCATGGGAGACTGATAAGAACAAATCATTTCTAATTACCACCAAGAAAATATCACAGGATTTGACTAGCTCTACTTATTGGGCTGCAAAGTCTAGAGATGAAGGGTACAACCAAACAGTAAGCCCATGTTGTGGTTGCGATGCGGCCGTGCTGTGGTGGAGCAGCTCTGAGGTAGTAGGGGCTGTAGCTGCCTCTAGTTAAACTAATGAGACTGCACTGTTCAGTGGGTCTGCATTGTTAATGGCTGCGCAGTGCAGTTTTATTAGTTTAATTAGAGCTGTGGCCAGCACTACCCCAGCGGTACTTGACTGCAGCACAGCCATGTTGCAACTGAGACAAGACCACTTGGTCATACCCTTAGTCTGTCTGCGAAGAGTAGCATTGACAGGGTGGAATTGGGCCTCTCCTCCAGGTATCCCTATCTATGGGCACCAATGCAGCATCCTGGTCTGCCTCCACTGGAGCAACCACAAACAGCCAGACCAAGATTTGATATTTCTACAATCTTACTGGGGTGTTGCTATGTGTGATGAACAGAAATGATGAATCAAATCATTTTCTCAACTTGACCACTAACAGGACCACGGTAGCAGCATGGAAAGTCATGAAGTCCTATGACTGATTTTGAAGAGCAAAAGAAATAAATCATTTTCATCCTAGTAAAATATTTGTCCATCTAAATGCAAAGATATCCAATGTATCGGCACAGGTTCTGACAGAAATGTGGACTCCTAATACAACACGATACCAAAGGCCAGCAGAAGACAAAGCCATCTGGAGCTGACTTTGAAGTCTATCACTCGCCACTAGGATCTTTTTCTTCTTGATTAGACGTCATTAAAGAGAAAACTGGTGAGAGAAATCGCCACTACGAAAGCTTGGAGGCCACATTGCTATCAGTATGCCTGCCTTATGATAGCTGGTTTTCATATATGAGACATTGTAGGCACAGTTGATTTGTGGTTCACGTGTATCCTCATGTTAGCATTTTAGCCTTTCAATGAACTATTTTGGAATTTTTGTGGGGTGTACATGAATTAGATGACCAAAATATACAGAGATTATCAATCACTTACAGTACTACAATGGGCCCTGTCAGAATGACAGATGAAAGTATTCTACAGGCATGAATTTATAGCAAAAGAAAACAAAGCAAAGTAAATGACTACCTTGGGTACACATAAAAGCCAAAGACTGGAATGCAAGACAAAAGATTGTTCCATTTTATCCCTATGTTCACTTCAGGTCATGAGATTTACCTTCTATGTCTATACTCTAATACATGGGTCTGCATCCTTCGGCGCGCCAGATGTTGTGAAACTACAACTCACAGCATGCTCCCTCCACTTCTATACCATGAAAGTTCCAAGAACAGCCAGGCAAGGTTACATGCGAGGAGTTGCAGTTTGACAACATCTCAGATGCCCGAGGTTGTTCAACTATGCAAAACATTTATAAAAAGAATAACTCATTGGGTAGAGAATTATGATACTGGTCTGTTCTATGCCATAGTAACATTACCATCTCTAAAAGTCTTAGGCTCCATTCACATGGAGGCTTTTGCGGGCAGAATATCAGTGGATTCTGTTTGAACACATGCTGGGGGAATCAACCTCCTTCTGTTTTCAATAGGAGGATGTAAATAGCTGTGACCATATCAAGAAAGGCCATGTTCAGACGGACGCAAGTGGAAAGTACGGTGGGTGTCCACATGTCAATGGGGCTAAACTATGAACAGGTCAGCGGCATTCATCCTGAAAAATCATGGCAGAAATCCCTCCGATGGAGTATGTATGGCTTTAAAGTAATAGTTTGTGGAGTATGGAAAGGTATTTTGAGATCACATGACTTTTGTGTATGATTACACGTTGAGTACTAGTAAATGTACTGCGGACGATTTATTATAAATATTTATATGACTTTATCTGAATCCATGTACTCATTCAGGTCATTCAGTTGCAGACATTTCTTATCATATCTGTCAAATGTGAGTTCACTGTTAGTGCATAAGGACATCATGAGGGGAGCATAGAACTGCTTTGTTTAAATGGGCAATATGGAATACCACATTCCCCCCTCCCCCCTCCCTCGTAGCTGCATCCTGTGTGATGATGGAACAGCTTTATTATGGGAAGGGGATGTCCAGGTGGGAATACCATTTTCGCAGCTCATAAAAACAACAGACTTATTTCTTATAAGTGGGACGGAGTGGGCTCAGTATTGTGGAGACCTGGGGAATGACTGGATTTGAAGGGGTAGGCAGTCAGGGATTTCAATATGAGGTGGGTTTGGATGGTTAGAAAGAATGGGGAGTAGACACAGCAATACCATGAGGAAGAAATGGCGAATGCTCATCATTTCATCAGAATCCGGACCAGTGTGAGATGCACTTATATGAGAAGTTAGTGATTCTTTACTCAAAGAGGACCTGTCACCACTCCTAACATGCCTGCTTTAATAGTTTCATGCATTCCCCATGTAATAACAATTCTGGAGCATCTATTCTTATGGCTCTATGTTGTGTCATTCCTCTATTATTTCTACTAGAAGTTATGAATGAATTGCTAGCAGTCTGCAGTAAGGGTACAGAGTGGTGGTAACCAGTTGGGGGTACGTACCTGCACAGTCTGAAAATGGCAGCACTGACTGGAAAGAGTGAGTCTGTGTAGGTACACACCCCCAACTGGTTACCTCCCCTTTGTACCCTTACTGCAGACTGCTAGCGATTCATTCATAACTTCTAGTAGAAATAAAGGAATGACACAACATACAGACATAAGAATAGATGCTCAAGAATTGTTATTACATGGGGAATGCATGAAGCTATTAAAACAGACATGTCAGGAGAGGTGAAAGGTCATCTTTAAGCCAAGCCAACTGTTTTATACCCTACGCCAGGGATCAGCAACCTTCAGCACTCCAGCTGCTGTGAAACTACTGTACAACTTCCAGCATGCAAACATGCTAGGCTGCTCTTCTAACTCCCATAGAAGTGAATGAAGCATTCTGGGAGTTGTAGTTTCGAAACAGCTGGAGTGCCGGAGGTTGCTGATACTTGCCCTACACATTAATGACCATAGGTCACACAGCTACCACCACACAAAAACTACATAGGCACTTCCAACTTAAACAGCAATCACAAATAAAAATGTAATAGCATTTTGTTAACTCTTACTTCAATGGCAACCCTGCGTAAAATATGTGACCTTATTGAAGGTTAAAGGTGTTTTCCCAACTTTCCCAGTTTGCCATCCTTTGCTGATCATAAAGATTTAACCACAGTCACTAGAAGCCACAGACCTCTTGGAATTTTCTCTTTAGTGCATTAATCGTAATTGAAGGCTGCAAAAGAACTGCAGCACAGGCCCATTACAGTGCAACATCAGTGACACTGCTGAGCAGGAGCATCTCTTGGTCTGGAAAAAAACTCAAGAGCCTGCAAAGTACCACCCATCCTGTTAAAGTGGCTGATAGGTCAATGAACAGACAAGGTGGTCATACAGAAAGAACGAAGTTGGTTGATATTCAAATAACTGATCAACAATTGATCCCCTGGTGATTAGTCATTTTGAATACACAACCATACACGTTTTTCTCCATATTGTCTGGTACAGGCATTAAATCTGGCCATATATATTCAATAAATCCGAGCGATGGACAGAAGATTTTTCTGGGAACGTTCTTTTAAATATGAAAGATCTTTTATTCACCAGTTGGGTTATTATTCACCAGTTATCGGTTTGCTAAAGTGATCATTCATTCACCTGACAAATTATAGTTATTGGTTGAAATCATCCATGTTAATCAGCTTAAGACTTTTAGACAAGTTATGTATAACTCTTTCTTTACTGTAGCAACTAATAACAATGCAAACGACAACAAGACCTTTCCCTTATTGTATAGGTAGTCAAACAGTTTATTAGATGCAAGAGTGTTACTAGAAAAGGCTGGGACCCATAACAAATTTTTGAATGCCCCGCACCCCCCCAAATCAATTTCCTCTCAATCCACCTTCCTACAGCTAGTCAAGACTGCCCACGCTCGCCACAAACCCCCCACTCACTTTTTCATGTGAAATATATGAAAATAAAACACTTAGGATACAGTATGCTGCCCGGGCCCTGTATGCCCCTTAGTGCCCCACACAGTATTTTTTCTCCCTTAGCGCCCTTGTACTGTAGAATGCCCCCCTTAGTGCCTCCTCACAGTAAGAATGCCCTGTTAGCGCCCTCACAGGTATACCCTTTTAGTGCCCCCAAACAGTAGAATGCTCTCTTAGTGCCCAAACACAGTAAAATGTCCCCTTACGGTAGTGCTGGTCCCTTAGTGCCCAGGTGTGCACCACCAATGAGGCTAGGTGAGGCACCAGGAAGGGGCAAGAAGGGTTCAGCGGAAGGGCCATGGGCAATGATCACTTTCATTGTGGTAAAGGGGTTAGGTTACGTAATTGGCAAAGGGGGGAAGGGGGGGGGGCGCCATCTCAGTTTTTGCTTCAGGCAGCAGAAAGGCTAGGTGCACCCCTGTAAGTGCCCCCGTACAGTAGTGAAGCCCCTGTAGTGTTCATAAAATAAACACTGTGTATGTATTTTGCATGTTCCGCTGAAGGGTGCAGCAAGTGCTGTGTCCCAAGACGGGGAGGGGGGGAATGGGATAGTATAGTTTTCTATAAAATTTAATATGCTTTCAATACCTTAGACTTTATGTAATGTGATGGGTTTGGTTCTGATGTCATAGCATAGAACAAAGTAAATCTTTATCCTGAACTGAAACTAAACTTTGTACAGATATTGTGGAAAAACTAAGCCCTGCAGGAGCTGTATGTGGCTGGGCCAGTGTGTGTACATAGTACACATGAGTACAGCCAGTTTTCTCCTGGCCTGATGTCAGAGTTTTATTGTGCGGGCATGCATGGCTCCTCCTCGTCATCTGTACCTGACTCAGTGCATGAGCTCATCTGTAACCACACATACCATGTAAAGGACAGGACAACGTCACCACCGAGGAGAAAGCACGCAAACAGATTTGTCACCTCACCTTTGTGACCACACAGACACGCCATCCCATAGCTACAAGTCAGCCTACTGTGTAACATATTTACTGTGGTCCCCCACACAAATAAGCCTACAGAAATAAGAATGAGTCAGGCTATTACATAGGCAAAGTAAAGCACTATTCACATCAGTCACACTTCATTCCTACACCGCCCTGAATATTGTAGGCTTAGGTAAGTCCAGGAGAGGCAGTCTGTTAGTGTTAGGTACCCATCTACGGAAGCCACATTGACGCCTGGTGGATGGGCCCGACACACGTTTGATCAAAAATGTGCGCAAAGAGCTTCTATTTTTTCTAATTTTCATTTCTAGTAGGTATAATACCACTTTAATTTAGAATGATCCCCATTCTTTAGTTCTATTGTTTGCATGTGAAATGTTGTGCAGCCATATTTTTATTATTTATCAGTCACACTTCATTGACATGACCACTAATTAATCAAAGATGATCCCAAATGTTACTGTAGCTTGAGCTTGATTTTTGGCTTACCCTGTATGTGGACAACCCGATGACAGTTAAGTAGGAAACAAGTAGATCAGGATCTATTATCTATTAGTAGATCTCTGACTAGTCTTAAGTATATTACAATGCCTTAAAGAGGTTTTCCTATACGTTAATATTCTTGACCTGCCCTCAGGATAGGCCACATATACCTGATTGTTGGGGTCCAACACCCAGCAAATGCTGTTCTGCAATAGCTCAGGTCAGTGTCAGACTGGGGTGCCTAGCGCTCACCATGCGGATACATTCAAATATCACCTGCTCACACAGCACCAAGATGCTACCATATGATAGAATATGGGGGTCCCTGCAGCAACTTTGAGAAGGTAGATCCTGGGGAGAAGAGGACACTGGTAGATTTCCTCTATACCTTGAAGTCATCTCAGATATCTGATCATGTCTATAATAATAAACTGGGGAATTTCTGTAATAATCTATCAAGTTTTTTTCTATGAACACAGGCTGGATGAGGTGCTGTGCATTGAATATATGTATGTAGTGCAGAAAGTGTATTGTGTTATGTGTCACTTGTGCAGGAGGTGGGAGACTAGGGACCCACCAGGGGATTCACCTGTACCCCTCAGCTACCACTGCTGAACTTCTGAGGTCCAGATACTGGACCACTGCTGATCAGATATTGAGGAGCCTATCCTATCCTATTCAGATTGTTAGATGACTCGTTTTTCACAGTTGGTCTGTAAAGGTTGTTGTTTAGGGTGACAATGCTGTAACTTAAAAAACAAATCAAGAACCTGGGTTCTGCCTTAATCTGTGGTTTCATTGGCAGCTTGCAAATTTGTTGTTTGGCATAAACAATTTACCAACAACCTCACCTGACAACAAATGAAAAAAGCCATCTCACGCCGCCAGCAATACCTTCAAGTAGCCAGCAACGAGTTTCTAATGATGTTTTTCTTAGTGAATTCAGAGGAGGAAAAAGTATGGAAAACGATCCTTTATCCTCCGTCCGCGCTACTTCCCCGTCAGGCTTGAAGTCAAGAGGGCAGCGGCCTCCTTGCTTCAAGTCAAGGAAACTGCGCCCCCTGCCCCTTCACCTGTGACTGACAGCCGGCTGTTCTGCAAAGCCAGTGAGCTGTCGGGCATAAGCGCTGTCAGTCACAGGTGAAGGGGCAGGGAAGGGGGCGCGGTTTCCTTGACTTGAAGCAAGGAGGCCGCTGCCCCCTTGACTTCAAGCCTGACTGGGAAGTAGCGCGGACGGAGGACAAAGGATCGTTTTCCATACTTTTGCCTCCTCTGAATTCACTAAGAAAAACATAATTAGAAACTCGCTGCCGGCTACTTGAAGGTATTGCTGGCGGCGTGAGATGGCTTCTGCAGCTGACAGGTAAATGAGGAGCAGAGGTAGCGTCACATTTGGGCCGCAATGCCTGAGGCGGAAAAGAACATCAGTATTTTAAATGACACATGGGACACGGAAGGCTTCTTAGGCTACTCTCACATCTGTGATCAGCAAATGGATCAGCAAAAACGCTTCCATTAGGATAATACAATAGTCTGCATCCGTTATGAACGGATCTGGTTGTATTATCTCTAATATGGCCATGATAGATCCGTGCCCCATTGACTTACAATGGTTTTAGTGACGGATCCGTTTTTTTTTTATGTCCGAGAAAACGGATCCGGCACCGTTGACTTACAAGTCTTGCTCCGCATCCCATCCCGGACAGAAAAACGCTGCAAGCGGAATGGGAGCGCAACCAAACGGGATGGAATACATTCTGGTTCACTCCGTTCCCTTCAGTTCAGTTTTGTCCCCATTGACAATGAATGGGGACTAAACTGAAGCATTTTCCCCCGTTATTGAGATCCTATAACGGACCTCAACACCGGAAAGGAAAAACACACATGTGAAAGTAGCCTTGCTGCATTTGCATTGCCGCCCAGGAGATTCACTTTACGCTCTATTCTCAATCAGTCCAGGATAGTGCAGGGCAAGTGCAAATTTTGTCTTCAGCTGCCAAGTGCACATGTAACAGGTCAGCCAGTGTCATAGGTACAAATCTGCTGACAGATGTCCTTTAGTGGCCGATTCAGCAAGACCATTAAATAGCAGATTACTGCTTAGGCCAATCTTATAAGGGCGTGTTCAAGCCGGGAAACACACTCTGTTTGACATTGGTGTTTCCCAGACTGAACAATGCTCCTCTGACATGAACTCACAGTTCCTGTCTCACCACAGATTATAATTCAGTAGGCCTGTGGTGAGACAGGAACACACAGCATTATAAATCATTATGATACTGTGAGTTCACACCAGAGGATCGGTGTTTAATGTTCAGAAATGAAGCCGTCACATGTTTCCCGGACTGAGTACTGTTATGGCCTGTGCATCGCTTTTGGGAAACAAAACTTAAAGCAGACATACACTACAAAGAGAGATGGCTGCTATAGATGCACACAGACCTTGTATTGTGTTGCGTAAATGATCACACATTACAGCTATACAGCTCCTGGCATACTCTGACAATACACAGTACAAAATTGCAGTTTAACCCAAGCTAAAGAGGCCACTGCTGTACACACCTCTACAACTTATCACATTGTTTCATCCAACACAATGCAAAAACACACACGCAATGTATCAGTACAACTCCCATCATACACTGATAGACACAGTATCATTATAACTCTCGTCATACACTGACAGTCACAGTATTATTATAACTTCCAGCCTACACTGACCATCACAGTATCATTATAACTCTCAGCATACACTGACAGTCACAGTATCATTATAACTCTCGGCATACACTGACAGTCACATTATCATTATAACTCTCAGCATACACTGACAGTCATTATCATTATAACTCACAGCATACACTGACAGTCACAGTATCATTATAACTCTCAGCGTACACTGAAAGTCACAGTATCATTATAACTCCCAGCATACACTGACAGTCACAGTATCATTATAACTCTCAGCATACACTGACAGTCACAGTATCATTATAACTCTCAGCATAAACTGACAATCACGGTATTATTATAACTCCCAGCATACACTGACAATCACGGTATTATTATAACTCCCAGCATACACTGACAGTCACAGTATCATTATAACTCTCAGCATAAACTGACAATCACGGTATTATTATAACTCCCAGCATACACTGACAGTCACAGTATCATTATAACTCACAGCATACACTGACAGTCACAGTATCATTATAACTCACAACATACACTGACAGTCACATTATCATTATAACTCTCAGCATACCCTGACAATCACAGTATCATTATAACTCTCAGCATAAACTGACAGTTACAGTATCATTATAACTCTCAGCATACACTGACAGTCACAATATCATTATAACTCTCAGCATACACTGACAATCACAGTATCATTATAACTCTCAGCATAAACTGACAGTCACAGTATCATTATAACTCTCAGCATACACTGACAGTCACAATATCATTATAACTCTCAGCACACACTGACAGTCACAGTATCATTATAACTCTCAGCATACACTGACAGTAAAAGTATCATTGTAACTCCCAGCATACACTGACAGTCAGTGCTAGTTTTACAACTCCCAGCATACACTGACAATCACAGTATCATTATAACCCCCAGCAAACACTGATAGTCACAGTAGTATTACAACTCCCAGCATATACTGTGGCAGTCACAGTATCATTATTACTCCAAGAATACACTAACAATAATATTATAACTGCAAGCATACACTGACAATCGGAGTAGTATTACAACTCTCAGCATACACTGACAATCAGAGTAGTATTACAATTCTCAGCATACACTGATAATCACAGTAGTATTATAACTCCCAGCATACACTGAAAGATACAGTATCATTATAACTCCCAGCATCCACTGACAGTTACGTGCTGTCACATACACCTCTTTCTCAGTAACAGAAGGGAGATGTATTTTTATAGGAAATCCAAGGCAGCGGTGACAGTTTCTTGAGTTAAAGGAGTATCCAGAGGAGGAGATGTGTAGGGCATGGAGCTGGCACTCACCTGTGGTACACTGCGCTCCTGCAGGCACATCTAGCAGATCTGGCGGTGACTCTCCCATTCTTCAATCCAGGAATGATTCCCCTGAGCTGTCCCTCCAGAGTCTCCCTGTCCCCTGGCACTGCTGTCAGGACTGCGCTCTCTGCTCTAGACTGCCTCCTTCCTGCCTCCTCCCTGACTCACTGCTCACACCCACCACCAGGGCTCAGGAGCTATCAGCCATCCTATCTATGACAAGGTCCAGGTTTTGCATTTCCTTACAGTGAGCTTTCCTTCATGTGCTCATCACATACATTGCTGAAATCACCTGGCAACCCAGAATTACTCACTTCTTACAAGCAAAGCATGCAGTTAGCAGGACAAAGGTCAGGACCTGAACAAAAGGGCTACCACACCACATTTATCAGATTAATTTCAATAGGCGCTCCACCTGCATAGATGCTATCAATATTCTAACAATTTCCTAATATTGTGTTTAGCTGTGGTGGCTTCAACTCCAGCAAAGGTACCATACAACTTCAATAGCTGTCACTCCACTCCCCCATACACATGCACACTTTGTGTATGTGTTTTAGTGGGGGGGAGGAGAAGGCAACTACCAGATACTTCTGAAGGTGGATTATCTCCCTGCAGAACAAAAGAACAAAGATAATAATAGGAAGGGTTGGAAGGTCCTCACACAAGTTAAACTGTTGACCAGTCAAACCAACAACAGCCTGTATCCTATAACGCCTGGATCCTATTGACAAACTATAGTATTGTCAGTGGTGGGCCTACATAATGTTGAATGGTCAACTGACCTACACAAATAAGATAATACTGCATTGTAAAATAAATAACAATATAAGCAATTCCTCAATATCTCATGAGGGTACTTTCACATATGCGGCAGACAATCCTGAGAATCGGCTGAACCCAAACTGCAGCAAGCAGCGGTTTCTGTCCGGGCCAATTCTCGACATTTTTGCCAGATTTCTGCCGGAACCCATCTCTGCCAGAACAGCTTGCCGGAATTGCTGCTGCAATTGTAAAATTAGCCTAAGTCCCCAAGGTAAAACTGCTGAAAGATGTTGTCCAGCCTTTTTTTAACTGATGGTCTATCCTGATAATAATGTAGCACCTATCAGAAGCAAGGGAGAACTGTGGCCTAGGCTTACTGGCCATATGTCTGGTGCTGCTACTGCGGTTACTAACCACATTTTGAGGCTGAAGTGATGAGGCCTGGTTCTTTCGTTTTGGATGCTTCTGTTTTCCTGACATTTTATTATGAGGTTTCCTATAAATGAAAAGTCATAGGTTTGGTGCACAGATTTTTAAACAGTACTACAAAGATAGCAAGTGTGCTTTATGTGATTCAAAAGCAATTGAATGTCCCTTCCCTTCTCCAAACACACTACACACTGATACTGACAATTTATTTTGGTAATAATGCAATTTTTGTGGTAAAATGTCTTTGCACTTTACTAAAGTGTGTGAACCCACAGTCTGATACAGTAATGCGTTCGTGGATATAATAATGCAATGTTTACTATAAAACGTCTTTGAATTATGCCTTAAATAACATGGATATAAAATTATATTATTGCTGTAAAATGCTTTTGCTATAATGCAACACGTTTAATAACAGAGATATAATGCAAGGGTTTTTAGAAGAAAAAAAATTGCAATTGATCAACATTTGCAGCAGAATGCATTAGTCTGCTATCAATAAGCCTATGAACTTTAGAAACTTGAGTTAAAAAAAACAAACCTTGTTTATATACCGAAATTAACCCCTTCAAGCGACAGCCAGTTTGGACCAAATGCCGGAGCCCCATTTTTCAAATCTGACATGAGTCACTTTATGTGGTAATAACTTTGGAACGTTTTTACTTATCCAAGCCATTCTAAGATTGTTTTCTCGTGACACGTTGTACTTCATGACAGTGGTAAATTTGAGTCGATATATTTCTCCTTTAATTAAAAAAAATCCCAAATTTACCAATAATTTGGAAAAATTAACAATTTTCTAAATTTGAATTTCTCTTCTTTTAAGACAGATAGTAATCCCTCATAAAATAGTTATCAGTCATCATTCCCCATATGTCTACTTTATGTTGGCATCATTTTATAAATGTAATTTTACTTTTTTAGGACTTTAGAAGGCTTTCAAATTTAGAAGCCATTTTTTAAATTTTCAACAAAATTTCCAAAACCATTTTTTTAAGCACCAATTCAGATATAAAGTGAGTTTGAGGGGCTTACGTAATGGAAACCACTCATAAATGACCCCATTTTAGAAACTACATCCCTCAAATTATTCAAAACTGATGTTACAAACTTTGTTAACCCTTCAGGTGTTCCAGAAGAATTAAAGGAAAATTGAGACGAAATGTCAAAATTTTATTTTTTAAGCAAATTTTTCATGTTAAGCAATTTTTTCTTGCAACATAGCAAGGGTTAACAGCAAGCTAAACCTCAATATACATTACACAGCGTCAGGTCATAGTGTGCGCGGGCCAGGGAAGAAAGCGGAGCGCGGACCGGAGGGCAGCCGCAGCGCAGAACAGGTAAAAAAGGTTTTTTTATTTTAATCCTGTGTGGCTGAGTGGGCTGATCTGAGGTCTGATGGGGGCACAATACGCTGATCTGAGGTCTGATAGGGGCACAGTAGGCTGATCCGAGGTCTGATGGGGGCACAATACGCTGATCTGAGGTCTGATGGGGGCACATTCTGATGATCTGAGGTCTGATGGGGGCAGGGGACTGTTAGTTTAGTGATGTAAAAACTGGGGACAGGTTTCCTTTAACATAGGAGTCCCGTTGTTTTTTAATCCTATTACTCCTATATTTTACTGCATTATATGGTAGAGTATTTAGAGTAGGGTATGTAGAAAGTCTATTGTACTGTACTTAACAGCAAAGATGATCTAGCAGTTTATATAGTCATCTTTCTAATACAATATTATAACCACAACTAGTAGTATGTGCCTGTGAAGTTGGAAACGTGCGTTTGGGAAGCCAAGTGGGGGGCCCACTCAAGTATGTTTCGCCCCCCCTGTGCTGAACCTCTAGCTACGCCTCTGGTCTCAGCATAAGGAGCTGCCTGTCCACTGCCCCCCTAATTGGCTGGTCCAGGCCTGTCAGCCTCTAAGCCAATTAGGGCAAGCCACCCCCCACTTACTCCTACTGTCATGTTATCCTCCATCTTCTTTCTTCAGTGTGGTTTTCCCAGACAATATGCACAGTAAAATGGTGCTGAGTGCTGTCTTTATGTGATTCACCCGAAACTAATAAAAAACCTTTGAACCCAACTTTTTGTGAAATTTGTAATGAATTACAATCGATTCGCTTTCTAGTACAGATCAACACCATGAGTGGCAGTCTATTCTGATGTTGATACTGCCCCTTGCTTTGTGTATGCACCTAATTAAATATAATGGTAAATCTGCATGATTTATTATGTTAGCATTGCTGTTACTACACATTGATATTGGTTATTATACAGCAGATGGCAAAGCACTGTGATTAAGATTGAGGTATTAGGCTTCATTCACACGACCGTATGTGTTTTGCGGTCCGCAAATTGCGGATCCGCAAAAAAAAGGATGACGTTCCGTATGGCATCCGTGTTTCCGTTTTTTTTGCGGATACATTGTAACAATGCCTTTCCTTGTCAGCAAAACGGACAAGAATAGGACATGTTCTATCTTTTTTGCGGAACGGAAATACGGACATACGGAAACGGAATGCATACGGAGTACCTTCCGTTTTTTTTTTTGCGGACCCATTTAAATGAATGGTTCCGCATACAGTCCGCAAAAAAAACGGAACGGACACGGAAACAAAATACGGTCGTGTGAATGGGTATGACTTCACGTTTAGGTTTCCTGATGCAGTTTTAGAAGCCAAAATCTGGTGTGGACCATAAAAGCAGACACAGTATAAAGGGCAGATACTACTTCTCTTTTTTTAAATTCACTCCTGGTTTTGGATCCAAAACTGCTTCAGGAAACCTGGCAGCATGACGGTAAACTCATATTGTAACCAGCAATGTGGACAGGTAAAGAATGGCTTTAGCTAACTGTAGTTTCATTAAAAAAGTTATGTAAAAGGTTCCCATGCAACTTATCAAACACATACCATATTATAATCAGGATTCCGATAAAGCCTGTAGTTTTACAGGTGTGTACAGAACAGGTAAGGAATGAAGGAAGTCAAAGTAATAAAGATAACACAGTAAAGCCTTGTTCACACATCAGGGAATCACGGCCAATCAGTGGTTTTCCCCCGACCATGGGTCAGTGAAAAAATCATGGAAGCCTGCACTACTTTGGTGTGTGATGTGGACCAAACATGCCCATTGAAGTCTATATATCCGTGAAAAACCACAGACACAACACATCCCCACATGTCAAACGGACAGGTAATAAGGTAAGGAATAAACCTGTGTATCTGACACATCCACAGTGTTTAAAGGTGTTATCCAAGACTACATAAGCACCCCTTCATGTGCCGGGCCCCTCACGGTGATTAGACTTACCTCGTCCCCGCTCCCTGCGCCGCTCCTTGTCCCCGCACAGCCGCTGCTGCTTCTCTCCATGCAGGGATGAAAACATCCGGTGACGGAGGGGGGAGCCAATGGCAGGCGGGGACAGGGAAAAGCCTCCCTGGTATCGCTGATGATGCTAGGGAGGCTCGTCCCCGCCTGCCACTGACTGCTCCCCCCGTCACCAGATTTTTTTCAGGCTACGGCTTGTAGCCATCAGTGGGCCCCCTGATCTCTGGGACCTCAAGCATTTGTTTGGTTTGCATAGTAGCAAGTCTGTCACTGCATGCAACTGATACGCAGTTCTAACAAGAAACAGACACATACAAAAAATGGTGCACACCTAAAATATAGCAAAACACAATACATTTTATTAAACAAAAAATACACAATGAAACCAATTAAAAACACAGACCACACACAGGGGCCCAGCAAAAATACAATCCTCTCCACAGCACTGCCCTTGGTAAGGCTAATACACTATATAGTCATATATAATATAGAAAATGAATATGCAGTATTTACACAGTGTACAGATAGGTGCAAACTCCCAGAAGCAAAAAGTGTAGAAGTGCAACGACAAAAAGTGTTAATAACTTGACATCACCCTAATGAAAAGAAACATCAGGCAATAAAAAATAAAGGGGATGTTCAGAATTTTACTATTGACGGCCAGAAGCTGCTGCTGTAAAGTGGACGCTATGAGGATTAAGAATCCAATCTGCACGCCTAGTGGCTGAAATAACAGTAGTCTTACCTTCTGCTCACAATACAATTGTTCTAAAACCCGCTAAACAACTTTCAACTGACCAGTCATTGTATTAATAGTGACAATCATAGACAACAAAGCTTGTTGCTATGGTTTGCTGTAAAATTCCCTTTACATGGGCCAGTGATCGGGGCAATTATTGGGAAGGAATGTTCCTAGGAAACAAGAATCACTATTTAGTAAAATGCCCCTCGTAATGGTCCTGCATACAACAGGATCAAAGGCATAGGCCTAGGTTACCTTTTCAGTTTACAATTCAGGGTACAATTCAGCCTGAAAGTGAAGGACCATTCTTAGCAGTACATCATGGTAAAACACATTTGCATTCTCTTGTCTGTTTATAACCTGCATTTTCACACAGAGCCAACATCTACCTAGAGAATGTGACCTCATGCAAAAATGTCTTCCACCACAGCTTTATTTACACAGATTTACACAATCGTCAGGAAGTGCAGGGTAATCATTTCTAATGACAGGCACTTTTCTGATGCCAGAGACAAATTTGAAATTGTGCCCCCCCCCCCTTCCAAATTCTCAATGAACCCCTCCCCCCCAGCCCTACTATTGAAGACATATGTTGATGAACATTAAATACAGTGCTATCACACATGGGGAATATAGCACCGAATACCTATTACATCCAGTGATATCTCTTCTGATGTAGATGTTGTCTTTTCTCATCTTCTCACCTTGGAAGCAGGCCACCATGATGACATCTTTCAGACACATCTCGTCTCTGCAGAGTGCTGCTCTCAGGTTTCTCATTTTACCATCACCCCCCTCCTCCCAACATTTTCATCCTGCTGCTACCTATAGTTCCTCCAGCAGTAACAAGACCCCTCTATACGGTACCCCTATAAAGCCCACAGTAGTAATAAAGCCCCCATACAGTCTCCAGTAGTTATAATGCCCCCTATAGTGGCCCTAGTATTTATAATGCCCCCTGTAGTAGCCCCAGTATTTGTAAAGCCCAGATGCAGTGCCCCCTGTAGTTATAATGAATCCCATATGTATAATGCCCCTGCATTATAACGTCCCCTGTAGTGCACTGGCTTGTATTATAATGCCCCCAATTTCTCTAGCCTAGAGTATGGCCACAGATGGCAGGATTTTCTGCAGCAGAATTTCCACAAACTTTCCACAGATTTTCCAGCTGGCATCCAAAAGAGAAGCTCCAGTGTACTAATAGATTGTCTGGCGGGCACAGGCCCTGGACAATAATGCTCCTAGAAGATCTAGCAGTGGACAGGCCTACTTGGAGCTGACATTGGAGACAATCTTTAGTGCCAGGATCTATTGCTGTGCATATAACACATTTACAAATTAACCTATAAGACCTCATTCATGAAATGTCGCTGGATGTTTTGATCCACATGACGGGGAGATGCAGCAGCGGCCGTGCGGGCATCAGGAGCGAACTGGGTGCCGGGGAGCCGGGTAAGTACAACCTGTATGAGGTGCATTTTGGGGGCATTATAGATGTTGGCTAACCCCTTTAAATTACCTTGACATGGGTCGACCGAGCAAGCATGTATCATTCCCAATAATTGCGTGCTTATCAGAGGAGAAAAATGCTGCATTTACAGGCAGAAATCATATCTGCTGTATGGAATGGGCAATTTGGACTCATTGTTCCTGGGCAGTACATTTCTGTCTTCATAGGGCCATCTGCTGCCCAGAAACAGTGCTTTTTGGAGTTCACATCAATGATGCTATCACTCTATTGAACGAACATTGAGTGATTGGCAATACATTTACACTGGGCAATTATCAGGATCTAGTGTTCTTAGGAACACACCTTCCCTATATTTGCCTTGATGATTGGCCTTTAGGTAAAATACAATATGTCATGTTACTGTTTCTATTTTCATGGAACATCAGTGATTCTCATCCCTGAAGCAATACAAACTATTACTTCCATATTGAATAGTACATATAAGGCACTTACTGGGAGCACTACTGAGAGGTTTTGTAATACTGGGGGCACGATGGGGGGAGGGGGGAATTTTTTAATTTTTAATATTGGGGCACTATATGGGAGCATTATTATTACTGTAGGCACAATAAGAGGCATTATTAGTGCTTGAGGCACGATAGGGTGCATTATTAATACTGGGAGCACTATAGAGGCATTAGTGGTGACACTATGGGGGCATCATATAGGGCATTATTATTACTGGAGCACAACAGTGGGCATTGTTACTACTGGGGCCATTATAGGGGGATTTATTACTACTGGAGGAACTGCAAGCGTGATTTGTAATGGAGCCACTCTGAGAAGCATATTATTACTGGGTGTATTATAAGGGGCATTATTACTACTGGCGGTACTTACTGTTGAGGGAACTCTGCTTGGCATGCTGCATTATCCTCTATGCTGTATTCTCCTCTTGTAGCAATGAAGGTAGTATGCTCATATCTCACCTCCTTAGCCCCCTTCTCCATATATTAATTAGAGACAACTTGAGGACGTTGAGGGTATAAACTAGCATTTCACCACAGAGTGGTGGCTTCTGGGGAGGTGTTTTGAGCTATTTTTCTTTTTGCTGCTGCTGGGGCAGTACTTTGTGCAGGACTGTGGTATTTAGTTCTTCTGGGGCAGAATGGTATGCTACTGGTGACCCCACCTACTTGCCTTGCCTGCTATTTGGTTCTGCTGGGGCAGTATTTTGTGTTGTACTGTGATATTTAATTCTACTGGTGGATAACTATATAGTATTGATGACCCCTCCTAATTGTCTTGACCCGATCTACTTGTGTTAGTCCTAAATTCTGTAATTTTGGACCTGCCTACAACAAAATGGGGTCACTTTTACTTCTCATTACATTCCTGTATTTATGGAAGAGAGTTGTCTGTTCTGATGTATCATATCTATTGGATTACAATGATTTCTGATATCTTTTCTGTAAATATGCTACATCTTCATGTGTCAAATGAGGTTTCAAGTTTACAATGGCCTGTTGTGTGTTGATTGTAACCTGAGACCATTATATTTTGCAGGACCACATTATTGAAAATACAGATAGCCTACTGTTAGCGACAGTGTATGGCGACACTGAATGACAATAGATTGCTACGTCTTCTGTGTAGTCCTAGCTATTGAGTGTACCAGCTGTTGAGGTCCAGATGTCATTGCTTTGATGGAGCATTGGCTTACACACAGGCACATGCTTTATGATAGTGTGTAGAACATCAGGTACTTACATGTGGTTGTCATGTAGTATCATCTCCCAGTAACATCTGTCTCACCTGGATACTATTTTATGCCTTCTGTCTCCCTTGGGAGAAATTATGTTCCCTTAAATTCATGCTGTCACATGGACCTGGCTAATTAGTCCCTTTGCTTCACCTTTGTCCAAACCTGGCTCAGACAGACATGTGCGGGTCCCATTAATGAGATCCTCTGAGGTCAATGGCCACTGGTTACCACTGTTTGTTGTTGCTGTAGAGCAAACATATCTTCTCAATTACTTACAGGTAACGTGTGTTTCTCACATCGCATGAAACATTTGGAAAGGTTATATTCCACATGCTGGACCTCCTCCTGCAAAAATAGTGAAAATACATAATACTCAGAGGCGTAGCTAGAGGTTCAGCACAGGGGGGGGCGAAACATACTTGAGTGGGTCCCCACTTAGTGGCTTCCCAAACGCACATTTCCAACTTCACAGGCACATACTACTAGTTGTGGTTATAATATTGTATTAGAAAGATGACTGTATAAACAGCTAGATCATCTATGCTGTTAAGTACAGTACAATAGACTTTCTACATACCCTAGTCTAAATACTCTACCACATAATGCAGTAAAATATAGGAGTAATAGGAATAAAAAACAAGGGGAATCCTATGTTAAAGGAAACCTGTCCCCAGTTTTTACATCACTAAACTAACAGTCCCCTCAAGCATTGTCTCTTTTATGTTAAAACTCGCTCATTTACCTATTAAAAATCGTCTCTAAAGTCATATGCAAATTTGCTGAGAAGAGTCACTTTATGTATGAGATGAGTCACGCTAAGAGGATGGAGGGTCACTTCAGAGGCCCTTATCCTGGCCTCTATAGCCCAGAGAACCATGTTTTTGGTTCCATTTTAAATACGAGCAGCTCAGATTTCAAATTATATCATGTGGATCTGTGTACTATAAAACCAGAGATACAGGCGGGAAACTGAGTTTTTATCTGCAGCTCTGGGACACTAGACACTAGCAGCCAGAAAGGATAAAATGGCGCGAGGGACAGGGAGGAGGAGTTATGTCACAGCGTGCTCAGGTCATCACGCCGTGACAGACAGCTTAGGGCAGAAAAGCGAGCGGACAGAGGTGCAGTATGACGCTGTGACAGAAGCTAAAGTTCACAGCATCATGCCGCAGCTCAGTCCGCTCGCTTTACACCACTGTTGTGATGGTGCAGGAGAGCCCTGTCGGACCTGGCAGAGAAGCGATTGGATGGAGGTGCGGCATGACGCTGTGACAGTAGATTAGTTCACAGCATCATGCTGCAGCTTTCCTGTTGCAACAGTGCTATCCTGCACCATCACTACAGCGGACGGAGGTGCGGACTGACGATAGATTAGTAGATCATGCCACTCCTCTGTCCGCTCGCTTAACACCACTTGTCACAGCCAGCGGACGGAAGTGTGGCATGATCTACTAATATATCATCAGTCCGCTGTAGTAGAGAGGAGATTTGGTGAAAACGCATACGCGTTTAGCGTTGCGTTTTTACCGATGCGTTTCAAAACACATCACCAAAATGCAACGTGTGAACCCACCCTTAGGGTAAACTGACTGAGCTACATTTGCAATCAATTAGAAATACCTGGAGTGTGTGGTTTCACTGAACCCCTTTGTGTTTAAATTAATTCTGTTACACCAAGAATATCGGGGTAAAGACACAAGACACGGGTCTGCTGCTGGTTTTCCACAGCTCAAATTGACATACTGTGGCTTGAAAACTCGCAGTGCAGGTCACTTTGTGCTGCGTTTTTTTGCAGCATGATGATACATCATAGCAGGTTAGCCACTGGGCATGTCCAAGACAGCTGATCGATTGTGAGTCCTGTTGGAATGCATCTTATAACAGCCATATATGGAATTCACCTTTTAGGATTAGGGACAATTCACATTTTTTTGCATCAGTTATTTTAAACTAAAACCAGCTGTGGTCGAACACACAGAACAGGTGCAAGTCTTTCCATTATACCTTATCTCTGTGTACTCTACACACCTGGTTTTGGTTAAAAAAAAAACTGATGCAAATAACTGATGGAAAAATGGAGATGTGAACTGGCCCTTAGCCTGCTATTGTGCCGGCATGTATTTACTATATTTCTACATAACTATCGCAGCAATGTACCGTATCTAGAACTTGCCAGCAAAATTAATGCAACAAAAGGACTCATGATAAACATACCAGCTCACTGTGCGCCCACCAGACCTCAGATGAGCCCACTGTGCCCCCATCAGACCTCAGATCAACAGAATGTGCCCCCATCAGACCTCAGATCGGCAGAATGTGCCCCCATCAGACCTCAGATCAGCAGAATGTGCCCTCAACAGACCTCAGATCATCAGAATGTTCCCCATCAGACCTCAGATCAGCAGAATGTGCCCCATCAGACCTTAAATCAGCAGAATGTGCCCCCATCAGACCTCAGATCATCAGAATGTGCCCCCATCAGACCTCAGATCATCAGAATGTGCCCCCATCAGACCTCAGATCATCAGAATGTGCCCCCATCAGACCTCAGATCAGCGTATTGTGCCGCCATCAGACCTCAGATCAACAGAATGTGCCCCCATCAGACCTCAGATCAGCAGAATGTGCCCCATCAGACCTCAGATCATCAGAATGTGCCCCATCAGACCTCAGATCATCAGAATGTGCCCCCATCAGACCTCAGATCAGCATATTGTGCCGCCATCAGACCTCAGATCAACAGAATGTGTCCCCATCAGACCTCAGATCAGCAGAATGTGCCCCCATCAGACCTCAGATCAGTGTATTGTGCCCCCATCAGACCTCAGATCAGCGTATTGTGCCCCCATCAGACCTATGATCAGCAGAATGTGCCCCCATCAGACCTCAGATAAGCAGAATGTGCCCCCATCAGACCTCAGATCAGCCCACCCAACCACATAAGGTTAAAATAAAAATCTTTCTTACCTGTCCTGCACTGCGGCTGCCCTCCAGTTCGGCGCTCCACTCTCTTTCCTGGCCGGCGCGCACTATGACCGCACGCAGCGTCAGGTCATAGTGCGTGCCGGCCAGGGAAGAGAGTGGAGTGCCGGACCGGAGGGCAGCCGCAGCGCAGGACAGGTGGCCTAAGGCCATCCCTGCTGGGCCCCCCAGAAGCACTGGGCCCGGAGCCATTGCCCCCCCTGCTCCCCCGGTAGCTACGCCTCTGGCATCAGCCCACCAGCTGTAAGGTCTATGGCCAATCCGCCTCTGGTGGGCCAGTCCAACACTGCCTAGACATTATTGCAGAAATTAGCACTTACATAATTACTTCATTTCTTTAGTACATTCAGCCATCATGTGAAGCCACTTTTATATATATGACATCAATATATCTCTATTTTTCATGAGGGACTATATTAATGCACAGCAAATTTATTGTGAATGGCGCCATTTTGCACAGTACTAATAGTATTATCAGAGGCGTTGCCCAGCCGGGGGCAGGGGGGGCAATGGCTCCGAGCCCAGTGCCTCTGGGGGGCCCAGCAGGGATGGCCTTAGGCCACCTGTCCTGCGCTGCGGCTGCCTTTTGTTGCATTAATTTTGTTGGCAAGTTCTAGATACGGTACATTGCTGCGATAGTTATGTAGAAATATAGTAAATACATGCCGGCACAATAGCAGGCTAAGGGCCAGTTCACATCTCCATTTTTCCATCATTCTGCTGATCTGAGGTCTGATGGGGGAACATTCTGATGATCTGAGGTCTGTTGAGGGCACATTCTGCTGATCTGAGGTCTGATGGGGGCACATTCTGCCGATCTGAGGTCTGATGGGGGCACATTCTGTTGATCTGAGGTCTGATGGGGGCACAGTGGGCTCATCTCAGGTCTGGTGGGCGCACAGTGAGCTGGTATGTTTATCATGAGTCCTTTTGTTGCATTAATTTTGCTGGCAAGTTCTAGATACGGTACATTGCTGCGATAGTTATGTAGAAATATAGTAAATACATGCCGGCACAATAGCAGGCTAAGGGCCAGTTCACATCTCCATTTTTCCATCAGTTATTTGCATCAGTTTTTTTTTAACCAAAACCAGGTGTGTAGAGTACACAGAGATAAGGTATAATGGAAAGACTTGCACCTGTTCTGTGTGTTCGACCACAGCTGGTTTTAGTTTAAAATAACTGATGCAAAAAAATGTGAATTGTCCCTAATCCTAAAAGGTGAATTCCATATATGGCTGTTATAAGATGCATTCCAACAGGACTCACAATCGATCAGCTGTCTTGGACATGCCCAGTGGCTAACCTGCTATGATGTATCATCATGCTGCAAAAAAAACGCAGCACAAAGTGACCTGCACTGCGAGTTTTCAAGCCACAGTATGTCAATTTGAGCTGTGGAAAACCAGCAGCAGACCCGTGTCTTGTGTCTTCACCCCGATATTCTTGGTGTAACAGAATACTTATTTAAACACAAAGGGGTTCAGTGAAACCACACACTCCAGGTATTTCTAATTGATTGCAAATGTAGCTCAGTCAGTTTACCCTAAGGGTGGGTTCACACGTTGCATTTTGGTGATGCGTTTTGAAACGCATCGGGAAAAACGCAACTCTAAACGCATATGCGTTTTCACCAAAACGCATGCGTTTGGTTGATAGAAACGCGTTTAACGTTGTAATATTAATGATAATGATTAACAACGCTAAACACATGTTTCTATCAACCAAACGCATGCGTTTTGGTGAAAACGCATATGTTTTCAGTGTGAACCCACCCTTACTGACATACTCCAGTGTTGTGAAAATGGCAATTTTTATGTGGGCTGGCAGAGGGTTTGTGCCAGGGCTGCTTTTTAGTCCCAGTCCGGCGCTGCACAGTTGAGAGGCACCACGTCCCAGGCTGTTGCAGAGAGAACCGGAAGGGTTAGTAGGCGGTGGGGAGGAGCATGATGCTGCGTCCACAGTGATCTCCTCTCTACTACAGCGGACTGACGATAGATTAGTAGATCATGCCACACTTCCGTCCTCTGGCTGTGAGAAGTGGTGTTAAGCGAGCGGACAGAGGAGTGGCATGATCTACTAATCTATCGTCAGTCCGCACCTCCGTCCGCTGTAGTGATGGTGCAGGATAGCACTGTTGCAACAGGAAAGCTGCAGCATGATGCTGTGAACTAATCTACTGTCACAGCGTCATGCCGCACCTCCATCCAATCGCTTCTCTGCCAGGTCCGACAGTGCTCTCCTGCACCATCACAACAGTGGTGTAAAGCGAGCGGACTGAGCTGCGGCATGATGCTGTGAACTTTAGCTTCTGTCACAGCGTCATACTGCACCTCTGTCCGCTCGCTTTTCTGCCCTAAGCTGTCTGTCACGGCGTGATGACCTGAGCACGCCGTCACGTAACTCCTCCTCCCTGTCCCTCGCGCCATTTTATCCTTTCTGGCTGCTAGTGTCTAGTGTCCCAGAGCTGCAGATAAAAACTCAGTTTCCCGCCTGTATCTCTGGTTTTATAGTACACAGATCCACATGATATAATTTGAAATCTGAGCTGCTCGTATTTAAAATGGAACCAAAAACATGGTTCTCTGGGCTATAGAAGCCAGGATAAGGGCCTCTGAAGTGACCCTCCATCCTCTTAGCGTGACTCATCTCATACATAAAGTGACTCTTCTTAGCTCATTTGCATATTACTTTAGAGACGATTTTTAATAGGTAAACGAGCGAGTTTTAACATAAAAGAGACAATGCTTGAGGGGACTGTTAGTTTAGTGATGTACAAACTGGGGACAGGTTTCCTTTAACATAGGAGTCCCCTTGTTTTTTACTCCTATTACTCCTATATTTTACTGCATTATGTGGTAGAGTATTTAGAGTAGGGTATGTAGAAAGTCTATTGTACTGTACTTAACAGCATAGATGATCTAGCAGTTTATACAGTCATCTTTCTAATACAATATTATAACCAAAACTAGTAGTATGTGCCTGTGAAGTTGGAAATGTGCATTTGGGAAGCCACTAAGTGGGGGGCCCACTCAAGTATGTTTCGCCCCTCCTGTGCTGAACCTCTAGCTACGCCTCTGGCTGATGCCCAGGGGGCCGGACAGTGGAGGTTTTTGGTGAAGTATTTTGTGATGGACTGTGGTATTTGGCTCTGTTGGGGTGATATAATGTGCCACAATATGGTACTGCTGGCCCGGCCTTCCATTAATTTGGACTTGACTACAAAACAGGGTCACTTTTAGTATTTTTTCCAGGGCCACGTTAAGTTCCCAGTCCGTCCTTCCCTCTGGTGGACCCTAGCTCTAATACCATTGTGGCCCCCCTCTAGGGTTTATTTCTTTGTTTAAGAAACTACTAGACTTTATTGATGACAGGGCCGGCCTTAGGGGTGTGCGACCTGTGCGGTTGCACAGGGCGCTTCACTCCCGGCCAGTTAAGGGGGCGCCCTGCCAGAGCGCCCCCTTAATGGCCCGGCCGTGCCCTGCAAGTGCGGCGGTGGGGCAGAGGGAGATGAGCGCTTCCATTGTGGAAGCGCTCATCTCCATAGTCTGCCTTTGGAGATGCGGGGCAGGGGAGGGAGAGGCGTCTCCCCTGCCCGTTCCTCTGATAGGCTGCAGGCCTAGGGCCAGCTCAGGCGACGCGATGACGTCATCGCGCCGCCCGAGCCGTACAGCGCTGGACACAGGCCGGAAGAGGCCTGCATTGCATCGCTGCTGGAGGTAAGTAAGTGTTTATTTTTTTATGGGGGCATTTTTATTGGCACATGGGGGGCACTGGGGGCATTTTTACTGGCACATGGGGGCACTGGGGGCATTTTTACTGGCACAAGGGGGCACTGGGGGCATTTTTACTGGCACAAGGGGGCACTGGGGGCATTTTTACTGGCACATGGGGGTACTGGGGGCATTTTTACTGGCACAAGGGGGCACTGGGGGCATTTTTACTGGCACATGGGGTATTGTGGGCATTGTTACTGGCACATGGGGGCATTTTACTGGCACTGGGGGCATTTTTACTGGAACAAGGGGGCACTGGGGGCATTTTTATTGGCACATGGGGGCATTTTACTGGCACATGGGGCACTGGGGGCATTTTACTGGCACTGGGGGAATTTTTACTGGCACAAGGGGGCACTGGGGGCATTTTTACTGGCACAAGGGGGCACTGGGGGCATTTTTACTGGCACAAGGGGGCACTGGGGCATTTTTACTGGCACATGGGGGCACTGGGGGCATTTTACTGGCACAAGGGGGCACTGGGGGCATTTTTACTGGCACAAGGGGGCACTGGGGGCATTTTTTATTGGCACATGGGGGCATTTTACTGGCACATGGGGGCACTGGGGGCATTTTACTGGCACTGGGGGAATTTTTACTGGCACATGGGGGCACTGGGGCATTTACTGGCACAAGGGGGCACTGGGGCATTTTTACTGGCACAAGGGGGCACTGGGGGCATTTTTATTGGCACATGGGAGCATTTTACTGGCACTGGGGGCATTTTTACTGGCACATGGGAGCACTGGGGGCATTTTACTGGCACAAGGGGGCACTGGGGGCATTTTTATTGGCACATGGGAGCATTTTACTGGCACTGGGGGCATTTTTACTGGCAAATGGGGCACTGGGGCATTTTACTGGAACTGGGGGCATTTTTACTGGCACAAGGGGCACTGGGGGCATTTTTACTGGCACATAGTGGCATTTTACTGGCACATAGGGGTATTGTGGGCATTTTTACTGGCACATGGGGGCATTTTACTGGCACATGGGGGCACTGGGGGCATTTTTACTGGCACTGGGGGCATTTTACTGGCACTGGGGGCATTTTTACTGGCACAAGGGGGCACTGGGGGCATTTTTATTGGCACATGGGAGCATTTTACTGGGCACATGGGGGCACTGGGGGCATTTTTACTGGCACTGGGGGCATTTTACTGGCACTGGGGGCATTTTTACTGGCACATGGGGGCACTGGGGCATTTCTTACTGGCACATGGGGGCATTTTACTGGCACTGGGGGCATTTTACTGGCACAAGGGGGCACTGGGGGCATTTTTATTGGCACATGGAGCATTTTACTGGCATTGGGGGCATTTTTACTGGCAAATGGGGCACATGGGGGCATTTTACTGGCACATGGGGCACTGGGGGCATTTTACTGGCACTGAGGGCATTTTTACTGGCACAAGGGGCACTGGGGGCATTTTTACTGGCACATAGTGGCATTTTACTGGCACATGGGGGTATTGTGGGCATTTTTACTGGCACTGGGGCATTTTACTGGCACTGGGGGCATTTTTACTGACACTGGGGGCATTTTTATTGGCACATGGGAGCATTTTACTGGCACATGGGGGCACTGGGGCATTTTTACTGGCACTGGGGCATTTCTTACTGGCACATGGGGGCACTGAGGCATTTCTTACTGGTACATAATTTGGGGGGCATCTATGGGGGTGGGACACTTTTTACTGGCACATGATTTTGGGGGGGAATCAATGGGGGGCACTTCTTACTGGCACATTGGAAGCATTATTACTTCTGGGGCACAGTGGGGACATTAGTACTGTTGGGGGCACTATTACTAACAAGTGCACTCTGGCAGAGAATTATTAGTTGGGACTTTGGGGGCACTATACTGTGGGGGCACTATTACTGTGGGGGCACCCTGGCACAGTATCAGCGCAGTTATTTCTGGGGAGCGTTATGTTTACAATATTACTGGGCGCACTATTACGGAACACTATTTGCTGGGCGCAGTTATTTTTTAGGACACTGTGTAAACTAAGATTTTTTTTCTGTCTAACTGCAGAGATGAGAAATGGCTGAAAAATGGCGTCTGGTCTGAAAGGAGAAGATGAGGAAAGAGAAGATCTACATGAGAGGAGACGTCACTGGATGTAAGAGGTATGTGGCGCTGTATTAGGCTACATTTCAATATAGAAAGCTATAAATACAGTGCAGAGATATATAGTGTGATATAGGACAGTATAGAGAGCTATAAATACATACATATATATATATACTGTCTTACTCTACCTACCTATATCACTCTATATATCTCTACACTCTATTTATAGCTCTATACTGTATGACGTTAGTACTGTCACTCAGGGGGGGGGGGGCGCCGAGAGATAGTTTCGCACAGGGCGCCATCTACCCTAAGGCCGGCCCTGATTGATGACATAAGGGTTGGGCCTCTGGTAGGTCCAAGGAACCCTAGTCTGACACTGGGTTTAGGCATTGGGTTGGCCTGAGAGGAGACCAAGAACACACTGAACGTATTTTCAAAATTGTTACGGCAATCTGCATGAGGATTAGCCCCTTGTCATTTAGTGCAACAAATACATTTTTTTGCCCAGAAACTGACATTTCATTCATTTCTATGGTTAATCTCCGAACTGGATTGTACAAGAGACTGTTGCGGTTGCTGGCTGTGGGAGTACTGCTATCACAGCCATCCTGGTGCTCGTGTAGGCAATGGCAGTGCATGCGCAATCACCAGGACATAAGCTTATATCAATCTGCACCAACTACCTACCTATCACTGCTCCTATTGCTGCTTTCACACGCCTATGGACATGACATCAAAGAGCTGCATGGACATTGTCATATGACCAAAGCCCAGAATGGAAGATAGGAGCAAAAAAGGTGAAGGAAAAACATTACAAAATACAGCTACCTTCAGAAATTATTATTTTAAAGGATGTTGATGGAAACTGGAAAACTCCTTTAAGGGCTCATGCACACGACCATGTTTTTTTGTCTGCATCCGATCCACGTTTTTTGCAGATTGGATGCAGACTCATTCACTTCAATGGGGCCACATGTCTTGTCCATTTTACTGATTCTATAGAGGGCAGGACGTTCTGTTCCGTACAATGCGGAAGGCACACGACCGGTATCTGTGTTTTCTGGATCCCCAATTTGCAGACCGCAAAACAGGCTACGGTCATCTGCATGAGCCCTACGGCTGCGATCTTGCATAGTGTTTAAGTAGCATATGCATGTAAACACTGGTATCCAAGTGCCCTCATTATTATCATAGGGACTGAAGAAGGTGCTGCTGTACATGAATGTGGTGTATTATACACTTGAGAGAACATCACAATCATATCTGACAAGTAAGGCTTGTCACATAAGGATAATCACTTCTTCTAAGGAAGGTAGTAGTTATCATTGGGGTGGTCTTATAATGCATTGTTTGGACAGGTCTGCCAGACCATAAAGCTGCTGATATTTAGGCAGGGGGTCCTTCTATAATGTCCTTATACTCTAATGGGGTATATATTCCCCTAAAAATGAAGCACTTTTTATCTTTCCTCGCCCTATCTAAGTCTTATCTACTGTGAGGGGGAACAATGTGGGAATTTGTACAGTGAGGGGCACAATGTGGTCATAATTACTGTAAGGGGCACAAGGAGGACATAACTACTGTAAGGCTACTTTCACACTAGCGTTTTTAAATTCCGGTATTGAGTTCCGTCATAGGGGCTCAATACCGGAAAAAAACGCTTTAGTTTTGTCCCCATTCATTGTCAATGGGGACAAAACTGAACTGAAGACAACGGAATGCTCCTGAAAGCATTCCATTCCGTCTTCAGACCGGAGAACAAACCGCAGCATGCTGCGGTTTGCTCTCCGGTCCAGGCATCTGCACCAAGATGGATCCGGAATGACCCCCAATGCAAGTCAATGGGGACGGATCCGTTTGGTGTGGACACACCAGTAATCCGGATCTGTCCTCCATTGATTTGCAATGGGGGTCATTCCGGATCCGGCTACAAACATAGATACATACATACAGACATACATACATACAGACTCACATACTCCAGGGACGCCGGCAGCATGTCTTCACGCGCCTCCTGCGCGCAGCTATGACGTTTCCCAGCTGCGCCCAGCAGTCATTACTGCGCGCAGGAGGCACGTGAAGACGTTCTGCCGGCGTCCCTGGAGTATGTGAGTATGTATGTGTGTAAGTCTGTATGTCTGTATGTGTGTATGTCTTGTTCGAACGTGTGTGGTAACATGTGTGGGGCTGGAGCACTGCTCCGGCTCCACACATGTATCATCGGCAGTACGGATCCGTCGGCACCCTTTAGGTGCCGGATCCGTGCTGCCGCTAGTGTGAAAGTAGCTGTTAAAGGGGATATTAATTATTGGTATTTTGGGGCGTACCAATAATTATTATTCATAAATAGGCAAAAACCCGCTTCCGCTAGTTCCGCCTATTTATGTCTAGGTGAATCTCGTACTGCCTTTCACACGACCTAGAAGGGACTCAAAGTACACGTTATAAAACAATAAACACTGAACACTGTATTATAAATAATAACAATATTTATTATTTATTAGCAATACAGTACAATAATCCCTAACTACACTACACAATCCCGTTTAACTCCAACCATGTCACTTACTAGACAATACACACTCACACTTATAGCAGCCCTCCCCAGCCTAATCTAAATTACTGTCCCTGGGAACAAAGGGTTAAATTACCATAGGGTTGATAGCAGGCAGGTTCAGGGGTTACAGCAGGGTAGGGGTTAATTCAAGGGCAGCAAGGGTAATGGTAGGATAAATCAAGGGATCCAGGGGTTGCAGGGCTATGGCTGGGTCAGGGAATACAGGGCACCAGGGGTTAATGCAGGGATAACAGGGCAGGGGTGCAAGGGTTAAATCAGGGCAGTTCAGGGGTTAACAGTAGGGGGTTGGCAGGGCTGGCAAGGGTTAAAGGCAGGGAAAATAGGGCAGCTGGGGCAGAGGCGTTGCTAGGGTCTGAAAAGATCCGGGGCCCAAGCCCCAATGAATATGGCCCTCAGTCGCGGCATACAATCCCCCACAGTCACACCCCCCGGCATAAAAACCCCCACAGTCACCCCCCCAGCCGGGGCCGGTTTTAGACAAAATGTGGCTCTGGGCAAAATCAAAAGTGGGGCCAAAAATTTTGTAATAATGCGCTAACAACACAGTTACTGTATTTTTCGCTTTATAAGACGCACCACAGATTTTAGAGTAGCAAAATAAGAAAAAAATATTTTTCATCAGACCTCAGATCACCTTTTCCGACCCCATCAGACCTCAGATCAGCCCACTCAGCCCCCATCAGACCTCAGATCAGCCCACTCAGCCCCCATCAGACCTCAAATCAGCCCACTCAGCCCCCATCAGATCTTAAATCAGCCCACTCAGCCCCCATCAGACCTCAGATCAGCCCACTCAGCCCCCATCAGACCTTAAATCAGCCCACTAAGCCCCCATCAGACCTTAAATCAGCCCACTCAGCCCCCATCAGACCTCAGATCAGCCCACTCAGCCCCCATCAGACCTTAAATCAGCCCACTCAGCCCCCATCAGACCTTAAATCAGCCCCCATCAGACCTCAGATCAGCCCACTCAGCCCCCATCAGACCTCAGATCAGCCCACTCAGCCCCAATCAGACCTTAAACCAGCCCACTCAGCCCCCATCATACCTTAAATCAGCCCCCATCAGACCTCAGATCAGCCCACTCAGCCCCCATCAGACCTCAGATCAGCCCACTCAGCCCCCATCAGACCTTAAATCAGCCCACTCAGCCCCCATCAGACCTCAAATCAGCCCACTCAGCCCCCATCAGCCCCCATATGAGCCCACTCAACCCCCATATGCAGCGTCAGGTCATCGTGCGCATACTACGTCCTGACGCGGGATTTCTCTTCAGGCGCGCTTTCCACCAGCGAAGATTGGTGAAAGCTCCCTGTTCTGTAAATAAGCCTCAGCCTGTACCAGGCTTCCAGGTTCATTGTTAGTATATCCCAGTTCAGGCCACTAGGTGGCAGCAGTGAACTGTGATATAATGATTTCAATACAGACTAATGGAGCAATTTACATCTGATGATTGTAAGTTGTGGTCCACTTAGGGGACTTAAAAAGTAAAAAAATAAAAAAAAGTTTTGAAAATATTTAAAAAAACGTAAAATCACCCCATTCTCCACACAAAAAAGAACAAAATGGCATTATAGGCATGCAAAAACACCCATACTTTTAAAATATTGAAAAAAAGTTCGCCTATATGGTGTAATAGAACACTTTATCTCCCAAGAAAATTGAATAAAAAGTAATAAACACACCCCAAAATGACAGGCTGTGTACTTAAGCTTTATTTTCAAAATTTCCTGTGGGGATTTGAACTCACAACCTACTACATTACAGGCAAGTACCTTAACCACTGGGCTATTGAGCTCGGTGTTTAGTTAATGGTGAAAAACCTCATAGAGGTTTCTCTGATATTGAAAAACCTCCTAAGAGGTTCTCTTGCATTATACAAGAGAACTTCTATGAGGTTTTTCATCATTTGCTTAACACTGAGCTCCATAGCCCAGTGGTTAAGGTACTTGGCTGTAATGTAGAAGGTTGTGAGTTCAAATCCCCACATGAGTGTTTTAAAATTAGAGTCTAAACTAGTGGGAATTCACCGTTCATAACACTAACTCCATATATGGACATAGCCATATATGGAGTCAAAGCAGGGACTCCTAACCTGGGAAATTCCCCACTCTGGAGTCCTGACTGAAGCAGGGGGCCCCCTTAGAGGATCGGGTCCCACTGGATCGGGTCCCACTGCAGCTGTCTCCACCAGTCTGCAGTGGTAGATTGATTCGGGGCCAGGGCCCCGGATAAAAAGCCTAGCGACGCCCCTGACGCCCACTGGGGTCTGGAGCAGGGGTTAAATGTTCATTGGTGGTTCAGGGGATAGGGTTACTCAGCCAATCCAGGGGGTTGCTCCAGGGACTTGCAGCTCGTCTCCAGGGGCGTCTTCAGGGGGTCTTCTTACTGGGGAGGCACGGTGCACAAGCGCCGGTGCGGTGCTATGACGTCACCGCGCCGGCACGCGCTGTTTCCCTCTCTTTGATCCTCCGCCTGGGGAGCGCTTTGTATCTCCGGCGCTTGTAATTACAAGCGCCGGAGGTACGCGCCATGCAGAGACAGGGAAACCTATTGTTTCCCTGTCCTGTTAATTGCCCCCAGCAGCGCTGAGGGTAATTAACAGAAGGGACATATCGATCTTCTGTCCCTTTGAAGTACCTGGGACTGGACTAATTAGTCCAGTCCCATGTCTCCAGCTATCCCCAGCAGATGGGCCATTGTCCATCTGCTGGGGGCTATGGGGGGGGGGCATCCTGGTTATTACATGTATATAGATACATGTACATAACTGGGGATCATGTACATGCATCTATATACTACTGGATGATAAAGGGGGCATTATATACATGAAGGGGGCATGAACAGGGGCCAATATGTATATATGGGGAATAACAGGGGGTATTATATATATGTATATAAATATATATAAATATAGGTGCATGCAAATGGGGGCACATGCACACATATCTATATATATACATACAGTTAGAGCACCTGGTGGATAACCACATCCACCAGGGCTTCAGGCCTTCGTGGCCATGGGGCCACAGACCCTCAATTTGGGGCCACCCATATATGCATGTACATATGGGTACATGCATATATTGTAGGCGACACCCACACTTCCTTCTACAATCCCCCTGTTGTCGGGAACACAACATATTTTTGGGGGAAGTGTGGAGATCTATCTGCCTCCCCCCCCCCATACAATGGATACCAGTTCAGGATGGACTGAAGAATGATCCGGTCCTTAGGTACTGAGACATCACCCCTCGTGGTTACGCGACTTCTTCCCTGCCCTTCACCGTAACTTGACGTCTCCGTCCACCGATCAAACTATCCTCGTCTTCTCTCGGTATCATGCATCAGCGTCTCCCTTAGTCGTCTTTAGTTGTTCGGACTTCTGGGATGGCACACCATTGTCTCTAAGCTTCCGCTACTCCCACAGTCTTCTTCAATTGGTCGGACTTCGGGGATGGCTTCACCCTCACATCTGGGTAGTGATGGTCTTTAAGCCTCAGCTCTTCCCACTGTCATCTTTTGTTGATTGGACTCTGGGATGGCTCTACTCGTGATCTTCATGTGGTGTTGGTCTTCCAGTATCAGCTGCTCCCACTGCCTTCTCTTTGTCGATTAGACTCTGGGACAGCTTCACTCTTCAGTTTCTAGGCCGATCCACGCAGCACAGGTCGACTGGCCTCCTTTATCACTTTTCTCCCGACACCTCTTTCCATCTTGCTTGTAGATTCTGTCTTTGAGGAAGTTCTTTCTTGGACAGATACCCAGATCTTTACAAGGCAGGTCAGACTTTCTGGAATGTGAGGTGATGTCAAAGTACCCAAATTCTAACTGCGGGAATGAACACCGCACTAACTGTCATTCAGTCCATCCCTTATGAACTGTACCATTCATAGGGTTGGAGTGGCAAATGTTTTACAGAAGGGACCTGTCCCTAACGAGCCCTATTCTTTTCCCCACACACATACGGAAAACCACATGTAAACCCATCCCCCCTATAGTTCTAAAATATATACAATTGCAAACCATATAAACAATATGGAGTTTTTGGATGGTGGCAGACCTACCCCCGCAAAGCGAAACCGAAGGTAGTCCATGGTCTCCACCCCCAAAAACTCCCATGAAAGAAAAATCATAAAAATCAAATAAAGTCCATGAAAAATCCAATAAGGTCCATGAATAATAAAAATCATAAAAAGTCCATGCAAAAGGAAAAAAAATCAAATAAAGTCCATGATCTCAGGTTTTCACAAGGGTTACATCCTGAGCCTTCTTCTCTTATTCTTCTCGTGAAGATCCGTCTGGTTCTGTTCCAATTGGTCCGCCAGTCTCTTGACTCTCCGGTAAATAAGGAATAGTCCCAGGTACATTGCGACGACCAGAACCAGGAGGACTATCACTGGATGGATTAATAGGTTGAAGAAGGACGTGGCTTTAGGACTGTATCTAAAAAGGCTCTCCCACCACGAAACCTTGGAGTCCTCTCGGTCAGCAGAAGACTGCACATTCACTGCCAGCTGTGTCCGCAATGCCGAAACCTGCTGCACATTACTGGCACAGCACTGGCAATGAATGGTCGGAGGAAATGTCTCCGCTGACTGAGAAACTAGCGCAACATGCTCCGTCTTCCAAATGCTATCCTCAAATGTGTGTACAAGTTTGGCTAGCATTTGAAGTCGTTTTGTTGCCTTGTTAAGTACAGTCCGTTTGTTCACACAAAGCTTGTCATAACTGCATGCTTGTGTTAACAAATCAGACCACAACATTTCTGTGGAAGTGTACGAGGTGGGGAGGATGGGATTGAAGGTGCTATTTTTCGCTAGGTGTATCAGTGTGGAGAAGTCCATACTCACTTTTTTGGAGGTCGCCATCTTCTCTGGAGCTGGTCCCAGTTGTCCTTTGGTTGCTGCCTGGAGAAGGTCCTGTAGTATCCGGAATGCCTTCTCCCGTCCAGCTGGACTTCTTTGGCTCAGTCCACCGGCGATGGTCCTCTCTTGGTGATAGTATGGATCTTCTTCCTTGGCTCCCTTGTACGTTGTTTTTTTCTCAGTCGTGTAAGTGCAATAGAAAAACAGTTAAACACAAATTAAAACCAAAAGATCTAGGTTCTTTTGCGAAAGATCTTGCACCGTATTTAGCTTTGACTTGAGAAATCGCGTTACCTGTCCGAATTACCAGGCCCTTGGACGCACAGAAACCACTGTCCGCGTCCCTATTGCCTGGCTAATTCACAGAATAAGCGAATTCCCTTGTCGTTGCAAAACATGGATACAAAATCCACGCAAGGGCCCTGGCTCGCCAATGTTAAAGGGGATATTAATTATTGGTATTTTGGGGTGTACCAATAATTAATATTCATAATTAGGCAAAAACCCGCTTCCGCTAGTTCCGCCTATTTATGTCTAGGTGAATCTCCTACTGCCTTTCACACGACCTAGAAGGGACTCAAAGTACACGTTATAAAACAATAAACACTGCACACTGTATTATAAATAATAACAATATTTATTAGCAATACAGTACAATAATCCCTAACTACACTACGCAATCCCGTTTAACTCCAACCACGTCACTTACTAGACAATACACACTCACACTTATAGCAGCCCTCCCCAGCCTAATCTAAATTACTGTCCCTGGGAACAAAGTGTTAAATTACCATAGGGTTGATAGCAGGGAGGTTCAGGGGTTGCAGCAGGGTAGGGGTTAATTCAAGGGCAGCAAGGGTAATGGTAGGATAAATCAAGGGATCCAGGGGTTGCAGGGCTATGGTTGGGTCAGGGAATACAGGGCACCAGGGGTTAATGCAGGGATAACAGGGCAGGGGTGCAAGGGTTAAATCAGGGCAGTTCAGGGGTTAACAGTAGGGGGTTGGCAGGGCTGGCAAGGGTTAAAGGCAGGGAAAATAGGGCAGCTGGGGTATCACTGGGGTCTGGAGCAGGGGTCTGGAGCAGGGGTTAAATGTTCATTGGTGGTTCAGGGGATAGGGTTACTCAGCCAATCCAGGGGGTTGCTCCAGGGACTTGCAGCTCGTCTCCAGGGGGTTGTTCCAGGGGGTTGTTCCAGGGGGTTGCATACCTCCCAAGTGTCCCTTTTTTGGAGGGACAGTCCCTCTTTTTGACCCAAGTCCCTCTGTCCCTCTTTTATCCTTAAATGTCCCTCTTTTTGACCCGGAGGATTAATGCATAAATGTGCATTAATAAATTTACAAAATTGTTCCTAACTAAAGTGTCTGTATGGTTTCTACCTATAATTTAGACCAGAACTTCATTATTTGGTGCAATTTGGACCTTAAACTATCTATAATCTGATGATTTATGTGCTAATATTTATATGGACAATGACATGCAAGAAAAAAATTGCTGCAGGGGCTCCAGTAATTATTCCTTGGAGGTGGAGTTAGAGGTGTGGCCTAGTATGAAAAAAACTGCCGTGATGCATGCCACACACATTGTCCCTCTTTGCAATTTTCAAAAGTTGGGAGGTATGGGGTTGCTCCAGGGGCGTCTTCAGGTGGTCTTCTTGCTGGGGAGGCACGGCTCAACTGAAGAGCGCAGCGCGATCGGATTATTTAAACCCGGTCGCGCTCGCTCCCGTGCTTCCGCGCTGCCGGCGAGCGAGCGCGCCGGCAGCCGTGTGCACGAGCGCCGGCGCGGTGCTATGACGTCACCGCGCCGGCGCGTGCTGTTTCCTGGGCGGAGGATCTCTTTGATCCTACGCCTGGGGAGCGCTTTGTATCTCCGGCGCTTGTAATTACAAGCGCCGGAGGTACGCGCCATGCAGAGACAGGGAAACCTATTGTTTCCCTGTCCTGTTAATTGCCCCCAGCAGCACTGAGGGTAATTAACAGAAGGGACAGAAGATCATATCGATCTTCTGTCCCTTTGAAGTACCTGGGACTGGACTAATTAGTCCAGTCCCATGTCTCCAGCTATCCCCAGCAGATGGGCCATTGTCCATCTGCTGGGGGCTATGGGGGGGGGGGGCACCCTGTTTATTTCATGTATATAGATACATGTACATAACTGGGGATCATGTACATGCATCTATATACTACTGGATGATAAAGGGGACATTATATAGATGAAGGGGGCATGAACAGGGGCCAATATGTATATATGGGGCATAACAGGGGGCATTATATATATGTATATAAATATATATAAATATAGGTGCATGCAAATGGGGGCACATGCACACATATCTATATATATACATACAGTTAGAGCACCTGGTGGATAACCACATCCACCAGGGCTTCAGGCCTTCGTGGCCATGGGGCCACAGACCCTCAATTTGGGGCCACCCATATATGCATGTACATATGGGTACATGCATATATTGTAGGTGGCACCCACACTTCCTTCTGCAGTAGCCTAATGCGCACAATGTGAGCATAATTACAGTGAGGGAGCACAAGGAGGACATAACTACTGTGAGGGGACACAATGAGGGCATAACTACTGTGAGGGGGCATAATGTGGGCATAACTACTGTGAGGGGTGCAATATGGACATAACTACTTTGAGGGGGCACAATGTGGATGATACTACTGTTAAGGAAGCACAATGTGGGCATTACTACTGTGAGGGGGCACAATGTGGTAATTAGTACTGTGAGGGGCATAATGTGGGAATTACTACTGTGAGGGGCACAATGTGGGTATTAGTACTTTGAGGGGGCACAATGTAGGAATTAGCACCTTGAGTGGGCACAGTGTGGGCATTAGTACTGTGAGTGGCACAATGTAGGAGTTAGTACTGTGTGGTAGCACTAAGGGGAAAGCAGTGCCTTGGATTACCCTGTTATACATTGGGATGGCTCTGTCTTCCAGGATAGCACAGCGCCCCCTGCTGGGGATTTCACAGGGTCAGATACCATCCCTTACTTATGTGATTATTCTTTTTTCTCCATCACTACAGCGACACCCATAATAAGGTAGGACCAGTTGGTTCTTTTATTTATCACAAGATGTATTGGTACCACCATGTACCCTATGATAGATTTTATCAGGTGAGTGGGACTGGGTGTGTATAGTTATGCACTGAATGGTGCTGGAAAGCCTAGCTACAACCTCTGGGATGCAAACTGGAAAACCCTGTTAATGCACCGTGGTGCCATGAAACAGTACAAGGTATATTCATAGTTAGGAATCTTAAATGGACACAGACACATTTTTTAATTTTGTAAAGATCCACTTGTAGTTAGATCCACTTTAAGTTTTCAATTAGTTTTACTTTACAGAGAATACTACTGAATAGGTTGGTGATTGGAATTAAAGATGATGAAATAATTACTATGAGGACGACATATCTGATTGATGTGTGCCTATACTGAAATGCTTTCTCTGATAAGATGGACTCCAGTGAATCAGCAGATTGGTGCGTAAGGACATACTGTACACATTCATATAGACTGCCTCCATGTCACTGATAGAACAAGTCCTCTACCTGCTGCCATTACACCTCTAAAGGACAGACAATGCTCCGTCAGCTGCGTTGTTGTGGTGACAGTGACACCTCCTTCCCTCAACTCATAATTTCCATACAATCATTTCCTTTCATGAGTCTTGTGACTTAAAGGAGAACTCCAGTAATAAAAAAACAACTGAGTTTCCTATTGTAATTACTGTACATTCAATATATAAGTTCAGAATATAGCTTAACACCTTACTCTTCTGCTAGCGAGTGGCTATGCTGGATCCCTATAATAATATGGAGACCGGTGCAGTCAGTGTGGAAGTACTGGTGGCACATAATGATGGCACTCCACCAGGGTAAGCGTCATGTGAAGCTCTTGAGTGGAGGGTGTATTTAGTAGCTAAGAACATGCAGGAGAGCTATAGTATTCCTGCTACTCATTAAAGGGGTTGATCACTTGGGACAATCTCTGCTTGTAAGAAGTGCCGATTGACCAAAAGTCGATAATAAAACATCCTCCTGCTTGTCACCCTATCATTAAGCTTAACCTTTAATAGTCAAATACTTCAGAAAATAGAGCTACATTAAAGGGGTTGCCCCACAAAAAATATTCTACAGTTTTTAAACCAGCACCTGGATCTGAATACTTTTGTAATTGGATGTAATTAAAAATTTTGTATAGCCACTGAGTTATTCAATAAAATATATCTGTATAGCGCCACCTGCTGTTTGTTTTTTTTCTTTTTTCTTTGTCTGGTTCACTGAGAAAGCCGCACATGCTCAGTTTCATCCTTCAACTGACTCCTGAGCTGTGATAGGGAGAGCTAACATAGCCTTTGTTGATATTCTGTGCCATTTTCTATATTTTATACGCCACGTCCCGTTGTTAGGCAAATCTTCTGTGCTGGCAACATAGATGTCCTGTCCATAAGATGGCCACAGACAGGTGACCAGGCAAATCTCTTTCATGTGATGTCTCCTGCATTCAAACACACTGCGCCTGCACTAAACAATGGGTATACCTTATGAAATATAGAAGATGGTGCAGAATTTCAAAGGCTATATTAGTAAGAGCCATATAATCATCTCACAAACACACTGGTCGCAAGTAGCCAGAAAGTGTTCAACCCCGTTAAAAATAGCATGAGCTATTTCCTATAACATCTCTTATATAGTTTGTGCTTATTACGAAATATGCAGTTGCCTCTAATAATTATATCTAATTATAATTCTATTCGTTTAGAAAGAATGTACTGGGGAATTATGGTTAGGGAATTTCCATTACTAATCAACAAGTCTACTGATATGAAGCAATGGGAGCAAGCATATTGCATTTAACAAAATCTATTCGAGTAAGCAACACACATAGATGCCATATGTCCAAAACCTATATATTAAATTGGAGCTGCAGTACCCCAGACTGGCCACTACACAGAGGATGGAGCCTTCTGCTTCCTGCTCTGCCCACTGTATAGTCTCCAGCGACGGTGGCTACCTAAAACAGCTGATCAGTGGAGGTCCCAGGTGTAGGCCTCCTCTGATCTGATATTGATGTCCTATCTTGAGGAAAAGCCATCACTATCTAAGTCCTAGAAAACCTGTTTATTTCTTCAGCATATTTCAGTTATTCAGGGGTGTAACTCTAGGGGGTCCCGTCAGGTGCCTGAAAGTGCCCAAAGGCCCCTCTCCCACATTATTAGACACCAGTACTATAAATGGCACATGGTAGATAGGGGACCTATTACAAATTTTAAAATGGAGCCCTGGACATTTATGTTGCAACTCTGCATTTCTGACTTATCAGTCTCTGGGAGATAGAAATCCCTGGATGACTGACAACATTTTTTTTGTTACAATTTCTATAAAAGTTGTCATTCCTGAATGGCAGATCTGGCAGAATTGCCTTGTAGGACACATCTATTAATAGAGGGTTGGTACAGAACAGTGACATATTGACCGCTGATTCTTAGGTACACTTACTTACTCTGTGGCTTAGCAGAGTTGGGGCGTGGCTTAGCAGGATTGGGATGTGGCCTTAATGTCCAGCTTTTTGGGGTGAAGCAAGTAGCCACCCTAGGAAACATTACGTCATAATCATAGTTCCTCCTGAGCTGAGCTACAAGGAAGACAGCAGCATGTGGATAAGTATTTGTGTTTGTTATTTTTATTTGGCATCATGCTGTTGGGCCACTATAGGGGCCATTTTTTACTGGAAATCACGGGCATAATTTCTATTGGCGGAGCACCTCAGGGGGCATAAGTACAACTGGGGGCACTATAAGGGAACATATTTACTACTATAGCACATTGTGGGAGCTTTAATACTACTGGGGGCATTATAGTGGGCTTTATAACTACTGAAGAGTACTGCGGTAGGCTCTAATACTACTGGGAGCATTACGGTGGGCTTTATTACTACTAGGGGTCTATGGGGAACATAATTCCTAGTATCGGCACTATGGGGAATTATTACTTCTAGGGAACAATGCTGGACATTATTCCAATTGGGAGCACTGTCGGGGCACTATTACTACTAAGCGCCCTCTAGGAGAGAATTATTACTAATGTTGGGATGGGATCTGTGTGGTAGTAGTATCTTCATGGGGCTATCTATTTTTGCAGTATAGTATTGGGGAGCACAGTGGGAACAGTATTGGGGGTGGAATGATAGGGCGTTAAGTTGGGTGGGAGGATGGGTGGGAGGATGGTGGAAAAGTAGGAACCTCAGATGTCAGTGTTACAAACTCTGCTTAGACAAGTAACATAGTAACATAGTTTACAAGGCCGAAAAAAGACATCTGTCCATCCAAGACATAGCTGAAAGAAGTCATCATGGCATCTTAGCGGAACGAAGAAGATAAGGAAAGAGAACATGTGCATCAGAGGAGACATCACTGGATGTAAGAGGTATGTGATGTTGTGTTCTCCTGTATTTTTGGTAGCATGAAATATAATTTAAATACTTATAGTAATCCATCATGGGTCCTAATGTGATGTCTGTCATTTGGCAGGAAGATTAGAGCTGCATGCTGCTCTATTCTGTCAAATATTAAGGAACTGCTGACAGGCTTGGAACACAGCCTATGATAGTGGTGTGAGAATATCACTGTTCGCTTCCTTGAGGAAACTTGGTTTGAACATCTTGTTACTATTGGTACTTTGCATGAAAAGGTTGAGAACCACTGCTCTAGACCATGGATTTCTTACAAATTTTAGGTGATCCTCCATATCTTGGTTTTAACAGCTGGTTCCTCATTTCAGTATTTGCTATGGCTTTGGCCATATCTGGGCTCCAACTGGAATAGTCCCTTTGCTTCAGGCAACTGACAACATTATCAATTTTATCTCTTCAAATTGAACTTGTTTAAGATTAAATAATACTGACAATGACCTGAAAGTAATCTGAGATATCAGCCGCTCTAGGAGACTATCAACCCCAGTAAATACATTCTTATTAAAGAGAACCTTTCACCTCTCCTGACGTGTCTGTTTTAATAGTTTCATCTATTCTATGACACTTATGTTTTGCCATTCCTGTATTATTTCTACTAGAAGTTATAAATGAATTGCTAGCAGTCTGCAGTAAGTGTACAAAGGGGAGGTAACCAGTTGCTGGTTTGTACCTGCACAGACTCACTCTATCCAATCAGTGCTGCCATATTCAGACTGTGCAGGTACACGCCCCCAACTGGTTACCTCCCTTCTGTACCCTTACTGAAGGCTAATAGCAATTCATTCATAACTTCTAGTAGAAATAATAATGGCACAACATAAGTGTCATAGAATAGATGCTCCAGAATTGTTACTACATGGGGAATGCATGTAGCTATTAAAATAGGCATGTCAGGAGTGGTGAAAGGTCCGCTTTAAGAGAGTCGATGAATGCTTCAAGAAGACAAAATAGAGACAGCAACTATAGCACAAGGGCATCTTGTATGAATAGAAGTTCTTACACCAACATAGAAGAGGGTTCTTTGTTGTAAGAGCAGTGAGACTATGGAACTCTGCCTGAGGAGGTGGTGATGGTAAGTTCAGTAATAGAGTTCAAAAGGGGCCTGGATATATTTCTGGAGTGTAAGAATATTACAAGGGTTATATGACAAGGGTGTTTTATCCAGGGACTTATTCTTGATTGTGAGATCGCAGTTGGGCAGGGATTTTGTTTCTGTGAGATTAAGAAAATTTGCTTTTATGTCATGTTTTTTTTAAGCTTTTCCTCTGGATTGTGGGCTGAACTTTTTACAGCTTCCATTAATTTCTATAGTAACTGTATGCACTCATACTGAATTTTGCTGCAGGGGCAACTTTGTTACTATGCTACTCTGTTAAGACCATCCTGTTGGATTATAATTACATAGACCGTTCTGTTGATTTATAATTACATAGTTAGTGCTGTTGAAAAAAGACATAAGTCAATTAAGTTCAACCAGGGGATGGGACTGGTTGTAATGTAAACACATTCCATCTTAAAGAAATTCTAATAATCATATACTGTCTTTACAGGGGCATGGCTATAGGGGAAGCAGGAGAATCAGCTGCTTTGGGGCCCCTACTAAGAAGGGGCTCACCCAGGAGGGTGACTAAAAGATTTTAGTCAGAGCTCCCACAACAGTATTATAAAATTGCATTATATATAGCGACAATGTAGGAAACAGACGGAGAGGCTTCCAGGCCTTGTCTGAGACAGCGATCTTGACTAGCCACACGAGTGGGGCTTGCAGGGGAGGAGGGAATTGCGAAGAAGTTGCTAGGGTGGGGGGGCAAATCAAAAATTTGCTGTGGGGCCCAGTCATTTCTAGTTACGCCACTGTATCATTGTATAATGATAAACCACCCCACACTTCCAGAGACATTAGATATAAACCTATAACTACCCTAAGGTACCATGTATAATGTATATCACCCCATCATCACTTAAGACCACCATAGATATTAGCTATACAGTCATGGCCAAAAGTTATGAGAATGATACAAATATTATATTTTCCCATGATCTGCTGCCCTCTGGTTTTTATGTGTGTTTGTCAGATGTTTTTATCACATACAGAAATATAATTGCAATCATATTATGAGTAACAAAAGCTTATATTGACAGTTAGAATGAGTTAATGCAGCAAGTCAATATTTGCAGTGTTGACCCTTCTTCTTCAGGACCTCTGCAATTCTCCCTGGCATGCTCTCAATCAACTTCTGGACCAAATCCTGACTGATAGCAGTCCATTCTTGCACAATCAATGCTTGCATTTTGTCAGAATTTGTAGGTTTTTGTTTGTCCACCCGTCTCTTGATGATTGACCACAAGTTCTCAATGGGATTAAGACCTGGGGGGTTTCCAGGCCATGGACCCAAAATCTCTATGTTTTGTTCCCTGGGCCATTTAGTTCTCACCTTTGCTTTATGGCAAGGTGCTCCATCATGCTGGAAAAGGCATTGTTGATCGCCAAACTGCTCTTGGACGGTTGGGAGAAGTTGCTCCCGGAGGACATTCTGGTACCATTCTTTATTCATGGCTGTGTTTTTAGGCAAGACTGTGAGAGAGCCGATTCCCTTGGCTGAGAAGCAACCCCACACATGAATGGTTTCAGGATGCTTTACAGTTGGCATGAGACAAGACTGGTGGTAGCGCTCACCTCGTCTTCTCCGAATAAGCCGTTTTCAAGATGTCCCAAACAATCGAAAAGGGGATTCATCAGAGAAAATGACTTTACCCCAGTCCTCAGCAGTCCACTCCCTGTACCTTTTGCAGAATATCAGTCTGTCCCTGATGTTTTTTCTGGAGAGAAGTGGCTTCTCCCTCCTTGAGACTAGGCCTTGCTCCAAGAGTCTCCGCCTCACAGTGCGTGCAGATGCACTCACACCTGCCTGCTGCCATTCCTGAGCAAGGTCTGCACTGCTGGTAGCCCGATCCCGCAGCTGAAACACTTTTAAGAGACGGTCCTGGCGCTTGCTGGTCTTTCTTGGGCGCCCTGGAACCTTTTTGGCAACAATGGAACCTCTCTCCTTGAAGTTCTTGATGATGCGATAGATTGTTGACTGAGGAGCAATCTTTCTAGCTGCGATACTCTTCCCTGTTAGGCCATTTTTGTGCAGTGCAATGATGACTGCACGTGTTTCTTTAGAGATAACCATGGTTAACAGAAGAGAAACAATGATGCCAAGCACCAGCCTCCTTTTAAAGTGTCCAGTGGTGTCATTCTTACTTAATCATGACAGATTGATCTCCAGCCCTGTCCTCATCAACACCCACACCTGTGTTAATGGAGCAATCACTGAAACGATGTTAGCTGGTCCTTTTAAGGCAGGGCTGCAATGATGTTGAAATGTGTTTTGGGGGATAAAGTTCATTTTCTAGGCAAATATTGACTTTGCAAGTAATTGCTGTTAAGCTGATCACTCTTTATAACATTCTGGAGTAAATGCAAATTGCCATTATAAAAACGGAAGCAGTAGACTTTGTAAAAATTAATATTTGTATCATTCTCAAAACTTTTGGCCATGACTGTAGTATTAGCCATTAAACCACTTTAGACTACTAGAAGTATGACAGAAATACTATTGCTACCTCTTACACCACCCTATCTAAAATGTCATGTAATGCATGTGGACTAATAGCAGTATAAAGGATAAAAAACTAAAATAAAGATAACCATTCGCATAAATTGGCCTGCTTTGGAGTACCAAGTACAATAGTAAAGAGACCTGACCCCTTCATCCTGATGATTTTTAGGGTTCCTGAGGGTTGGACCTTCACCAATCAATCAGTGGTGGCCTATATTGACCCTACAACCACTTGGACTAAATAACTAGTCATCAGATTGTTGACTAATATTCATACGCAGAACATGGGAACCAATGTACTGCTGGAATAATCATGTTGTATTGTTGGCCTCTATTAATAGTGAACTATAGTGTGATGTCATTCAGGCTATGAAGTGGAATGCATATTATCAGAAGATCGAGACTAATGGGCTGCACCTACATGTTTCATGTAAGTAAACTGATGACGTAAGAGATTACAGGAATTTTATGACTACAATATTGCAAGCAATGCTCTCACATTTTTTCCCATAATAAATGAGTTATGTAGTAGTGATCATTTATCGACAATATCTGTCATACAAATGGCTGCTTTTATCAGAGGCATAGTAAGGGCTGGGCTGTTGGAGCATGTAGCTCTGGTGCTGAATGTGTGTGTGTGTGTGGAGGGGGTCTACTGAAGCTTTAATTACAATGGGGGATATTCTTAATTCTGCTGCAGCCTCCCTTGTATATCAGAAGGGAGAACGACCACTACCCATCAGGAGCAGTGCCCAGGAAGAGGAGGCCACAGAACTATAAATCCATGTATCACATTGTGGGTGAGGGGCATTAACTTGGGTAAAGGAGTGCCAAACCATTTCCCTATTAACAGGCTATTAACAGGGAGAACAGACATCTATAGAAGGTTTAGAACCATCAAGGCTGTGCACTGGATTCAGACAGTAAGGTACCGCTTATTTTTGCCATTAAGACTTTAGTGCTTGAATGGGTTAATTGTCTCTTGCACCCACCACACTTTGATACGGACTGGACATCAGGATTAAAGATCTGTACCTTGCAGCCTGGGAGTTGTAGAATTAATGAGAATAGAATTTACACGTCAGTTGTTATTTAGGGAATATTGCAAATTGAGACTCAGAGAGGATTGCTACTGCATCGCTGATACTGCTGATACACAACTATTGGGAGAATCCTACTCTGTAATATACCTCAGAGCTGTGCCTTTTTCTCCTGTATGAACTACTACTCTAACTATCTAATTCAGTAAAAATAGACTTTTTTATTGCAAGTACACTGCATCTGGTCAATGTCTCCACCATTCGCTGGCCTTCACTCTAATTGACCTTCACCTTGCACCCTGCCAAACACCCACCATCAAGGGCACCCCAACTACCACCAGGCAAAAGTCCTAGAAAGTCAGGGAGTGCCCGAGGGAAGAAAGGGTGCACCCTACATTGACTGTACATGACCTTCCTCAAAATATTTCATCAGAATATAAAACTGCACTTAAATCGTCTATGACAGGTGTAGTGTGGTTAATATTATACCAAATGATGAAGTCATTTTAATGAATACCTCATTTTATGTGATACTGTAAATGGTTAATTGCCAAATTACTAATGAATAAGGTATTGTGTTCTTATCTGTGATGATAAACGGCGAGGCTTCTTATCTAGTCTGTAGAATACGAATGTGATAACTATATACAGTATATTTCTTACCTTTGCCTCCAGAGCACATGACTGTGACTGATGACAGAACACACCCCAGTAGTAACATACAAGGGAGGCTGCTGTCTTCATTAGTAGACAGCTCTGGTGCTGTCGGCAATACACATTAGATCTGCTTATAGTTCTCTCTCCCGAGGTCTCCATATACATGCCTGTGTCCTGAAAGTTTCTGGACCTCTGGTGAAGATTTATCCTCCACAGAACAAAATGACTGGCAGCTGAAATCCAACCTAATTATAATATTAATATTATTATAATAATGTCTAGGTTTAAAATAGTGTACTGATTCTGTGGACCCTGTTAATTATTTTCAAAAAATTGTGATTAAATGCTAAAGTGGCCCTGGATAAAAAACTTTGTAGGCAGGTCCAAATTAAAAGAAGGCAGGGCAACACAAGTAGGCTGGGTCAAAAATACGATGCAAAATACCATCCCAGCAGAGCCAAATAACACAGTGTAGCACACTTTACTGCCCCAAAATTTGACCCTCTGTGGTGACCATCAGTAGCTACCATCTTCTGTCCTCCTGCTCCAGTTGTCTATGGAGCAGGGGGCTTAGGAGGTGAGGTGTGGGCCACAGCAGTTGAATTCAGAAGGGCATGTGTGGTCACTGGCTGGGTACATTAGTACCTAATTTTCACAGTGTTAATTACTGTTGAGAGCTCATTATGTATCCGTTCAGTGGTAGAGAGGAGGACTCAGGTGGCCCCCTTGGGGTATTGGCCCACCGGGAAATTTCCCTGTAGAGTCTATGGCCAATCCGCCCCTGAATGTTAATTTTATCTCTCTATGGACTGTGAGGGAGATTTATCAAGACTAGTGTTTTCACATACCAGTCTTGATCCCTCTGCGCCTGAATGAGATGAGCCTAATTTATTAAGAGGCAAAAGCCTCATCTCTGGCTTTCCGTTCCACAGAACTCACATCTATTCCAGCCACACTTGAACTATAACTTACAACAGTTATAGTAAATCTGGAAGACTGGGCTAATGCCCCTCCCCTCCCACTAAGCTCAGGCCCCTTTCTTGCCAATTTTCTGAAGCTTAAAAAAGCAGCAAATTATGGTGCATGCCATAATCTGCAACTTTATAAAGCCACAATAGTGGTGTAAAAGCCTCCATAAATGCTCACCTATGTATTCCAAATAGTTGTGTATGGATAACAAACAGTTAACACTGGGAGTCTTGGTAAGGTCTGTGAGGACAAGCTGGTCTGGGCTCCTCTAGTTAGTGAGTTTCTAGTCAGAGAAGCTAGAAGCAAGACCTACACGTGTGAGCTCCTGCTAACTAGGCCCAAACAGAAGCCTCATCCAGGAAACACCATTCCTGAGACTGAAAAGCTGACAGAGAACAGCTTAAATGAGAGACTAACCCTGAGAGGAAGATAACAGACAGCTATAGAAGGTTTAGAACCATCAAAGCAGTGCACTGGATTCAGACAGTAAGATACCGCTCATTTATGCCATTAAGACTTCAGTGCTTGTGGAATGGGTCAATTGTCTCCGGCACCCACCACACTTTGATACAGACTGGACATCAAGATAAAGGATCTGTACCCTGCAACCTGGGAATTGCAGAAAGAGTTAATGAGAACGGAATTGAACGTAGTTAATTAGGGAAGATTGCAAATTGAGACCCAGAGAGGATTACTACTACCATTGCTGATACTGCCTATACACAACTATTGGGAGGATCCTACTCTGTAATATACCTCAGAGCCGTGCCTTTTTCTGCTGTATGAACTATTCAGTAAAAAGAATATTTATTGCACGTACACTGCACCTGGTCATTGTCTCCACCATTTGCTGGCCTTCACTCCAACTGACCTCTGCCTTGCACCCTGGGAAGAAAGGGTGCACCCTCCATTCACTGTTGCACAGTCCCGAGGAGCACCAGAGGAAAGATTTCCACTGTGAGCTGTGAGTACTACTACCAACATCATAGCCACTACCACTCCTACCATCCTCCCCTCCGGGTCACTGCACGCTGTATGGACAAAAGTATTGGGACACACTGCTAAACCTGGAATTCACATGCTTCAATCATGAGTCTAATCCACATTAATATCTATGGATTTAGAACGAAAGGTCATAAAAGCTCCTTTAGGTATAATGTGTAGGTGCCCTAATACTTTTGTCCGTATAGTGTAGGGATGCCCAACCTGCGGCCCTCCAGCTGTTGTAAAACTACAAATCTCATCATGCTCTGCTGTAGGCTGTCTGGGTGTTAAAGGGTTAATTAGTTAATAATATTTTGTGGAATATTATTAATTAATATTCATAAATAGGCGTAACCGGCTGACGCTAGCTGTGCACACCTGGGGCCGGCGCGCTGATATGACGTCAGCGCGCCGGGCCCGAGCGCCCAGGAATTTCACAGGCGGAGGATCTCTTTGATCCTCCTGCCTGTGAATCTCCCATATCCCATATAATTACAGCGCCGGAGGAGGGAGGAGACCAGAGAGAGGGAAACTGTTTGTTTCCCTGTCATGTTAATCACCCCCAACAGCGTTGAGGGTGGTTAACAAAAGGGACAGAGGATCTTATCGATCCTCTGTCCTTTTGAAGTGCCTGAGACTGGACTGATAGTCCAGTCATCAGGTCACCATCTGCAAGCGCATTAGTATGCGCTTGCAGGTTACCGAGGGGGCACCTGGCTGAATGCATGTATCTTAGATACATGTTCATGACTGGGAATCATGCACATGTATCTATATACATTTGTGGGATATTAGGGGTGTATATAGGAGGAAAGGGGGCATTAATATAAACAGGGGGAATATTATATACATATAGATGTATATATATACATCTGGGGCATATATACATACATCTATACGTATCAGGCACATTGGGCATGAATGGGGGCATATATTTGAAATGGGGCAATATGTATGAGCCCTACTGAGGGACCACATTACTGTGGGGCCCTGCAAGGCCCACAGATATACACATATTGTATGTATATATGCATATGCATGCCCAATTAAAGGGGCATGCATGCATATACATATATACATCCTGGCCCAACACGTCCTTCTACATTCCCCCTGTTGTCGAGAACACAACAAATTTTTGGGGGTAGTGTTGGGATGTATTTGCCCACTCAACTCCGCTCATCACAGATAACAGTTCAGGATGGATTGAAGAATGAACCACTTCTTAGGCACCTAGACATCACCTCTCGGGGCTTTGACCTCTTCCCTGCCCTTCACCGTAACCTAACGTCTCCGTCCACAGGATAAACCGTCCTCGCCTTTTTCTTCAGCTTCTCCCACCGTCATCATTTCAGACTTCTGGGATGGCTTCACTGGTGTCTGTCTTTCATTATTCCGCTCCTCCCACTGTCGTCTTTTATCGTCAGACTCTGGGATGGCTTTCTCGATCTTCTAGTGTCGGTCGTCACGCATTCAGCTGCTCCCACTGTCGTCTTCTGACTCTGGGACAGCTTGACTTTTGATTGCCCGGGCTGATCCACATAGCCCCTTCTGGTTTTTGTTTCTTCTTGGGGTGTGGTCAACCGTGGAATGGCTTTCTTCAAGTAAGGACTCGACTTTTTCCTTTCAACAATTCTTCTTTCACCTTGATTGAAGAGTCTGTCGTAGAGTAGGTTCCCCCATGGACAGATTTGTCGGTCTTTACAAGGCAGGTCAGATTTTCTGGAGAGCACGGTGATGTCATAGTACCTAAATTCTAACCTCGGGAAGAACACCGCACCAACTATCATTCAATCCATCCCTTATGAACGTTACCATCGGGGTTGAGATGACAAATACCTTCAGACAGAAAGAGGAACTATCCCTATAGTGCCCTAGTCTGATCCCACATACATGCACAAAAACCAAATGTACCTAAATTTCCCCCCCCAGTACCCGCAAAATCCACACGAAATACTATTTATAAACAAATGTCCATTAAGGCGTCATGGGGCTTCAGGACCATGTCGTAATCCTGTCCCAAGCACCCATAATCATGTTATAGTCTTCTGGCTTCAGGGCTTTTCCAGCGTTAAGCCCTGAACCTTCTCCATCTCTGTCTTTCATGTGTCTCTGCTTGGTTCTCCTGTAACTGGTTGGCCAGCCTTGTCACCCTCCGGTAAATAAAACACAGTCCAAGATACATGGCGATGACCAGGACCAGCAGAATAATCACAGGGTGTATTAAGGAGGTCGCTTTTGGGCTGTACCCGAACAGGCTCTCCCACCACGACGCTTCTGAGTCTTTGTTCAGAGCCTGGGGGACCCCTGTTATTTTAGTCTGATCGTGCTCCAGCTGGATTGTGGCTCTGTTCAAACTGAGTGGAATCTGCTGAAGCCAGACGATAGTGTCGGGGCCAGGATCCGGTTCCTTCCTTGTCGGGATCAGGGTATTTCCTTGTCCTAAGATATCCTTCCTAGGATAGAAGAAAATATCCAACGCTCCTGAGGGAATTCTCCCCTCATGGTGCAATTAGTTGCTGCGCTACCAGCACCAATACCCTTGACCCAAGTGTGGAAAAAGGTATTGGGCTGACCTTCATCCAACAGGACCCCTCGTCATCCCAACACTGGTGTAAGAACACCCAACCTTCAGAGGATCCCATCCTCTGCCGCACATCCCTCTGAACCAACAGATAAGGATGGCCACCCTAATAGGTTAGGATATCCGAGGGGAGCCGTGGACGAGGCATCTTTTCCATGATGGCACGGCATCCCTGACTTACTCATGTGTTTCCAGTCTGACTTCCCCCTGTTAACCTGTGTTGTGGAGGTCAGCAGAATCCATGGCCAAAACCTTGCCTTGGCTCTACAGGACTCCACAACACAAAACCACAGGCCGCATCCTGCTGTCAACCACTCCGTGTCCCACCTCAGTCAGAGCTGTGTTACCTGTCCGGACCAGCAAGTGTGTGCACAGTACAACCTCAATGTTGCCTGTCCGCAACCCACTTTCTGCCCTGGTCCACAGTATAGCACAGCCCCACCGAAAACCCTGAACAGAACAGTGCTACCTGTCTCGATCTGAGGCCCTGGCTGCCCAGAGTAATCATCACACTGCACCGTGTACCGATGTTACCTGCTCGCAAACCAACCTCTTCCTCAGTCCACAGTATAGCACTGCTCTACACAAAGTAGACCCCAGAGTGAACCAAAAACAGCCGCGCCTGACAACCGACTCACAGTGGGGACTGACTACAACAATCAGCAAAACGAAACACACTCATAAACAAGGACTGCCGCCATCAACATAAAAACATACAAACAGGTAACACAAACACAGGACACAGACATACACCGGGGACCAACGGGGTAACAAATGGCACAGGGGTGTCAAACATTCTCTAGCCTAGATTGGCCGATTTGACCCCTCAGCACCTGATCAGGCATCCGCTGAGTGGTGACTCTTTTATGGCCAATCTGGCTAGGCCCCACTGTACAATTTGTTACAGGGATTTTACTACTGGACACATTGCAGTTATTTGCGCAAGGGCAATTCCTTGCAATGTGTCCTTCGTTCCCACACCTAAAACACCTAATTTGGCCTCTTGTCCTTTGTGTCCTATACTTACCTGTCCTGCAGTGTTTCGCTATGTGACCTAAGCCAGTACATGCAAAACACCTGATGTCTGCCCTGCATGGCTTAGGTCCGTCCACACTGCAGTCGTGCTCCCTTCTCCTGAACTGTTCCATTCTCAGGGACGCACTTCTCACCGTATTTCTATTACAAAAAATTGTTGGACTCTTTTTTCCTATCTGAACAGGCTCAAATTTTGGTATATTTGGCCTGTTACAGATATCTCTCCCCCCTTTTTGCCCTGGACAGTACAACCTCAATGTTGCCTGTCCGCAACCCACTTTCTGCCCTGGTCCACAGTATAGCACAGCCCCACCGAAAACCCTGAACAGAACAGTGCTACCTGTCTCGATCTGAGGCCCTGGCTGCCCAGAGTAATCATCACACTGCACCGTGTACCGATGTTACCTGCTCGCAAACCAACCTCTTCCTCAGTCCACAGTATAGCACTGCTCTACACAAAGTAGACCCCAGAGTGAACCAAAAACAGCCGCGCCTGACAATTCTGCGTGGAGTCGTCTGCCTCCTTCTAGTTTCGGAACTTCTTTTTCCCGTCCAGCCGGAGACCTTCACCCGTCTACGCTGCTTGGAAAAAGATCCTCTTCCTCCGGAACGCCGGCCGCCGACTCTTCTGGATCCACCCGAAGCGTGAATTGACTCTCGCCGGTCAGTCGTGCATGGGAATAAAAACACGTTACTTTTAGGTTCGCTGTTTGTGGACGTTTCCTGTGCAAAACTGCCACCCACACCTGTGTTATCCGTCCAACTTCAAGGTCGAGGAGCACAATATAGCACGACACTGCACCGTGTCCCTCCGCTATTTGTCCGCTCCCTATCCGCCTATCTTAGTTGACGCGATAACACAATTGTGGCGCGTTTTCACAGAACCACAGTCCACAACCAGTTCGGGCTGGCTCGCCAAATGTTAAAGGGTTAATTAGTTAATAATATTTTGTGGAATATTATTAATTAATACTCATAAATAGGCGTAACCGGCTGACGCTAGCTCCGCCTATTTATTTCCCACACTATTCTATTCCCTACACGCTATGAGTACCTTATATTGTAACGGCGGCTATGGAAACCACGTACACTGTATTTTAAACAATAAAAGGCTTTATTACAAAACAAGGTCTACTGTTTATTTATTTACACTATATCCATATATATTTATATAAATGGCTTATAAATATATATGTATACAGTTGCACCACAAAATACTAAAACTACCTACACTGCACACTTCCCACAATTAATTCCACCCACAATACTAAATACACACACTCACAATATTACACAATATAGCAGCCCACCCTCACCTACACTTATTCTGTCCCTGGGAACAAAGGGTTAAATCACAGTAAGCAACAGGGGGTAACAAGGGGTTATGGAAGGGAAGGGGTTAACGGTATAGGATCAGGGGTATGGATTGGCAGGTAAGGGGTTATACCGTCAAGGGGTGAATACAGGGCAGGGAATGCAGGGATAAATGGCTCAGGGGTATAGGTCCAGGGGCTTGTAGGGGTTCAGTAACCCAGGGGTTGGGCAATCAGGGGTCCAGGGGTTACAGGGCAGAAGTAGGACAGGGGTTACAGGGTACCCCAGGGAATGAGCAGGGGTCTGGAATAGGGGTTGCCAGGCAGCAGCAGTAGGGCAGGGTTGCAGGGGTTAACTAATGGCAGGGCAGTGCAGTGCAGGGGTTCAGGGGATACAGGTACTCAGCCAGTCCAGGGTCTTCCAGGGGGGTTGCTCCAGGGGCTTGCTTGGGGTCTTCTTACTGCTCGTTCGTCCAGGGGGTCTTGTAGGTGGGGAGGCACGGCTCAACTGATGAGCACCGGGCGATCGGGGTTTTTAAACCCGATCGCCCGCGCTCCCGTGTTCCCGCGCTGCCGGTGTGCGCGCTTGCGAGCGCACGCCGGCAGCTGTGCACACCTGGGGCCGGCGCGCTGATATGACGTCAGCGCGCCGGGCCCGAGCGCCCAGGAATTTCACAGGCGGAGGATCTCTTTGATCCTCCTGCCTGTGAATCTCCCATATCTCCGGCGCTGTAATTACAGCAACGGAGGAGGGAGGAGACCAGAGACAGGGAAACTGTTTTGTTTCCCTGTCATGTTAATCACCCCCAACAGCGTTGAGGGTGGTTAACAAAAGGGACAGAGGATCTTATCGATCCTCTGTCCTTTTGAAGTGCCTGAGACTGGACTGATAGTCCAGTCATCAGGTCACCATCTGCAAGCGCATTAGTATGCGCTTGCAGGTTACCGAGGGGGCACCTGGCTGAATGCATGTATCTTAGATACATGTTCATGACTGGGAATCATGCACATGTATCTATATACATTTGTGGGATATTAGGGGTGTATATAGGAGGAAAGGGGGCATTAATATAAACAGGGGGAATATTATATACATATAGATGTATATATATACATCTGGGGCATATATACATACATCTATACGTATCAGGCACATTGGGCATGAATGGGGGCATATATTTGAAATGGGGCAATATGTATGAGCCCTACTGAGGGACCACATTACTGTGGGGCCCTGCAAGGCCCACAGATATACACATATTGTATGTATATATGCATATGCATGCCCAATTAAAGGGGCATGCATGCATATACATATATACATCCTGGCCCAACACGTCCTTCTACACTGGGCATGCTGGGAGTTGTAGTTTTGCAACAATTGGAGGGCCGCAGGTTGAGTATCTCTGGTATAGTATATCTTTATAGTGGTCATAGTTTTGCTTTTCTGATACAGAGCTGCACTACAGGGAGTATAGGAGCTACAGCAGGGATCAGCAACCTCTGCCACTCCATGTGTTCTGAAACTACAACTCCCAGAATGCTCTATTCACTTGTGGGGACAGCCGAGCACGTTTGCATGCTTGGAGTTGAAGCTTCACAGCAGCTGGAGTGCCGAAGGTGGCTGATCTCTGAGCTACAGTAGCTGCTTACTTAGGCTACTTTTATATGATGGTATTTTGGTCATTATTTGTAATTCAAACTCCAGAGTAGGTCCAAAACCTGGAGACAAGTCTCTGATTATACTCCACTCCTCAGTGGCGTAACTACAACTAACTGTGCCCCACAGCAAATTTTTGAATGGGACCCCCCCAGAAACTTCCTCGCAACCCCGAATTCACATGCAACCCTCACTCTTGTGGCTAGTCAAAATTGAGCTCTCCCAGACAAGGCCTGACAGCCGCTCCATCCGTTTCCTATAGTGTCACTGTATATAATGTCATTGTATAATACTGTTGAGGGGGGCCTGACAATAAAATCTTTTAGTCTCCCTCCTGAGGGGGCCCCTTGTGGGTCTGGGCCCCAAAGCAGCTGCTTCCCCTGCTTCCCCTATTGCTACGCCCCTGCCACTCCTGATTTTGGCTTACAAATACTGACGTAAAATACTGAGCAAAAGAAACAAATGTAAAAGATACGTACCTTAGTCATTGAAGTCAGTAATAAGACAGCATGCAGTATACTCCCCCTAGTGGTGACTGTAGGCAAATAATGCGTTGTTACGATTTTTAAATCTATATACAAGTGCATCTTAATAAATTAGAATATCATCAAAAAGTTTTTTTTCCAGTATTTCAATTCAAAAAGTGAAACCCATATATTTTATAGCGTCATTACAAACAGAGTGAACTTCTTCAAGTGTTTATTTCTGTTAATGTTGATAATTATGGCTTACAACCCAAAAGTCATTATCTCAGAAAATTAGAATATTCTATTAGACCAACTGTATTTTTTTTTTAACACAGAAATGTTGGCCAAATGAAAAGTATGTACAGTAAATGCACTCAATACTTGGTTGGGGCTCCTTTTGCATGAATGACTGCATCAATGCAGCGTGGCATGGAGGCGATCATGGAGGCATGGAGGCGATATGTCTGCATTGTTGGGTCTGGTTTCTCTCATCTTCCTTTTGACAATACCCCATAGATTCTCTATGGGGTTAAGGTCAGGCAAGTTTGCTGGCCAATCAAGCACAGTGATACTGTGGTTATTAAACCAGGTATTGGCACTTTTGGCAGTGTGGACAGGTGCCAAGTCCTGCTGGAAAATAAAAATTCCATCTCCAAAAAGCTTGTCGACAGAGCATGAAGTGCTCTAAAATTTCCTGGTAGACGGCTGCAGTGACTTTGGTCTTGATAAAACACAGTAGACCTTCACCAGCAGATGACATGGCTCCCCAAACCATCACTGATTGTGGAAACTTCACACTAGACCTCAAGCAGCTTGGATTGAGGCCTCTCCACTCTTCCTCCAGACTCTGGGACCTTGATTTCCAAATGAAATGCAAAATTTACTTTTATCTGAGAACAACACCTTTGACCACTGAGCAACAGTCCAGTTATTTTTATCCTTGGCCCACGTAAGACGCTTCTGGCGTTGTCTATTGGTCACGAGTGGCCTGACACATGGAATGCGACACTTGTAGTCCATGTCCCGGATACGTCTGTATGTGGTGGCTCTTGAAGCACTGACTCCAGCAGCAGTCCACTCCTTGTGAATCTCCCTCGAATTTAGCGAACGCCTTTTCTTAACAATCCTATCAAGGCTGTGGTTCTCCCTGTCGCTTGTGCACCTTTTTCTACCACCCTTTTTCCTTCCACTCAACTTTCCATTAATATGCTTTGATCCAGCACTCTGTGAACAGCCAGCTTTTTTAGCAATGACCCTTTGTGGCTTACCCTCCGTGTGGACAACCTTCTGGACATTTGTCAAGTCAGGAGTCTTCCCCATGATTGTGTCGCCTACTGAACCAGACTAAGGCTACTTTCACACTAGCGCTAGCACGGATCCGGCACCTAAAGGGTGCCGACGGATCCGTGCTAACGCTATACATGTGTGGAGCCGGAGCAGCGCTCCGGCCCCACACATGACACACATTAAAACAACACACAGACTACATACAAACAAACATACAGACATACATACAAACATACAGACATACATACAAACATACAGACATACATACATACTCACATACTCCCGGGACGCCGGCAGAACGTCTTCACGCGCCTCCTGCGCGCAGTGATGACGATTCCCCACAGCGCCCTCTGCTGGGCGCAGTGGGAAATGTCATCGCAGCGCGCAGGAGGCGCGTGAAGACGTTCTGCCGGCGTCCGGGAGTATGTGAGTATGTATGTATGTATGTCTGTATGTTGTTTGTATGTCTGTGTGTATGTATGCCGGATCCGGAATGACCCCCCATTGGAAATCAATGGAGGACAGATCCGGATTACTGGTGTGTCCACACCAAACGGATCCGTCCCCATTGACTTGCATTGGGGATCATTCCGGATCCGTCTTGGTGCGGATGCCTGGACCGGAGAGCAAACCGCAGCATGCTGCGGTTTGTCCTCCGGTCTGAAGACGGAACGGAATGCTTTCAGGAGCATTCCGTTGTCTTCAGTTCAGTTTTGTCCCCATTGACAATGAATGGGGACAAAACTGAAGCGTTTTTTTCCGGTATTGAGCCCCTATAACGGAACTCAATACCGGAATTTAAAAACGCTAGTGTGAAAGTAGCCTAAGGTACCTTTTTAAAGGCTAGCGAAGCCTTTATAGGTGTTTTGGGATAATTATTCTAATTTTCTGAGATAATGAATTTTGGGTTTTCCTTGGCTGTAAGCCATAATCATCAACATTAACATAAATAAACACTTGAAAACATTCACTCTGTTTGTAATGACTCTATATGATATATGTGTTTCACTTTTTGAATTGAAATACAGAAAAAAAAAACTTTTTGATGATATTCTAATTTATTAAGAAGCACTTGTATATAGATTTAAAAATAGTAACAACGCACTATTTGCCTACAGTCACCACTAGGGGGAGTATACTGCATGCTGTCTTATTACTGAATTACTGAAAAAAAAACTTTTTGATGATATTCTAATTTATTGAGATGCACTTGTATGTGCAGCGGGTTTGGAGCTCTGTATCAGAAAAATAGAGCTATGACCCCAAGATATACAGTATTAAAAAAGCAGCCAAGAATTTTGGACCTAAAAACAACATTAAAGATTAAAAATTAAAGATGCAGATTCACTTTAAAAACTCTCTGTCAGCATCATCAACCCTATTAAACCAGGCATATTACCCCTTAGGGTTGATCATGCAAATTAAATTGATATCTGTTTAATGGTGATAGGATAAACTGCTTCAGCGATAAATTAGTTTTTATATTTATGCAAGTTTGAGCACCAAGGGACTGATGTAGGGTCTAATGATGCCTGTGCTGTCACTGTCTAGCGTTAATATGTTATATCCAGTCACTGGTGTCAGTGTGTATTACAAAATCATGAAATCCACTACAAATGCATGAATTATATTGCGAGAATTATATGCAAGTCTTATATTTGCCTGCCTCCACTTCTAGGTGGATTGACATTGCGCACGGTCACAGTGGCAATCCCCACAGTGGAGTCAGTGACCGGGCAGGTTGATATAAAAAAATAAGTCTCTGGTTACGAAAGTGCAGAATAGGAGTAGTATGACATCCAACAGTATCAAGGCATAATTCCCAAAAAATCACAGTGCAGTTCTTCTCCAATGGCAATGTATGGATAGCAACAATGGTGGGGGTTGTAGTACTCCTTATCTGTCTTTTTAAAGCATAAACCTAGACTTGCAATTGAGGAAATTATTCTCCAGGTCCAACTCCTTATGACATCAATACAGCTTAATTCTTTCCTGACATGCCAATTTTCCATTTTTGCAATTTTGCTTTTGACTCCCTGCCTTTCCAGAAGCCATATTGTTTTTGTTTGTTTGTTTGTTCACAAAGTCATTTTGGGGCTTGTTTTTTGCACTTGTACTTTCTAAAGGCACCATTTAAAATTGCATAGGATAGTGTTGGGTAACCTCCGGCACTCCCAGCATGCTCCATTCATTTCTATGGAGTTCTGAGAACAGCCACGCAAGTGTATATCTTGGGAGTTGTAGTTTTACCACAGCTGGAGTGCTGGAGGTTAGCCATCACAGGTATATAATGTAGTGGTAAGCTACAAAAAAAATTCTAAATGGGGTGCAATTGGAAAAGAATTTGTGTGTGTATGACACTTTGATCACTTTTTGTTCAACTTTTTTGAGGAGGTGAAGCGTCAAAAAAATCGAACTGGCCATTTTGATTTTTTGTCCATGAGTTCCTGTCCTGAGCTTGCTCCGCTCTGCTAATAGCCTGTACTGACGTGGTATGCAGGCAACCTATTTGGATATGAATCCATCCTTGCAGATCACGTACACTGATATATGCTGATCATCTTTCCTGATGCAGATGGGATCGTCCAGCAAGACTATGCAACATGTAAGATGACTAGAGATGTACGACATTGTTAGGAAGAGTATGACCAAAACTTCCAAGTACTACGCTGGTCACCAATTGCCCAGACTTGAACCCAACTGAGCATCTGTGGAACTATCTAAATCGTTGTGTTCGCTCTATGGATCCTCCCCCACGTACCCTCCAGCAGCTGTGGCATGCACTGCAGTCAGCATGGCGCCAGATACCTGTGACAACCGACCAGAACCTTACTGAGTCACTCCCAGCTCATCTAGCTGCTGTCCATGCTGCACATGGCAGTTACTCTGGATACTAACTGTTGGTCATAATAATGTGACTTGACTGTATAGTAAAATGCTCTGCATTCCAATTAGAACATTTTTATCAAAACTGGATTAAAGTAGAACTGGCTTAGTTGCCCATAGCAACCAGTCAGATTCCACCTTTTTTCAGAGCTCCTATGGAGAATAAAAGGTGGAATCTGATTGGTGGCTATGGGCAACTATGCCAGTTCTACTTTACACCAGTTTTGACAAACCTTCCCTTATGTTTCTTTAAATCTGCAGTTGTGACCATGGTAACCACATTACTGAGCAGCCAATAGGATTTCTGGGCCTGAATTTGAAAAAGAAAAATAGTCACTTGTCCTATGTCTGTTATATCAGACGGACGACCGTGACTACCATGATATTTCAGGTATAATACTGTAATATATTTTCAATTATGGCTGATTTTTATTCATGGAGGACAATTAATTGTTTTTTTGTTGGAAAGCTGTTAGGGCTCTTTCACACGAGCGTGAAAGAGTGTCAAGCCCCGTTCCGGACAGCAGAGACATAAATGCTCTGTGCCTCTCTGTGACCTTTTTACTACAAAATCACAGTGACAACTTTATCTCACTGTGATTTTGTAGTAAAAAGATCACAGAGAGGCACAGAGCATTATCAGTCATGTTAATGCTCCGTATCTCTGCTGTCTGTAACGGGGCTTGACACTCTTTCACGCAGCGGATTCCATGCATGGCATCTGCTCGTGTGAAAGAGCCCTCACTGAGGAATTTACCTATAACTATATCCAACAGCATATCAAGAACAACCTGAGCAGCCTGGGATGAGGCAATGCAAAAAAAAAAAAAGTTTTTTTTTGTTTGTTTTTTTAAATAGTCTTTTTGTGCAAAAGTTGTAAAACGCAATAGAAAAACTATATTTGTTATCACTGTAATTATACTGACAAATAAAGTTATGATATTTATGCTGAAAAATGAACGCTGCAATATTTATAATGTAAAAACTCAGTATTGCTGTTGTTTTCCATCCCCACCCCAGAAAGTTAATAAAAGTTAACCAGCCCTCATACGGCTACATCAACGGAAAAATAAAAAAAAGATATAACTTTTGGAACGTGACAATGAAAAATATTAGAAAAATTGATTGGTCACTAAGAGCTCAAATGCAGAAGGGGTTAAAATCCGCACCACAGATCAGTTTCTGTTGTGGATTTTCCCATAGCTCCCATGTGCGGCAGTGCCGATCCGCTGCTCTGTTTCCCAGCCAGCTGGTGGTCAGGGTTTAGTCTCATCTTGCCTTAGTAACGGTGAGATGAAACAACCCCTATTGGGAATGGGGCCAATATGAGTGTTTGCAGTCTCTGTACAGGGCTGTATTATATGTTGGTGCTATGTATACATGATGGAGGAATGCTCTATCTGCCTGATAATTAACTCTACATTTCTACCTTATTTCACCATCAGAGATTTTCCAACAAACCATTGGTGAAACATGTTTCTGGGGTGGGGAGGTGTATTTTTCTCATGGCTGCACTCAAAAAAAATAACGTCCAAAAACACATTTTTATGTCTTACAAATAAGATGATCAGATAAGTGTAACGAGCATCTCAACATGATCCTCAAAAATCCACATATCAGTGCATAACACAAACCTTGCTTTTCACTCACATATCAGTAAAGCTAGGTGGACCGGCTCTTACATGCATTGTCCTATTAATAAAAACTGTTTATGTATTCACTAGGTTTATTATGGATCACTATAACAATAAATATCATCCTTACCCCCCCCCCCTACATCTGCCTTCCCAAACAGATCTGTTGATGAGCTCCAAGCATAAAGAGAGTGGGTGATGGAAAGGACAAGTAATAAACATGGTCCTTCACTCTGTTACCATTGACTTAAAGGCAGGGGCGTACATAAAAATCATTGGGCCCCATAGCAAGAATCTGAATGGAGCCCCTAACCCCGCCCACTACCAGGGCCCATCCCACATGCTACCCTGGCTCCTCTCATGCCACGCCCCCATTTGCCAATAAAGAAATGTATACATGAGCTACTGATTTATTTATTTATTTATTTTTTTAAATTAAGGAGACGTTAACTGAATGGGGGCAGCCACAAGGATGGATTAAACTGTATATTATACAGCATGGTGTACGAATTATACTGTATACTATACAGCATGGTGTATGGATTATACTGTATACTATACAGCATGGTGTATGGATTATACTGTATACTATACAGCATGGTGTACGGATTATACTGTGTATTATACAGCATGGTGTGTGGATTATACTGTGTATTATACAGCATGGTGTATGGATTATACTGTGTATTATACAGCATGGTGTAGGGATTATACTGTATATTATACAGCATGGTGTACGGATTATACTGTATACTATACAGCATGGTGTACAGATTATACTGTGTATTATACAGCATGGTGTACGGATTATACTGTATACTATACAGCATGGTGTACGGATTATACTGTATACTATACAGTAATGGGTGTACGGATCTATACTGTATACTATACAGCATGAGTCCTACAGATTATAACTGTATAAATTATACAGCATGGTGTACGGATTATACTGTATACTATACAGCAATGTCTACAGATTATTACTGTTATATTATACAGCATGGTGTACGGATTATACTGTATACTATACAGCATGGTGTACGGATTATACTATACTTACAGATGGTACGGATTATACTGTTTTATACAGCATGGTGTATGGATTATACTGTATATTATACAGCATGGTGTACGGATTATACTGTATATTATACAGCATGGTGTACGGATTATACTGTATACTATACAGCATGGTGTACGGATTATACTGTATATTATACAGCATGTACGGATTATACTGTATACTATACAGCATGGTGTACGGATTATACTGTATACTATACAGCATGGTGTACGGATTATACTGTACATTGTATAGCATGGTACAGGGATTATAATATATACTGTACAACAAATGCATGGCGGTTACACCATGCCGGACTATATAATCCCTGCGCCACGCTGTACAATAAACAGTATGTACAGTGTATGCATATACCCACACACATACATACACACACATACATACATACACACACATACATACACATACATGAAACACATAAATACTTACAGTTACTTGTCCTGACGCCACTCTGGAGGGGGCTGGGCCTTAGTCTTCTTCTTTCCCCTCTTGCCGCGCTGCACAGGTCCTTCCCTGTCCCCTTCCCAGGACCAGCAGCGCAGCATGAGGGAGGAGGCGGGGCCAGCTGGGAGCGCACAGGAGCGCTCTCAGTACGTTAGGGGGGCCTAAAAGTTGCAGCGGTGAGCGGGCCAGGAGAGGCCCGGAGCGCAGGGACGGGATGCATCTTAATGATGCAGAGTAGGGGGCGGGGCCTCCCGTGCACTCCGGGCCCCCATGTGCCGCGGGCCCCATAGCAGTGGCGTGGTCTGCCTACATGGGCGCCACTGCTTAAAGGGGTTTTCTAGGAGTTTATTACTGATGGTCTATCCTCAGGATGTCACTATCTGATCAGTGGGGTGTCTGACACATCTCGATCAGCATGGCTCTCCGTTGAGCTCTGCAACCTCGTCACAATTTACCAAGCACCATGCCATGCATTGTATAGCGGCCGTGCTTGGTATTGCAGTATTGGCCAATGGGGGTGTTGCTCCTAGAGGCTTATTTCCATATATTAAAATATGCGGGCACACATGAACATGGTACTTTCAGTTGCCAAGTGCACATGTAACAGGTCAGCCAGTTTCATATGTACAAATCTGCTGACATGTGCTTTAAATGTGATAAGATGTGAATTACAGGTATACGGACTGAAGGGGACACAGCTGCTTTGAGCAGGGGCATTCAGATTTCTGTGTTTGCCGTTGACTGAGCTCATTTCCACCTACACAAGCAGTATCTTTATACATATTTCAAGTAGGTTTTGTTAAAAAGATAACATGAACGATTAACAGTCATTCATTAGCTAAAATATTACTAAAACAAAATGACTATAGAGCGCCACCTGCTGTGCAATGTGGGAAAAGTATAATACCTCTTCTGAGAATACTTTATGATGTGTGAGCTATGTGAGTTATATTAGGCCAGGTTCACATCGCTGTTTAGTTTTCCATTCTTCTGATCCATCAGAAGAACTGAAAAATAGATAAAAAAACAGATCCTGTATTTTAAGCATCCGTTATGGACATTTTGCATCCATTTTAGCTATTTCCATCTGAGATCCCTTATTTTAGACGGAAAAAAAGTCCTGCAAACAGATACAAATTTGGCTAGTAAACCTAATTTTCAAAGGAGGGTAAATAATTTTGATTGTAACATCATGAATAGTGTTGATCAAAGTTGCTTCTGTCTAAACTTTGTTTGAGTGCTGTACGGAGATCTGTCTCTGGCAAGGTGAAATTTGTTATCTCCGAAGTCTTGCGAGATTTCAGTGAATAACTTCAGCCATTGATTCTATTACTTGAAAACCATTTTAAAACTTGAATCCGAAGTCGTTTTTGGTACCCTGATACATGACACATGTCATTTATACCACACAATGAGCACCCTAAATAAAAGTAGAAAAAAAAACACAACCCAGAAATTATTGCTATTTTTTAACTTCCCCTGGGAAATGAATAAAAAAATTGATTATATGTACTCCAAAATGGTATATCAAAAGCCCAACTTGCGCCACAGAAAAGCAACCTTAGATGATATGCTGATAGTTATGGCTCTCAGAAGGTGGGCACATTTATGTAAAGCCCAGATAGTCATTAAGGGGCACGTTTATTAAAACCTTAATAATATAGATGGTTGTTGATCGCCAAAGTTATTTAGTGGCGCCAGCCTCTACATAACTTCAGCGCATCCAGTGCTGATTCTTAACGTAAGACAGTTTCCTTGCTGTCTTACATTTAGACCATTTTCTATGCCTAAACCACACGTAGAAAATGGTGAATGGTAGGGGACTGCCGGCCCGTCCCCTTCCCTGCCCACGCCCACTTTTTAGACCTGCCGTGAGCGGGAAAGAAGTCACACATTCTGCTGCACCATCTGCGGCAGATGTACACCATAAAAGCATATATCTGGTCATAAATGACCCCCTAAGTGATGCATTTTTGTGTTTTTGCTATTGTATGTCTGGTACCTCTTCGGCACAGTTGTACACTGCTCAATGTCATGTTTATGTGAATATATAGAGATTGAGATACAACTAATTGGATTACATCGCATTACAGAGAGCTGAGCAAGCAAGATAAAGGAACAGATTACTGACCTGGTGTAAACATAATCCAATGTTAGAGCAATTCCTGTCAACCAAGGTTACTAGCAAGACAAGACTAGACAAGACTGTTTGCAGCAATTTCATGCATTGTTACCATTAATCACGGTGTTAGGAATACATTAATAATGTAATGACTTCTGTGAGTACAGACATACACATCAGAACTTCACATCAGTGCTAACGATTTACGTTCTTCTGCACAATGAAAATAACGCCACATAACTGAGATAAAGGCACCACACACACACCCCATTGACTCCAATGAGGTCCATTAGATTACTGTTTGCAAAATACTGCATTTAACTGGAAAAAAAATATTTTAACTGGACTAAAATATTTGAATTAAATCACTATCAAACACTGACTATGTCAAAGAAGCCTTAGGGCCGATGGGGGAACAGCATGTCGGATCCGTGCTACTGCAAGTCCACTCTGGCCCCATTCACTATAATGGCGGCTGGAATAAAACCGCAGCATGTTGTAGTTTTATTCCGGCTGTCTCACAGCAAGTTTTCCATGCTGCGGCCAGATCAGATTATACTGAATGGGGCTAAAGCGGACTTCCAGCAGCATGGTAGATTTGTGGTAGCACGGATCCGGCAGGCTGTTCCCTCACCGGAAAAGCCTGCCGGAAAAGGCTACCGCAATTGTGAAAGTAGCCTAAGTCATTTTCTTTTTTTCGCTCACACACCATGCTTGGCGTCCCCAATTTTTTAAGGGCTGAGACATCCCCTTTAACTGTACTATATTTTATCAACAACAACAAACAAAAAAATAAATATATATATATATATCTCCATAGAGTAATATATTATTTGAACTGTAAGATACAAATGTATTAATTCCAAGTATTCAAATTCTAAATATTCATAACAACAATTTTAATATATTAATAAAGTCCATCTCCTTCATTAAATCTACATTGAAGAAAAGTTCATCATTAAATGAATCTCAGCCAGGAAGGAATTATATAATTAACATAAGAAAGTGTTGGAATTTCCTTTTCTCCTTTCTGCAGCTTCACTCATTCTCAGGTAAGGCAATAGTAAGAGTAGTAGACGGTTCCTTTTGCATATTCATGAGCCTCCTAAGCCTCTTCTCAGGTGAAAGGATAATGGTAGCTCTATCTGTGCTAGCCGCCTCAATCTCTAAATCCGTAATGAAACCTGGTGCTGTGTCAGGAAAATTCTTGTTTAACGCTCAGATGGGGGAATTTGTCCTATTCTAGGTATTCTATGGGCCTGTATGATTGCATGACTTTTGGCTATGGTTGGAACTTATTTGTGGAAAAAATATATCTGGATATGCTGGATGGGAATTGTGGAAGATTTATATAGAGAAGGATAAGAAGACACTAAGGAGGTGAGTGACCTGCTTTATAGATCTTTGAGACGTGACTTAATAGGCATTTTTTCCATTGGTAATTCAGATCAATCGATCATTCATTTGTCCAAAGTGGGTGAAGACAAGTTTTAATTGTCACAGTTATTGTATATCTTTATAAATGCTGCAATCTAATTTATTCATTACATGGAGGCTCTACTACTCTTAGAATGGCACATGAGACATTATTCAGCATGTACTGCTCTTCACAACTTGATTGATTTGTCCTTCCAGCCAATGAGGTTTCCTAATACTGGAAAAAAGTGAACTCTGCAGAACTGTATATTGTATGCATCAAGAGTAGACACTGACAACTGAAGGCCTGGTGCAAGAATCTGTATATATAGGTCCTTGGTTTTTAACAACGGCTGGAGGCAAGCCATAGACCACCTCATTCATGACTCTCCAGAAAATCTTTCATCGATGTAGCAATCCAATTCTAAGACATTGATGGGAACGAGTCATGCAATCTATTAGACAGTAGGAAACCCTGTTTGTTTTTAAAGTTGCATTGGGGTCGCATGCCTAGAGGCCCCCTTGTATGTCCACTCCTGATGTACATGCTTTCCTATGTCCATAGATCTCTTTGGTGATTTACAGTACAGTGCTTATCCCTTATCATTCGCTTCTTTTAAAGGGTTTTTGAAGCCTGGAGAAATTGATGACCTATTCTCAGGATAGGTTATGAATACTGTATCAGATTGGTATGATCCGACATCCAGCATCTCCACTAATCAGCTGTTTTTTGCAACCATCGGTGCTGGAAACTACTGGACAGTGGACAGAGCTGGAAGCGGAAAGCTTCATCCATTGTCAGTGATGGCAGGTCCAAAAAGGTGGAGGTGGAGGTGCCAAGTGTCAGACACTAAACAGAAAAACATTGCCCATAGTTTTTCTCCAAAGTGTAATGAATAAAATGAATATCTTTACAATAGTTCCAATGTTTCTAATCTTTACAAACATCAAATGTTTTGCTGCTATAGTAGGCAAACCTACATTATGAATATAAAATTAAAGAGAACTTTCTTCAAAAGATTTTAACAGCCTCTCCAGTATTCTTCAGTCACTCCATGTCCTCCACTTCCTGTCCTGCCTCTTGAACTTCCTCTTTGTGTGGACTTTTAGCACAGCAAACGGTCTTGCTTGACTTTCTCAGTCAGGCCATGCCTTAAAGCCAAAGAAGAAAGTGACGTAATTAGAGCATCATACATTATACGAATCAATGCAATGTTCTTCTGTGGGCATCTTTATCTAGGACTAGAGAACAAAAGAGTTATACTGCCATTCCCAATCTACACCTACTATCATGATGAGAATTACCCTCCAGATAATATCTTCCCATCGCGGCAGCAGTAAACTGATAATGAATTACCTGTGTATATAGGAGTTTTATCTCTTTGTGCTGACTGCTACAGAAGGACAATATTTGACATTTTAGTTTCATTCGTATAGTACTGCTGAAAGGAAAAAGAAAAATAACCAAAAATTATATCAAGTTAATAATCACTCTCTACTGATGGAAGTGTGCCTTTAAATATATGGGGCGCTGGTATGAACAGATCCAAAACTACATAGACGGTAATCATAAGGAGATGAGAGATGTCTGAGCCATTGTTTCATATTTAGCCTTTTGTCTATTGAGAACACTGTCGACCAGGTCGTCAAATGAAAAGGTTTTTAATTTGATATTACATATAAAGGATCTTCCCTTCTTTTTTCAGTTTTTTAAAAGAAAACATTGAAAATCTTTTTTTTCAACTATTTCATGCTATAGACAAGAAATGTATTTTCTATATTTACTACAGGTTCTCAAACTAACATCAGCTCTGTTTAACTGCGGTTCAGTACCATCAATGGTCAGATGGGAAATATTATAAAATATTAGGCATTAAAATAACTACAATAATAATCAGTAACATTGTATTTCATAGCAGCTAGAAGGCTGAAGAAGAGTTGGATAGCTTGTCTTCAGGTTTCTTGACATGTTCCTAGTTACATCACTGACTAGAGGAAAGCTGCTAGGGCCTTCTTGACTCGATTTTGAAATATTACTTACATTTTCCATATAGAACCACACATATTAGATTTTCTGAGGCTGATAACTCCCTCAAAGGTTTGTCCAGTGCAGCACATTGTATGACGTGTATTCAGACATAGCATGTCTATTTCATTTCCTATATAATATGATGACTATGAGAGGTATTGAGTCACATAGGCTCCTGCCACTATCTAAAATAATTCACTATAAGATGTTGCATATTGTCAAATTTAAACATTAAAGTTTATCTCATTCAGTTCAATGCAATATGCTATTCATTATAAGGAGTCATTTTGAAGAGAAGCTGACTCTAGTGTTCTTCATTGGGATTTTGAAAGGAAGGCCACACCAAGATGTATGCCCCCATTACTTTATCGCCTTTATCTTCAGAGAACCTACAGAGACATTACATACTGTATTAACTATACGGCCAAAGGTTTCTTAGACACCTAACTATCAAATCTATGTTTGATGGACATTTGAAAACCATGGGCATTAATATAGAGCTGAGAGCCTTATTGTGGCTATAAAAGTCTCCACCGTTCTGAGACGACTTTCCACATGATTGTTCGAGTGCCTCTGTTGGAATTTGAGCCCATTCAGCCAACATTTGTGAGGTCAGGCACTGATGTTGGATGAGAAGATTTGGTTTGCAGATTATATTACCATGGGGCTAGTGCAGGTCACTTAGGGCTACTTTCACACTGGCGGCAGGCCTGATCCGGCAGGTGAAGGGTGCTGCCGGATCAGGCCTGCCGCAGTGACATGTGTGGAGCCGGAACCGCGCTCCGGCCCCACACATGTCACACAGTACATACATACACATAAGCATAAACATACACACACATATAGACAAACAAACACACATACATACTTACATGCTCCCCGGCAGGTCTTCGGAGCGTCAGAGGGACAGGACGGCTCACACAGGTCACGATTCCCCACAGCGCCCTCTGCTGGGCGCCTGGTGGAATCGTCACCTGTGCGCGCCGTCCTGTCCCTCTGACGCTCCGAAGACCTGCCGGGGAGCATGTAAGTATGTATGTGTGTTTGTTTGTCTATATGTGTGTGTATGTTTATGTTTATGTGTATGTATGTGTCTGTATGTGTCTATGTGTAGCCGGATCCGTAATGAACTCCATTGAAAGTCAATGGAGGGCGGATCCGGTTACCATTATGGTCACACCAGACGGATCCACCCCCATTGACTTGCATTGGGGGTCATTCCGGATCCGTCTTGGTGCGGATGCCTGGACCGGAGAGCAAACCGCAGCATGCTGCGGTTTGTTCTCCGGTCTGAAGACGGAACGGCATGCTTTCAGGAGCATTCCGTTGTCTTCAGTTCAGTTTTGTCCCCATTGACAATGAATGGGGACAAAACTGAAGCGTTTTATTCTGTTATTGAGCCCCTATGACGGAACTCAATACCGGAATTTTAAAACGCTAGTGTGAAAGTAGCCTAACTTCCTCCACATCAAATCTGAAAAAAACATATCCTTATGGACTCCACTTTGTCCACATGTGTAAAGGCATGTTGGGGCAGAAAAGGGCTATCTCCAAATTGTTACAGGGAATGTTTTATCAGAAAAAGGACTTATTGTTTAAATCACGTTTTTATGTTAAAGATACTGTATGCTTAAAGAATTTTTATATTTTTCATTTCCCATATCTCTATATTAAAAAACCCTAAAATCCCATTGGCCACTAAGCCTAATAATAGGCATCTCTTCTTTGTACAGATCACTGGACAGTAGTCATTTCATTATCATCACAGGCGGGATTACAATGGCATATCACCTGTATACAAACACCACAGGATCCAACACCACATGTTCAGAGATTCAGCATATCTCTGAATGCTGTCAACAACAGCTCAGGCAAGATGGCTGCTCCCATAGTTATGTTCTGGTGATAGAATAAAAATAATCTACAAATCAGAAAGAAAAAAGGATAGAAAAATAGGAAATCTGTTACTAGTTGGTTTTAAAGGGGTTCTGCAGTTCTATAAAACTGATGATCTATCCTCTGGATAGATCTCAAACAGCTGATCGGCGGGGGTCCCGTGTGTCGGACCGCCGCCGATCAGAGGCTGATGATCTATCCAGAGGACCCCTTTAAGTGGCAGAAACAAATATAGGTGACTCATTCGCTTTAACACAAAGTTAAAACTTTGCAGCATGTTCAATTTATTTCAGTTTTCACACGGCAATTACAGCACACACCGTATGCTGACAACTCGTGCTTTCTGCAGTTCACTTGCAATCTTTATTTTTTTAACTGTAAATTTTTATTAGGTTTTATATTAGAAAACAATACAAAGAAGACAAGAAAAAGATGAAGACATGGCATAATCATAGCAGCCTGGGAATTCCCAGGGTAATTATTACATTGGAAATATGTAAAGAAATCACACAAAAAAAAAAACAATAGCAACCATACTCAAGGACAATGCATTGACTAAATACCACTTGTAATCTTTTCTGTGTAGACTGCATCAGCAGGAGAGTATGGTTGAAGGGGGTTAATGATAGATGACAGCCATCTATACCAAACATATATTGCTACAACATTCACAAAACATAAACAGATGTGTCAGATTTTCTGATCCTATAGATGACGTAAGTTTAGACAGGCTGTCTAACTAAACCAACCAATAGTTTGTATATTGAAATGTCTGTCCCTGCACCAGATTATAATCCAGCCTGAGAAGCTGTGACGAATCTGGTGCAGGGACAGACACTATGGTTGGCTTAGTTTGACACAGTTTTACACCACAATCGTGGTTCAATTTGGCCAAAATTCTGGTGTAAAATTGTGTCTAAAACTAAGCCAACCAAAAGTTAACACAGAGTCACGCCCTGAGCCCCTGTGATACATCTTGTTCATGTCTAGAAAGCCTGTCTAAATTTACATAATCTACAAGATGTTTTAGAAATGTTGTAGCAATATATGTTTGGTTTTTAGAAATCTTCCCTGGGAGCTGTCATATTGGTTGTCATCAATCATTAAAGGGGTTCCTCAGAAATTAAGAAAATAAAAATACTTAAATATTACTTTATTATAACTATATTCCCAAATACCTTTCATTAGTTATAATGGCTTGTTTGACTAGGGAGCAATCATTAGGAGAAATAAAATGGCTGTTGTCCTATTAGTGCCCACAAAGCCGGTCCTAATCACACAGCAGGACAAGTTACTTCACAACACTGAAGTAAAGAGCTGCCTCATCTTCCTCTCTGCTATATTTGTCAGGGATTATGATTCTAAACACAGTTTAATATGATCTAAACCAGTAGTAATGGAGTTACTGAGGAGACATGAAGTACAGAGAGGACGGACAGGACACACTGTGGTAATGTGGGGTTGTAGTAATGGAGACTGCATACTAGAGCTGCTGCCCATTACCCACATCCCAACCCTCCTCTCCGTACTTAATGTCTCCTCATGAACTCGATTCCTACAGAGATTCGGCTGAAGATCTTATCATCTGTATTCAGGACCATAACCCCTGACAAGCAGAGCAGAGAGGAGGATGAGGCAGCTCTTTACCTCAGTGTTGTGAAGTAACTTGTCCTGCTGTGTGATTAGGACAGGTTTTAAGTGTACTAATAGGATGGCGGCCATATTATTTCCTCTAATGATTGCTCCCTAGACAAAACAAACCATTATAGCTAATGGAAGGTATTTAGGAATATATATAAAGTATAATAAAGTAATGTTTAAATATTATCAGTAATTCTTTTTTATTAATTCCCGGAAAACCCCTTTAAGAGTAAGTTCACATCTGCAGCAGCGGATCTGGCAGACTGTTAAAGTAGAGAGTAGTCTGCTGTATTTAGCTAAATTTGCATTGGCTGATTCTACAGTTCAATGGGGATCCGGTGGTGATCCGGCATAAATGCTGGATTTGGGAAGAATACAAACAGTGGCATTCAACAGTCTTTGTCTGGTTGACAGTCAATATTTGTGCTGAATCAGTAATGCCAACGATATGAACGTACTTTAACCCCCTTCAACCACAGTGAGGAGCAGGAAGCATGAGTTTTCAGTATAATGTGTGTGCTCTGGTTGTGTGAAAACCGGAATAGATTGGACATGCTGCAAAGTTTGTAACAATCAAATAATACTGACATAGTTGTATAATATTCCATTAATGTCTGATCGGCAGGGCTCCCTATGTGCAACCACCTCGCCGATGCTAGTGTGGCAATGTAATATGAGGGCCTTAAATTCAGTTAAGAATGCATTTCAAGGCCTCAGAATGTGGTGGCTGTACGACCATTGTACTAGTCCATCGACCATTGTGTAGCTCCAAAATGTACAGATGGCCATCAAAGAGAACTATTTTAGCATTAACACATTGATGCTGAATGGTGGTAGGATTTAACAATAAGGTATATAACAAAGAAGGTAAGTGAGCAACCCAACCCCCCCCAAAAAAAAAACCCCCAAAAAAACAGAGTATGCCACAATATTACAATATGCCTAATATAACAATGCCTTTATTAGGCATTTCTGTTTTACAAAGAATCCATCAAGCAAAGGGCTCATCACTAATCACAGCATCTGACATTAACTTGATGGACTTATGTCTTTTTCAACTGTATTGACTATGTAACTATGTAACATTGCGGCCTTTCAGGGGTTAAAAAAAACAAAACATACTCACCTGATGTGATGACATCACCACGTCATCACGCTGGCTGTGCACGTTGACATCATCATTGATGACGTCACTGTGCCCAGCCAGCGCATCGACGCAGTGACGTCAAACGTCAAAGTTCGCGAGATTTCGCCCGGTTTCTTCAATCAAGATGGTCACAACGGCCTCTCCACCAGCAAATGGGTGAGTATGATTTGTTACCACAAAGCAAAGGAAATTTGGCTTCATGGTGAATCAATATTTTCCTGAAATTCGGATCGAAGTCCACTTCACTAACTTCGATTCGCTCAACACTAGTGAGCACCTTATCTACGCACATTTGTTTTTTGAGCTGTATTATATTATACATTTTAGCTGTTGATTTTATTTAAGGTACAGTCTAGAATAAAGTCTTCTTTTTTTGTCTTTTGGGTGTTGTATGATATTCTGTGGGAATGATTTTGGCAGGAGTATGACTTTGCAATATGAGTATTATTTGGGCGCCATATTGCACAGATATGCTGAGGCCACATTGCTGTAGTATTTGAGCATGGTATTATATTATGTTGTGCACTGTATGCCAGTTTTATTGTTGTTTATGTTTACCATTCCATCCATTCAAAGTCATCTTCAGTTTTTGTGAGATAGATAAAACTTTTCAGAGCCCTGATCTTCTATTTAGTTAAGTGGAACTTGTTAATTTGTGGATGGAAGGGATTCTTTTCAGTCTAGGCTCTACATATAAATTACAGAAGATCATGGCACATGCAGTATTGGTTCTTTTTTACTGCTTCATTCTTGCATATTCAGATGTTCTAGGCCTTAGAAGGAAAGCTGAGGCTTCCTTTGTTTCTTTTTAGAAATATTTATGAGCTGTTGAAGCCACTGGAAATTTCACAATCCTTTAAAGGGGACTACTTCTTGGAAACCTCTTAGTTGCAGTAGCACCCACAGGAATACAAGACATGAGTGTAGTTCAAATAAGTATTGGAGATAAGTAGGCAAAACTACAAAAATTACCAGATCAGTTCCAACAGTGCATATACTTTATTAGTTCATATAATTAAACTGTTAAAAAGAGGGTTATACAAAATATATAGAATATAGACCAAAAGAGAGCTGTTATCCCTGGCGCCATCTTGGAATGTGGGACACAGAATGGGACACAGTATTCCTCCAATGATGTTGCATTGTTTGCAAACCCTCTATTACACTGTTTTTATTATATGAACTAAAAAAGTATATGCACTATTGTAATTGTGTGCGCTCTGGTAATGTAGGTTTGTAGGTTTGCAAATGTAATCATAACCATAGGCACGAATTATTGTTTGGCCTGAGTAGAATAAAGGTATATGGTATGGTTTGTTGTTGTTTTTGGTTTATGTAGAATTTATTATTGGAGATATGTAGGTTTGGGCTCACCTGACAAATCCTGCTTAGACAAAATTGGGATATTTGTGAAAATCCTTGTGATCCCTAGAACAACTAGAAACTGTAGAGAGGGAACTTGCTGTAAAGTAAAACTCCATGTAAAAGTACGTAAAGTTGCAGAGACTTTAGAGTAGTACGTTCTGATGATAAACGTGACCAATCATCAGCCCATTGTCTCTATGACTACCATACTGTATGTTATAATCACATACAAATGTAAAAATGGAGCTTCACACCATACACAGTATGTACTTAAAGGGGTTGTCCAAGTTATATTTATTGATGACCTATCCTCAGGATAGGTCATCAATATCAGATCGGCGGGGGTCCGACACCCGACACCCCCACCGATCAGCTGTTTGAAGAGGAGGCGCGCGCCATGCCAGTGCTGCCTCTTCTTCATTGTTTACCTGCTCACGTAACATCCACAGCGGTGAGCAGGTGTAATTACACCTAACCCTCACATTCATTTCAATGGGACGGATAGTTGAAATGAATGGTACGGTTAGGTGTAATTACCCCTGCTCACCGCTGCGGATGTTATGGCGAGCAGGTAAACAATGAAGAAGACTCAGCGCTGGTATGGCGCGCGCCTCCTCTTCAAACTGTTGATCTTGGATAGTTTATCAATAGAGTTGAGCGAACGTGCTCGTAACGAGCACTGTACTGCTCGGATCCCCTGCACTCGCATGGGCGCAGCCATCCGGATCCGTCCTCCTCACCTGACGGATCCGGATGCCTGCGCCCATGCGAGTGCAGGGGATCCGAGCAGTACAGTGCTCGTTACGAGCATGTTCGCTCAACTCTATTTATCAATAAATATAACTTGGACAACCCCTTTAAAGGCTATGTATACTTTTGGGATCATTGTTTTTTTTTATTATTGTATTGTACTCATTTTGAGCTAAAAATCATGTTTTCAGTTGGTGTTTGTTAAAAAATTGAAGCACTTTTCTCTGTACAGGGCAGAGATTCTCTAGTAGCAAGCTTTGAATTTTCACTCTGTTCCATCAGACAGCTCAGCTGACGGCTCATTATCTCTGACCTTATAAACATTCATTATAGCACAATTCTTATCTTACTGGTAAGAATGTGTCTTAAAGGGGTTGTCCCACAAAAATATTCTACAGTTTTCAAATCGGCTCATGGATCAGAATACTTTTGTAGTTGCAAGTAATTACAAATTTAGCATAGCCACAGTTATTCAATGTATAGCGCCACCTGCTGTTTGTTTTTTTATTTCTTTGTCCAGCTCACTGAGAAGGCCGCACATGCTCAGTTTCATCCTTCAACTGACTCCTGAGCTGTAATAGGCAGAGATGAGACACGCCCCCTGAGCTGTAATAGGGAGAGCACGGACACACCCATTTAGCTGCAGCAGAAAAGACACTCCTCTTGAGCTGTCAGTTTCACATAAATCTAGCAGAACAATGAATGGAGAGATCTCTGGATCGATGTGAGGTATAGGGCTGGTTCTAGCTTTGTTAGAAAGAGATTGTCATGTACAGTCCCTTGTGAAAGTATTCGGCCCCCTGGAACTTTTCAACCTTTTGCCACATTTCAGGCTTCAAACAAAAAGATATAAGATGTTAAATTTTTGGTGAAGAATCAACAAGTGGGTCACAATTGTGAAGTGGAACGAAATTTATTGGATCATTTAAACTTTTTTTGTAATAATAAAACTGAAAAGTTGGGCATGCAAAATAACTTGGCCCCCTTGCATTAATACTTTGTTGCGCCACCTCTTGCTGCGATTACAGCTGCAAGTCGCTTGGGGTATGTCTCTTTCAGTTTTGCACATCTAGAGACTGAAATTCTTGCCCATTCTTTTTTGCAAAACAGCTCGAGCTCTTTGAGGTTGGATGGAGAGCGTTTGTGAGCAGCAGTTTTCAGCTCTTTCCACATATTCTCAATTGGATTCAGGTCTGGACTTTGACTTGGCCATTCTAAGACCTGGATACGTTTATTTTTGAACCATTCCATTGTAGATTTTGCTTTATGTTTGTGATCATTGTCTTGTTGGAAGATAAATCTCCGTCCTAGTCTCAGGTCTTTTGCAGACTCCAACAGGTTTTCATCCAGAATAGTCCTGTATTTGGCTCCATCCATCTTCCCATCAATTTTAACCATCTTCCCTGTCCCTGCTGATGAAAAGCAGGCCCAAACCATGATGCTGCCACCACCATGTTTGACAGTGGGGATGGTGTGTTCAGGGTGATGAGCTATGTAGCTTTTATGCCAAACATATCGTTTTGCATTGTTTCCAAAAAGTTTGATTTTGGTTTCATCTGACCAGAGCACCTTCTTCCACATGTTTGGTGTGTCTCCCAGGTGGCTTGTGGCAAACTGTAAACAAGACTTTTTATGGATATCTTTGAGAAATGGCTTTCTTCTTGCCACTCTTCCATAAAGGCCAGATTTGTGAAGTGTTGGACTGATTGTTGTCCTATGGACAGACTCTCCCACCTCAGCTGTAGATCTCTGCAGTTCATCCAGAGTGATCATGGGCCTCTTGGCTGCTTCTCTGATCAGTCTTCTCCTTGTTTGAGATGAAAGTTTAAAGGGATGGCTGGGTCTTGATAGATTTGCAGTGGTCTGATACTGCAGCGGACCGGTACCGCAGGGGGGAACACGTGAGCGTCAGGGTTATGTCACAGTGTGGTGTTGCCGATGGTTTTTACTCACGGTTCTGCCGACTGCCCCTGGACCGGCGTGCAGTTGCGTGGAGGGTGGACACGACTTCCCTCGGGGCACACTCCATACGAAGGACTCCGCCGTATGGTCAGATGAGGTGCCCTTGGTGGTAATTTTGACCACACGGTCAGCTGGGTCCTGGTTATTCGTGATGCCAGTGTCTTAAGGTAGACACACCCTTGGTAGCAATAATGAGGCAGTTTAAGATGTAAAATAAACTCTTTACTTTTGCCTTGAGGTTGGATGTCATAAAGGTATAATTTCTTTAGTAGGCAGCAGATGTTACAGAGTAGTATTGTAAGACTTCTAAGGCAGTGATTGTAGGTTACTGTAGCTTTAAATCCTGTTACTCTTAAATTCCTTAATTTCTCCTTCTAGTCAGTCCCCTGATAAAACTAGTCTTGGCTCTGGATAAAATGAGATTAATATTCCAGGGTATGTTGGCCCTGCATGGCAGGAATTAATACTTCTGCACTGTGTTACTTTAGTAGAAACCTGACTGCCCGTTGGGGTTTTCAGTAGGTCCCTAAATCACAACTTTAGCTTGAAGTTGCTAGGTTTGTGTCCGGGTGCTATGGAGCTACTCCCAGTCACTATAAGTTTTGCTGACAAAGTCCATGAAGCTGATGAGCTCAGTGTTTACCTTTGACAGGCTTGTAATCCAGTTGATGCCAGTTTCTAGTGGCCAAGAAATGGTAAGTTGCCATCAAGTAGCTATGACATGGCCAGTGTCCAGCAGGAATGGCGGCCTTGGGGTGACTTTCTCCTCCTGCACATGGCTTAGATTGCTTCTGCCTTCCTCTCACATTCTTCTCTAACTGTTTAACCTCCTCCCTATACCATAGAGGGGTATATTTATATGTTTCTAGTCAGCACCATCTAGTGGTGGAAATTGGTATTACTGTCTAGGATGATCTTACAACACTTTATACATTTAAATACAGTTCACAATGACACAGCTATCAAAAGTGACATGGCTATACAAAATACAGTTTGGATATTTAAAGCTTGGGAAATCTTTTGGTATCCAAATCCGGCTTTAAACTTCTCCACAACAGTATCACGGACCTGCCTGGTGTGTTCCTTGGTCTTCATGATGCAGAACCCTGAGACTATCACAGAGCAGGTGCATTTATACAGAGACTTGATTACACACAGGTGGATTCTATTTATCTTCATCAGTCATTTAGGACAACATTGGATCATTCAGAAATCCTCAATGAACTTCTGGAGTGAGTTTTCTGAACTGAAATTAAATGGGCCGAATAATTTTGAACGCCCCACTTTTCAGTTTTATTATTACAAAAAAGTTTAAATGATCCAATAAATTTTGTTCCACTTCACAATTGTGACCCACTTGTTGTTGATTCTTCACCAAAAAATGTAAAATGTTATATCTTTTTGTTTAAAGCCTGAAATGTGGCAAAAGGTTGAAAAGTTCCAGGGGGCCAAATACTTTCGCAAGGCACTGTATGACCCCATTCACACGTCCGTATTTTGCGGATCCGCAAAACATGGACACCGGCAATGTGCATTCCGCAATTTGCGGAACGCACATAATAGAAATGCCTTTTCTTGTCCGTGTATTCGGACAAGAATAGGACATGTTCTATTTTTTTCGGGAGCCGCAGAACGGAATGGATCCGCATTCTATCCGCATAATTGTCCGCAAATGCGGAAACGGATGCGGAGAGGATGCGGATTCAAAATACGGACGTGTGAATGGGGCCTAAATGTGTATTTAATGGGGAGAGAAGAGAAAGCCGCTGCTGGAGATTATCTCTTGGGAGAACAAAAAGATCTGGCGAAAATATTCATTTTGCCTGATCCTTTTCTCTTCCGACATCATCTGTCAGGCCAAACCGGGAGCTCAACATACACTTTAAAGAACTGTGCCGAGAACTGTGGGTTAGGCAAACAATGTACTAATATGTATGGGTGGCTTTAAAGGATTTATCAAACCCCAAAAATGCCCCCCCAAATGCCTAACCCTCACACAGATTGTACTTACCTCGCTCCCCAGCACCTTTTGCTGTGCGCACGGCCGCTGCTGCATCTCCCCATTATGCGGATCAAAACATCCGGCGACAGGGGGGAGCAGCCAATAGCAGGCGGCGATGGGAACGAGCCTCCCTAGTGTCACCCGCCATGTTAAGGAAGCTGTGTTAGGGGCCTGGGCATTGGGGGGAGGGTGGAAGGGGGGCATTTTAAAGAAAACCTCTTTAAAGGAAAAACATAAGTAAATGATTTAAGAAATTGGTGGGTAATACGCATGGTTTATATGCTAGTATTCTTTATTTTATAATCCCCAGAAACTTTGCTCTACACTAGATAGTAATGATGCTATCCTCCTGTGTGCGATATGAGCAGCCTCATAGGAATGGTGAGCAGGAAGGCATCCCTTTAAGGCAGCTGTAATTTTGTAATGTATTTATTTTACCTTTATTGCTCCTATCTCCCTTTCTGGGCTGTGGTCACATGACCATGTCCACGCAGCTCTTTCTTATTTCCTGTGATGTTATGTCCATACAGGGGCAGTGATAGAGAAGTGTCTGTGTAACTAACTGGTGGGAGGAGCTATAAACTAGCTGGATGTTGTTAGGGGCAGTGATAGGGGAGTGTCTATGTAACTAGGTGGTGGGAGGAGCTATAAACTAGCTGGATGTTGTTAGGGATAGTGATAGGGGAGTATCTATGTAACTAGCTGGTGGGAGGAGCTGTAAACTAGCTGGGTGTTGTTAGGGATAGTGATAGGGGAGTATCTATGTAACTAGCTGGTAGGAGGAGCTATAAACTAGCTGGGTGTTGTTAAGGGGTAGTGATAGGGGAGTGTCTATGTAACTAGCTGGTGGGGGGAGCTATAAACTAGCTGGGCGTTGTTAGGGGCAGTGATAGGGGAGTGTCTATGTAACTAGCTGGTGAGAGGAGTTATAAACTAGCTGGGTGTTGTTAGGGGCAGTGATAGGGGAGTGTCTATGTAACTAGCTGGTGGGAAGAGCTATAAACTAGCTCTGTGTTGTTAGAGGCAGTAATAGGGGAGTATCTATGTAACTAGCTGGTGGGAGGAGCTATAAACTAGCTGGGTGTTGTTAAGGGGTAGTGATAGGGGAGTGTCTATGTAACTAGCTGGTGGGAGGAGCTATAAACTAGCTGGGCGTTGTTAGGGGCAGTGATAGGGGAGTGTCTATGTAACTAGCTGGTGAGAGGAGTTATAAACTAGCTGGGTGTTGTTAGGGGCAGTGATAGGGGAGTATCTATGTAACTAGCTGGTGGGAGGAGTTATAAACTAGCTGGGTGTTGTTAGGGGCACTAATAGGGGAGTATCTATGTAACTAGCTGGTGAGAGGAGCTATAAAGTAGCTGGGTGTTGTTAGGGGCAGTGATAGGGGAGTATCTATGTAACTAGGTGGTGGGAGGAGCTATAAACTAGCTGGGTGCTGTTAGGGGCTGTGATACGGGAGTGTCTATGTAGCTAGCTGGTGGGAGAAGCTATAAACTAGCTGGATGTTGTTAGGGGCAGTCGTGGAGCTGTGGTGAAGTGCATCATGGGTTTGGTTGGATACAGCAACAGGAAGTGCTATATACAGGATGGAAAAAAAACGGGAAATTTTTTACATGGTGAAAATGGGTCAGGAGAGTCCAAATTGAAAAAAAAAACATTGAGAAGATGTACATAAGGTAAGCAACTACATGAGCTTATCTGTTAAAAATATAGTTATACTATCAAACTAGAGACCGAGAGATTAATCGCCAAAGAGAGTAAAACTAACCCTAAAATGTTCTTTAATTATATAAATGGTAAAAAGTATAAACCTGAAGGTGTCGGCCCCTTACAGAGTAATGAGGGGGGAGTTGCAGAGAGCGATGAGGAGAAAGCAAAGATACTAAATATCTTTTTCTCCACTGTATTCACTGAGGAATATAAACTATCAGATGAAATGCAGAATATAAAAGTAAATTCCCCATTAAAAGTGCCCTGTCTGACCCAGGAAGAAGTAGAGCTGCGTCTTAAAAAGATTTAAATAGACAAATCGCCAGGACCGGATGGCATACACCCCCGTATCCTAAGAGAATTAAGTAATGTCATCGCCAGACCCTTATTTCTGATATTTAAGGACTCTATACTGACAGGGAGTGTTCCACAGGATTGGCACATAGCAAATGTGGTGCCAATATTCAAAAAGGGTCCAAAAACAGAGCCCGGGAACTATAGGCCGGTAAGTTTAACATCTGTCGTGGGTAAACTGTTTGAGGGTTTTCTAAGAGATGCTATCTTGGAGTACCTCAATGAAAATAAGCAAATTACTCAATATCAGCATGGCTTCATAAGGGGTCATGTCAAAACCAATTTAATCAGTTTCTATGAGGAGGTAAGTTCTAGACTGGACCGCCGCGAATCAATGGATGTCGTATATCTGGACTTCTCCAAAGCATTTGACACGGTACCACATAAAAGTTTAGTATATGAAATGAGAATGCTTGGCCTGGGAGAAAATGTCTGTATGTGGGTAAGTAACTGGCTCGGTGATAGAAAACAGAGGATAGTTATTAACAGCACATATTCAGATTGGGTCACTGTCACTAGTGGGGTACCACAGGGGTCAGTATTGGGCCCTATTCACTATGTAAAGTAATTAACACAGAAGAGGACAGTACACTGCTACAGATGGATCTGGATAGACTGGAGGCTTGGGCAGAGAAGTGGCAGATGAGGTTTAACACTGACAAATGTAAGGTTATGCATATGAGAAGGAATAATGCAAGTCACCAGTACATACTAAATGGTAAATCATTTGGTAACTCTGACATGGAAAAGGACCTAGGAATTTTAGTGAACAGCAAACTAAGCTGTAGAAACCAGTGTCAGACAGCTGCTGCCAAGGCCAATAAGGTAATGGGTTGCATCAAAAGAGGCATAGATGCCATAGATCTCCCATGATCTATTTATCCTCAGGACTGTGATAGTGACGAGGGGACATCCTCTGCGTCTGGAGGAAAGAAGGTTTGTACACAAACATAAAAGAGGATTCTTTACGGTAAGAGCAGTGAGACTATGGAACTCTCTGCCTGAGGAGGTGGTGATGGTAAGTTCACTAAAAGAGTTCAAGAGGGGCTTGGATGTATTTCTGGAGGGTATTACAGGTTATAGTTACTAGAGATGGGTCGTTGATCCAGGGAGTAATTCTGATTGCCTGATTGGAGTCGGGAAGGAATTTTTTTCCCTAAAGTGGGGAAAATTGGCTTCTACCTCACAGGTTTTTTTTGCCTTCCTCTGGATCAACTTGTAGGAAAACAGGCCGAACTGGATGGACAGATGTCTTTTTTCGGCCTTATAAACTATGTTCTTGTGTTACTATGTTACTATATCATCTGGCAACCAGCTCTTGTGTCCCGACATTAATGTATACGGTGCTGGCTTAGTTGAACAGTACAGTATATAGCAAGGTCAATTTAGATACCTATGGTGGACATTTTTCTTTCTGACACAATAGTAGTTTATGCAATAGATTTATTATTTGTGGAATATTTTTTCACAGAAACCGTTGCATTTTGGGTGATAGGCAGTTGTACGTATTTTTTTCTGAATTATACAATGTGCACATTTCTTGCAATAATTGTGACTCAAATGCTGAGCCTTTCTTTTCAAATATATCAACAGTGGTTTGTATTGATAAGCCTTTTACTGGTATCACCATGGCATACTTGCTATAATGGTCAATGATTGTGAGAGCATACACATACCCATCTCGGCTGGGTCTCAATGGTCTAAGACTCTCAATAAAGTGCGGAGATGCATTTTTCTGGGCTGGTAATCCCTATTGATTGTACAGATAGTACACTTGTGACACCGTTTTTCTATGTCATCTCGCATTACAACCCAGTAAAATCTCTGTCTGTGTTTTGACTCCAAAGATGTCCGGATTGATGTGGTATGCATACAGGATCAGATAGTCATCCTGTCTGGCTACTACAATCTGCTTAATATGGTCATATGTCATCCTTCTAATAAAAGAGGCGTTTCCTCTGTCTCAACAGTTTGAGTACCTCAGGGTCGCCTGTTTCTCTCTGATATGGTGTAAGGCTCTTACCAGTTTGTAGCACAGTCCTTATTTCCTGTAGCACCTGTTTTCTCATGCTGTAATGGCTTCCTGTGGATGGACAGAATTTTATTGATTGGTCTCTCAGACAGTGATGGTGTTCTGCTTGAGTCCCAAGGCAAAAAAAGGCTGGCATTTCAATGTCCTCCCAGTAGTCATCAGGCTGGTTGGCTGGTATATCTGTAGGAAGTCTTGACAGTGCATCTTATTACATTTGCCAGAACAGTATTTGATGGCGAATTTGTAATTAACCAATCTAGAGACCCAACACTGTTCCGTGGCACCTACACGTGCAGTGGTAAGATGAGCCACCGTATTGTCATCAGTATAGGTCACAAATTCTGTAGCGGCCAAGTAGTCCCTGAATTTCTCTGTAACCGCCCATTCCAAGGTGAGCAATTGTGAGCATCATTTCACTCAATTGGCCTAAGTGAGCATTTGTCATCAGTGGCGTAGCTATAGGAGTTGCAGCAGTTGCAATTGCGACTGGGTCCCTAAGCCAGGAGGGCTCACAGGGCCCCCTTTACTAGTACTATATTTTTTACTTTATAAGACGCAGTGCATCTTATAAAGCGAATACTAATGAGCGCTTCCATTTGAAAATACTCACTAGTCTGCAGGAGGAGTGGGGACTGAAGCATTGAACTCACCTCTGCCTGGTCTTTTCCAGACCCTCGCTACACTGTCCTTATTGTGTACTGCATCAGGACATAAGTACACACTATGACCTGATATTGTACGCAGTCAGGTCTCAGTGCAGTGTGGACCAAATGAAAACCAGCGAGTGGGGACTGAAGGAGAGAATACTGGACCTGCAGAGTAGTGGGGGAACAGGATAGGTAAGTGAACTTATTTATTTTGGGCCTGATCTGAGGTCTGATAAGGGGGTTTGAGAATATGATATGGGGGTCTGATCTGAGGTCTGATACGGGGGTCTGATCTGAGGTCTGATGTGGGGGTCTGGTCTGAGTATCTGATATGGGGGTCTGATCTGAGGTCTGATAGGGGAGTCTGAGGAGCTAATATGGGGGTCTGAGGAGCTGATATGGGGGTCTGATTTGAGGATCTGATCTGAAGTCTGATATGGGGGCTGATTTGGGTTCTGATATGGGAGTCTAATCTGAGGTGTGATATGGGGGTCTGATCTGAAAGGAAAGGGGGGATTTTTTGTACTGGCACACATTATAAGGGGGTATTTTTTGTACTGGCGCACATTGTAAGGGGGTATTTTTTGTACAGGCGCGTATTATAAGGAGTTATTTTTGTACTGGTGCACATTAAAAGGGGGGGGGGTCTACTGGAACAGATTATAAGGAGAATTACTACTGAAGAACTATGCAGAATTTGATTACTAGCATGGGCACAATGGGGGCATTATTACTATTGGGGGCACTGTTAACGCTAAGTGCACACTGGCAGATAATTATTTCTATTGGTGGGACTTTGCAGAGCACTATTACTGTGGTGAGCACAGTATCAGCTTAGCACAATTATTTTTGGGGGACATTATGTTTACACTATTAGTGTCAGGGACACTATTTGCTGGGCACAGTTATTTTTTAGGGCACTATGTGCCAATAATTGTTGAAGAGGGCACTATCTGTGTGGTATTAGTATTTTCAGGTGGACTGTTTCTGTAGTATAGTATTAAGGAGCACAGCGGACACAGTATTGGGGTGGCAGGATGGGGTGTTCAGAAGGTGGGAGGATGATGGAAAAGTAGGAAACTAAGATGTCTCTTTGTCAAACTCTGCAGAGACAAGAGATGGCTGAAACAAATCATCATGGTGGTCTGGTCTGAATGGAGAAGATAAGGAAAGAGAACTTCTAAATTAGAGGAAGCATCATTGAGTGTATGTGGCGCTGTATTATCCTGCAAAGGGCCTGCAATCTTAGTAAAGTGCTAAATAAATTGTCTATAGTATCCAACAAAGCCTAGAAATGTCTTCGCCTTGTAGATATTAATAGAGGCAGGATCATTTTTAACTGCAGCAATTTTATTGGGGTCAATGACAAATACTTGAGCGCTGATTACATGAAGTGTACCTTAGACTGCAATAAATGGCACTTTGATGGCTTTACATTGAGACCATGTTTTATGAGCATATCAAACTCTTTAGACAGGTATTTGTTGCACGTCTGTTCACTGTTAGCGACTGTATATCTATATATATGTGGGCTGGTTAATAATTATTGTGGATTTGTATCTAGGGCCATGTGTCAGTGTGGCAGTGTACATCCACCTCTGTTCTATGTGTACTGGTGGCAGATACTTGTGAGTGTGAACTGTACCACTGTGACTTGTATCTCTTCCCTGTCTGTGTCTGTATAGAGCAGTACTGTTTCAATGTTTGTTCACTGTGCACCATTGTGGATGTGTATCTAGACCATAAGTCGATGTGGCAGTGCACATTCACTTCTGTTGTTTGCGTACTGGCAGTGGATTACTTGTGGGTGTGAATAGCTCTGTTGTGATGTGTCTCACCATTCTGGTTCTGAAGGGGTTAATTCCCCAGTCTGTGTCTGAATTTTCCCCTGTCCATGTGCTTGTGAGTTCTACTATTTAGTTCTTGAGCTTTGTCTGTTTGGGTTATGTCCGTCTGAAGTGTGTGGCCAGACCCTGGCTGTGAAACAATGTCTGCTCCTGTGCAACAATGGTTGCTTCTGAGTCTCAAAGCCTATCCCTGAAGCCTGTTCTTGAAGTCCAAGCCTGTTTCCTAAGGTCTGTTATTGATGTCTGTTCCTGTATCCTAAAGCTTGTTCTTGAAGCTTGGTTCCTGAAGTCTTGCCTTGTATCTGTCTGTTCCTGCCTAGTATGTCTGGGTTCCAGAAGTCATTACCATGTCTGCTTGCTGTTTCTGGTATATTTGAGTTCCAAAAGTTCTGTTATGTGTGCACTGGTCCCGAAGTTATTACTGTTTGCACTGATCTCCATATGTTTGGGTTCCACAACCCTTGATCCAAGTTTGAATAAGCTATAAGCTAAGTCTATGTCTACGTTTGCCTGGGTTCCAGAAGTCTTGGTCCAAGTCTGAACAAGTCCATTTCTCTGTATGTTCTGTCCTGTAGGTCAGCTGCCAGATCGATTACACCCTTGCAGTGTTTTCCAGTATTGGGCACAGTGGTTCCACAAAATCTGTAACAGTATTGTAAATGGTCTTCGTACATTTTGGAGTATATGATGACGTCATTCAGATATAACAGCACAGTCTCAAAGTTTTTGTGGCCTAAGCATTACTCCATGAGATGGTGGAAGGTGGCTGATACATTTCACAGGCCAAACTATGTGGCAAATATGGTCTTTTCCAGTCCTCAGGAGCTATAGGCACCTGCCAGCACTGATCACTTAGATCTAAAGTGGAAAAGAATTCTGCGGAGCCCAGGACTTTTAGGAATTCCTGTATTCTAGGCAAGGGGTATGCATCCTTATGGGTGGTGGTATAGGCCTGTATTTCTTTAATGGGTAGGTGGTACCAAGTATGGATGTTGTGTTGGATCAACTACAACCTTCAGGACTCCCTCTTTCCACTCAGCAGGGGTATTTTGATCCCCAGTGTGTTTTCACAAGGAAACCTCTGGACAGATTTAGTAGACTAAGTGGTTCGACAATTGCACTGGACAATATCACTATTTCAAATATACATTAATTTAGGAACAGTCTGGTATTTGTTCAACTGAGCAGGCTGGTCACTAATGTTTAGCATGTGGACCTGCACATGCCACACTTCACAAGTAAGCTTTCCCACACTGTCCTATGCATGCTTTACACCACAGTAATGTCTCAGAGTGAGGCTGTAACCATATGGGTTTAGCATCAGTCATCCTCACATTTCCAATCTCACCCTCTAATCAGTAAAATTTTTATGCCCTCGGAGCAGGGGCGTAGCTATAAGGGGTGCTGAGGTAGCAGTCGCTACCAGGCCCAGGACCCTGAGGGGGCCCAAAGACCCTTGTGACTCATAAGAAGACATTGATATTATAGAAAGTGTATGCTGATCAAGTTGCACCTCTGGCTGGAGGGAAGGGATTAGGTGAAGAATTTGGCATGGGGGTAGGGGGTGCTGTTTAAATTTTTGCCTCAGGCTGCAGGAGGGCTATGTGCTCCCCTGCCCCTGGCCACAAAGCACTGATGGAAGTGGGTCCAAGCTGAACTCTTGCATCAGGGCCCATGAGCCTTTAGCTACGCCCCTGCCTCGGAGTGACCTCAGTGTATGCTATAAAACTTTCAGGACAGACAAAGGGGCTTCAATTCATGATGAAGTATACACATCTATTCCCCAACAAAATTTGGCAGAATATTCATAACCAGTACTACTGCGGAAAAGCCCTCATGATGGACATGCACTACCAGGGGCTGATTGGGAACTTAAAGTGGTCCTGGAAAAAAATACTAAAAGTTGCCCAGTTTTGTAGTTGGGTGTAGTTGGAAGGCAGGGCCAGCAATACCATATTGTGGCACATTATGCCACCCCCAACAGAGCCAAATACCACAGTCCATCACAAAATACTGCCGCTAAAAGCACAAAATATATCCCCAACAACTTCCACTGGCCAGCCGTGAGGAGGGCCCAAGCGGCCCTCTGGGCATCAGCCCCTGTAAGGTCTATGGCCAACCCGCCCCTGTGCACATATTAACTGTTACCAATTTGCACAGTGGGTTCCCAATATCCCAGGACACTATGGGCTGGCCATTGCTGGCAATCATATTTATCTTAGGCTACATTCACACGACCATAGTGTTTTGCGGATGCCGGCACGTGTGCATTCCCCAATTTGCGGACTGTACATGGCCGCCTCTACCATAGAAAATACCTATTTTTGGACACTTGTCTATTTTTTTTTGTGGGAATGGAACTTCGGATGCGAACAGCACGCGGTGTGCTGTCCACATCTTTTGAAGCCCAATTGAAACGAATGCGGAACGGATGTGGACTCATGCGGATTCATGCGGTCGTGTGAATGTAGCTTTACTCTAAGTTGGTTGGATGAACTGGTTTAGATCCCAATGCTGCAGATAGAATGGCATTTTCATAGTAGTCACTTGTGACCCAGTGTCTACTACAGAAAGAAATGATGCACCGTTAATTTTGCCAGTAATCAGAACACATTCACCAATATATGCAGAAAAATTTGGACACAAGGATTCTCCCTTAGAGGGTTGGTCCATTGTCCCAGGAGATGTTAGTGTTAAAATGCCTTCACTCACGCTTTAGATGACCAGCTTTTTTACACTTACGACATATAGGTCGGGAATTGGCATTAAACTGGTGTGTAAGCAATCAATCATAATTTCTAGCGTTAGTATTAGGACCATACTACGGTCTGTCTCTATGATACCAAGTATCTCTATAAAGCCCTGTACCTCTTTTTGTAACACTTCACCATTTTTGGCAAGCTGTAAGACCAACTCTTTCAAGTCAACATCAGTATTATCATCACATTTCTTAACGTTAGACTCTACAGGTTTACATTTGTGTTTTGACACAATAGCAGAATTACAACCTGGGTCTGGATCAGAACCCATTACTTTTATAGCAGGCTCTTTAAAGTCGAGGAATGGCATAGCAGGGTGTTGTAAAGCAAGAAACTGGGTATTTATGGCAGCTAGTCTGGCACCCTCTAGAAATTGTTCTTTTAGAGTGCGGTCTGGGTTAAGAACCGCATGTGGACATGTGCTCAATGGCACACAGAGCTTCCTGGAGATATACAGCAAAATCTTGGACGTTTTCATCCATCATTTGTTTGCGGCCAAAGAAATGCATTTTTAACTCCTGTACAAAATATGACAGTATGCTTCTCAGAGCTGGGCCATGACTTAACCTCCTTGAGGGCTGCTCCCTTCAATTGACTTATCAACATGCCAACTTTCTGTTCATCATTAAAGGGAGTCATCTTGTAAATGGTGCTCATTCAATTCATAAAGTATTTAAGGCCTGCAGACTCTCATCCGTATTTTGGCAACCATGGTGTGTCAAAAAAGTAAGGTATCGACAAGTGTATGGTTGGGTCAGTGCCAGATACCCCACGACTAGCAGGCATAATGATGGTACAATAAGGTGGTAACACAGCTCCCCACTAGCATTTCTCTAGCTAGTAATGCAGTAATACTGTCACACTAGCACAAACAGCTGCTTGCGGCAGGCCCCATAAGGGGAACACTTACAGTTGTAGATGCTCTTATGTGGAGGGATCATCTCAGATGTGGGCTGAGGCATTTTGCTAGTTGCCACTGGCTGCCTTGATTGTATCCTGTTTGTGACGCCAAATTGCACTGGCCTGGTTTGAGGTGGCCCCCAGTGCTACACTGCGTTCCCCGGGCACCATTCACTCTAATGGGGGCTGGCCGCGGATCCGGACGCAGCACGGCAACCCCTGCCGAGAGGCGGCCGGAACGAAAATACAATTACAGTGAATGGGGCCAGAGCGTAGTTTCGGCCCCACATGTGCACCTGCAGCAGCACGGATCCAGTGGGCTGTTCACCAACCAGCCTGCCGGAGCCCCATGCCGCAGGTGTGAAAGGGGCCTAAAATGTAGTGCACGGTAACCCTTCAAAGTGCAATGAAGCAGGGAGTTGGGGCAAATGTCCACAAACATCCAGACTCTAAAGTACTTTTGCTCCAGGGCGGCACTACAGCAGCAGTATTGTGAAGCCAGCTGACTCAGCGGGTTAGAGCCAGTTACTGGTATCTAGTACTCAGATTTAGAGTGTAAGGTAACACAGCACTGTAGAAGCTCTGTTAATCCTTCTCTGCTTTTCCACAGCCGAACATTCAGCTGCCTACCCTTCGTGGCTTTGAAAGCTCTGCCACCCTTGATCACAATCTCTGGTGGTGAGCTATATCATGTTAGACATACACTATCAGTCTTTGAGAGCATTGGGTGCTTCATGCAAGTCCACTTCCACTAATTCCCAATATGGTATTCACTGGGCTGTTAGCCAACTTTTTGCTCTATTTATGTGATTGTAATCATCATATTATGAAGCAGTGACCCCTGAAAATGGAGCAGAAAGAATTTCACACCCGTCTTGTTGCTCATAGCATTTCAATTACATCACCATGTCCAGGCAGTAACATTTCGGTGTGGACATTGCTTGTTGGATTACTGTCATACAACCGCCTACTGTTGCAGTGGCAGCTCATGGCTGTTCTGCTTAGTCACTCTGGTGTTCCTGGTGGCATGGACCCACCTCTCCCCCTCTGCCTGTATAGTGGCAGCACCCTAAGGCCAGACACACATGAGTGAGTTCAATGCGATAAACTTGCAGTGTGTGTCAGTGAGAGGTCCCATTCTGACCTCTGCTCCTCTCACGGGATCGCACAGCATTATAATGATTTATAATGCTGTATTACCATGAAAGTCCTGAAATCTACTGAATTACACTGACATAATACAGTCAATGTAAAACAATGGATTCAAGGACTATCAGGGTCACACAGCATTATAAATCATTTTAAGGTCAGAATGGAACCTTACACTGACACACGCTGCAAGTTCCTCTCATTGAACTCACTCGTGTGTGTCTGGCCTAATGGTACATGTAACAGTAATGTACACTAGTTTTGGTACAGATTTTCCAGGCAGATGTTCATGCGGATTTTACTGTTTTTCTATAAAAAAAAAAACAAACTACAAAATGCGCAAGATTTGGGGCACATAGGCTCCAAATCTCACCCTTTGCAATGCAAAGGATGAAATCTGCACCTGAATATCAGCACAAACAATTGACATGTTGTGGATTTCCATACCACAGGTCAATTCCCACCCCATACATGAGATTATGAAAATCTTATCCACTTAGCTGCTACTGCATTATGCTACAGATTTTTCACATGGAAAATCTGCAGCATATTACAGTACCAGCAAAGTGGATACGATTTTACAAAACACCATGCATACTCTGCGGGAATGTGTATAATACTGTAGCATCATAATTGTAATTATATTTGCTGTAAAAAGTTATTTTATTCAATAAAGTCATGGGCATACATAAATGAGGACTTTTGGAGCATGTGCTGGAGTGCAGCGTGAGGCGACAAACCACTTGGTCAGAATATTTAGATACAGCGCTAGGGTGATGGACTGAAGTTTTATGAAAGTCTACCTACAACTCTGATAAAGTAAATGGTAAATGTAACACTAGGCTAGGAAACATATCAGTGTATTGTTGTTTTGTGAACCCTAATCCACATGTAAGGTTGCCCATTCACATTATACTAGTATCTGCATGTTCTGCTGACAACTGACCATAGATGTGGATGAGGTTGGGGGGGGGGGGATGCTCCTGGCTGTCCCCCAGTTCTAGACATTGATTGAAGCAATAATGGAGTATGTTGGCTATCAGCCTTTGTAGTCATTTTGCTCTGTTGGGAGATAAGCCTCCATAAGAAGTGTTTGGGAGTGGCTTGTCTCCTTCTTCCCATTGAAGTACACATGCACACGTGGCTGGAGGGAAATCAGTAGAGTCAATCTTTGACAAATTAGGGGTTGTTCACATATCAGTTATTTGATCAGTTATTTCCATCAGTTATTGAGAGTCAAAACCAGGTGTGGGTCAAAAACAGCAAACAGGTGTAGATCTTTTCATTATACCTGATCTCTGTTTAGTGTCCACTCCTGGTTTTGCCTGACAATAACTGATGGAAATAACTGATCAAATAACTGATATGTGAACAACCCCTAACTAACAAATTATACATTTTACACGGTGGTGTCCAGGCTTAGGGAGGTTCCGATGCAAAAAACTGGACAGGTACATTAGAATGTGCAGTCTAAAAGTAATCAGAAGGCTTCATTAACCCTTACAGTACCGGCGCCGTACATGTACGGCGCTGGTACGATGCGGGCACATGGCGCCCGCTCGCGGGTGCGGCGGGCGTCATGGCCGGCAAGTCTCTGCTGTTTCTAACAGCAGAGACTTGCCGCTACCTACTGTACCGGCGGCGTCTTCCGGGGTGACTAGATGCCGTGATCACACGTGATCACGGCATCTAGTTGCGTCTAAACCCGGAAGCATTCGCTTCCGGGTGGTGTACAGACACCCGTGTGGCCAATCGGGGTGTCTGTACACCATATGAAAACTGTAATCCTCGCTGGTGAGGATTACAGTTTTCAAAGTGCAATTCTTATTCTGGCCACTAGATGGCAGGCCAGGATAAGAAATGAGCAATTGATGGATTTAACTGCCTCTAGTAAATCCATGATTGCTCATAAAGAAAATTAAAAAGCCACAATATATAAGCTCATATTTGAGCATTCAAATAGTAAAAAAAAATAAAAAAAAAATGTTAAAAAATATATAAAAATAAAAAAGATATAAAAGTTCAAATCACCCCCCTTTCCGTATAAGTAAAAAAATAAATACCTAAATAACACTAAATATAGACATCATGGGTATCACCGTGACCGAAAACGCCCGTACTTTTAAAATATATAAAAAAAATCCAATACGGCGAATTGTGTGGCGGAAAAAAGCGTCCAAATGGCGATTTGCCGTTTTTTGTCGCTTTTTTTTTCTAAAAAAAAATTAAATAAAAAGTGATCAAAAAGTCATACACACCCCAGAATGGTATTAATAAAATCTTCAGATTGTCCCGCAAAAAATGAGCCCCCATACAGCTCTGTACACATAAATACCAAAAAGTTATAGGGGTCAAGATATGACAAGGAAAAAAAAAAAAAAAGGGCAACTTTCTAATTTTTTTTCACTATCAAAACGCAGGAAAAACTATACATATTAGGTATTGCCGGATTCGTACTGACCAGTAGAATGAAAATAACGGGTCAGTTTTAATGCACATCGAACGCTGTAAATAAGAAACCCGTAGAACTGTAGCGGAATAGCGTTTTTTTTGCAATTTCACCTGATTTGGATTTTTTTTCCCGCTTCCCACTACACCATATGCAATATTAAATGGTGGCGTTGGAAAGTACAACTTGTCCCGCAAAAAACAAGCCCTCATACAGCTATGTGAACAGAAAAATAAAAGAGTTATGGCTGTTTGAAGGCAGGGAGCGCAAAACGAAAATGCATGACCGAAAAAACCTCCGGTACTGAAAGGGATAAAGGAGTTGTCCTGTTGTTGTTTTTTTGTTTGTTTTTTTAAGTTCCTCCCCAAGCCTCTGGTACCTATTGAAAAATTCCTACTCAGCTTCTCCTCACTGCTCTGTTCTGGCTCCCGGGCATTCTTCATTGGACTACTGCCTGGATGGGGTCACATGTGCTGCTGCAACCAATGACTAGCCTCAGCAGTGATGTGTCTCAAAATGACACAGGACCCAGCTTTGATGTTCTGCTAGACATTGTCTGCAATGGTGCACGTGGTCTTGTTTGTGTGGAACTTGACATATTAGGACCAGAAGTGCAGTAAAGATACCCCAGGAGCCAGGGAACTGAAACAGAGTAGCATGCAGCAGGTGACTATGGATTTCTATGGATGTACCGCTGGATGTGGAGGCCATCTGCAACAGTTATACTCCGGATAGGTTATCAATATCTGATTGGTGGAGTCTGACAAACTGCACCACTGCCAATCAGCACTGGCACCGGAACGTCAGCACTGGAATTGCACCTCTGTCCATTGTGCAGTGGACAGAGCAGATACCTGCAGTGAAAGGGAGCAGTGCTAGAGTTACCTGCTCTGTTCACTACACAATGAACAAAGCTGTAGTTCCAGTGCTGACTTCCAGTGCCGGATCTACTGCAGAACAGCTTATTCACAGGGATGCAGGTTGGTGGACCCCCATCAATCAGATATTGATGGCTGAAGATAGGCCATCATTATTAAAGAACCAGGTTGTCCATCACTACAAAACTGCTGAATGATTGTCAATGCGTTTGATGTGGGACAGGCTGGTTTCTTGATGATTGGATTCCCAGACATATTTAATATGTCTACTGGGCCAAACGTTGAACACTAGACTTCTGCCACAGATGGCGTATGTCTCTTGGCTTTGTATTTCTAAATGGACGAATAGAAAAGATATAGAGGGTTTTGGGGAAGAATAGACCGGTACAAGTTGACCTACTCTCTAATTTACAAAATGCATTTGGTCTAAATTATTCTTTTAAGAACACCTGTAAAGTAAAGCCCACAGAAAAAAGGGGAACAACCCTTACCAGCAAAAAATGAGGCTGAGACACTGAGGGTCATTTATCAAAAAACAGCATTTTACGCAGGCCTTGTCTTAAATTAGGCCCATCCTCCACCAGTCTGTCCGCCTAGATTGAAATCTACTCCAGCCGCTGAATGGAGTAGATTTTAATGTTCATTTATGCCAGGAAGCTGGCATAAATAATAGTGAATTTGCCGGGGCTGATGGCCCAGCTTTCGCCATGCCCCCACCCCGTGTTTAAGTGTTTAAGGCGGCGTAAAAAAAAACATGTGCACCTAAATTTAGGTTCATGGACATTTCAAAAGTTACACAACTGGGACAGCGGGGATCAGTGCGATCCCAAAACGCATTATTTTGCACCAATAAAATAATCTTCTGAAATTCAAAATTGAGTCTTCTTTTCTGCAGAGCACTTCCAGTAGATCACCGTCTTTCTTCTTGGTACAATCACTGATGGAAACCACTGATCAGACACTGACCAAACACTGACTGTGTGAAAGTGGCCTTAGTAGATAAGATGTTAAACGCTTCAGTGAGATGTGTGGAGATAGTGAGGAGTTTTTTTTATTTGAGGCCTCTTTCACACTAGTGGCAGCATGGATCCGGCAGGTGAAGGGTGCCGCCGGATCTGTGCTGCCGCAGGTACATGTGTGGGGACGGAACCGCGCTCCGGCCCCACACATGTCACACAGTACATACACACAGACACATACATACTTAGACGCTCCCGGCAGCTCCGCGCCGCACAGTACAGGAGGAGGATGGCGCGTACATAGGACGATTCCCCACAGCGACCTCTGCTGGGCGCTGTGGGGAATCGTCCTATGTGCGCGCCGTCCTGCTCCTCCTGTGCTGTGAAGACCTGCCGGGAGCATGTAAGTATGTATGTGTATTTGTATGTGTATTTGTATGTGTATGTTTATGTGTATATCTGTATGTGTGTATGTATGTATGTGTGCAGGTGACGGATCCGTCATGAACTCCATTGAAAGTCAATGGAGGACGGATCCGTTTACCATTGTGTCACACCAAATGGATCCGTCCCCATTGACTTTCATTGGTGGTCATGACGGATCTGTCTTGGTGCGGATGCCTGGACCGGAGAGCAAACCGCAGCATGCTGTGGTTTGCTCTCCGGTCTGAAGACGGAACAGAATGCTTTTAGGAGCATTCCTTTGTCTTCAGTTCAGTTTTGTCCCCATTAACAATGAATGGGGACAAAACTGAAGCGTTTTATTCCGGTATTGAGCCCCTATGACGGAACTCAATACCGGAATTAAAAAACGCTAGTGTGAAAGTAGCTTAAAGCAAACAACTCTGGAAGTCCCAACTTAAGACTGGATATGTGTGCAAGTGCTATTACTTCAAGGAGGAGCAGCAGAAGCTTATAGTACTGAGGATCAACACTATAATGAAGCTTATGGTACTGGAGGACAGACAGTTTGGGACATTTAAGCCTCATTCACACATCTGTGTCTGTGATTAAATCTCTGAAGTAGTAGTCATTGATGCCTCAATGAAGATGTCCGTGAAGCATTCGTGTAGAGTCAGTTTGTCCATTTTTTGCTGTCCGTGCGTCATCTTTGTTTCACTGATGCTGATCAGCTGAAAAATAATTTTCTAAGCAAAACTCACAGAGACAAAAGGATAAAAAACATCCTGCATGATGTGATAATGACTGCGGATGTCAGTGGCTATACATATCAAAGTAAATCACAGAAAAGGGGGTTCTAGTGCACAAAAATGGATGCAAACAATATATACTGTATAAACTAAGACCTCATTCTGATATGATAAAATCTGAGACTCTTAGCCAATATATTTTGATCAAAACACATCTGTGCCCACCTACCCAGCGTCACGGTGGTCTCAGGTCAGGCAGGTCCTACGCTAAACCTAACTATGCCGTTGGGCATCTATATCTAGGAGCGTGGACGCTGCACATATAGGCGTGTTGCTCCTAGTGACCTCTATGTGCATACAGCAACCAATGAGAGGAGGAGCAAACATGTACCTGAGGGAGTGGCACCTTCAGGTCTGAATGCGCTCTTAGCTTATCTTGAGTAGCATTCTTGTGCACTTTTGCTCTTCCTATCAAATTGAGCGTCCTGATTGCGTGGTACATATATATGTGTGTTTGCTCCTCCTCTCATTGGTTGCTGTATGCACATAGAGGTCACTAGGAGCAACACGCCTATATGTGCAGCGTCCACGCTCCTAGATATAGATGCCCAACGGCATAGTTAGGTTTAGCGTAGGACCTGCCTGACCTGAGACCACCGTGACGCTGGGTAGGTGGGCACAGATGTGTTTTGATCAAAATATATTGGCTAACAGTCTCAGATTTTATCATATCAGAATGAGGTCTTAGTTTATACAGTATATATTGTTTGCATCCATTTTTGTGCACTAGAACCCCCTTTTCTGTGATTTACTTTGAAAAATAATTTTCAAAGCATCTCTTCCTAATGATGAAACACAGGTGGCATCCGTGTTGTATCCGTGGTTTTCACGGACCCATAGACTATAATGGGTGTGATGGATCCGTGAACACAGACAAAATAGAGCATGCATCTGTACTAAAAACACAGACCCACAGACCGTGCTAAAACACTAATGTCTGTATACACACATTAAAATTAATGGGGACGAGTGCTTTCTGTGGAGAACATGTACAGTACACATCCGTGGAAGACTTGTATGTGAATGAGGCATATGTAACATGATGACTCCAGATTCTTATCAAATATATTGACTGTCAGTTTTGTTTTATGAACTCCCTGTTCTTTATGACCACAGAATGGGGCATCATCGCCTTAGACTAGGGAAATGAGTAGATCCAAACCAAGTACCTACTTTTTCCACTGAAACATACTTTTAATGGAAACTAATACAAGTTATGCTTTATTATTCCCCCAATAATTTTCTATATGAGTGTATAAACTCTACCCTAATGAGAGATGTTGGGGAGAAAGAAGGATTGGTCAACACTCCCAGTCCTTTGTGCCTGCAGGAGATAAGCTGTTGCCAGAGGATTATGTCAGTGGCTTATTCCCCTTTTCTCAATGAAAACACAGGCACAAACAGCTGAATATACAATTTTAATTTTCCAATTTTGCCCAATTAAAATTTAATATGTACCAATCATTTTATTTGTTTTGTAGAAGTTAACACCAAATTACAGAAAACTCGCTGCTCATCCATATACATGAATATAACAATCTCATTGGCCTGTGGGAGATGCTGTAGAGAATGCAAAGCATATGGACTTATATGGATCCCATTGATTATAAGGAAATAGTTAATATACCTAGGTGAAACTTCCCTGTATATACAAGTAATAGTTTGTCAAGTGTCCACATAGCAATGTATTTACAGTACTAGCATTGTCCACACAATAGATGCAACAAATGTTGGGAACAATAGTAACTAAGGAATGGAAGGAGAAGTCTAAGTATAAATAGCATAAAGATCTCCAGCAGGCTGTTCTGGATCCAGATAGCTCTTGCAGGCTGTTCTGGATCCAGAGAGCTCCGGCAGGCTGTTCTAGATCCACAGAGGTCTGGCAGACTAATCTGGATCCAGAGAGCTCTGGCAGGCTGTTCTGGATCCAGAGAGCTCCTGTGGGCTGTTCTGGATCTTAGAGAGCTCTTGCAGGCTGTTCTAGATCCAGAGAGCTCCTGCAGGCTGTTCTGGATCCAGAGAGCTCCTGCAGGCTGTTCTGGATCCAGAGAGCTCCTGTAGGCTGTTCTGGATCCACAGAGCTCCTGCAGGCTGTTCTGGATCCACAGAGCTCCTGCAGGCTGTTCTGGATCCAGAGAGATCGTGCAGGCTGTTTCAGACCCAGAGAGCTCCGGCAGGCTGTTCCAGATTCAGAGAGCACTGGCAGGCTGTTCTCTGCCAGAACAGCCTGCCAGAAATCTTAACACTGATGTGAAAGAGGCCTTGCTTTATCACTTTGCATATTATACAGAGAGATAATTCCATTTTTGAGTGATAAGTGTTGAGTTACACGTGCAAGTATTGTATATTGTAGGTCACTCACTGGTTAGTACTACAGCTTTGTAGTATTAGGACAGTGGATTCTCAGAAGTCATGTTTCAAGGATCAGACACTGACTTACAGGGTAACCACCTATAGATGGCACTAGAGAGACAGTTTTCCTCCTTCTGGAAGAGACCTATTTTGCATATCATTCCCAGGGAGCATTGCCCTATAGACTCCCTACCAGCTGGATGTAACTGGCAGTTTATGCATAGCTGTGATTTCCTGCCACACGTCAATAGTATACTTACAGTATAAACTTTTTACCTTCCTATGACATTAGCTGTAGCAAATGTGCGTGAGCTACAATAGCTGAAGCGGAAAGAAAGTTCCACTAAAGGCAGGGTGCAGTATATGTATGTTGGTATTATTCACTGTATATAATAAATCTACCTGGATTAAAACATGCTCATTACAGTCCAATATGTGGTTGTTTTTTATCTTGTAGAAGTCATAATGGACAAAATAATTAATACACATCATACCTATGGTGCTGTCCCAAAGGTTTCCATCCAAGACATGGATGAAGAGATCAACAGAATGGAAAGTGGTGAAACCAGGTACAGCATGTGTCAGTCCAGTGGAGGTAGTCTCTGACTATATCATTCAGGATGAAAACAATGCAATGTATAATACAGTATTAATATATGTTACTTACCTATCCCTATTTCCTATCATTTAAAGAAAACCTGTCATACTGCCTTGTAGGGTTGACCCTGCTGATTAAAATGTTGCTTGTCTTGTGAAAATCATTTGCTGTGTTTCCAAGAAAAAAAGGTTTTTCTTCTGCTATACAAATTAGCAGGGCGTAACTAAAGGCTCATGGGCCCTGGTGCAAGAGTTCAGCTTGGTTCCCCCTTCCCTCAGTGCTCTGTGGCCAGAGGCCGGGAAGCACATAGCCTTACTGCTGCCTGAGGCAAAAATTGAAACGGCACCCCACATACCAAATTCTTGACCTTACCCCTTCCCTCCATCCAGAGGTGTAACTTGACCAGCATGCACTTTCTATAATACTGGTTTCTTCTTATGTGACACATAAACCAACTGGTGGGGCTTAGCCCCTCAGTGCACCTCAGTTCCTCAGCTTCCAATGCTGGTCACGCCTCTTGGTTCACTACAGTCCTCATTTGCATAGAGAATACATAATTTTCTTCTCAGGATTTTTCACAAGATAGGTCTCATTTTAATCAGCAGGATCAGCCCTACTGGTGTAATTGTTGATCCTGCTATTATTTGCTCTTTAAAGCCCCCATAAACCATGTAAAATAACAATCTTATTTTAATAAGATAGAGACATTTGCTAAATATTTATCCATTATATTGTACAGATATAAATATATGAATTTACTGTACCTTACATGAACAGTATATTTCTTGTTGATGACAGACTTCTAAGTAAGCATGAAGAGACTAATGGTACTGTACACCCAGAGGACAACATAAGATGCTACAGCATATTCTCAAGCAAGAACCGGGTACATGCTGTTACTGCATCACTACACCGGTAAGTACTTGTGCATGCCCGGGATTAATGAAAAAGGGTCTGCTCTTTTGTTCCAATAACAGCACTACATTCAGTCCCATGCATTTACATGGGGAAGGCCTGCAATATCAGACCCAGCCCATAGACAGATATTGTATGAAGCAGTTGCTGCATAAAAGCAAAAGCGGTCCCTTTAAATTGGACTAAGATACGGCAGGTTCTATTGACCAACTTTTGTGAAAGGGAGTCTGCATAGGAACCTGTAACTCTGCTAACTAACCAGCAGAGGGAGTATGTCTTATATAAAAGTCCTAGGCGACGCATAGAATAGGGCTAGGTACATAAACCCAGATTAAGTCATGGCCCAGAAGAAGATGGATGGGAACTGATTAGCCCTTTTCAGGTTACTTACTAGCCTTGACAAAAGATGAATAGTTCCACTTTAAATTATAGGTGTTATCTCATGATTAATGCAAAAAATGAAAATCAGACATCATATAGGACATGACAATTTCTTTCTAACAAAGCTAGAACCACCCCTGTACCTCACATGGATCCAGAGATTTCCTCATTCATTGCTAATTGCTCTGGTAGATTTATTTCAAGCTGGTAGCTCAAGGTAAGTGTCATTTCTGCTGCAGCCCAGGGGGAGTGTCCTTTTCTCCCTATCACATCTCAGGGGGCAGTTGGAGGATGACACTGAGCATGTGTGGCCTTCTCAGTGCACAGGACAAAGAAAAAAGAAAAAGGACAAAGAGCAGTCGCTATACAGATACATTTTATATGGCTATACAACATTTTTAATTAAATGCAATTAGAAACATATTCAGATCCAGGCTTAAAAAATGTAGAATATTTTTGTGGGACAACCCATTTAGTTAAAATAAATGGAATCCGTCAACAGGAAATTAACTGTTAAACCAGGAACAATGCCCTGTAGTACTAGCTCAGCTGCATATAATATCTTTTATTTAGCAATCTGTTGCATCATTCTGTAGAAAAAGAACTTCTTATCCATATGCAAATGAGCAGTTAAGTGCACTGAGGGCAGCCCCAATATTGTTGTCTCTGCCAGCCCCACCATCTCCATCTTGATTGGCCAGGACAGGTACAGTGCCTTGTGAAAGTATTCGGCCCCTTGGAACTTTTCAACCTTTGCCACATTTCAGGCTTCAAACAAAAAGATATAACATTTTAAATTTTTGGTGAAGAATCAAAAACAAGTGGGTCACAGTTGTGAAGGGGAACGAAATTTATTGGATCATTTAAACTTTTTTTGTAATAATAAAACTGAAAAGTGGGGCATGCAAAATTATTCAGCCCCCTTGCATTAATACTTTGTTGCTCCACCTTTTGCTGCGATTACAGCTGCAAGTCGCTTGGGGTATGTCTCTATCAGTTTTGCACATCTAGAGACTGAAATTCTTGCCCATTCTTCCTTGCAAAACAGCTCGAGCTCTTTGAGGTTGGATAGAGAGCGTTTGTGAACAGCAGTTTTCAGCTCTTTCCACATATTCTCAATTGGATTCAGGTCTGGACTTTGACTTGGCCATTCTAAGACCTGGATACGTTTATTTTTGAACCACTCCATTGTAGATTTTGCTTTATGTTTGGGATCATTGTCTTGTTGGAAGATAAATCTCCGTCCTAGTCTCAGGTCTTTTGTAGACTCCAACAGGTTTTCATCCAGAATGGTCCTGTATTTGACTCCATCCATCTTCCCATCAATTTTAACCATCTTCCCTGTCCCTGCTGATGAAAAGCAGGCCCAAACCATGATGCTGCCACCACCATGTCTGACAGTGGGGATGGTGTGTTCAGGGTGATGAGCTGTGTTGCTTTTACGCCAAACATATCGTTTTGCATTGTTTCCAAAAAGTTGGATTTTGGTTTCATCTGACCAGAGCACCTTCTTCCACATGTTTGGTGTGTCTCCCAGGTGGCTTGTGACAAACTGTAAACGAGACTTTTTATGGATATTTTTGAGAAATGGCTTTCTTCTTGCCACTCTTCCATAAAGGCCAGATTTGTGAAGCGTTCGACTGATTGTTGTCCTATGGACAGACTCTCCCACCTCAGCTGTAGATCTCTGCAGTTCATCCAGAGTGATCATGGGCCTCTTGGCTGCATCTCTGATCAGTCTTCTCCTTGTTTGAGATGAAAGTTTAGAGGGACGGCCGGGTCTTGGTAGATTTGCGGTGGTCTGATACTCCTTCCATTTCAATATGATCGCTTGCACAGTGCTCCTTGGGATGTTTAAAGCTTGGGAAATCTTTTGGTATTCTAATTCGGCTTTAAACTTCTCCACAACAGTATCACGGACCTCCCTGGTGTCTTCCTTGGTCTTCATGATGTTCTCTGTCCTTTAAACAGAACCCTGAGACTATCACAGAGCAGGTGCATTTATACAGAGACTTGATTACACACAGGTGGATTCTATTTCTCTTCATCAGTCATTTAGGACAACATTGGATCATTCAGAGATCCTCAATGAACTTCTGGAGTGAGTTTTCTGAACTGAAAGTAAATGGGCCGAATAATTTTACTCACCCCACTTTTCAGTTTTATTATTACAAAAAAGTTTAAATGATCCAATAAATTTTGTTCCACTTCACAATTGTGACCCACTTGTTGTTGATTCTTCACCAAAAATGTAAAATGTTATATCTTTTTGTTTGAAGCCTGAAATGTGGCAAAAGGTTGAAAAGTTCCAGGGGGCCGAATACTTTCGCAAGGCACTGTGCCTGTATAGTCATCTTGCCTGGTTTTGTCAATCAAGAAGAAGAGGGAGGAGCTGGCAGAGGAAGCATAAGGAACAAGGGTGCACAAAGTGGCTTGAGCCAACTCTCGGTGCTCTTAAAGGGATTGTCCCATCTGGAAATCATGGCATATTGATAGGAAGTGTACTAAAGGTGTGGGTTCTCACTATCTCAAGAATGGGCCCCTGCTGTGAATAGAGAGCATGTTGAGCATGCGCAGCTTCCTCCTTCAATGCTATGGTTCAGCTATTTTTGAAAGTCCCATAGTGGTGAATGGAGAGGACACTGCACATGTGCGGCATGCTGTCCTTTTACAATGTGGCTGTCCAACAAGACACTGTGCCTGGCTAAACATTGAATTTTCTGGTGACAGACTCCCTTTAATAAAATTCTAACCCTATTGCATATATTTGGTTAAAATGTTCTAACAGAGTATCTGAATTGTATTTTTCTACCTCAGAAAAAACATTTCTTATTTTCCCTAGTGAACAACATCTTCCTGGCACAGCCGCAGTCTGTAATACCAATAACAGCAACAATAAGGATGAGTAAGTGTTCAATGTGTGTACTACGACCAAAGGGTATTTCAATGAGAGTAAAGGTGGATTTACACTGCCCGATTTTCGGGCAGATTATCGGGAACTACTGTTCCTACAAACGTTCATTCTCAACAATCTGCCAGTCTAAAGGTGCCACTGATCACCTGATGAACGAGTGAAAGACTCATTCATTGGGTGATCCTGTAGTTCATGCAGGCGCATTAATCATCTTTTCTGGGCAGCAGAACAAGGATCTGCTGCCCAGAAAGAGTGCAGCTGTGTGAGGACGAGGATTCGCAAGTCACTGAATGAGCAGCTGACTGTAACATCGTGTGGTGTAAACCTGTCTTTAGGGATGGCATATTGCTATTGATCACTGAGAGTCTGATGACCACGACCCCTATCATTCTTGAAATGAAGAAGCTGCAGTGCTTGTTAAAGGGGTGCAGCTATAACCCCATTTTCACCCAGGCAGCCCCCCTAATATGAGCATTGGAGCATTTCATGGGGCCAAGGCTTTTTTAGGAGATCCAGTGACGTACCGGGGACAGCAAGGCTTCTGCTCAGTAGTGAGCCTGGCACTAATTGCTAGGGCAGCGTTAAAGCCCGCCCATCAGAGCCAGTGACATCATTGGCGACTCTGCTAAATGGAAGCCTCCGCCTAGTGGTGTTAAAAGCATAAACAATAAAGCCCTTGCCCTGCACAATCCAGCGCAGGGCAAGGGACAACATCAGAGCATGATACTCATATCAAGGGGGCCAGAGGGGTGAGAATGGGGATATGTCCATGTTCAGCTCTGAACCCAGACAACCCTTTTAACTGCTGCGTCTCCATCATAGTATTTCAATTTACTATGATGCTTACAGACCCCTTCTGTGTAAGGAACCAAAACACTGCTCCATTGACTTGAAAGTAGCTCTGCAGTACCCTGCATAGTGGGTTACCCACAGTGTGCAGGACACAGGAAGAGGTTCCTTCATTTTCCTGATTGTCAGAGGTCCCAGAGGTTGCACACCCAGTGTTCGCAATATTAAGTTATACACTACTAATGTACCCTAACATTACATAATTATAGTGTGCAGTTTCATCACTGCAGGAATTTATAATATAATTGTTTTTCTAAATCATTGTATTAGTGATTTTTGTGTTAACCCGCAGCATGAACCTGCTGAGCGCTGAACTTAAAGGGGGGGGACATTTATAGCATATATCGCAAGAGAAGGAGCCAGCATAATAGCATTCTATAAAATTATCTATCGCTATGAAGACGGTTCCTAGGAAGCAGAGCTGTATGCTGTCTAGTTACTTGCAGCCCACAGCACAACCCTCAGGACGATTTTGTGGGTTAACAGCAAAATTTGTCAACATAGTGATGTAGAGAAAGAATTATATTGCAATGATCTGCAGTATGATCTGTTTTTTTTTTTTTTTGGTAAACTGGATATATGCCTTAAAGGCTATGGACACCTTTGAGGGTATTTTTTCATTATTGCATTCTACTATTTTGGGTTAAAAAAACATTTTTTTAATTGTCTTTATTAAAAATTTCTTGTAGTACAGGGGTTGATTGAGATTGTATCTGCAGACTGTCAGTACTTCCAGTCTGTAGCCCTGTTCTTTCAACTCTTGACAGCTCATAAATACTCATTGCAGCTCAATTCTTGTCACACAGATATGGCTTATTGAAATAAACAGACATATTTGGTAAAGGTTTATATCTTTATTTATGGTGGAGTCTGGTTAAAAAAGTCATCGATGTGTGATCAGTGGAGGTCCTACTCCCAGAACCCCAACAAATCAGCAAAATGACAGGACCATGATACTGATAGAATCTCCTGAAGCTCATAAACACTAATTTAAGGCCAGTTTCACACTGGCGTTAAGCTGTTGTGGTAGGGGAACAGCCTTCCGGATCTCTACTACCGTTCGCACAAGCGCGCTGCCTGAAGTCCGCCTGGCTCCATTCACTATAATGGGGAGTGGTGGTGCTGCAGCTGCAGCCTAGCAAAAATGCTGAGAGGTGGCTGGAAGTGCCTGCTGGAACAGCTTAACACCAGTGTGAAACTGGCCTTAAATTAGTGTTTATGGACTTCAGGAAAACACAGATAAGGGATTCACATGAGCCATCAGATGATGGGATTCAATGTAAACATAGAGCCCTGCTGTTCTAGAATTACACAGATTACATCGTAATACTGGGAAAGTGGCTGACATATTCTTTATTTATTTATTTTTTTTAAAAAGACCAACTGAAAAAATGATTTGTAGCCCAAAAGAAAAAAAATGCAATAAGACAAAAAAAAAGGCTATGGACACCCGAAGGTGTCCATAGCCCTTTACTTTGAATTATGTGACAGAATTTATCACATTTCTTTTCTTTTTCAGGGAAGAAAAAAAGAAAAAGAAAAAAGAAAAAAAAGAGTATGTATAGAAATGACTTGCATTTATCAGTATGTAAAGAGCAGTGGGTGTGGACCCACTGTGCCAACTAACCAGTTTGACTTTGCAGTTCCCTGGCATTCACCCTTTGATCCATGTACAGGGATCTAGACTTCACCGCAGGGAACCAACCAGACCACTACCTCCTGGAGTAGTGCTGGTGTAGTTGACGGTTAACCTATGGCGATCAGAAACACAGTTGTGAAGTATCAAGGCAAAAACAGTCCAAAGTCAGGGGAGGCTGAGTTCTTGTGTATTCTAAATAGCAATTACTAGGTCGGGACAGAGTCCGTGCATAGTCCAGGTAACAGTTCCAAGGTTGGGACAGGTGACAAGGAGTAGAACTTGTAGACAGGCAGGGTATGGTACATGAGTAGTCAGACAAGAGATCACCTTCGCTGGTTATAAGAGACTAGAAAACCTCAAAGCTCAGACGAGGAGGTGGAAGCACAGCCCAGCTAAATAGGGAGGCTGCTCACCACTTAGTCATTAGCTGGATGGGGAGCAATGGGGAAGGATTAACTCCCTCAGTGCTGAAAGGAAGGTCCCAATACACACAGGGAGAGTGAAGCAATGCCCGTGCCTGCCCAAGACAGCAGGACTGCGGCGGACATAGGCCACCAGCCTAACACAGTAGATCAATATCTATATGATTTTTTATTTTCAGGCTTACATGACTGTGCATTGGGAATGGAACAAGGATAGCTTTAAGGTGGTCATACACATTATACATTACTGATGTCTCTGGGACCGGCTCACCATGTAATGTTTTAGAAATGCAGCTGACATTACTTTGTCATACTTAGGGAAACAATAATAAGGCATATTGAATTTCAGCATGCCCTATCCTTTGTTCTCTAGGAGGGTAAGCTGCTGCCAGACACCTCTCCCAATTGAGAACACATGCACACTGGGCTGAAACTACTGTGCATATAGCATGCATGTGGGGGAGTAGGGAGAAATAGCTCTTGGCCGAATGAGCGTTTGCAGACTACTAGTGAAAGTATATACCTACCTTTAGAATACTCTATATTATTTTACATGTCTTTTTGTTTAAATGTAGAAAATCTGATCATAAAAAGGAAAAGAAAAAAGACAAAGAAAAAAAGAAAGACAAAGAAAAAGGAGCAAAAGACAAAAAAGAAATAAAAGATGGTGGAAAAGACAAGGGAAAGGAGAAAGAAAAAGAGAAGGAAAAAGAAAAAACCGACAAGGAAAAAGACAAGGATAAGGACAAAGATAAAGATAAAGACAAGAAAGAGGAGTAAGTTGGGAGGTGTGACCAAGATATACAATACAGTGGGAGGCAAATGGTTTATGAACATTTGCACATTAATGTGATCAGTAGTGTTGAGCGAACATGCTCTGCCGAACACCGGGTGTACTTGAGCTCCATGCTCGAGTCCCCCGCACGCTAATTAATTAGCGTGCGGGGAGGGATGGCATTCAGTGTAATGCCAGTAGCCATCTTAGCTACTGGCATTACACTGATTGGCTGGGCGGGAACACGTCATCGGGTGCTATATAGCACCCGGTGACACGTGACCGGCCATTCTTAGTCAGGGAGAGCTGCCGCAAGGAGGGACAGAGAGTGTAGGGATAGAGCCGCGCTAGGCAGGGAAAGAATTTATTTAAAAAAAAAAAACAAATAAAAGCCCTTTTAAGGGCTAAGGGGGACACTTAGGGTCCTTTTTTTTTTATTTTGGGCACTTTTGTTTACTCCCATTGACTTTAATTATGCTCGGCAGAGCACTCGAGCACCCCCTAGTGCTCGGCCAGAGCACCGAGCATACGAGCACTTTAGTGCTCGATCATCACTAGTGATCAGTCATTACTCATGTAGAAGAATGAGGATATTTTTGCTTTACACCTTGCAGTTTAGAAAAGAGAAACTGTACAATATATACATATTATACATCTGATATATATATATATATATATATATATATATATATATATATATATATATATATCTCCCCTATACAAGACCTTAGATATTCTGAATTAATAAGGGAGTTCCTTATTTATAACCTCCATCAGCTGGAGTGGAGGACAACTGGAAAAAGCACTCTCATCTTGGAGGACCCCCCAAGCCTGTGCATTATACAGATAGCCTATTGATTTCATTAGACACTCTGTAATACTTTGTTTCTCCTGTGGTGGTATGGCTGGTAAATTAAACCCTTATTACCAGGTTCAACTGGGGATTTTAGCAGATCATGGGTGGTCCAGAGGACAGTACATTCATCCATTAACAAAAAGGGATTGTCCACCATGGGGAACCCCTTAGGGTTGTCTGCTATATAAAATCTATTCCATATACCTTAGGTTAATCCCCCACTCAGAAACCTCATCTATTAGCCAAAACACATAACAGCTATCAAGATCATTTCTTTATCATTCCGGAGGACGCAGCCTGTCTGTGCATTAAGTGGATGGCCCATCAATATGAATAAACACATGTAATGCTTTATTTGCCCTGTGGTGGCACTGCAGGATAGTTTAAAACATGTCCAGTTCCCTTACAGATTCCAGCAGCCAGGGAACCTTTGATCTGCTTATCATATGGGGATGTGTCTATCAGCAAAGATGGATTTTTCAAAAGGAAAACAGACCCTTAAAACATTGACGTTAGACATTTATTTATTACAAATGTTAGCCATTAGTTATAAGACTCGTTTTGTCTAGGGAGCAATCATTAGAAAAAATAAAATGGCTGCCGTCCTATTAGTACAGACAAAACTTGTCCTAATCACACAGGAGGAAATGTTACTTCAGGACACTGAGGTAAAGAGTTGCCTCATCCTCCTCTCCTACTTGTCAGGGATTATGAATGCAGATGATAAGATCTTCAACTGAATCTCTGTAGGAATGGAGTTCATGAGGAGACATGAAGTACAGAGAGGACAGACAGGACAGACTGTGGTAATGGAGACTGCATACAAGAGCTGCTTCTCATTACCCCCACCCTTCTCTCTGTACTTCATTCTCATGAACTCCATTCCTACAGAGATTCAAGTAAAGATCATATTAAACTGCATTCACAATCACAATCTCTGACAAGCAGAGCAGAGAGGAGGATGAAGCAGCTTTTTAGTTCAGTGTTATAAAGTAACTTGTTCTCCTATGTGATTAGGACGGGTTTTGTGTGTATTAATAGGACAGCGGCCATTTTATTTCTCATAATGATTGCTTCCCAGACAAAATGATCTAATATAACTAATGAAAGGTATTTGGGAATATATTTATAATAAGGTAATATTTAGGTACTTTCATTCTCTAAAATCCTGGAGAACCCCTTTAATATATTATCACTTCACATTTTCTATTTCCTCCCTCCAGGATAAAGAAAGAAATCTACGTCATTGATCCATCAAGCAACGTATATTATAACTGGCTCTTTTGTATTACGATGCCTGTAATGTACAACTGGACCATGATTATAGCAAGGTGATCATTTCCAGCTAAAACCATTCCATACATATTACATGCATAAGGCCTGATTCAGATGGCCATTGCGATTTTTGTCTACAGGGTGGGCCATTTATATGGATACACCTAAATAAAATGGGAATGGTTGGTGATATTAACTTCCTGGTTGTGGCACATTAGTATATGGGAGGGGGGAAACTTTTCAAAATGGGTGGTGACCATGCTGACCATTTTGAAATCGGCCATTTTGGATCCTTTAGTTTTTTCAATGGGAAGAGGGTCATGTGACACATCAAACGTATTGAGAATTTCACAAGAAAAACAATGGTGTGCTTGGTTTTAACATAACTTTATTCTTTCATGAGTTATTTACAAGTTTCTGACCACATTATGGGTGTCAGGTCCGAGCATTCCTAGATGAACAGTTTCCTGGAAAGTGGATTGGTCGTCGTGGGCCAGTTGAATGGCCCCCTAGGTCTCCCGATCTGACCCCTTTACACATTTATCTTTGGGGTCATCTGAAGGCAATTGTCTGTGTTGTGAAGATACGAGATGTGCAGCACCTGAAACTACAGATACTGGAAGCCTGTGCTAGCATTTCTTCTGCAATGTTGCGATCAGTGTGTGAAGAGTGGGAGAAGAAGGTTGCATTGACAATCCAACACAATGGGCAGAACTTTGAACACATGGGTCACCACCCATCTTGAAAAGTTCCCCCCCTCCCATATACTAATGTGCTACAAACAGTAAGTTAATATCGCCAGCCATTCCCATTTTATTAAGGTGCATCCATATAAATGGCCCACCCTGTACTTTTTTCCAGATTTACTCATTTGTTCATATTAATTTATTTGAGACCCACATTTACTATGAGAACAGAGCCCCATCTACCACAAATGGAGAGGTGGCCAAACATGCATGGCTTTCTCTCTTCACTGCTATGGTCTTCCAAAAATAGAGGAGTAAGGTGATGTGATGGTTCACGAGCCACTGTCAGTGGGGTCTGGTAGTGACTTATTCTGCTCTCCCTACTGGAATAAACAGGCATATTTGGTAAAGTTTTATATGTTTATTTATGGTGGAGTTGGGTAAAATAGGTCATCGATGTGTGATCAGTGGAGGTCCTACTCCCAGAACCCCACAATTAAAGAAAATGACAGGACCATGATACTCATTGGATGGGCTAAGCTTCAGTACTAGGCACAGTCACACACTCAGATGATCTGCTGGGCCTGGATAAACCTTATTATGGAAGCACAGCACTCCATAGAGTACAACAACCACTTTGCTCTGCTGACCATAATGGATCCTAGACGTTGGATCCCCACCAGTGACACATTGATTGGTCATCAATATATAAATGTCGGAAAGTCTCTTTAAGGATAGTCTATGAATTATTTCCCAGAAAACTCTTTTAACCGTGCTTGTGTTATTTGTCAAGTGGCTGATAATACAGACACAGTCTAACACAAACTGGACAATATGTAAAGGCTTGTAGCGTGTTTTGGTCACTGGCATTCTTCTTCCGGGCTGCTAGCCATTGGTTGCTTCATTAGGTGCCACTTTTTTACATTAACGGAGCTAATAAACACTATGGGGCACATTTATTAAGATAAGGCATTTTTGACGTCAGTCTTAATAAAGGTCCTGTGCTGGCGGTGTACCCGCCGAAGTACTGAAGAGGCACAGGCCTCTCTCCATAACTTCGGTGCCTCCATTGCCAGTTCTAAATGTAAGACCGCTTTTGAGCTGTCTTACATTTAGACCATTTTCTACTCCTAAAACAGGTGTTGAAAATGGTGAATGAGACAGACCTGCCGGACCGTCCCCTTCCCCACCCACAATTTTATACCTGCCATGAGCGGAGCGAAGTCGCAGATAGAGATATTTATTCTTTCTATGCATTATTGTTTGCCCACACAACAGGAAAATCTTATTTTTGTCACTGTGTATGTACTGTGTATGTACTTTTTTAGCCAGAAATATTTTATGAAAATATGGGATTTCATATAGCTTCTTCCATCTTGCAGGGCTTGTTTTGATGAACTCCAGCAGGATTATCTTGAAATCTGGTTCTTTATTGACTACATATCAGATGTCATCTATATTGCAGATATGTTTGTAAGAACAAGAACAGGTAAACATGAATTTATATGGTAGATTCGACTACTTATGCATACAAGGGTTCAAATGTGCCAGGACTTTTGCAGGTTTTTAGTGCGGGTTCTGCACCTAAAACCTGGATTATTTTCCAATACAATACATGGGGTTAGGTTTTTTTTTAAAAAAACCCAATCCACATATAGCAGAAAAACATCCACATGGAAGTCAGAGAATGCTTTGTATTTTGAGAAACAGCTGCAGATTTTCACAGTGGATTTCACCCTCTGCAATGTAAAGGGTGAAACATGTTTCAAATCTGCAGTGGAAAGTATCCACCATGGTTAGGCTTTGCCAAACATCTCTATGTCAGCTATCTACTTACATAGCAGTGAGCATTGGTCTTTACGTAGAAAACATACAATACATACTGGGCCTTGAAACTAGACACATACAATGTGGATGTGTTGAAACAATGTACATTTACTGTAGATCTCTAGTTATCTACCTGCTTCTACTCCTTCAAGAAGTACAGTACTGTACAGGCTGAATAGCCTGCCGGATCCGTGCTACCGCTAGTGCACGCCTTCGGCCGAAACTACGCACATCTGCGGCCGTACAACATCTCGTAATTTTAGTCCGGCCACCTCTTGGCATGTCTGCCGTGCTGTGAACGTTACTCCGGTCCACCCCCATTATAGCGAATGGGGACGCAGCTAAGTTCCAGCCACAGACGTGCATTAGTGGCAGCACGGATCCGGCAGGCTGATCACCTGCCACTAGTGTGAAAGTAGCCTTAGACAGATGTGGGAAAAATCCCACTAAGTATTAATGCTTAAAAAAACAGAAGTGTTAATAGTTTATTGATATCAATTAACAACATTTAAAGTGAATGAACAAAAAACAAATGTAAATGAAATCAATCTTTGGTATGGCCCCCCTTTGCCTTCAAAACAACATCAATTCTAGGTACACTTGTTGTTCCAAACATTTTGGAGAACTAACCACAGATCATTTTGCAACATGCCACCCCCAGGGCCGATTGTGTTTTGACAAATGCTCAGTGGTGTGGTGTGGCCAGTCTCAGTGTGTGTGTTGCAGTGCTCCTACCTGGATACCGTCGCTCCCTAGGGCTTGGCTCCGAAGCAATAAAAGGGATGAGTAATGGTGGAGGTGGAGAATAAGTTGTGTCCAGACTTGCATCCAGACAATATTCGGCCTTTCTCTCAGCTCTATTCTGGCAGCTGGACTTTAGGCCTGTTCTGGTACCTCAGGAGTGGGGCGCCTTTGGCTGTCGACCACCTTGTGACACTTTGTAGGTAAATAGGCAAGAAGTCATGGTGCTCTATGAGCTGCTTCCTTCTGGAGGGACTCCTGCTGCAGCTGCTACATGATGGCACATCTAAATCTGATGCTGCCCTGGCTTAGACTCACTAGACACTTCCTGCTGCCTTTCCCTTGGTAGGAAATGGGACTAGCCCACTTCTGTCCAAAAGGGGGAGAATGGAATGGTAAGTTCCATTCTATCTAAAGATCTCTCTGCCATATACACTGCCACCTGCTGGTGAACCAGGCATATAACATGTAATACAAGAAATAACAGTTACATAGCAGAACAATAAATGCACATTGTAAGAGGACCTGGAATAACTACAGAGATGACATTATGGTTAGTCCATTAAAGAGAGTAGCAGGGTGTAGGAATGGTAATACCACTCTGGGGTATTACACTTTGTGGATGTAGGCTTGCTCAGATCTTTCTGTCTCTTCATGTAATCCCAGACAGACTTGATGATGATCAGGACTCTGTGGGGGCTATATAATCACTTCCAGGACTCCTTGTTCTTCTTTACACTGAAAATAGTTCTTAATGACATTGCCTATATGTTTGGAGTCTGGCCTGACTTCTCCAAACAGTAGATGGGTGCATCTGGGTCCCACTGGCTTCCGGCATTTCTGGGCTGATGGCACTGCTGGACATCTTCCATTTTTGAAGGGAAGTCAGCGTGATGTGTCTTGTATGTTTGGGGCTGCAGTTCAGCAAGTGGACATAGGGACTTGGTGAGAATGAATACTGTGCTCATTGCTGAGATATATAGGCAAATACTTCATTATAAAATAACATCAGAGAGGCATCTGATTGGCTCCAGATCTATTCTGCAGCAGGACAATGACGTCAAATATATAGCCAATGTCATAAAGAACTATCTTCAGCGTAAAGAAAAACAAGGAGTCCTGTAAGTGATGATATGACCCCCACAGAACCCTGATCCAATATAATTCAGTCTGTCTGGGATTACATGAACAGATAGAAGTGGTCTGAACAAGCCTGCCAAAAGATCTATGGTTAGTTCTCCAAGATGTTTGGAACAACCTCCTGGACGAGTTCCTTCAAAAAAGTGTACATGTGAGTTATCCCAACTTTGGAAACTAGGGATAACATAATATGCATATATCACAATATGAAGCTACAAAAAAGCAATAAAACTAGCTTTGTAATCTTTACTTGCCATTGAAAGCATTTGTAATATAACACAAATACCAGTGATGTAACTGTGAAGATATAATTTCCTATTATGATGTTAAACAACATTGTATCTGTTTTGCTTTTTATTTTTGTGACAAATGACATGTAAAAATGTGAAATGTATTTCACACTTAACGTTAAAAAATTTCTAATAAAAAGATTATCACCAAAAAAGTGTACATGTGTACGTAGAAGAATTGATGCTATTTTGAAGGCAAAGGGTGGTCATTCCAAATATGGATTAGATTTAGATTTATCTTTTGTGAATTCACTTTGCATTTTTAAATTAATAAAAATAAACTATTAACACTATTTACTTCTAAAATAAAGGAATGATCCATTAGACGTTTTTTTTCAGACTTTTTCCTGATCAAGACAATGTATTGAGTTTGCATCCCAAAATTTAGACATAAAGCCGAGGAGCATGAGGCTAACATGTTCCACATTTTTAAAGATTAAAATTTGGTGATGATAATTACTATTGTAACTGGAAAAGTAAAGCCACATTTACCATTTACAGAGTTTCTTCTAGTAAAAGTAGTCATACACCTTAGATCATTGGTCCCCAAATTTTTTTGCACCAAGGCCCGGTTTCAGCTTGACAATTTTCCCAGGGACTGGGGGGGTGGGGGGTGGGGTTGCAACGATACTGTCAGCGCTGATTGATTCACGCAAGGTGCATATTAAAATATATAAATATAACATAAAATACCCCTATACAGTGCCCCCCATATAAAATACCCCTTCTTTGTGGCCTCAGTAGATGCCCCCAATAATGTGCCAGTACGAAGTGCCCCCATAGTGCCCCCCAATAATGTACCAGTTAGAAGTGCCCCCATAGATGCCCCCAATAATGTACCAATAAGTGCCCCCATAGATGCCCCCATAGTGCCCCCCAATAATGTACCAATAAGAAGTGCCCCCACAAATGTGCCAGTAAAAAGTGCCCCCATATACGCGCCCACAGCGCCCCCAATAATGTGCCAGTAAGAAGTGGCCCCATAGATGCCCCCACACTGCCCCAATAATGTATCAGTAAGAAGTACCCCCATAGATGCCCCCACACTGCCCCCAAAAATGTGCCAGTAAAAAGTGCCCCCACAGTCCCTCCAATAATGTGACGGTAAGAAGTGCCCCCATAGATGCTGCCACAGTGCCCTCAATAACGTACCAATAAGTGCTCCCACAGTGCCCCCCAATATTGTGCCAGTAAGAGGTGCCCCCATAGATGCCCCCCCAATAATATACCAATAAGAAGTGTCCCCATAGATGCCCCCACAGTGCCCCCCAATAATATGCCAATAGGAAATGCCCCCATAGATTCCCCCAATAATATGCCAATAAGAAGTGCCCCCATAGATGCCCCCCAATAATATGCCAATAAGAAGCGCCTCCATAAATGCCCCTCAATAATATAAGAAGTGCCAGTTAGAAGTGCCCCCCAGTGCTTCTCTCCTCCGGTATTGTAAAAAAAACATCAGGCTGGCAGTGATGCGATGCAGGCCTCTTCCGGCCTGTGTCCTGCACTGTATGGCTCAGGCGGTGCGATGATGTCATCACCCCGCCTGAGCCGGCCTCTGATAGGCTGCAGGCCTATATCGCTGTCCTCAGGGGCGTAGCTAAAGGCTCATGGGCTCTGGTGCAAGAGTTCAGCTTGGGCCCCCCTTCCCTTAGTGCTCTGTGTGTCTTCTTATGCGGCACAAGGGTCTTTGGGCCCCCTCAGGCTCCTGGGCCCGGTAGCGACTGCTACCTCTGCACCCCCTATAGCTACGCCCCTAGCTGTCCTGAGGACGGCGATACAGATGTCTATGAAGATGAGTGCTTCCCCAGTGGAAGTGCTCATCTTCCTGTCCCCCGCCACCACCACCGCCGCGGCCCGGCAAACATCGATTCAGGGCTGGTCCTGGGCCGTGGCCCGGTGGTTGGGGACCGCTGCCTTAGATAGCTTTTGGGTAGCTATTTCTTCTAAACCCCTATAATCATATTTTCCTATTGGTTCTTAATAAGGAGAGGGGAATAAGCCTTCCTTTACAGACATACTGGCTTATCTCCCGTGAGAACAGAGGGTCCCCTGAAATACAACACATTCTACCCTTCTTTCCCCTGAATCTTCCATCGAGGAAAAGTCAGGTAAAGCCAAAGTAACATATGGTCAGTTCAAGATAAGAGTTCAGAGAATGTGTGATTTATAAGTAAGGGAGATCTGATTGAACTAGAAATCAGGTTTCTTTATTAAAATAAGAATGATCAATTCTGTAAGGCTTGTAAGAGGTTATCTGTCAAACATGCTTTATTAACCCCAATTCTTCTCATTTAAGGCTATTTGGAGCAAGGCCTTCTGGTCAAAGATGAAAAAAAACTAAGGGACAAGTATAAAAAAACTTTACAGTTTAAACTGGATATGGTGTCCATTATACCCACAGATATATTTTATTTGGTACTTGGACTAAATTATCCAGAACTCAGACTTAATAAACTGCTGAGAGTTTCTCGTATGTTTGAGTTTTTCCAGCGAACTGAAACAAGGACCAACTACCCCAACATCTTCAGGATTTCTAACCTCATCATGTACATCGTGATCATCATTCACTGGAATGCTTGTGTCTACTATTCCATATCTAAAGCAATAGGATTTGGAGAAGATTCTTGGGTTTACCCTAATACCTCAGATCCTGATTACGGCCGCTTGGCCAGGAAATATGTGTACAGTCTTTACTGGTCAACACTGACACTAACTACTATTGGTGAAACGCCTCCTCCTGTGCTAGATTCTGAGTTTTGGTTTGTTGTTGCTGATTTCTTAGTGGGAGTATTAATTTTCGCTACCATCGTCGGTAATGTCGGTTCCATGATTTCAAACATGAATGCAGCCAGAGCAGAGTTCCAAGGTAGAATTGATGCTATAAAACAGTATATGCATTTCCGTAAGGTCAGCAAAGACTTGGAAAAAAGAGTCATTAAGTGGTTTGACTATTTGTGGACAAATAAGAAAGCTGTGGATGAAAGAGACGTGTTGAAGTACCTACCTGACAAGTTAAGAGCGGAAATTGCTATCAATGTCCATCTAGACACACTAAAGAAAGTCCGAATCTTTGCTGATTGTGAAGCTGGACTTCTGATTGAACTTGTATTAAAGCTACAACCTCAAGTATACAGCCCTGGAGACTACATCTGTAGGAAAGGAGATATTGGACGAGAAATGTATATCATCAAAGAAGGTAAACTTGCTGTTGTGGCAGATGATGGAATCACACAATTTGTGGTTTTGAGCGATGGCAGCTATTTCGGAGAGATCAGTATTCTTAACATCAAGGGCAGTAAAGCTGGAAATAGAAGAACAGCAAATATTAAGAGTATTGGATATTCTGATCTGTTCTGCTTGTCTAAAGATGACTTAATGGAAGCTCTCACTGAATATCCTGATGCTAAAGCAATGCTTGAAGAAAAAGGAAGGCAAATCCTCATGAAAGACGGACTTCTTGACTTAGATATTGCTAATTCAGGTGCTGATCCCAAAGACATTGAAGAGAAAGTTGCTCACATGGAAGGCTTAGTTGAAAATCTGCAAACAAAATTTGCCAGACTGTTGGCTGAATACGACTCGACACAACAAAAACTTAAACAGCGGGTGACCAAAATAGAGAACATGTTAAAGCCTGAACCTGAAGCTAGCGAGGCTCCAGAGAGAGAGGCAGAAGAAGAACCTCCTCCAAAATAATAATGCAATGAGTGGAGGGACTATATTGTTATCTCCTAAGTGATTGCAACTAATCCTTCATATACAGCATCAGAAAAAAATTATCAATGGTGACAATGAACAGTCAATCACCAGAGAAGACTGTACAGTTGTGGATATTATATATGTCCTTTATTTTAATAGGATTTATACGACTGCAAAACTGGATAAATAGTGTTTGTCAAAGATGTGTTGAATTAACAGTATACAGAAAACAAACTATTTCAATGCACATTTTTGTGTTAGCATTTTCTTAAAACAATACTTTGTTGAAAACAAGTGAGAAGATCAATGATAGAGGTTTTTCTGACCAGGAAAATTGAAAATATGACCATAACAAAAGTTACCCTGATTGTTACAGACATACTTAAAGAGGAGCTATCACCTCTCCTGACATGTCTGCCTTAGTAACTGCTTGCTTTAATAATAACAATTCTGGAACACAAAACTCTTCATTGTGTCATGTCTTCTAGAAACATCTAAGCAAATCGACAACTGGGTGTTATCATTCCCCTTGTGAAAGGGGCGTGTCCTTATAAATTCTGACACTGTACAGATTGGATAGTGTCACACCCTAGCTGGTAACACCCAGTTGTCAATTTGTTCATACATTTCTAAGGATAACACAGTTCTAGTAAAAGGTGCTTCAAAATTGCTCAATTGATCAAACTCAACCTTTGCACATTTTTCAATGCAAAACTATTTACCGTCCTGGATGCAACTTGTCATTAGATAAGAATCTTGCCCTTTTATGAATGCTAACATAGTATCTGCCATTTCAGAGCTTGACTGCTCTAACTGTAAAGAATCCTTTCCTATAATGACTAAAACATTTTTGCTCTATATGTATAGAACGTCCCTTGGTTCTTAGTACAGTTCTTGGTATGAATAGATCATGTTATTTGAATTGAGCACACATATAGTACATTTACACAAGTGAATAAGATCCTCTAGAAACCCTTTTTTTCTAGCCTTTCTAGCCTCTTATTGTAAAGGGCTGTTCACATCACATTTTGAAACTACATTGGAGCTACATGTCAGGCAGACTCTCTTGTGTCAAAAAGACACACCTCTAATCCTGCAGTTTATTGAAGGAAGGCAAAAACCCCTATGAGGTAGTCTCCATATTACCTCATATCAGGGGAACAATCCTTCCCAATTTTACATCTGACAACCAGAATAGGTCTCTTCTCCAGAAATCTACTACCCAAAGCTTATTACTTTCAAGAAAGGTATCTAGGCTCCTCTTGAACTTCCTCAATGCCTCTGATGGAAGGCTGCAAGGGGTACAGTTTATAGGTGAAATCATTTTTAGGAGTGAGTAAAAATGGTCTAAAAACTATACCATAGCAATGCTTATTTTTTAGCCACCATGAAATGTAAATTTAAACTAATAAAATGAAATAATTCCCTTGAATGGCGATTACTTAATATATGAACAATGAAAATACACAAATGAAAAATACAGTCATTTCTTAACTTTTACCTTAACGTAAGAGGACAATATTTAGTGATACTGATACTACTGGATATCTACTTAAGAACATTGAACATGTTTGGTGTATTGAACAAAAAACTTTATGATGCAAAAAATGTCAAAAACTGTATAATATGTACAAATAAAGTATTTTGACACTGGTATGATTTATATATTATATGATTGATTATATTATTTTACGAAGCATGAGATGGAACCACTACATGAGAATTATACATTGTCCACCACATCTGATCAGGACACTTGGACTTGAGGAAATGGATGCTGTGCATAGTTTCCAGTCTCTACTGCTGTATGCAGGGGTGGATTTGGCCAGCACGCAGACCACACAAATGTAGGGGGTTCCACAGATCAGAGGCCATTTTTAGAGATATTCAGCAAGCCCAGAAGGAGCTGGAACAGAGGATGGGAGTGGTAGTGGCTCTGGCTGTCACAGTCAACCACAATGGCTTTCCTCACACTGTTGCTCCCTAGGGCTGTGCAGTGAAATGATGGTGCACCCTTTCTTCCCCCGAGGCACACCCCGGTTTTGGGCACTCTGCCTAATGGTAGTTGGGTTGCCGGTGATGTTAGCTGTTTGTATGGGTGCAAGGCAGGAGGTGTAGGGTGCAATGGCCAGTGTATGGTGTAGGAGTCAGTAAATCAGGCCAGAGGTGAACATCTCTCTTTACTAAAGTGCAAAATGGGAGTTGTAGTACATCCAGTTATAGTATAGTTCCAACTGTACACAATGCAGTTCTTTCCCAGATAGCAGTGTATGGATTTAGGCAGGAATGGAAGTTATGACCCTCTTCTCTCCTTATCTGTCTCAAGTCCCTTCCAGTAGAATCTATGGTGGGCAATAGTACTCATAGTACTCTTGTTATGTTGGTTGTAGTGTCCACTGCAGGATACAAGGTTTTAGTGATATGACTGGCCAAGTTGTGGCCAGGTGTGAAAGGTGTCCTAATAGTGTGCCTCACAGCAGTAAAGTCTTAGCAGCTTTTGGTAGCAGATTAGTCCATTGAGGATAAGAAATAACAAGTGTTAGTAGTTTTTTTTCTTTTTAAACTGCTCAATACTTTTTCTGGATATCACTTTTTAAGTAATTTGAAGCGTACTAGTTCCTGTTCAGAGTCTCTGTCTGGATTTTTAGATCATATTGAACCAACTCTGCTTGTTTTGTACAGTGGGAAGGCCCTAGCAAACTATCCTGTTGTCCTTATGTGTTTCAACGGGGCTGCAGCGTCCAGAACAGTGCAGACATACCGGTTGAATGGCAGTACACTAAGGTGCTCATACTGAAAGTAAGGCTGTGATGCAGTCCTTATCACCATCACATACATATTAGGCTAACTAACTTGTTCCTCTAGCAGACTTTCTAACTAACTGGTCCTGCAGGTCCAGCAGTGGCTATGACAAATGGTACCTCTTATGTCTTCATTGGTCCCGGAAGGTAAGGTTACAGGCGAAGTAGCACCTGCTTTTGCCAAATTTATGCTGTGGAATTCCCCCTTTGCAAAGCATGGGGTGAAACCCATACATTATGTAGCACATGCAGAGTTTGCACTGAGGAAACTCTAATGCGTCTAAGGCTCTGCGGTGTCTACTCTAAGGCTTTCATTTTAAGAGAAAATGAAGATACACTTACTTCTGAAAAATGTGTTCTTTGTTCCTGGTAGTCCTGAGCAAAGCATGAATTTTGCACATATATGTCCACTCTTTGTGACGTTAAATCATGTCTCTGAGGTCTACAGGCAGTTCTTTCCTTGTGGCTTGGTTTTAGCTCTGATATGCATGGTCAGCTGTGAGACCTTGAATAGACAGGGAGATGTCTTTCCAATTTATGTCCAATCAACTGAATTTACAGGTGGTTTCCAATCAATTTGTAGAAACCTCTTGAAGATGATCAAGAGAAATGGCAGCAAAGGGTTTGAACACTTGATGGGATTGATGGGAGAAAATTTTATTTTAGCACAAGGCCGCAACAAAACAAAATGTGATAAAAGTAAAAGAGTCTGAAGACTTTCTGAATGCACTGTATTTACAATAGGTTTTATACCATGGCATGTCTTAGTGTAAAAATTAAAGGGGTTGTGCATCTTTCATTTTACACATAAAGCAGTTTGTACCATGTGTTAAGGTTATCCCCTATCTACAGGATAGGAGACAACTTACTAATCACTGGAGGGTCTGACCACTGGAACCCCCACCAATCCTCAGCACAGGAGTCACATTTTGCCATGGAAAGGCAAGCGGAGCATGTAACCTGCCATTCCATTCATTCTCTAACGGACTACCAGAGATAGCAGAATACAGCACTTGGATATCCTGTGGATAGGGGATAACCTTAATACGTTGCATAACCCCTTAATTGTGTGAAATGAAAGGTGCTTTTTAACAGGTCTCCAAAACCTAAGAAAAAATAAAAATGGCGGGCATGATGTAAAACAAAAACAAAACAAAACCGGGACCCTGACTCCCATCCCCGCCAGACTGTATGTGTGACGTGCTGTCTACATGCATGTCACTGGTGCAAGCCAATCAATGGCCTCGTGGTGGCATGTGCAGAAATGGCATATGACTGCCGAGGCTCAGTAGTCATGTACTGTTTCTGCAAACATCACCGATGAGGCCACTGATTCAACGACATGTCACACTTCTGGTCTGGTGAGACTGGAAGCAGTGCGGAAGACTGGAACCAAGATCTGCCAACCATCTGAGTAGTTTTTTTTTTGGTAATTTTTTTCAAGTAATTGAATTAATACAGATTACGGCTTCGATATTGTTTTCCCACTTAACTGTTGCTTTTAACAGAAAGCCACTTTAGCACAATTGAGCTCCTTTAAAAAAAAAAAAAAAAAAACTAAACAAACCCCCCCAAAAATTAAAGATACAAAAATCAAAAACATATGTGTCATAAACAAGCACAGAACTATACATGTGTCTGTTGGAAGAGGTCTTCTTCTGATCTTCTTCGAGCTTAAAGGGGTATTCGCATCTGAGAGAATGGGGGCATATCGCTGGGACTCACACCTATATCAAGAACGGAGCGGGGAATGTGGTGGCCAGAGGACCCCAGGTCTGGCCACCACCAAACTCTCTCCCCATAGACGTGAATGAGAGCAGACCACACTTGAGTGGCCACCACTCCCATTCATTTTTATGGGGCTGATGGAAATAGCTGAGTGCACCCTCCACCACTTTCAGGGCTCCATTCTCGATGTAGTAGTCTCTGACACACTGAAAAATGAGGAACTACACTTTCTTTGGTTGGTCAAAGGACAGACTCTGAAGAGGAATCCATCCCTGTCCATTAAATCATTAATGGTCTATCACCCCCTCATTTCTCTGTGTTGATGTTTGAGGGGATTGCAGGCATTTTTTAGGACAGTCCTTTATATAGCATTATTGGTTCTGTTCTTCATGGAGGAGCTTTGATGTGTGGACTTCGCACTGGTCTTCAAGTTGTTGAGAAAGAACTGGGCCCTGTAGAACAGATGATGCAGCCTGCACTTATGGAAGATGAAATGGGAAATACAGTTCTCAATCTTCAGGCAGAAAAGACTCAGCTTTTAAAAGTAATGAAGTAAGTCAGTAGCGCAGCCCACAATAACATAGTCCATGGTACAGCAGAGTAATACAGTTCATAACAGTAGGCTGGGTAAGAAAATCTCGATTGGGAAAACTGTTCAATAGATGGATGTTCCTACTAGATTAGGCATAACTTTGTGGAGGTCTTACCACTGGGACCCCCATTGATCATAAAAATGTGGGTCCTGTGCCTCCATTAGACTGAAGCAGAAGGTCCAGCACTGCAATGCAAGCATGCTACTTCTAACATTTACTTGAAGATCCGAGGACTTCTTGGTTCTGATATGTGAGGTCTTCAAATCCACACTGGCGTTTCTTTACACTCTTCAGCACCAATCAAAAAGTTTTCAGGATCACAAAAAGAATAGCTTGCAAAGTACCACAAACTAACTGCTTTCATGTATTCAGTCTGTTCCCTGGATATGGGGGTCAATTTCCAGAGGTAGACACCCATCCAGGGAAATTGCAACTCTCCAAATTTAATAAACATATCTAATCCAGCACACTACGGAATAAATTGGATTCCACACAACTATGTGAAAAAACGATATTACTGAAGAATAACAGCATATACGGCTATTAAGATATCCCTAAAAAGCAGCAGGGAGATAAGTCATTTAGCTTCCAGTCTCTTGGGAAGCTCATCCATCGTGTCAACGCCCAAGACAGTGGACAACACTGAGAGCAGAGTTTTGAGGAGACATCTTAATTTGATGAGCTTATACTCTACGAGGTGCACTGAGTATCTCTACCCTCAGTGTCCCGCTAGGATGGACACCAAAGACCAAAAATCTTCGGACATTAAAACAGGTATGTATATACAGTATGTACCCAAGCTATTAGCTAGTACTCTCTGGAATGTGGCAACAAAGCTAAGGTAGAAGCTTTGAGAACGTGTAAAAGCAAAGTGAACCCCTACTTATGACAAAATCCAAATGACAGAATGGATAGAATCTGCGTAGAGTTCAGTGCAAAGCTATCGAAAGGACACTTTACTATGATGAGCAATCACATAGAACAAACAGTGCAAAACTAATGATAAGAAGAGAAGATATTAACTGATATCTTCAAAATAAAGAACCCCTTAGATTTATATCTTTATTTGAATTAAGCCGAGGTGTGTTCATTTGGGGCCCTCAGGTTATTTAAAAGCTGAATATTATGGAAAAGAAATAGAAGAACAAAACGTGGACATAAAAGAAAAAAGAAAAACACAACAAATGTCGCGATTTGTATTCTTGTGAGGAGTACAGGGCCTTTTTTTAATCCAAGTATTTAGCTATTTTGTTTGTTTCTGCATACTTGTTCTGGATCATCATTTAAAGTAATATGTACTTGATTTGTATGTTTCTTATTTGCATTAATTATCAGGTTTATTTTAAAGATTTAAACAATGGACTTTACTACTTTGTCATAGTTTCCATTACTTTGTATTATGTTATTACATGCATTATGTACATTTATTACACGTATTCTAGAGAGCTATGAATACAACGAACATAATTGTAGGCTCATGTCTTTAAAATAGTGTTTATGCATATATAAAAATTAAAAATTTACAAGAATCTGCGTAGAGTCTGTGTGATGGGCTGTGCCTCAGGATGAACACTCGACAACCTGTTAGGGCTGTAAAAGGGTGCAAGATATCTTCAACTGTTGTCTGTATACCTGGGAATTTGGCATCACTGCTCTGTCGCCTGGTCTCCCCTCAAACTAACACCAGTTTGGGGAAACCAAAATCTATACCTAAGCTATATCTTGGTCAGTGATAGTACACTGGATTATTAAAATGTACCACAATACCACCGAACCCTGTCAATTACCCCTCAGTGGTTGACACGGTTCGGTGGGATCCCTGTCATTGAGGCCGCCTACATTTGTATTTAGGGGTTAATTATATTCATTGGTGGCGCAGTGCCCCCCCCCCCCCCCCGGTGACAGTGGCAGCTTCACAGCCCCTCCCCTTTTTATTTTCATTGGTGGCAGAGGCAGACACATCACAATGGGGGAGGAGGGACTCTCTCCTACTTCACTGTTCCGGCTGATGAGAACATGGCGCGCGCTGAGAGCGACGAATGCCATGTTCTCTAAAAGATACTAGGCTGCTGCGTATCGTATCGATTGGGTATCAAAAGTTCGATACCTGGTGCAACCTTAATAGAGTGCTCCAGTAGTACCCGGTTTCATCCTGACATATGTAGTATTTTTACATGCTTGGCACCAACACGTTTTAATCAATTTTTAAAATATCAGAATAAACATTTTAAAGGGGTTTTCTGGGATTATACTACTGATGACCTATCCAATGGATAGGTCATCAGTATATGATTGGTGAGGGTCTGACACCCGGGACCCCCGCTGATCAGCTGTTTGAGAAGGCACCGGCGCTCCCGTGAGCGCTGTGGCCTTCTCTCAGCTTTTCCTAGGCCAGTGACATCACATTCATCGGTCACGTGGCCTAGGAGCGGCTCAGCCTCACTCAAGTGAATGGGGCTGTGCACCATACCAAACACATCACCTGTACAACTTACGGCGCTGTGCTTGGTAAGCGGAAAGAAGGTAGCGGCGCTCACAGAAGCCCCGGTGCCTTCTCAAACAGCTGATCGGTGGCGGTCCCGGGTGGCGGACCCCCCACTGATCAGATAATGATGACCTATCCAGAGGACAGGTCATCAGTAGTGAAATCCTGAAAAACCCCTTTAATAATCCCATAAATGGATCTATGAATTCTAAATTACAGAATGCCTGCCACACCCAAAATTCTCCTTTCTGTTCAGAAATTACTGAAATGGACTGGCTACTTAATTTGCATAACGGATTAAAGTTCATTTTTTAAACATGAAGATGCTCTGAATGTCCACAGGTATCTGTACAAACCTTGCTAAACGCCCTACTGACTGCCCTGGGAGTTGTTTGGTAGAAAGAAATAAATAATCGGACAGACTCCCTTTTAAGAAGCGTGCTAAACAATTCCCTTCAAAATAATACAAAAGACACATTAAAAAGACATAAGTTGGTTTATTAGTAAAGGGACTGTCCCACGAAAAATATTCTACAATACTCTCAAACCAGCACCTGGACCTGAATACTTTTGTAATTGCATATAATTAAAAATTTAGCTCAGCCGCTGAGTTATTCAATAAAATGTATCTCTATAGCGCCACCTGCTGTTTGTTTTTTCTTACTTCTTTGATCTACTCACTGAGAAGGCCGCACATGCTCAGTTTCATCCTTCAACTGCCTCCTGAGCTGTGATAGGCAGAGCATGGACACGCCCCCTGAGCTGCAGCATAGAAGACACTCCCCTTGGGCTGTCAGCTTGATATAAATCTAGCAGAGCAATGAGAAGGCCGCACATGCTCAGTTTCATCCTTCAACTGCCTCCTAAACTGTGATAGGCAGAGCACGGACACGCCCCCTGAGCTGCAGCAGAGAAGACACTCCCCTTGAGCTTGATATAAATCTAGCAGAGCAATGAGAAGGCCGCACATGCTCAGTTTCATCCTTCAACTGCCTCCTGAGCTGTGATAGGCAGAGCACGGACACGCCCCCTGAGCTGCAGCAGAGAAGACACTCCCCTTGAGCTTGATATAAATCTAGCAGAGCAATGTACGGGAGATCTCTGGATCCATGTGAGGTACAGAGCTGGTTCTAGCTTTGTTAGAAAGAGATTGTCATCTACTAAATGATTTTCGTTTTTGACATTATTCATGGGATAATCGCTTTAAATCACAGGTTTTTTTTTTTTACCCAACTGAAATAAATTTTAGTTACAACGTAAAAAAAAGTCAAATAGACAGTGCATTTTAAAATCTGTTAAATCCAACGAACAAAATATAGAAATAAAAAGTGCATATCACAGAGAAAGATTTTATAAAGTTTATGGAAAAGTATAAAACGGGTTAGTGTTTTAAACACGTACTTGACCGATTTGGCTTTTTTCTTATGCGTGCAGTGAAATTAAGTTCTAATCATTACAGGGAAGTCCAGATGTCGATTTCGACTTGCAAACCCTAGGACTTCTCTCATAATAGCAAATAAAAATTCATGGTTGCTCGCCTCATACAGAGCTCTCTGATACCTCTGTCTGCGTGCATTGTTCTCCACAGTGTAAATCCTTGGTTTGAACAAAGGATCGCACATCTTTGTTTCGTGTCTCACCATGGCCTGTACACGTCTAACATTGTTGTTGTGATGCAATACCGCTAACTGGGTTCTTGCCACCAGGTCTTCGACAAAAAAGGGATCTCTTTTGGGCTGGTATTTGGACGTAGCCCCGTGATAGACCTCAAGCTCAGCACTACTGCAGAAATTAGACACGTGCCTGAGGTCTTGCTGAAGCTTTTTATTGAGCACTATTGTCTTAAGGGAGTTGTGTGCTTTGTCACCCTTACAGAGCCATTTCCTACGTTGACGGACAGCCTCTGGGATGTGATCATGGTGACAACGTTCATATCCTTTCCCTGCGTGCCATGAATGGGTGTCCACAACATGATGCAGCAGAGAATTCCATTTCTGCACTAAGATATCCGGTTGCTCGTCGCAGGTAGTAGCGCACCACCAAAGGTGCGACTTGACAGAGCTGACCCAAGAGGTTAATGCTGAACAATTTTTTTTGCGACTTGCACATGCCACTTTCTTACCCACAGACTTGGCCAATTGCCAAGCATCCACTTGATGAATGATAGAAGAAAATTCCTCTTTTATCATTTTTCTGATACCCATGTGACGACCTGTGCATACTACCTTCACATGCAACTTTTGAGCAAGAAGGTTCTGAAGGACTTTTTTGAAGGCTATTTTTTCCAAAGCAAAAGATGACACCCCTGCCCAAGCTTGCTCAATATGAAAGCCGAGGATCTTTTTAGATCGTACGTCCATCATAGCGTACACGCAGTATTTAGTGCTGTCACTAGGAAGATAACATTTGCCATCGCCGGCCAGACAGAGAGGATCTGCTGCCACCACTTGAAAGTTTCTTCTCTGTTCTTCTTCCCACTGTTGATTTATGGTAGGAAATAAAAATTGTACCTGGTTCTTGGAGTATGTGAGTTTATTAATGTTCAAAAGTCCCAACAAATTGAATAAATGTTGTGTCTTTGCAAAAGACGACCCACTGCATAGTATTGCAGAAGACAGTAGGAGATTTCCTACTGGCATAGGCCCAATTTTGGGTTGGCTTTCCCATAGACAATAACAGTGTTGGTCTACACAGGTTACATATATGCTTATAAAAGAGCCAATACTTTTTTTCTCTATTTTGCTTATTGGTTTCCAACACCGCCCTTGATATTGACAAGGTACTTTATAGATAAGGGCATCAAGGCAGCTTTCAAATACAATGAATTTGAGTTCCTTTACAAGATCACCAAGGTCAGGACAGTCAGAGACAAGGGTTGCTTCACTAAGATCTGGATCATAATCATGCATTTCTTTAGTCTCTGTGGAAGACTTTTTGAAAACATGGACAGTGGAGTCAAATTCATGATTTCTACTGAAATGGATGGATTCCATATCCATTGGTGAAGCGGTTGAGAGTTGTTTTGACAAAGGACTTTCCTGTTTAAACTGAAGGACACTTGGTGTTGGAGAAACCACCCTAGTTAATTTCTCAGGTTCGCTCTCATCTGTTTGCTCACTTTCGGCATCTGAGTTTTGGGCTTGATATTCATCTGATGGGACAATATATTGTAACACAGGTGACCCTTCATCTTCACAGTTTTCAAGAGGCACTGGTGAAGAGCTAGTAGGTTTTGCTCTCATCCGACACTGTACTCGCTTGTGATACTTTTTGAATTTCGTTTCAGTAGAAATATTTCTGCAACCCATTTTGGGATCTGTCTGTGTAAAGCAATCTCTTCTTCCAACATAGAAATCAGTTAACACGCCAATAGATCTCATTGTTGTATCAGCCATAATCCTTTGCCCGCAATGGTAACAAAAGCCAGAAGAAGGACCTGGATCTTCATAAACGGTCATCAACATTGGGGTGACTGAATCTTCAAGTCTTTGTCTCTTGAATGGTCGCTTTTGAAAGGCTGGGAGTGCAGGTGATGGAATGATATCAAAGATGGTGGGGACAGCATCTTTTCTTAAAGCTTTTCTCCATCCTTCAGCAACGACATAAGAGCCTGGGGAGAAATGCTTAGAGCACATTCGATATTTGTCAGATTTTTTTCCTTCAAGCACCTTCTCTGCAAATTCATCGAGATCTCCAAAATTCTGTCCAGTCTGTGCTAGCCAACGTTTGATCATCTCTTTGTTTTTAGGAAACACGTGTAGAGTAACGCCTTCTTCATGATGTCGTCCACCAGAGGGGCATCCCTTCACCATGCACGCTGGCATTCTGTAAGCAAAGAAAAAAAAAACCAATATATTATAAAAGCTATTAAATGGATTTATGTGCTCTAGAATCACATTGGTGTAGCTATACCACACACTATAAATGTTGTTGCTTCAAAGCGGCTCTGTCAACGGGATCAACCCTATTAACCCGTTCTCTACCAGCACCGTACATGTAAAGTGCAAACGTGGCGCCCACTCGAGCGTGCAGCCGGCATCATGGCCGGCAAGTCTCCATAGTTTCAAACCACTGATCGTGGTCATTAAAGCCTTTAGATGCCGTGATCAAGTGAGATCATGGAATTTAAAGAGTAAAAAACTCAGAAACGCTACTTACCGGCATCCTCTGCGGCAAATGAGGATGCGGGTAATTGATTTCAATATGCTGGGTCTCTCTCTGAAGAGACTCAGGGTATTGAAGCTGCAATTCTTATTTTGGCCAGTAGGTGCCCCCCCCCCCACGTATTATAATCATTGGTGATGCAGTGCCACTTGCCCCCACCCCTGTATTATATTCATTGTTGGCAGTGGCCACAGGGTCCCCTCCCCATCGTCCATTCATTGGTGGCAGTGGCAGAATCCGATCGGTCACTATCCAGATTTAATTTCAGCCATGGAGAAAACGAGTGTCCCGATTATAAGCAGGGGGTGATTAAATATGCAACTGTGCAGAGAAAAAAAAAAATGCTCCCCATACCTACAGCATGCTACATTTAAAGGGGTTGTCCGGGTTGAGAGCTGAATCCGGACATACCCAGAATTTCACCCAGGCAGCCTGCCTGGCAAGAGCATTGGAGCATGAAATCACGCAGGGCAAAAGCATTTTGCCCAGTTCTGGTGACGAACCGGGCTTTGCCAGGCGGAGGCTTCCACCCAGCACTGAGCCCGGTGACGTCACCGGCACTGATGGGCGGGCTTTAGCGCTGCCCTAGTCTGTAAAACGGCTAGGGCTGAGCTAAAGCCTGACATCAGAGCCGATGGAAGCCTCCGCCCAGCAGTGTGTGTTTGTAAACAAAAGAGCCCTTACCCTGTGCGATCCAGCGCAGGGCAAGGGAGCACATCCTGGTATGTCCGGGTTCAGCTCTATCAGGTAAGATACCACACAAAAATGTTCCTGTTTCACGATCCTCCACAGTAAGCACTTCAAGTCATGACATATTATACATGTCCTTGGGAGTGAAATGTTAAAACACAAAAAAAATTAAAAAATATCCCAACACCCCCCCAAAAAAAATAACAAAAACATACCTTTTTTACACAATGATTTCTTTGAGCCAATGGAAACTGAATCTGTTAGACCATAGAGGGAAAAAAAGAAAAAGAAAATTTGGTATGCATGCATTTTAGAGAAGATCTTGAATTTTTTAATGTACGCTCGGAAAAGTTGCACGACCTAGTTGTTATACGAATTAGGTTAGTTTCACACTAACGTTTGTGAGATCCGGCAAGCTGTTTCTGGCAAATATGCAGAGAATCGGCAGGGCAAATACCGCTGTGTGCAACAGCCTGCCAGATCTCCTGAACGCCAGTGTGAAACTAGCCTAAGCCTGTGCTTTGTGGAATACATGTATTGTCAGCTTAGTTTTTTTGTAGCTACTCTAGTTGTCCTACGCTTTATGTCAACTAACCTAATGTAACAGTGATGAGTGGGGTCTTGTTGCAATGTACATAGGGATGGAAAGTTTCTCAATTGTGGGCATACACCTGAAGTTGTGTGACAAAGTAATAAGGGCTCGTGCACATGACTGTATGTATTTTGTGGAACGGAACAGCCGGCCCCTTATAGAACCGTCCTATCCTTGTTCGTAATGCGGACAATAATAGGACATGGTCTATTGTTTGTGGAACGGACATGTGGAAACGGAATGCACATGAAGTAACGTTTTTGTTTGTGGACCCATTGAAATGAATGGTTCTGTATACGGTTCACAGGAAAAACAGAACGGACATGGAAAGAAAATACGTTTGTGTGCATGAGCCCTAAGAGAGCAGAGGGCCAGGACATGATGGATCTAAAAAAAGGACTGAAAAAAAAAAAAAGGAAACTTTTTTTATTGTACTAAAACTAAAAAAATATTCCTTATTCCATCAGTCTATCACTCACTGGATGATTTGCTGTAGTCCTCATAAAATCACACTTTATCAGCTGCAGAGGGAGCTCAGACCTGGACCATTGTATTCGTGAGCTGAGGGCTCTCCCGCTCATTGACAACTTTCTTTCTATACTGTGCACTGGGAGAAAGCAGCAGCATGGAGGACTTCAGCCAGGGCTCCGCTGTGGGTGACAAAATGTGATTTTATAAAATCCACAGACAGACATCCAGTGATACAATGAAGGAATAAGGGTCTCTGTCTCTACTTTAAAGAGGTTGCCCCAGGAGTTACTGAGGCTGTGTAGCTTGTTCTGCTACAGTACGCTGTTTGCGTAGCTGCCCTTTGCTACAAAGGGAACAGCGAGATTGGGCAACCCCTTTAACCACCTGTTTTGCCCAAGTCCAGCTCGGGCAGTGTGAAAAGTAGATAACTGGAGGGGGAGGGCTGCTTTAGATGGTGATATCTCCTCAATGGTAGCAGCTACATGCAACTGGTCTTGTCTGAAAGCTGACAGTCCAGGCTTTCGTGCAAGACCAAAATGACAGCTAAAGTCCAAGCAACAAAGGAGAAATCACTGTTAGAAATCAAGTTGGGAATAATTTACTTTAATTTTCAGCTGTATTCACAGCATCCCGATTACTATCAGTGATATCTTTCTCTGTCTGGAATATCTGCTTTCAAACAAGACCAGTTGCATGTTTCTAGCTGCTACCATTCAGGAGGTAGCAGCATGTAAAGCAGCCCTCCCCCCTCCAGGTAGCTACTTTTCCCACTGTTGGAGCTGGACTCTGGCAAAACAGTTAGGGGGTTAAGCAGCCCTCAGATCTGGCACCATGCGGGATAAAGAACATGGCATTTTAGTAGTTTGGACCTGGCAATTTATAATATTTTTGGCTCGCTTCCTGGTCCCATACACTGTATTCTATTGTAATAGGAGTCCTAAGATGGCAGGCCTGGGAACCTTCACAAGGTCTCTAGCTACCAAGATAATCGCTTTGCCTCCTGCAAATGGGGGAGGTGACTGGTGAGGAAGCGCCCTTCCTTTATCCTACCGCTCACATACCATAGTCACTGTTGACAGTGGCATCTGAGGGGTTAAACAACCAGGCTCAGAGATATCTCCGATCCTGGCGGGTCCTGAGCCACACTTCCTGCGCACTGAAAACATACAGTTATACTGTTTTGCGCAAAAGGTTTAAACGGTAATTCCTGAATAAAATACTCTTACTAAAAGCAAAATCCAAATCTACTGACCCCTCGCACTTCTTTAGCGGTGTACAGATTGCTCCTTATGGTATGTAAGATGCAGAGTCCAGACTGCTGTGACTTCAGGTGCATTTGCACACAGGGACGTCCCCTCCACAGCGAATGCTCTGACGATTACCTGTATAAATAGAAGAAATGACCATTACTAAGGTATCATGCACACAGACGTATCAGATTTTCGGTACTAAAAAAAGCATCCTTGACAAACAGACAATCCGTCTAGGCGCACTGCATTTTTTTTTCTTACTCCCATCAATGGAAAGGGCTATTCCCATCTGCAAAAATGGAGAATCGAGGGTCGGGCACACAGATTCATGAAAAATCCAGATTTGTGATTACCCCTATTCATTTACATGGGTCTGTGTTTTGTCCATTTTAAAAACAGATAGAAGAATACGTTAGAACAAAGTGGTCGTGTGCATGAGGCCTAACTCATAGAGGGCTGCCTGAAGAACTACACAAGGACAGGGAGCGCTACCCGAAATCTGTATTATTATAGCCCGGTGTACCCAGCCTCACCCCTCATGTATTGCCTCACACACAATTTCACTCCCACTTCATGCCCAAATTTATGCAGCCTCTGCCTCCCCAATATGGACGACGCCAGGTCTTTTTGGCCTCCAATGGGACTGGTTTATGTATGAATTACCACTATCCCTGCAGGTGACTGGTGACCATGTCTTTACATGTGACTGCAGTGTTAAAGGGGTTGTACTGAGGGGGTTATACTGATGACCTGTTCTCAGGATGAGGGTCCTCAATACCAGATCGGTGGGGGTCAGCTGTATGAAGAAGAGGAGGCTTCCTCATGAAGATTACACTGCTTGTTGTCTCGCACAGTGCTCATCCTACTTCACTTGAATGGGACGCACATCGCTGGGTACAGGGAGTCAGACCCTCGTCGATCCGATATTGATGACCTATCCTGAGGATAGGTCATGAATTTAAACCCCCTGCACAACCCCTTTAAAGGACTTGTCTCATCAGAGACAACCGCTTTCAGAATGTGGCCCCTGGGGCCGTCAATGGAATAACCAGACAGCTCAAGTCTGCAAGCATGGGTCTCCATTCCGGGGAAGAAGAGCCCCTGGATGGCATGCATATGTCCTTATAGCCCATATGGGCAAGGGTCTTCATCATGAGACACCCCTTTAAGTTGGCCATACACATAAGCTGGACATTGTATGAAATGGCCGAATGCAAATATTGTGGCCATTCATCACGGTAAAATCTTACAAGAAAGATTATTCCTGACCAACCTCTGCCAACAAAGTGACTGGTCATGGCAGGAGGTCGCACGTCCAGCATGACTGGTCAATCACTGTCAATCGCTCTCTCTATACACATATATATATATTTTTTTTCTTATGTCTTTGATCTGCTTTTCCATACTTCCCTAAACTCTAGAAAAAGGGGAGACGTCCTGGACGAGAAGGCAAATCTCCCGCAAAAACATCCATGAGCTCCAAGGCCAATTTCACACGAGCGTACTCAGTATATTTCCTGCCCTGAATGCTGCTCCTATGACATGGACCCACAGCATTATAATGATTTATAATGCTGTGTGCTCCTGCCCAACTTCTATTCTAATGAACATAATGCTGTCAGTACAAATTATTACAGTTGAAGTCTGGCAGGAACAGGCAGCATTATAAATCATTATGCCCATATGTGCTGAGGGGGGCGTGATTCACCTCAAAGGGAGTCTGCCGGCAGAGCCTCAAAAAGGGGTGTGTCCCTTCTCCTGCAAACCCACTTCTGAAAGTATGGCTATGTGAGGGTTGGATCATTTGTACCAGTGACCACACATACAACTGATTGGCTGCATTATGGCAAATCCTGTTCTTAAAGGGGTTGTCCGGCTTTGAAAAAAGTGTTGGCAGCCCCTTCCCCCTGCCGTACCTGTGGAGGGAAGCATATTTCCTTGCCCCCCCCTCTCAGTTCAGGTTCCCTGTTTGCCAACATTTGGATTGGAAGGAGTGTCATGTGTGCTGCTGCAGACAAGGACTAGTTGCACGTGACGTGTCCCCCAAGCATCACATGACCATGTAAAGTGCTGCTTGGGGCCATATCACCACTGTAGCCCATCACTGGCTACATCAGTAAGTGACCCTGTCCAATCAGGAAGTTTACAAACAGGGAACTGGAGCATGGTACACTGAGGGAGCTAAAAACAAGCAGCATCGGGTCAGGTATGATTCCCTCCACTGGTAATGCAGGGAGAAGGGGCTGCCAAAATTGTTTCAAAGGCGGAGGACCCCTTTAAAAGAGTCCCTATAATTCCTTTTCAAGAGCATTGAGAGAAACAGGGCAGCATAGTTACCGAGGAGACATATGAAGCCAGGATAATTTTGGGCATCATGGATTTTATTAATTAGAATAGAAACCCTGCACCAGAGCTCCCAGGTATTTTATGGTTGCCATGACTACTGCATCTGCCAGCATGCACCTTGTGTCCTCCACCCCCAGGTGCCAGAATGTGAATCCCTCCGAACCTCCTTCCATTTATCAAAACTGGTGTAAAGTAGAACTGGCTTAGTTGCCCATAGCAACAAATCAGATTCCGCCTTTCATGTTCCAATGGAGCTCAGAAAAATGAAAGGTGGAATCTGATTGGTTGCTATGGGCAACTAAACCAGTTTTCCTTTACAGCGGTTTTGATAAATCTCCCCCAGTGTATCAGGGAATTGATATTTGTGCCATGCCAACCTGCCCCCAGGTGGAGCCTCCCTTACATTGCTTATACACCACTGTACACATTGTCAGCCGGAAATCTGCGGTAACGCTTCCCGCTACCAGCAAGAGTCCCACCACTCTGCGGCCATTGTACTTACTCGGTGTCGCCGCCACCATGAGATTTACAGCAGACAAGTTCTCAACACACCGCCCCGGTGCACGACGGGAGCCGCTCTTCCAACAGGCTCTCAATGGACGTGTGCCACGTCATCGCCCAATGCTCGTAGCAATGCTCGCCGGTAGTTGTAGTCCAGACCTTCCTAGCCTCCCAATGCAGTAGACGGCGCCGCGGACGCTTTGCATGCCGGGAAGTGTAGTTTTATCAGGATTTCTGCCGCAGTTTGGTTGGAGGCCGTACGGTAGACAGCTAGTCAGTTTCTCAGCGGTGTATTCCGGCTATTAGCTCTTTATGGAGTGACAGGTAAGGGGTTATGATATGTCAGGTGCTATGCACAGAGCCTGCATGGTGTATAGAGCTGTAATGGTGACAGGTGGCGCCTGACAGCTGAAATGGGAGATGACATTTGATAAAATTATACAGAGAACTGCTTGTAGGGACGAGTTCCTGGGCTCATTCATCATTTCTTCATATAATGTCCCATATATGTCCTGCTGCATGGCCACCACGTACATGTGGCACCCAGGAAAGAAAACAGATGGTTCCTGAAGGGGGCAGCACTGAGGTGGATAACTTTTTGGGGTCTTGAAGCTGTCAGTGCCTTGGGAGCCAGACATGAGCTGTTTCTTGGCACATATTAGTTTTTATCTGATGTGTCCTGTGTATTAGTCAGACATAATGCCTTGTCCTGTGCTGGCAAAAAAGTCGCCTCACGTCTTTCAGCTGCTTATCACCTTCCCTATGACTATAAGACGTACCTGCACATGAGGGCGGACTGTCTTGCAGAAATTCCACATAAATTTCTGTGCATTTCCTGACCAAGAATCACATGTATTACTAGTGTTTTTTGGGGCTTGCAGAATCCACATGCTTTCTGCCAAAACAACCCCTTTCAGTTTCAGGTGAATGGAGCTGATTTTCAGTCGCAGAAATTTTCTGCAACAAAATCTGCTACATCTGAAGGCACGCTTAGGGGACGTTTGCAAAACCCGCCTCTCTGCCTCCCATACATCTCAATGGGAGGCAGCACTGAGGACTGCGGAGCGGAGGCTTGCGGCTGCGCCAAGTAGAGACGTGTCCTGTCCAGTCGAACAACTATGGAGTCCTCAGGGTGCGTTCACATTGCAGACATATGATTTTGGAGGGTTAACAGTGTATACCTCTGATATATGTCACTGTACAGTCATACAGCAGTGTATGTAGCCCATAGGCTCCCATGTTAAAAATAACTGCCACATGGTATACATTGTTTCCTCTGTACAGAATAGCATAGTCGACCAGTGTTCTGCGCAGTAAAAAAACAAAACCGGTATGCTCATGTACTTTACAGGTGGAGGCCGTGAATGGGGGTACGTGGGTTAGGGCTCATTCATTTCAATGGGTCCATTTCCGTATGTCTAGTCTGCAAAAAAATAGAACACGTCCTATTCTTGTCCGTTTTGCGTTTTTGTTAAAATGGATTCGCAAAAAAACTGATGAAATACTGATGATACATGGATGTCATCTGTTTTTTTTTTTTTTTGTATCCATTTCTCTTTTTTTCATTCACTGTGCATTTTGTTACTTGATAATAATAAGCTATTAACACTTCTATTTTTGAGCATTCTTACTTTGCAGTATTCTTTCTACGCCTGCCTAAAACTTTTGCACAGCCCAGTTCATGTATACTGCAGGAGAGGGGCATGTAAACAGGTGTGGCACTAGTAATCGTGATGACAGCTGTCACCTGTCTCATGTCACTTCTGCCTCTATAGTGCCCCCTGCCTGTGGCTGTGCAGCCGTCTGTGTAATTCTTATACATGTATGTGCATGCACCAGCACAGGACTGCGGACACAGGGGGTCGCGGTTTACGTCACGTGACTTCCATTACGACTTCTGTTGCCGCATGTGTTCCCGTATCCCAAAGAGTATGTTACAGATCTTCCAGTGGATTCTCAGAGCCCCCGTCATTTGTTTTTTAGGGTAATGCTGTGTTTCCCCCTTCCACTCCTGGAGTCCTTGCTATGCTGGTGCTGCTGGGACCACAATAGGACTCTGTTTTGTCTTAGACACTAGGACACTACTTACTTGCTAAGAAGGCTTCTTGCCGTCCATACAGCCATGGATGATTTCTTCATGGATTTCCAAACTGAAGCACCCTTCTTGGTGCCATTTCTACACGGATTAGCCCCGGACTGCAGTTGAGGGCATATCCACCACATGCAAAACGGTAGCAGGAACCTGAGGATTTCTGCTGCAGGTTCTTCAAGTGGAAAATACCTCTAAGGATTTGGCCAATGCTAAATTCTAAATACACTCTTAGGCCTCATTCACACGTCCGTATAATGTGTCCGCATCCGTTTCCGCAATTGCGGACAATTATGCGGATCCATTCATTTCAATGGTTCCCGAAAAAATGCGGACAGTACACTGTGTGGTGTCCGCATCCGTGTGTCCGTTCCGACTGTCCGCATAAAGAAATCCTCCTGTCCTACTTTTCTCCCGAATTGCAGTCCGTAGCACAATGAAAGTCTAGGGATCCTCAAAAAATGCGGAAGACATGCGGAAAGGCATCCGCATGTCATCCGTATTTGCGGATTCCGTTCCAGGACGGGAAAAAAAAAAAAAAGGTACAGATGTTATCCATCCTTCCGTTTTTTGCGGATTCGCAAAAAACGAATTACATATGGATACATCCTTTTCGTTTTTTACGGAAAAATGGAACGGATGTCCTGGAAAAACTGAGTTAGACCTCATGCACACAACTGTGTCTATATTGTGGTCTGCAAACCATGGCTCTGCAAAATACAGACTTCTTCCCTGTGCAAGCCATATTTTGGTGGGGTACTATCTCTCCTTGGGGAGAGAGCGCCTTAATCTGTGTGAGGAGACTTATAGGCCATGCGTGCTCTTCTGGAATTCTGGGAAGAAAGGGATGCAAATGAGCTCTTAACAAGCTCCGCCTCTGATGCCACCAGATGTAAGGCAGCTATCCTATAAGTCAATGTTCGACCCTTTAAACAGGCCTTGAGACATGACTTGGATAATAAATAAGCCAGCGTCTCATCTGCAGACAGCTGTTTAGGGGTGATGGACTCCCCAAGGAGAGATGGTACTCCCCAAATCCTGACTTGGCCTCTCACCCTCTCAGCCAGTTCTCTCTGCAAAGCAATGATGAGGGGCAATCACCCTGAAACAGCTGTCTGCAGATGAGGTACTGGCTTATTTATTATCCAAGTCATGTCTCAAGGCCTATTCAAAGGGTTGAACATTGACTTTGTTAAGGATTCATTTGCATTCCTTTCTATCCGCATTTTTTTTCTCCCCATTACTAGAAATGATTGTCCATGTTCTCTAATTTGCGGAACGGACACTCCCACACGTGGACGGCACACGGATGACATCCGATGAGCTGCCAGTTGTATTTTTTGCAGTCCCATAGAAATGAATCTGTCCATGTGCAGACAAGGATGTAAAATACAGCCGTATGCGTAGAGTAAGTAGTGGTAGGTTAATCTGCTTCCTTTAAAAAATACCGCTAATATGTATACGTTAGATGGATGGAGGACATATTGCCTGTAGATGTTTCTGTGATGGTCCATCAGATGAGAGTATATGGTTTTAACTTCAAATATCCAAACCTGGGAGAATCTGAATGAATGCAGGAAATGCTGATTGTTTCCGCTGCCTCTGGCTTATTACCGCCTGTGCACAAGACCTAAAACTAGTACTTTTCGTCTATACTTACTCCGGTACAGAAAATATCTTAACGCAGTTTATCCATTGGGATGTCTTTCAGGTACTAAGTAGTCTTCACCGCAGCATCTCCAGCAATGGATGCTCCTTGGCGGCAAGGTGGCAGGGGACGAGCGAGAGGTCGTGGTGTGTCTTTAAATGGTGGTCCAGCCCCTGCTCCAGGACCTGCACCAGTACCCGCCAGAAATGCCGCCCCTTCAAGCGGCCCGTGGTCTGGGGCTGGAAGAGGAAACCTTTCCTATGCATCTATCAGTAAGCCTCGTCATTCGGGGGACATGAAAAGTCAAGTTAGTGGTAAGTATTGTCTTCTAGCCACCTGCATGGACTCTGAGAAGGGGACGCCATTGTGCCTTCATTTATACTACTAAAAGAGCCATGCCGTCTGTCGGTATTTGTTCTCGGTCTCATTGTTCACTTCTATAACCTGTACATTTACTCAAGCAGAGAACTCTAAAAAGAAGTTTGAAGATATTCAGAAAGCCAACCAGGCAGTGGTAAAGAAACTTGCAGACAATTACAGCTCATCGGATGATGACGAGGACGCTGATGGAGATGACGACAGGGAAGGAAAACAGGAAAGGATATTAGATTTAACATTTACCACGTACAGAGACCAAACAGGTAAAGGTATCCATACACCTTCAGTAACTGTCCGCCGAGCATGCATGTGTTTTCAGAGGAGAAAGCTGCTGCCAGACACTTCTGGTGGTGGCTTATGTGCTTGGAAAACAAAAGGATAAGAAGTTAAAATTCAAGGCACTTGGAGGGGGTCATTTATTAAGCTGAAATACGCCTATATTAGGTGTATTTTAGGCGCAGATTGCGGAGCAACAGCTAGTTGCGCTGCAGTCTTGGACTTCTGCCCGCTCACGCCAGGTCTAAATAAGTGGGAGTGGTGTTAAGGGGAACGGCCGGCAGGTCCGTTTCATTTACCATTTTCTACGGTTGGTTTAGGCATAGAAAATGGTCTAAATATAAGTTAGATAGGAAGCTGTCTTACATTTAGAACTGGCGGTGGATCCGCCAAAGTCATGCAGGAGAGGCCGGCGCGTCTTCATAACTTTGGCGGAACCACCGCCAGATTAGGGCTTTATTAATAAATAAATGTGCCCCCTTGACCTTTATCTCCCCTAATATCATCTGTCGGGCAAGAGTAGAGAGGTCCCCAAAAACATTAGGTTGGTAGCCAGTCCTGCTGAAAATGACTGGTTTGGCCGTCAGTCTCCTAATGTGCACTGGGGCCTTAAAGGGGTTGTCTCACCTTGTACATTGCTATATATGTTAAAGCTAACACTGTAATTAACAACTTACCAATGTACTTCTGTTTTCCATATTGCCTCTTCTCCATGCTGTGTGTCAATGTCCACTCCTTTATTGACTGCTCGTTGTCAGGGGTTACGGCCACCACTGCAATTCAGCAGCGGTGGCCGCGTGTGCTCACTACACACAAAGCAGGAGCTTCGATGGCCGGGAAGAGGGAGCGCGGTCTAGCCGCGCATGTGCACTAGCTCATCTCCTGGCCACCTCATAGATACTGTGTTGAACAGCTCCCGGCACTGCAGAAGCCTCGGAGCTGTTCAACACATGAAAAAGCAGGTCAAATCGTGCAGGGGGGAAAGGTCCAGTATAAAAGGAAGAAGCAGATAGGGCAGCACCCCACAGAGTGGGTGGATGAGGGTGCACGTCTCCAGGAAGGGTGGTGAATCCCTTCAAAAAGCAATCAGCATATAGAAACAAAGTTGGAGGAGACAGCACGTCCTTAATGAAGCTTTATTCCGGATGCATTCCGGAATAAAGCTTCATTAAGGACGTGCTGTCTCCTCCAACTTTGTTTCTATATATCTAGTGATATATGACAGCCTGGGTTACTAGGAGCCGTCATCAGCTGATAACTGCCGTTCGTTCAGGGATCTCCGTGTCTAGCTTTTTTTTTGTGCGCCTCTTTATGTTCCATCACAGTGTTATCTATATATGCAAATATATATATATAATAATACTAATCAAAAAATGGCAGCAGCACTAGATAAGCCATGACACATAAAATGAAGATGAAATGAACATATGAAAAGGTAAAAAAGCATAACTGCTATGTGGTAAAGTGGAAGCTCTTAGCGCATATAAATGATCATAAATATGTCGGGCTCATCCACCAACGATCAAGGTGGCTTCCAATCGGATGAGTCCTACACTAACATTTTGTATATATAGAGGAAGATTGGCCTCTGGGAATTTAGCACTCCTGTTCACACTGGTGCAGCTTCTGACCAGGTATGATGTTCTCCTGATATGGGCCTGCCGGTTTGTGTAGGATGCAGGTCAGTGTTAGTGTAGGACTCATCCGATTGGAAGCCACCTTGATCGTTGGTGGATGAGCCCGACATATTTATGATCATTTATATGCGCTAAGAGCTTCCACTTTACCACATAGCAGTTATGCTTTTTTACCTTTTCATATGTTCATTTCATCTTCATTTTATGTGTCATGGCTTATCTAGTGCTGCTGCCATTTTTTGATTAGTATTTAATTAGCCAATAGGTAGCTTGCACCTGACTCTCACCTGTAGGAGGTGCTGTCCGTTTTTTGTCATTTTGTATATATAATAATATATATTTAGCACCTCCTAGAAATAAAATAAAGCCAAAGCAGTGTGTTGATCACTTTTATTCAATTTTTTCAAATTGTGAATCGATGAAGAAATGGTAAATCTGCAGTTTTTAATTTTTTTTCTGTTAAGATATTCACTGCATGGGATAAATGTGTTTTGGGGCACAACAATGCCTATAATCTTTATTTTTTTATAGTATATTTTTTATTATTGGTAAATGGGGGTGATTTGAATTTTTATATATTTTTTGCATTTTTAAAAACGTATTTTTACTTTTTTTTAAAGCGCCCTTAACTTGAATATGTGATCGTCATGTCACTTCTCCCTTACACTGCAATGCATTAGCATTGTAGTGTGTGGAAGATTCACCTGCAAGCCTCCATAAGAACTGCAGCTTGGGATCCTTCCGGGAATCAGAGAAGCCATTGGGGCCCAGGGAGTGCAGCGCTTCCAGGTATAGCCACCTCAGATGTCGTGGTCACAATTGACCACAGCATCTGAGTGGTTAAATGTCTGTGATTGGCCTTGCAATTGCAGACATTAGCCCCTGGTGTCTTCCGTTTAACACAGTGGAAGCCCTGTAGCTATGGTGCCCGTTGCACTGATGAAGAGGCACCATCTTTAACCCTTAGACTCCCAGCGCCGTACATGTATGGTGCTGGGGCGATGCGGGCACATGGCGCCCTCTCGCACGTGCGGCGGGCGTCATGGCCGGCAAGTCTCTGCTGTTTCTAACAGCAGAGACTTGCGGGTACTTAACGCCATCGGCGGTTTCCTCTTCAGCAATTAGATGCTGTGATCACATGAGATCACGGCATCTAGTAGCGCAAAAACCTGGAAGCGTACGCTTCCGGGTGGTGTACAGACGCCCCATGTGGTCAAATGGGGTGTCTGTACACGATCTGAAAGCTTTCAAAGTGCAATTCTTATTCTGGCCACTAGATGGCAGGCCAGGATAAGAAATGAGCAAATTCGGTTTTTAATTCAAAATTAAAAAGCCCTGATTTCTCATAAAGAAAAAAGAAAAAACACAATCTATTTGCTCATATTTGAGCTTTAAAATAATCACAAAAAATTCAAAAATGTTAAAAAAGTATATAAAAAAATATAAAAGTTTAAATCACCCCCCTTTCCGTATAATTAAAAAATAAATACCTAAATAACAATAAATATAGACATCATGGGTATCACCGTGACCGAAAACGCCCGTACTTTTAAAATATAAAAAAAAATCCCAATACGGCGAATTGTGTGGCAGAAAAAAGCGGCAAAATGGCAATTCGCTGTTTTTTGTCGCTTTTTTTAAAAAAAAATAAATAAAAAGTGATCAAAAAATCATACACGCCCCAGAATGGTATCAATAAAAACTTCAGATCGCCCCTCAAAAAATGAGCCCCCATACAGCTCCGTACACATAAATACCAAAAAGTTATGGGGGTCAAGATATGACAAAAAAAAAAAAAAGTCCAACTTTATAATTTTATCACTATCAAAACACAGGAAAAACTATATATATTAGGTATCGCCGGATTCGTACTGACGAGTAGAATGAAAGTAACGGGTCAGTTTTAATGAACATCGAATGCTGTAAATAAAAAACCTGTAGAACTGTAGCGGAATAGCATTTTTTTTGCAATTTCACCCAATTTGGAATTTTTTTCCTGCTTCCCACTACACCATATGCAATATTAAATGGTGGCGTTGGAAAGTACAACTTGTCCCGCAAAAAACAAGCCCTCATACAGCTATGTGAACAGAAAAATAAAACAGTTATGGCTGTTTGAAGGCAGGGAGCGCAAAACGAAAACGCAAAGCCGAAAAAACCTCCGGTACTGAAAGGGTTAAAGACCCGTGGGATCAGTGTTGGTAAACCTCAGAGCGATGACCAGTTGGATGTTTCCTTAAAGGGGTTCTCCAAGTTATATTTATTGATGACCTATACTCAGGATAGGTCATCAATATCAGATCAGCGGGGTCCGACATCCGGCACCCCCGCCCATCATCTGTTTGAAGAGGAGGCAGGTGCTGTACCAGCGCTGCCTCCTCTTCATTGTTTACCTGCTCGCCGTAACATATGCAACGGTGAGCAGGTGTAATTACACTCAAGCTGGTTCCATTCACAAGCAGGTAAACAATAAAGAAGCAGCGCTGGCATGTCTTGCGCCTCCCCTAAAACAGCTGATCGGCGGGGGTGCCGGGTGTCGGACCTATCCTGAGGACAGGTCATCAATAAATATAACTTGGAGAACCCCTTTATCTCGGGAATGGCCAAGATTCTAGTATTTAAACAGTGTAAACTTGGACACTAAAGATGTGGCAGATTTATTACAATAGCTGATGTTGGATGATAATCTGGCACATCTTTAGACTGTCTGGTCTAAGGCTACTTTCACACTAGCGTTTTTAAATTCCGGTATTGAGTTCCGTCAAAGGGGCTCAATACCGGAAAAAAACGCTTCAGTTTTGTCCCCATTCATTGTCAATGGGGACAAAACTGAACTGAAGACAACGGAATGCTCCTGAAAGCATTCCGTTCCGTCTTCAGACCGGAGAACAAACCGCAGCATGCTGCGGTTTGCTCTCCGGTCCAGGCATCCGCACCAAGACGGATCCGGAATGACCCCCAATGGAAGTCAATGGGGACGGATCCGTTTGGTGTGGACACACCAGTAATCCGGATCTGTCCTCCATTGATTTCCAATGGGGGGTCATTCCGGATCCGGCATACATACACACAGACTACATACAAACAAACATACAGACATACATACAAACATACAGACATACATACATACTCACATACTCCCGGGACGCCGGCAGCAGGTCTTCACGCGCCTCCTGCACGCTGCGATGACGTTTCCCCACTGCGCCCAGCAGAGGGCGCTGTGGGGAATCGTCATCACTGCGCGCAGGAGGCGCGTGAAGACGTTCTGCCGGCGTCCCGGGAGTATGTGAGTATGTATGTATGTCTGTATGTTTGTATGTATGTCTGTATGTTTGTTTGTATGTAGTCTGTGTGTTGTTTTAATGTGTGTCATGTGTGGGGCCGGAGCGCTGCTCCGGCTCCACACATGTATAGCGTTAGCACGGATCCGTCGGCACCCTTTAGGTGCCGGATCCGTGCTAACGCTAGTGTGAAAGTAGCCTAACTCTACATCACCTATTAGTTAAGAAGAACTCCCGCAAAAATTTTTATTCTCTGACCTGTTAGAAAGGTGCATGATATAATCTGTAGTGATTGTCATTTTCTTATCAGTGACTGTTTCTGTGAGTAAAAACCTCTCTTCTTATTGTAGCTGGGTCATGTGACCAACTCCCTGATCTCCAACTGACCCAGGACAGAAAGCCAGTAACTGCTGTATTCGTTCCAATGGGAGCCTCACTTTAAGTCTCATAGGAATACATAGAGAATTAGACTTCCTGTCCACACACAAGTCTCTGTGTGAGTTGGTGGGTCTAATTGCTGGTCACATGACACAGATAAGAAACTTCAGGATGATATAAGTCTAAAATTCAGACACTGGTAAGAAAATGACATTCACTACAGATTACATCATGTACATTTCTAGCAGGACATGGAATAAAATTTTTGTCGGGAGTTCTTTAGTTTACTTTGTGCCACCCTCTTTTACGGCAAGTCAAACCTCTTTGCTGCCAAGCCACGCCCCTTGGCGGGTCTAAAACAATAAATGGGGTACAAGGCATTTTTTTTTAAATTCTATTGCATTTTGATTGGTGAATGTCCCCCAGTGTTTCTGCTGACACCTTATATTTGAAATATCTGCGCTGTGTATTTCTGTTCTTCAGCTTCAATATAGTAGCCGAGGAACAAAAATAACGTAAGTGCCGGATTCAGCAGATGCCATTGACTTTAATGGGATCCATTAGGTTTACGTTTAGGAGAATAATTTTTTTTTTTAACAGAGAAAAAAGTCCTGCATACAAGACTTTTCTCTCTGACGGAAGCCCCAAACGGAGCCTCCAAAGCAGATGTGAAAGCAGTCTTACATGTATTATACGACTTTCCAGACTGAAAATGTTTTTCCCCCCCCTTTTCTCTCTTTAAGATGGTGATGCCAGTGAATTAGCTCGTACTAAACAATATGTGAATGAGGCCTTTCAGTCTGGGGCTGTGACTTGCTTGATATGCATTGCATCAGTGAAGAGGAATCAAGCTGTGAGTATCAAGCTGCGAAAAGTCTCTGTAAAATACATATTTATGTCTGGAAATCGTGACATGGGGCATCATAATTTCAAGTGATTTTTATGATGTCAAGTAGCATCTTCAAGTCCTGGTTTTATTGCTTTAGAGCTGGCTGTACACGTTGGGTTAATATTTTAATTTTTTTTTTTGGTAAGTGAAGAAAAGATTTTAGACTTAAAGGGGTATTCCTATCTGGACATTTATGGCCAATCCATCAAATATGCTATAAATGTGTGATAGGTGGGACTTGCTCCTATTATGAGAATAGGGCCCCATCTGATGCCAATGGGAATGGAGACATTTCTGCACTTGTCATGTTCTATCTATTCACTTCTATGGGATTTCCAAAAATAGCCGAGTAGACGCAAGTTTTTGGAAGTCGGATAGAAGTTAATGGAGAAAGCCATGCAAGCGCAACCATTTTCATTCCCGCACGGTAAAGACAAGGCCTTGTTCTCAAGGTAGGACGCACATGTATAGAACATTTATGGCATATCCTGTGTATCTGCTGTACGTGTCCAGATGGGTATACCCATTTAACTGACTGTTCTGTCCTTTAAAAAGACCACCTTTATCTACAACTGTAGACAAAAAAATTATATGCAAAATACTGAATGATTGCCCATAAGCAGCCGACAACACCACTTATCATATCATTTCAGATGATGAATAGCCCAAAGTAATACAACATGGCTGACCACTTTTAATTAATTTTGAGCTACAATGAACATTTGTGACCCCCCCCCAATGTTCATAAGACCCCAAATCAGACCTCCGATCACAGCCCCTATGTGAATAAACCCCAAGCAGACCCCAAATCAGAACCTGAATGTGAAAATAACCTCTACGTAGACCTCAGATCAGACCCCCAATGTGAATAAGCCCCACCCAAGCAGACCTCAGATCAGAGGCGCAATGTGAATGAGCCCCCCCCTCCTTCCCCCCAAGCAGACCTCAGATCAGAACACGAATGTGAAAATAACTTCTATGTAGACCTCAGATCAGAGCCTGATGTGAATGACCCCCCCAAGCAGACCTCAGATCAGAGCCGCAATGTGAATGAGCCCCCCCCCTCCTTCCCCCCAAGCAGACCTCAGATCAGAACACGAATGTGAAAATAACTTCTATGTAGACCTCAGATCAGAGCCTGATGTGAATGACCCCCCCCAAGCAGACCCCAGATCAGAACACGAATGTGAAAATAACTTCTATGTACCTCTCCTGCTCTGGACACTGCCGCTCCTCACATCCACACTCGTCTAGTTCAGCCTGCCATGCCATGACAGATGTGGACAGCACATCGAGCGCCCTTTTATTGTCTGATCTGAGGTCTGATTGGAGGGATCTGATCTGAAGTCTGATAAAGATTGGGGAGTCTGAACTGAGGTCTGATGACATTTCGGAGGTCTGATGAAAATTGGGGGTCTGATCTGAGATCTGGTGAAAAACATTTTTTTTCTTATTTCCCTCCTCTAAGCCCTAGGTGCATTTTTTGATCAGGAGCACCTTATAAATCGAAAAATCTGCTAATTGGTTAAGTTCTAATTATACATGTCTTGTTTGTAGGTCTGGAGCTGCTCTGGCTGTTACTGCATATTTCACATGCCGTGCATCCAGAAGTGGGCCAAGGACAGCATATTCCTTGTGTCCTCTCCATTGACTGATGACAACTTTGAAAAGAAAGATTATCCTTGGCCCTGGTACGTGAGGAAACTGAAATCCTGATACCTTCTCCTTGATGGATTGTATTAGTTTATCTCTGATGAGGTTTCATATTTTTTTGCACCTGTTAGGAGATTACGTTTTTTTGTTGTAAAATGTTGTATTTGGTCGAGAATATCTTGTTCTTACCCTTATCTTCTATTATAACTGCCGTGACCTTTATGTACTTTTTATCTTCATGCTTTTTAGCCCAAAGTGTCGCTATGAATATAAGAGATCACAGACCCCTGCTAGGTATTACTGTTATTGTGGAAAGGTCGAAGACCCTCCTTTGGATCCGTGGCTTGTCCCACATTCCTGTGGACAAGTTTGTGAAAAAGAATTTAAGCCCTCGTGTGGACACAAATGCCTGCTCTTGTGCCATCCAGGTAACTAGTGAACCAGACTTTTATGTTTCTGGAACGTGTAGCAAAGTGTTTTTTTTCACCAAACAACATCTGATTCTGAGTTTCTGAGAGCCAACATATTCTGTAGGCCAGGGATCAGAAACCTTCTGCACCCCAGCTGTGATGAAACTACAACTCCCAGCATGCACTCTTGCTCAGCTGTTTTCAGAACTCCCATAGAAGTGAGTAGAGCATGCTGGGAGTTGTAGTTTCAGCACATCTGGAGTGCCGAAGGTTGCTGACCACTGCTGTAGACTAATCGTTCATTGTGTGGTCCATTGCTTGGATCCCCTCTTGGTCTCCTCTAAAGCAGCGCAATGAAACAGTTGAGTTGTGTCTGAGGTACCGTCTTCCTCTTCAGAGTTAATTGTTACATATGGATAAAGTTAATAATTCTGCAGTGATCGCAGTCAGATTTCTCTTAAAGGGGTAGTTCCACATTAGACATGGATGTGCCATAATATGTCTGATAGATGAGGGTCCCACCTCTGGTACCTTCAATTGTTGACAAGAATGGTGGTCGTCGAGACAGTGAAGAAATGGAGAAGTGGCTGTGCATGTCCACAGTCATCCACCACTTCAATGGAAGTGACAGAAACAGCCAAGCAGAGGTGGGATCCGCATCTGTCAGACATTAATGTCATATCCTGTCCATATGCCATGTTTCTAAGGTAGGAGTATCTGTTTAAGCTTAGGCCATATCTTTTTTTTTTTCGTCCTCTTTTAGGTCCATGTCCACCTTGCCCAAAGATGGTGACCACTACTTGCTATTGTAAGAAGGCAAGGCCTCTTCCAAGGCGTTGCAGCACCAAAGAATGGTCATGTCAGCAGTCATGTGGGAGAATGCTGCTATGTGGACAACACAAGTGTGACAATCCTTGTCATAAAGGTAGGTTTCATTAATATAATACAGTAGTGCTTGAAAGTTTTTGAAAAATGTAACCTAAAACTACATCAGATATTCACACACAAGTCCTAAAAGTATAAAAAGACAACTAAATCAAACAAATGAGTAGAAAATAATAGTCATTTAGTCATTATCACATGAATATGAGTGGCAAAAGTATGTGAACCTTTGCTTTCAGTATCTGGTGTGTCCCCTTGTGCAGCAATAACTGTTGATGATAAGCGCTGCACATCGGCCTGGAAAATGTAACACCGGGGCGCTCCCCTAGTGCATTACCCCAGATAGCAATAACATGCATGGCGTATGACAGCTTCTTACTGGAATGGGTTGTGCAAAGCCAGGCACAGCACTGAGTCAAGGCAAAATAACCTCAGCAGAGGTGAACAGGCTGCTGCTCCTTCCAGCCGGCTGTCCTCACAGGAACCAGAGATATATGGGTACTGTATGCTGCAAAAAGGGATTCACGGGGAGCTGCACTTGGCAACAGGTCAGCCATTTGAGTCTCCCCTGCACATCGGCTTGGAGAAATTTTAGCCCCTTCATCTGTACAAAACAGTCCAACTCTGTTATGTTGGTGGATTTCCTTCCATGAACTGCTCGCTTTAGCTCTTTCCACAACATTTCTATTGGATTAAGGTCAGGACTTTGACTTTGCCATCCCAAAACTTTAACTTTGTTCTTCTTTAACCATTCTTTGGTAGAATGACTTGAATGCTTAGGGGTGTTGTCTTGCTGCATGACCCAGATTTCCCTGAGATTCAGTTCACAGACAGATGTCCTGATATTTTCCTTTTGAATCTGCTGTTGTAATTCAGAAATCATTGCTCCATCAATGATGGCAAGCCATTCTGGCCCAGATGCAGCCAAACAGGCCAAAACCATGATACTACCACCACCGTGTTTCACAGATAGGATAAGGTTTTATGCAGTGTTTTCCTTTCTCCAACCATATCTCTTCTCATTTAAACCTTAAAGTTATATTTTGGTCTCATCTGTCCAACATTGTTCCAATAGCCGTCTGGCATGTCCAGATGACCTTTAGCAAACTGCAGATGGGCAGCAATGTTCTTTTTGGAGAGCAGCAGCTTGTAATCCTGCCATGCACAGTATTGTTGTTCAGTGTCCTCCTGATAATGTACTCCTCAACATTAATTTTAGCTAATGTGAGAAAGTCCTTCAGTTGCTTAGAGGTTTCATTGCTCATGCTCTTGGTGTGATCTTTGTTGGTCGGCCACTCCTGGGAAGGGAAAAAATGATCTTGATTTTTTTTCCATTTATACGTAGTCTGACTGTGGATTGGTGGAGTCCAAACATTTTAGAGATGGTTTTGTAACTTTTTCCAGTCTTATGAGCATCGACAACTCTTCTTCTAAGGTCCTCAGAAATCTCCTTTACTGGTGCCATGATACACTTCCACAAATGTGTTGTGAAGATCAGACTTTTATAGATCCCTGATTTTAAATACAAGAGGTTGCTCACTCACATGGGGCTACACAGCACCATCTGACACGTGACATATAGGTTACAACTACACCACAGCAGTCGCACAAAAACCATCTTGGGTTTTTTGGGACTTTCGTGTCACAGTGTGACACCATGGACTAGCATTATAAAATATGTTGCGTGACATTACTGTCGACAATATGTTGTCCTAGCCTAAAGGTTAACATACATACTCACAGACATGTGATATTGGATCATTTTCCTCAATAAATAAATGGTCAAGCCTAATATTTTTGACTCATGTTTTTGATTCTGTTATCTTTATCTACTTTATTAAATTTATGCAGAAATAGAGAAAACTCTGAAGGGTTCACAAACTTCAAGCACTATTGTGCACATTTTCTTCTGGCATACCTCAGTCAGAAGGCTCAAAACATGAGGTGAACAGATCCAAATAAAGGAATCTAACATAAAGCACTGACTGTTCGTATTTTCTTCGAATTGTCGATGACCTTATTCTCACCATTTTCATAATAGTTTTCCCCACCCCAACCTTCATCACACCGCATAACTAAAACTAGAACAGTATGTTCGAACGTGGTGAAATCGTCACTCGTTTGTTGTCCAAATTTCACACTGCAGATCTGTGGGACTTTACAGTGTAATAAATGTGGGTAGCGTTTTCAAAATTCCTTCCACAACATGGAAATATGAGCATACTGCACACTTTGAGATCGTGCTCATTGTTGTGCACAAATGTCGTAGATTTTCACAACAGATTTTACCCGTTTCAATCCATAGGGTAGAGTAGGAGCTGAGATGATCACCTTTAAAGTGTAATTGTCATTCTTTTTTTATTTGTGTAATGTTTAGGGGCAGTGATACAGACCATTTTTGTAATATACTTTAATTACTGAAATTATACATTTCTATTAGAAAAATAGCTCTAAAGTGGACCATTTTGAGCCTTAGCAACGTCCCTCTGTCTTCTGTTTACATAACAGTGGAGACTTGCTAACACTGACTGTGCTATGTAAACAGAAGACAGGAGCGTTGCTAAGGCTCAAAATGGTCCACTTTAGAGCTATTTTTCTAATAGAAATGTATAATTTCAGTAATTAAAGTATATTACAAAAATGGTCAGTATCACTGCCCCTACACATTACATAAATAAAAAAAAGAATGACTGTTACACTTTAAACATCCTTAAAACATTGTTTATACTAAACAAGGCACATAAACTTATTAAAGTACATGAAAAAGTCGCAAACTGCACTTTTATGACTTTTTCAAAGACACTTATGCAAAAGTTTTTGTGCATGTGCTGTTACTCCACTGACCTTGCCACTTTCCTGAAAAGCAGCTGTAGAGAGGTTGAGGGGCCAACTGCCTGCCACATTTATCATCTTCTATGCCGTAGAAGAACTCTGAAATCTATGCCAGCCAGTTCAGGCATATGGACCCTAGGATGGTGCACCTGATTTATGACGAGACGTACGCCTCATCATAAATTAGGTAGAGCATTCGGCAGTGCGCCTCTGATAAATCCGGGCCATAGTCCGCAGCTTTTAATGTCTGATATCCCAGGCCCGTCTCCCGCTCTTTTTTGGTCAGATTTTGGACTGCGTAGCAGCAAATGAGTCACTCAAGTTAAAAAATGATGATATACTTAGATATATTAATTCATCCAAATAAATGAAGAGTTAAAATGAATCACACATGGAAAAGTGGTAACGCTGGGTCACACATACAATGAAGGTAAGCGTAATTGGGATACTAATATATTTAAAGGGAGTCTGTCACCTGTTTTTCACCAATATAACTAAGAGCAGTGCCCCGCAGAAGATTGCAGACACATCCCAGACATACCTGTGTGCACTGTGTGTGTGTATTACATGTCATATCCCAGACATACCTGTGTGCACTGTGTGTCTGTATTACATGTCACATCCCAGACATACCTGTGTGCACTGTGTGTCTGTATTACATGTCACATCCCAGACATACCTGTGTGCACTGTGTGTGTGTATTACATGTCACATCCCAGACATACCTGTGTGCACTGTGTGTGTGTATTACATGTCACATCCCAGACATACCTGTGTGCACTGTGTGTGTATTACATGTCACATCCCAGACATACCTGTGTGCACTGTGTGTGTGTATTACATGTCACATCCCAGACATACCTGTGTGCACTGTGTGTGTGTATTACATGTCACATCCCAGACATACCTGTGTGCACTGTGTGTGTGTATTACATGTCACATCCCAGACATACCTGTGTGCACTGTGTGTGTATTACATGTCACATCCAGACATACCTGTGTGCACTGTGTGTCTGTATTACATGTCACATCCCAGACATACCTGTGTGCACTGTGTGTCTGTATTACATGTCACATCCCAGACATACCTGTGTGCACTGTGTGTCTGTATTACATGTCACATCCCAGACATACCTGTGTGCACTGTGTGTGTATTACATGTCACATCCCAGACATACCTGTGTGCACTGTGTGTCTGTATTACATGTCACATCCCAGACATACCTGTGTGCACTGTGTGTCTGTATTACATGTCACATCCCAGACATACCTGTTTGCACTGTGTGTCTGTATTACATGTCACATCCCAGACATACCTGTGTGCACTGTGTGTCTGTATTACATGTCACATCCCAGACATACCTGTTTGCACTGTGTGTCTGTATTACATGTCACATCCCAGACATACCTGTGTGCACTGTGTGTCTGTATTACATGTCACATCCCAGACATACCTGTGTGCACTGTGTGTCTGTATTACATGTCACATCCCAGACATACCTGTGTGCACTGTGTGTCTGTATTACATGTCACATCCCAGACATACCTGTGTGCACTGTGTGTCTGTATTACATGTCACATCCCAGTCATACCTGTGTGCACTGTGTGTCTGTATTACATGTCACATCCCAGACATACCTGTGTGCACTGTGTGTGTTACATGTCACATCCCAGACATACCTGTGTGCACTGTGTGTGTATTACATGTCACATCCCAGACATGTAATACAGACACACAGTGCACACAGGTATGTCTGGGATGTGACATGTAATACAGACACACAGTGCACACAGGTATGTCTGGATGTGACATGTAATACACACACAGTGCACACAGGTATGTCTGGGATGTGACATGTAATACACACACACAGTGCACACAGGTATGTCTGGGATGTGACATGTAATACACACACACAGTGCACACAGGTATGTCTGGGATGTGACATGTAATACACACACACAGTGCACACAGGTATGTCTGGGATGTGACATGTAATACAGACACACAGTGCACACAGGTATGTCTGGGATGTGACATGTAACACACACAGTGCACACAGGTATGTCTGGGATGTGACATGTAATACAGACACACAGTGCACACAGGTATGTCTGGGATGTGACATGTAATACACACACACAGTGCACACAGGTATGTCTGGGATGTTACATGTAATACACACACACAGTGCACACAGGTATGTCTGGGATGTGACATGTAATACACACACACAGTGCACACAGGTATGTCTGGGATGTTACATGTAATACACACACACAGTGCACACAGGTATGTCTGGGATGTGACATGTAATACACACACACAGTGCACACAGGTATGTCTGGGATGTGACATGTAATACACACACACAGTGCACACAGGTATGTCTGGGATGTGACATGTAATACAGACACACAGTGCACACAGGTATGTCTGGGATGTGACATGTAATACAGACACACAGTGCACACAGGTATGTCTGGGATGTGTCTGCAATCTTCTGTGGGGCAGTGCTGTTAGTTATATAGGTGAAAATGAGGTGACAGACTCCCTTTAAAGTTAATATAACAGTAAGCTTGTAACACTTTTTCTACGATGTGTTTATTCTAGTGGGGTCAGGACATTAACAGGTAATAAATACACTGTAATTATATTCGTGTCCCGATTATACTCCCCATCAATATATTTGTGCCCCACCTGTTGCCGCATATGTCCTTTGTATTTGTGTCCCTATTTTTGTTCCATAAAAACATGCAGAGTGTCTTCAGATTTATATGTGATTCCGTTTTCAGGAGATTGTCAGCCGTGCCCAAGAGTCAGCAAACAAAAATGCCTTTGCGGAAAGAAAGTTGCTGAACGGTTGTGTGCAAGTCCGACATGGCAGTGTGACATTGTGAGTCCCTTCACCTCTACTACATGACCCGAGCGTTATTGAGCAATATTTAGATGTAGATTATAGGCACAAAAGGGGTCATTTATTAAGACCAGTGTTTTAGCCCTATATCTTTCAGTGGAGCCGCTGAAGTTATGGAGAGGCGCAGGCCTTTCCATAACTTTGTTGCATCCAGCGCCAGTCTAAATGTAAGTTGGCTTCCTTGCTGTCTTACATATAGACTATTTTCTATGCCTAAAGGCATAGAAAATGCTGAACGAGACGGGCCTGCCAGCCCATCCCCTTTCCGCCTCCTTTTTTTTAGACCTGGCATGAGCTTGGAAAGTGTAGCAGATTGTGGCGCAAATAGCCTTTAATATTCGCAATATGCGCAAGAAATACAACTAACATAGCCATATTTCTGGATAATAAATGACCCCCAATGTATCGTTCCATGTTTTTTCAGTTATAAGTAGAACCATTTGATGACTTTTACCCCTGAAGAAGACACACTGGTACATTTTACTTATTATTTCAGGTCTGTGGAAAAACGTTACCTTGTGGGAACCACACCTGTGAACAGGTTTGCCACGCTAGATCATGCGGACAGTGCCCTCGTTCAGGCAATCGATTGTGTCCATGTGGAAAATCAAGTACGAATCTGATAGTGTATACTTCAGGTCTTTTTTCAGTCTTAAGTTAAAGGGGTTGTGTCACTTCAGCAAATGGCATTTATCATGTAGAGAAAGTTAATACAAGGCACTTACTAATGTATTGTGATTGTCCATATTCCTTCCTTTGCTGACTTGATTCATTTTTCCATCACATTATACACTGCTTGTATCCAGGCGTTATGGCCACCGTTACAGTGCAGATATGAGGATACATGTGTGCCTATGTGCACTCCCACTGTCCCGGCCACCAGAGAGGCCGGCACTTTTTCCTATAGTGTGCAAGCACGACCACCACTGCTGGATTACAGGGTGGTTGTAACCCCTGGATATGAGCAGTGTATAATGTGATAGAAAAATGAATCCAGTCAGCATAGGAGGCAATATGGACAATCACAATACATTAGTAAGTGCTATGTATTAACTCTCTACATGATAAATGCCATTTGCTGAAGTGAGACAACCCCTTCAACAAAATGCTAGTGCATGTGCTCATCATCTCTTCCCTAGACTACTGCAACATCCTCCTCTTTGGCCTCCCATCTAACACTCTTGCACTCCTCTGCTGTACCCTCAACTCTGCTGCCCAGTTAATCCACCCCTCTCCCAGTTTTTTCTCCTCCACTCACCACTGTAAATTCCTTCACCGCCTCCCCATTGCTCAGCGAATGTTCAAAATGTTACCAACATACAAAGCCATCCACAGCCTGTCACCTCCATACATCTCCCTATACCCTTTGATAATGACAGGGTCTCCTTTTCTGCTCTCCTTTTATCTGCTTCTCAAATCATTGTCTCTAAGACTTCTTCCATATATCCCCAATACTCTGAATCTTGCTTAAAGAAGAACTCCCGACAAAAATTTTATTCCATGTCCTGCTAGAAATGTACATGATATAATCTGTAGTGAATGTCATTTTCTTACCAGTGTCTGAATTTTTGACTTATATCATCCTGAAGTTTCTTATCTGTGTCAAACAAAAAGATATAACATTTTACATTTTTGGTGAAGAATCAACAACAAGTGGGTCACAATTGTGAAGTGGAAGGAAATTTATTGGATCATTTAAACTTTTTTTGTAATAATAAAACTGAAAAGTGGGGCGTGCAAAATTATTTGGCCCCCTTGCATTAATACTTTGTTGCGCCACCTTTTGCTGCGATTACAGCTGCAAGTCGCTTGGGGTATGTCTCTATCAGTTTTGCACATCTAGAGACTGAAATTCTTGCCCATTCTTCCTTGCAAAACAGCTCGAGCTCTTTGAGGTTGGATGGAGAGCGTTTGTGAACAGCAGTTTTCAGCTCTTTTCACATATTCTCAATTGGATTCAGGTCTGGACTTTGACTTGGCTATTCTAAGACCTGGATACGTTTATTTTTGAACCATTCCATTGTAGATTTTGCTTTATGTTTGGGATCATTGTCTTGTTGGAAGATAAATCTCCGTCCTAGTCTCAGGTCTTTTGCAGACTCCAACAGGTTTTCATCCAGAATACTCCTGTATTTGGCTCCATCCATCTTCCCATCAATTTTAACCATCTTCCCTGTCCCTGCTGATGAAAAGCAGGCCCAAACCATGATGCTGCCACCACCATGTTTGACAGTGGGGATGGTGTGTTCAGGGTGATGAGCTGTGTTTCTTTTATGCCAAACATATCGTTTTGCATTGTTTCCAAAAAGTTGGATTTTGCTTTCATCTGACCAGAGCACCTTCTTCCACATGTTTGTGTGTCTCCCAGGTGGCTTGTGGCAAACTGTAAACGAGACTTTTTATGGATATCTTTGAGAAATGGCTTTCTTCTTGCCACTCTTCCATAAAGGCCAGATTTGTGAAGCGTTCGACTGATTGTTGTCCTATGGACAGACTCTCCCACCTCAGCTGTAGATCTCTGCAGTTCATCCAGAGTGATCATGGGCCTCTTGGCTGCATCTCTGATCAGTCTTCTCCTTGTTTGAGATGAAAGTTTAGAGGGACGGCCGGGTCTTGGTAGATTTGCAGTGGTCTGATACTCCTTCCATTTCAATATGATCGCTTGCACAGTGCTCCTTGGGATGTTTAAAGCTTGGGAAATCTTTTGGTATCCAAATCCGGCTTTAAAGTGGTTCTCCAGAAATTAAGAAAATGAAAATACTTAAAGGGAACCTGTCATCTCCGAAACACCCCCTGAACTAGAGTATGCGGTGTATAGTGTAAGTGATGCTGAATCCAAATATGTAAGTTTTATCTTCATACTCTCTTCCATTCTGACGCTGTGCTCCCAGAAACCAGCAGTAAAATGCATTGACAGGGCTCTTCTTTGAGTCCTCTCCATTATGCGAGTGAGCACTGGAGTCCACTGAGTGCATCTTACTGCAGGTTTGTGGGAGCACAGCGTCGGAATGGAAGTGAGTATGAAGATAAAAATTACATATTCGGATTCAGCATCACTTACACTATACAACGCTTACTCTAGTTCAGGGGGTGTTTCGGAGATGACAGGTTCCCTTTAAATATTACTTAGTTAATATATTCCCAAATACCTTTCATTAGTTATAATGGCTCGTTTTGTCTGGGGAACAAAATTAGGAGAAACAAAATGTCCGCTGTCCTATTAGTACACACAAACCGGTCCTAATCACACAGGAGGACAAGTTACTTCACAACACTGAGGTAAACATCTGCCTCGTCTTCCTCTATTACTTTTCAGGGATTATGATCCTAAATACAGTTTAATATGTTCTTCATCTGAGTCTCTATATGACTGGAGTTCATGAGGAGACAAGAAGTACAGAGAGGAGGTGGGGATGTGGCTAATGAGCAGCAGCTCTTGTATGCAGTCTCCATTACCACAGTCTGTCCTGTCCATCCTCTCTGTACTTCAGGTCTCTTCATGAACTCCATTCCTACAGATCAGCTGTATTTAGGATCATAATCCCTGACAAGTAGAGCAGAGAGGATGATGAGGAAGCTCTTTACCTCAGTGTTGTGAAGTAACTTGTCCTGCTGAGTGATTAGGACAGGTTTTGTGTGAACTAATAGGGCAGTGGCCATTTTGTTTCTCCTGATGATTACTCCCTAGACAAAGCGAGACATTATAACTAATGAAAGGTATTTGGCAATACATTTATAATAAATTAATATTTACGTATTTTTATTGTCTTAATTCCTGGAGAACCTCTTTAAACTTCTCCACAACAGTATCATGGACCTGCCTGGTGTGTTCCTTGGTCTTCATGATGCAGAACCCTGAGACTATCACAGAGCAGGTGCATTTATACAGAGACTTGATTACACACAGGTGGATTCTATTTCTCTTCATCAGTCATTTAGGACAACATTGGATCATTCAGAGATCCTCAATCAACTTCTGGAGTGAGTTTTCTGAACTGAAAGTAAATGGGCCGAATAATTTTGCACGCCCCACTTTTCAGTTTTATTATTACAAAAAAAGTTTAAATGATCCAATAAATTTTGTTCCACTTCACAATTGTGACCCACTTGTTGTTGATTCTTCACCAAAAATTTAAAATGTTATATCTTTTTGTTTGAAGCCTGAAATGTGGCAAAAGGTTGAAAAGTTCCAGGGGGCCGAATACTTTCACAAGGCACTGTACAGAAGCCAGTTATCGGGAACAGGCTTTCGTATGAACACTCACCCCCGATAATTGGCAGAATCCCTTTAAACTGTATTCTGAATATTTACAGCCTGTTTTTGTTATTCAGAGTACACCCTGCCCTGTACAGAGGACGTGCCTACTTGTGGTGACAGCTGTGACAAGGTTCTGGAGTGTGGGATGCACAAGTGTTCTCAGCGCTGCCATAGAGGGCCGTGTGAAACCTGCCGACAGGTTAGAAACCTCCTCACTTTGGTACCCTACTAGACTCAAATGATTGTTTGCGGACCAGCACTTATCTGAATGTTTCTTACAATAATATGGTTCCAAACAAAGGCTACATATTAAAGGGGTTCTCAAAGTTAAATTTATTGATGACCTATCCTCAGGATAGGTCATCAATATCAGATCGTCGGGGGTCCGACACCCGGCACCCCCACGATCAGCTGTTTGAAGAGGAGTCGCACGCCGTGCCAGCGCTGCCTCCTCTTCATTGTTTACATCCTAGCCGTAACATGGGTAGTGGTGAGTAGGTGTAATTGCGCCTATCTGCCCCATTCATTTCAATGGGAGGGATCGTTCCTATACAAGTCTATGGGGGCGATCCTTCCCATTGAAATGAATGGGGTGGTTAGGTGTAATTACACCTACTCACCACTACCGGCCAGCATGTAAACAATGGACAGGAGGCAGCGCTGGCACGGTGCACGCCTCCTCTTCAAACAGCTGATCGGCGGGGGTGCCTGGTGTCGGACCCCCGCCGATCTGATATTGATGACCTATCCTGAGTATAGGTCATCAATAAATATAACTTGGAGAACCCCTCTAATAAGTTTCCATTATCGCCACTTGTAGAGCGGTACGCTGTTATTAATTGATTTCGGAGCTTTAGAAAGTTCAGGCATAATTTTACAGCTTTGCTCGCCCTTGCACTGCTCTACTTATAGCATCATATACAGTACATGTCTACAGTACTTGATCTGTATACCGCCATAGAGCTAAGTTATGATTGCACTGTATGCATATATTCTATACATCATAGACTAATAATTGCAACTATTTTAAGCATGATGTAAGAATGTCTGTGGAAATCTCATTATGTGTGAGGGTGACTTTTAATGGGGCCCTTCATCAATCTTATTCTGTTTAGCATAAAATAGTGACAGATGGTTGTGGAGGATTTGCTGTTAGCTTATTAGCTTATTCTTGAGCTGCCGCTCCCCTAGTCATAGCTTGCAGTGGAGGAAGTGGCAGCTCGTGCATAAATGTCACTCCTCTCCAGCAGGTAGTGAAGTTCTCCACAACCTCATATCATTAGCAGGTAAGTGGCTGCTGAAATTGGTGTGTCTGTTGCTACTTTATTCTTCCCTTAGTGATGGCAGCATAAGGTTGATGCAAGGTTCCCTTTAAGGAAAAAAATCACAGAAAATACTGCACTAACACAATAGATGCAAACATTATATATGGACCAAGCCCTCACGCAAATATATTTTGATCAAAACACATCTGTGCCCGCCTACCTGCGCCAAGGTGGTCTCAGTCCGGCAGGTCCTACTCTAAACCTACCTACCTCCTCCCATTGGTTGCTTGATTCACACAGAGGTGACTAGGAGCAGCACACTATATGTGCAGGGTCTGCTCTCCTCAATGTAGATGCACAACAGCATAGGTAGGTTTAGAGTAGGACCTGCCTGACTGAGATCACCTTGGCGCAGGTAGGCGGGGGCCTAAAAATGTCTTACCGTTTTGCATCTACACCTCATATACAGACCTATGTGTTTTCCTGGTGACAAACTACAAGTAATCCCTGTGGAATCCCTCTGCCTTTTTACTACTATTTGTACGTTGGTGGAGGAGAGTAGGGGTGTATTCACACACAGCAGACTTGTTGCAGAAATTCCTGAGACTGTCCTATTGATATGAAGAAATCCATATACTTTCTGCTAAAGAAAACCATTCAGATGTTCGTATACCGAATAACAGATTTCTCGTTGGAGAAATTTCTGCAGTGAATGTGCTACATGTGAATAAATCCATACACATGGCATTTTTTTATTAAGACTTATTGGAGCAATACAAAAAGATTAAAATAATGTACAAAGCATTTTACTACAGGGTTGAGTTTTCTACCTGCATAAGGTAGCAGAAAAGATTTACTTAAAAGCTGATTTATTATATTTCAGTGATTTCCCTTTAAATGTACTGTATGCTGTAATTTGTTCAATGTCACAGTTTCTTAGCATTTCCTTTTAAATGGATCCAATGTACGCTGAGTTCTTATGATGTAACCTTCCTTGGGTCGTACAGCTATGTATACAATTCATTTACAGTGACTGCAGAGCATCTGTAATTGACTGAAGGTGATTTCAGCCTACATGCCGCATTAGTAGAAGAAATGTCCTTAAGGATAAAATGCTGGAACGTTGGCTGACATTAGAACATTTGTCTTTTTCTTCTGAAGGAGGTTGAGAAGCAGTGTCGCTGCGGCAAGCATACAAAACGAATGCCTTGTCATAAGCAATATTTATGTGAGACCAAGTGCCCGAAAAACCGGGACTGCCAAAGGCATCAGTGCAAGAGAAAGGTAAGGCGGGGAACGAGATCGCCGTATGACGAAATAAAATAAGAAAACTTGCTGTAGAATTGACTCTCTTTATTGTAAAGTAGTCCCTTATGATCCACTCACTGACAGCAAAATGGTGGAGAGTTGAAACACAAAGGCCCACATTTACTAAAGTGAGTGCACCTAGATTTTGGCATAAATTGGGCCAAATTGCAGAGCAGTTTGGCTGATCTAGATTGAGGTTATCTCCACATAACATGGAAATGGAGTGTCACTGAATGGGAACAGTGTGGTTTCATGGAAAAAGGGGTTTAGTCTTAGGCTACTTTCACACTTGCATTGTTAATTCAGGTACAGAGATCCGGCAGAGGATCTCTATACCTGAATTCAACTGATCCGTTTTGATTTTGCACATCAGGATGCTTCCGTTCCGTTAGGATGCAGTTGTATGATATCAAAACTGAAAAAAACGGATCAGGCACTAAATACATTGAAAGTCTCCTAAAAAAACTGATCTGTCACCATTGACTTACATTGGTTTCAGTACCTGATCAGTTTCTTTCAGTTTTTAGGAACGGACACAAAATTACAGCTTGCTGTGGTTTTGTGTCCGGTCACAAAACTGAAAGCTGCCTGAAGACAACCTGATGCATCCTGAACGGATCTCTTTCCATCCAGAATGCATGGGGACAAAAGTGATCAGTTTTTTTCCGGTATTGAGATCCTTTGCTGGATCTCAATACTGGAAAACCACAACACAAGTATGGAAGTAGCCTAAGATGTGACATTTTGCCCACAAATCAGTGGCTAGATTGACACTAGCATTAGACATTCCCAGCAAGCTGGATCCAGTATTGCCAGAAACTACCTGATACCTGCTTCCCCCATTAACTATAATGGGCGGAGATCTGTCCACAACTCACCAAACATGCTCATTCTCACCTTATTTGCTGGGTTGCGGCTGGATCTTCACCGGTATTTAATATAGATAATGGGCCTGGATGGCAGCGCAGATGATGCTGGAATGCAGAGAGATCCGGCAGGCTGTTCCCTGCTGGATCTAAAAGGGCCAGTTTGAAACTAGTCGTAGCCAACCAATAGTTGGTATAGCACACTTGATGTACCAGAAAAATAAATTTGAGCCCTTTCTCATCTGGTGTCCAAAGGAGTAACTCATCCTGGCAAAGGTAAAGAGCAGGGCATAATGCAGAGGCGCTACTAGACCGCCAGTCAGTACAAGCACTGTAGTAATACTGTTGTTTTACTGGTGAAATGCTAGTTCTGATTGGCTGAATCTTCTTGCCGATCACACATTCTGCAGATCCGGACTGTCTGTGGCATTGTGTGTTGCGTGTGATTTCAAGTTAAAATGGTCACGAAAGACCATTGTGTGAGAAAGATTGTATCCTGAGGCCATTGTAACTTGCTAAAGATCAGTCCTTAACCCAATTCTTACCCAGTGCAGTGATGGTATGTCACAGCAAGCATCCTGCTAGCACGATCCACCTTGCTGTGATGGCTGTATCATACAGTAAACACCCTGCTGTCACTACCAGGAATGGGAAGAACTCCAGTTACCGTAGATGCAGCAGTCAGTAGTGACTGTGACATCTAAGCGGTTAGAGAGAGGCAAGGGGCCCCTCTTTTAGCCCATGCAATTGTGTCAAAGGGTTACCATGGCAGCCAGGGGCTTAAAAATGTCACCCAAACATGCCATGTATGGGAGCCTTTGTCAGGACCTAATAGACATTTTGACAGATTTACTGTAGCTAATACAGTTCAGTAGAATGCAGAAGTATTGCAGTGTGTTATATGGCAAAAAAAAAAAAAAAACAGAAATATATTTGCGTTAAAAATAGATAAATTACACATAATTAGTTTGGCCACATCTGTAATGACACTGATCTGTACATTGAAACGATCACATTATTTATTTACCGTATTTTTTGCACTATAGAACACACCTTTTTCACCCCAAAGTTATGGGCAGGTGCGTCTTATAGGGTGAAAAAAATGGTATCCCTTTTCGGTGAACATCATAAAAATAATTAATTAATAAAAATGTCCATTTCTGTTTTTTGCTTTTTTCATCTCCCAAAAAAATGCAATGAAAGTGATCACATAGTCATATTATGCCAAAATGATACTAATGAAAACCCGAACTCACCCCACAAAAAAAATCATCCCTCACACAGCTCTGTCTGTGAAAAAGTAAAAATGTGATGGTCTTTGAATGTGGTGCTTAAAAATTATTTTGAAAACGAAACTTTTATTTAGTAAAAGTAAAAAAGCATCAAATAAACTATAACTAAATTTAGTATTACTGTAATCATACTACCAGTAATCATGTACTTAAAGGGGTTCTCCAACTTATATTTATTGATGATCTATCCTCAATATCAGATCGGCGGGGGTCTGACACCCGGCATCCCCACCGATCAGCTGTTTGAAGAGGAGTTGCGTGCCGTATCAGCGCTGCCTCCTCTTCACTGTTTACATCCTAGCCGTAACATAGGTAGCGGTGAGCAGGTGTAATTACACCTAACCGCCCCATTCATTTCAATGGGAAGGATCGCTCCCATAAAAGTGTAGCCTTCCCATTGAAATGAATGGGGTGGTTTGGTGTAATTACACCTACTCACCACTACCTATGTTACGGCGAACAGGTAAACAATGAAGAGGAGGCAGCGCTGGTACGGCGTGCGCCTCCTCTTCAAACAGCTGATGGGCGGGGGTGCCGGTTGTCGGACATTGATGACCTATCCTGAGGATAGGTCAGCAATAAATATAAGTTGGAGAACCCCTTCCATATTTTCCTGAATGCAGGAAAATCAAAACCCCAAAAAATGACAGAATGGCTGAGATTCTTTCATATAGTCGTCCCATAAAAACGAATAAAAGTTCTACATTATATGTACTCCAAAATGTGTGTTAAAAATACAACTCTTCCCACATACAGAAAGCCTTCATACAGCTAGGTCAGCAGAAAAATAAAACTTCATGGTTTTTGAAATGTGCAGATGAAAAAAACAAAAAATTGCCATGTCCTGAAGTCCAAAATAATCCAGGTCCATTAAAGAGGTTGGACAAGCAGTATATAGTGATGACATATTCTGGGGATATCAGCGGGGGGTCTGACTCTGACACCAGGCATCCTCACCAGTAAGCTGTTTGAAGAAGAGGCGACGCTCTGTGCAAGTGGTGCCTCCTCGTCATTACACTGCGCATCGTCTTCCTTGTAGCGGTGTCGTAGTGTAATTACAAGTTGAATAACTTCTAATTACACTGCACTGCCGAGACTTTAGAGACGACGGGCAGTGTAACGAGGAGGAAGCAGCGCCACTTTCTGTTCAAACAGCTGAACGGCAGACATGTCGGCCCCCCCCCGCAGATCAGATACTGACCTATCCTGAGGATGGGTCATAACTAAAGATGAGCGAGCATGCTCGGCCGAGCGTTCTCAGGAGCAATTTTCGAGTAGTAGGGTACGCATCTTCTAATCTGTACGCTAATGCATACACATCTTATAATCTGTACACTAATGCGTACAGATTAGAAGATGCGTACGCATTAGCGTACAGATTAGAAGATGCATACGCATTAGCGTACAGATTAGAAGATGCGTATGCTACTACTCGAAAATTGCTCCCGAGTACGCTCGGTCGAGCATGCTCACTCATCTCTAGAACTATATGCTGCCTGCCCAACCCCTTTAAGGAGAACATGTCACTATGCAGTGCAGTCTGCAGGCAGCATGTTATAGAGCAGGAGGAGCTGAGCAGATTGATAGTTTTATGAGAAAAGATTCAGTAATGTTCTACATTTTAAGCCTCATTTACACATGCCAACTAATTGGGCAATTATTGGGAAGGAACCGTTCCTTTCTGATAATTGCCTGCTTGTCAATGAGCGCTGTATTTACAGGCAGCGATCACCTTCCCTGTATGTGGACGTGTGATGGCTACAGCATAGAGAGTCATTGATTCTAAGCAACCGACCACTGTTTGCATGGCACGCATGCTGCCCATGAATAGTCATAAGAACAGATGCTCCAGCATTATTATTACATTGAGATTGCAAGTAGTTACTAAAACAGACCTGTCAGGAGAGGAGACGGGTCCTCTCTGGGTGGTTAGTGCTGACATTACAGGGGAACGCTCCCCACTGTGACATTTTCTACAATCTGAGATACTCTGGATCCTGTCCATCACTGGGTCCCTTGTCGTTTGCTTGAAGAGAACTCCATTTCCTCATCTAAATGTCAGAATGTGAAAATCATACATTTAAGATATGCATTTTGTATGTTAACAGTTTGTTGGGTTTAGAGGGAAATATCTGTTGCTTTACAGAATGTGTGGTCACCTTGCCTGTGCAAGAACTGATATCTACTCCAGCCAGGAGGCGGTGTAGCTTTCAGGTGTAATGTGTGTCAGTTATGTGACACACGTTATTCAATGTGTCCACACCTCGCCCCACATTTTACAGAAGTGGTGGGGCAGAAAGTCACAAATTTTGGCGCAATACTTGTGACTCTACCTGAAAAGCTTAATAAATATTCCCCTTTATGTTTAAAAAAATTGTCATTGTACTCATAGGTTTGTTCCTGCATAAAATTGGGAGCAGTCTTTATATTCTGTGGCCAGTAGGGGCAGCGTTACATTGGTGTTCACAGCTCCGACTTTAGGCATAAGACAGCACACTAATACACTAAGGCCCCATTCACATATCTGTTCCACAGTATTGCGGAATAGATGTGGCCCCATTCACCTCTATGGGAGCCAGCAGCCGTGGCTCCGCATAAAAATATAAAGCATGCAACGGACAAGTATAGGCATTTTGAATGGGGCGCGTGGCCGTGTGTTCCGAGCGGTGCGGAACACACGGCGGGCGGCAGCCGTAGTATTGCGGCCGTCTGACTGGGCCCTAAGGCAGGTTCAGCAATAACGCTTCCGTTACTGATAATACAACCGTCTGCATCCGTTATGAATGGATCCGGTTGTATTATCTTTAACATTGCTGGGACGGATCCGTCATGAACTCCATTGAAAGTCAATGGAGGACGGATCCGTTTACTAGTGTGTCACACAGAACGAACCGTCCCCATTGACTTGCATTGGGGGTCATACTGGATCCGTCGTGTTCCGGATCCCCAGGACGGAAAGCAAAATGCAACATTTTGCGGTTTTCTCTCCGGCCTGGGGACGCAACAGAACTGAACGGAATGCATTTTGGAGCAATGAATGGGGACAAAACTGAAGCGTTTTTTTTCCAGTATTGAGCCCCTATGATGGAACTCAATACCGGAAAAAAAAACGCTAGTGTGAAAGTAGCCTAATACTAGTATTATACAAGTATAATACTAAATTATAGAGCAAATAAACCAGCGAAAAGTATGGTGTCGTACAGTTAATCAAAATGCATTTACAGTATATGCATAAAGTGTATAATATACCGTATATAATGTACTTTGGAAATGCAGGGAAAACACATTTTACGCATTAAAAAACCACATGCATTTTGCACTGAATTGCCACATTATTGCAATGCATTATTTGGAAGTACAGGTTTTACAAGTAAAATAGATGCGATTTATTGTAGCTGCTTAAAGTTGCATTGCAGAAACGCTGCAGTTAGAGTAAAGTGCTTTCAGTTTTTATATAGATTTATCTGTACCTATGATAAGCACATAAGCTGTGACTACAACACTGTTTTCCTTGGTGGATGCAGTTTAAAGGGAACCTGTCATCAACTTTATGTTGACCTCACTGAGGGAAGCATAAATTAGTGACAGAAATGCTGATTTCAGCGGTGTGTCTCTCTTGAGCTAAAAGTAAGTGGTTGCTGAGAACCAACATCACAAACATTGCAGCCCAGGCCTTCAAAAGAGTCAAATCTACCTGAGAAGAGTCATGGTTATTCATAATCTCCTGCTCTCCCCGCCCATCTGCTGATGACTGGCAGTTCTCTCCTATAGAGCAGTGATTTTCAACCAGTGTGCCTCCAGCTGTTGCAAAACTACAACTCCCACCATGCCCTTCTGTAGGCTGATAGCTGTAGGCTGCCTGGGCATGATGGGAGTTGTAGTTTTGCAACAGCTGGAGGCACACTGGTTGAAAATCACTGCTATAGAGAAAGGGAGAAAACTAGGTAGGAGCCTGTCAGTCATCATCAGGTGGGCAGGGAAAGCAGGAATTCATGAATAAACATGACTCTTCTCATGAAGATTTGACTCTTTTCCAGGCCCAGTCTGCAATGTTTGTGATGTTGGTTCTTGGCAACCACTTACTTTTAACTTCTAAATGACAGACCGCTGAAATCAACTCACCTGTCTCTACTTAATTCTGCTGTTAGTATGGGCAGCATAAAGGTGATGACAGGTTCCCTTTAAAGGAAATGTGTCACCAAAAATTTTATCTGCCAGTTAAAACCAGATAGTAACACGTCTCTTCTTTTTTTTTTCTAATCTGATTTGATTTTCTGATTGTAGATTTTTTTAATTCTATTTCCTGAACATGATTATGGGGGCTGCCATCTTGCCTTAGATTTTTTAACAGCATTTAGAAAGCATTAAGAAAATTATTTTACGGCAGTCCCATGGTCCATAGACACAATGGACAGGAGGAGACCTCATTGACTTCTATTCTGGGAGAGTTTTCTAGGCATGTTCTGTGACCTGAGCAGAGGTCATTGTACAGGGAATGAATAGGTAAGATCTGACAATCACCTATTGTGAATGGAGGATCCTGTGTTATCTATACACAGAGGTGATATCATTACAGGCAGGATTAGAATAATATATAACTGCAGTTGAGTGATCTGTACAAAACAAGAAGTGGCGCCTATTATTATTATTATTATTCTTAGAGGTCAGTGCGAAAACTGCAGGAATTTATGGTTTTTGTTTAAATATAGATATTGAAATGGAAAATTAAAAATAACATCATCAACAATTATTTAAAAATATGTTAAACATAAAAACATGTTTTAAACAATATATCATTTTTTGGTGACACGTTTCCTTTAATCGAAAGGAGTCTCTTATGTAACTGTCAGAAGAGGTGTTGTACGTCTAAAGCCTCATTCACACGTCAGTGTTTTGGTCAGTGATTTCCATCAGTGATTGTGAGCCAAAACCAGGATTGGAGTCTCCACAGACATAAGGTATAAGAGAAAGATCTGTACCTGTTCTGTGTTTAGAGCCGCACCTGGTTTTGGCTCAAAATCACTGATGGAAATCACTGACCTACCCAAATTAAGGCTCTAATTTGGGTAGAGCCTTAAAGGGTTTCTCGGCTTTTCCTATATTGATGACCTATGATTTGCCATGCTTTATATAATAATAATAAAAATACTTAGAATGATCTTATATACCCTGATATTCTCAGAATAATGTTTAATATAGCGCCAGCTGCTGTTTTTATTGAGCAGCCTTTCTATGTCCACCTCAGTAAACGTGTCAAGGTGGACATGCACTCTCAGTCTTGTCTCTGTTTCTGCTCCTACAGGTAAGTGAGGGATCTTTGTTGTGGTAAAGTGGCTGCTTCAGAAGCTGCAGCGTCTTCTCTGCTTGTCAGAGACAATGCTGAGCATTTCCAAGACGATGCAGCTGCCTCACCACACCAAGGATCCCTCTCACACAACAGAGGAAAGACTAAGCATGTGTGTCCAGCTCAGAATATTAACTGAGGTGGACACAGAAAGGCTGTTCAATAGAAACAGCAGGTGGTGCTATACTAACAGTATCTGTTCATAATATCATTTCTTTTCTTTTGGAAATGCAAAAAAAGTTCATAATTATAGACCGAATTTAACTATAAACCATATTTTTGAGGATAACCCCTTCACATTTCATTTATCCTCAGTCTATAAATCCTGGTGTGATTATGCCGAGGGTCAACAGTTATAACCTGGAAATCCTTTTCCTATTAATCTAAACTGTATTATGTTATTTCTGGATCAGTGTTTGTCCTCACATTAGGATAAGTATTTGCTCGCTGGTAGCTATGCTGCAGTCCTCAGTATGTGGTCGCAGACGCTTGGCTTCGAGGAATAGGAAACCTTTTTATTACACCAGACTAATGGAAAACAAGAATCCTAATAACTTTGCCTCGCGTCCCTTTGTGTTCCCTCTCCCATCTAGTGTTACACATAGAAAAGCACACTCACACACCATCAGTCATTTATAATAAGCCAACGGGACATGGAGTGATTTTCAAGATGTACATCTGGCTTTTATATTTCTTGTATTTTCTTTCAGTCGATTTCACATGGATTCTTTGGAATCTGTAGACAGAGGGATATTCCTCATAGCATATAAATGGCTGCCAATCAGCGTTTAGACATCAGCTACTTTTTCTTATTTATCAGTCTCGGCTTCCATGAAGCTTTCAAAAGAAAAGAGTTTTCTCTTGTGATGTGATGTGTCATCTAAATATGCAAGGCTGGATATAATGGTCGGCATTCTGGTTTTGCTTAGAGAGGTGCTCAGTCGTAGGAATGCATCTGTAACCACGGCACTCAAACTCTCGTACAATAATGTACCTTATGTTATTAGTATTTCCAGAAAACGTGGAGGCTAACACTAATATTTCAGACCTTTGTCATGGCCTGAATAAACACATGAAAATAGTAAAATAAGTATGGGGGAAAAAAAAAAATTATATATATATATATATATATATATATATATATATATATATATATATATATATATATATATAATTTTTTTTTTTCAAGGTCTATTTCAAAATATAATGATATACAGCATTTTCTGCTTTATAAGATGGACTTTTTCCCCACAAAAGTGAGGGGAAAATGGCAGTGTGTCTTATAAAACCAGTACTAGCGAGCACTGACTGTATCGCTGTATGCACCGCTCACTGGGACTTTGGACACTGGACGTAGTGCGCACACTATGATCTGACGTTGTACGCAGTCAGGTCACAGTGCGTACAGAGAAGACCAGAGGGTGGTGACTGCAGGAGAAACCACCAGATCTGCAGGGTGGTGGTAGAGCACCGCCTCCTCTTCAAAAAGCTGATGGGCGGGGATGTCCAGTGTCGGCCCCCAACTGATCAGATATTGATGACCTATCGTGAGGATAGGTCATCGGTATATATTGCCTGCACAACCTCTTTAAAGGGAACCTGTCATCTCCGAAACACCCCCTGAACTAGAGTAAGCGGTGTATAGTGTAAGTGATGCTGAATCCGAATATGTAAGTTTTATCTTCATACTAACTTCCATTCTGACGCTGTGCTCCCACAAACCTGCAGTAAAATGCACTCAGTGGACTCCAGTGCTCACTCACATAATGAAGAGGACTCAAAGAAGAGTCCTCTCAATGTATTTTACTGCCGGTTTGTGGGAGCACAGCGTCAGAATGGAAGTGAGTATGAAGATAAAACTTACATATTCGGATTCAGCATCACTTACACTATACACCACTTACTGCAGTTCAGGGGGTGTTTCGGAGATGACAGGTTCCCTTTAAGACATACCACTGCCACGGCCTAACAGCTGGTCTGAGTAGTGACGTCTCCCTTCTTGCACAGCGCCGCATTCAGGTTTGATCGTGACATAGAGGGCTAACTACCAGGATTTGAGTTTTCTCTGGTCCCCTCTGTTGTTGTAAGGTCGTGGCTGTGTATTATAACTATTTTCCAACCAGTGATCGCCGGGTCACAGTTACCTTGACCTAGTTGTACGTCAAAGTGCGTCAGCTGATGTACAAATACGTTGGCATGCAAAAATGAATTTAAAGGGTTTCTCCTCACTTGAAGTTATGGCATATCGCTATCAAATGTTGGGACTGCCCTGTCCTTAGAATTATATTTTCAGCACAGCCCCATTTACTTGCATCGCCTTGGAAACTGGTGGTTCATTTCACAGTAGGTACATCTGACTACTGTGGGTTACATCATGTTTGCTGTGTGGTATCAACACTAAGATGTAGACGTGTAAGATTACAGAAGAAAGGAATCTGAGATAGGAAAATCATTTCAAATAGCTTTTCAATATTCTTCCTTGGATCAGAATCGACATTTCTCAAATCTAGCGATCAAAACTCACAACTGATTTATAGCATATCTTTAAAGAAAATCTGGTTTTGTCCCATGAATACATTCAGCATTAATACATGCAACTTGAGTGACAAAAATATCACAGTATACAACATCTGGTAGTACGGTTGTTTCCAAGGGTTCGGGTTTTTTTTAGTAATTTTCATATACATTTTCTTGTATTGGAAACTGTTTTGAGGCCTCTCCTTCTTTTTCCCTGGGCTAAGTGATGACGTCCCATATATCACTGCCGCCAGTGACTGACCTCAGGCCTGACACCACGAAGACCAATACATCACTGGCTGCAGCCGAGAGAAGAAGAAGCAGCGGCAGTGCTGGATCTGAAAGGCCTGGTGAAATGTTTCCCATTACTCTTCCAGCCTCACAGCAGTTTCTAATAAAATTAAATTGAGCAACCCTTTTAAGTTCGTATTTCACACTAAAACTTTGACTTCATATTTGCAAGTTACCACAAATTATTCTTTTATTTCATTTCTAGAAACTGGTGATCAGTAAGTTCATTTTAAATATGTACAGTGTTCTCTGTTTTAGCAAATAGTGGCTCAGTGGAAAAATACTGATTGTACGTGATTTTTTTTCTGCACGTTGCTGCGCAATTCAGCTCTATGGGACTGCCGGAGATAGCTGAGTACAAGTGATCAGCTGTCTCCAGTAGTTCCATACAGTTGAATGGAATGGCAGCCTGTATGTGTGACTGCTGCTCCATTCAAACAGGGAACATTGGGTTCTCGTGATCAGCGGGGTCCCCAGCAATTGGGCCCCAGCCGATCAAATGCTTATCCCTTATCCGGTGCTAAGTGTTGATAATGGGACAACCTCTTTAACCCCCTAACTGTTTTGCCAGAGTGGAGCTCCAGCAGTTGGAAAAGTAGCTAAATGGAGGGGGGAGGGCTCATTAGATGCTGCTTCCTCCTGAATGGTAGCCGCTAGAAACATGCAACTGATCTTGTTTGAAAGCAGACGTTCCAAGCTTTCAGACAAGCAATATGTTCAGGACAGAGAAAGATATCACTGATAGAAATTGGGATGCTGTGTAACGGATCCGGCAAAAACGCAGATGTGAAAGTAGCCTTATTAATCTGAAGTAGAAAGAATGCATTGTCGGGCCAGCTAAAGTGAAAAGTTAAAGTTGGTGCTTTGACCTATTCACTTCAAAGGACATCATATGTAACGTCATGAATAGAAGGGCTAGATTTAATTCAAAAGCCCAGACTGTTAGCTTTCAGATGGTACTCTGTGTTCTATTCTTATATTCGAAGTGCAATATTCAGGCACCTAGAAGAACATTTGGGGGTCAGCATGAAAAGGTTTAGTACTTGGTTCTATGTGTCAGGAATGAAGGAGTGGGAGGCATCGCCAAGAAAGATCAAAGCCTGTTAGTGTTATCTCCCTTCCTGACCACAGGAGGAGAAAGAAGAAGATATGTAGACATAGGCATACATGTGCTAGGTGACCTTTAGTAGCTGTTTTGTCTCAGTTTTAATGGATAACAGCATTTTTGTTTCTGAGTCAGTTTCTCTTGTTTGTGTTCAGTGTTGTACAGGGAACTGCCCAGGCTGTGATCAGCAATGTGGACGTACCCTGGGATGTCGCAATCACAAGTGCCCCTCCGTCTGCCACAGAGGTAAGAAAAAACCCACTGGAATATAAAGGTATTTGTGTATGACATGTAGTTATGTATTTCCAATATTACAGGTTTTGGCGGAAAACTTGAGCGTTCTTCAGTAAATTGCAGTATGCACTAAAGTACTTATAAAGTAATAATAATATTTATTTATATAGCGCCACCATATTCCGCAGCGCTTTACAAATTCAGAGGGTTCATGTACAAAATAAAAGAAATCACTACGTAACTGGCTAATATACAACTGACACACTAAGGGCCCATTCACACGACCGTGTGAGTGGGTCCACATCTATTCCGCAATTTTGCGAAATAGATGTGGCCCCATTCATTTCAATGGGTGGCTCGCGATCTTGCTGAGCCGCGGCTCCACAAGAAAATATAGAACATGTCCTATTCTTGTCCGCAACAGCGGACAAGAGTAGGCATTTTGAACGGGGCGCCCGGCCGCAAATTGCAGACCCGCAATACTACGGCCGTCTGAGTGCGGCCTAAGAGTGATGGCCCTGCTCGCAAGAGCTTACAATCTATGAGAAAATAGGGGTGACACAAAAGGTAGTTGATTGTAATTTGTAATAGTCAAGGCACTAAAATGAAAATGATGAATAACATTTTCCTTATGCTAACCAGAGATAATGTCCCAAACAATTGGGCAGCAGCTCCCATCCCGGGCACCTCTCTGTACCTCGGTAGAAATCAATAAAACAGCTCCTGGACATGTGCAATAGTCCAGGAGCTGTTCAACATGACGATGCCGCGCTCAAGCTGGGCGTTGGCAGTGCGGCTGCTCAGACAGACTGTTATCTATACAGTGTTCACTCAGGAACAAGCACACCGCCAAAGGTCCTGTTCTGCCAATGCAAATAGTAGAAACATCTATTAGCTGAATCAGGAGCACACTCGTACAGGTAAGCGGTGCGATGATGTCACCGGAGTTCTGCTTGCCACTTCTACGAATCAAACTTTATTGTACCGCCTTTGGTATATACAGAAAGTGGCGGTGGAAGCTTAGTGAACAGTGCAGATGGGATAACCCCTTTAAAGATGTATTCCACATGATGTCCAGCAGATATGTTATGGGAGAAGAGCACCTACTAGACACCTCAACACGGCTTGTTGTGGAGGAAGAAATATTCCGACAGTGAAAAATCCAACTTGTTTGGCACATCAGAGAGTTGTCGGCAAATCGGGCAACAAAAATCTTGTACATGGAGGAAACCAGAGCTCTGGGGATGATGGTTCTCATTAAAAAGACTCAGATGGTGTGTGAAGACTTTGGTTAGGTTCACATCTGTGTTACGGTATTCTGGCTATCTGTTCTGCTGGAATTACCGTATTGGCATAGTTGGACACCACTGGGCCCGCTGGATCCCCATTCACTGTAATCGAGTGTCCAGCATGGACACAGCCTTCTTTTTCCAGCAGAAAGCTGGTATTCTGACAGATCCTATTGTAGTGAATGGGGTACCAGCAGTGTCCAGCTATGCCAGATACGGTATTCTGGTAATCTGCTCCTGAGCCAGAACAGAACTACTGGAATACTGAAATGCAGATTTGGACATAGCCTTTATAGGGAAAAAGTAACTATTCCAACAGCAAGTTACACCTTGGTTTGGCTGAAATTAGGTTGTTTTTCCTTCTGGAGGAGCTCTACTTTGCATACTCTTTCCCATGGGGCATTGCCGGTAAGTCTCCGTACACCAGGTTAGTCTCTTCAATGAATTACGAATACCTCCAGAGCTGCATCAAAGGCATCTCCTGCAGCTGACCAGTACTGTACTGAGGAGGCAAGGACAGGTATCTACAGATGGTTGTCCCTTGTAGAGGTAAATAGTGAAGAGAAATATGAAGAATGAAGTGTTCCCAACCTCCAGAAGGACCTGTTTGTACTGCCGGAAGTCCTCTTTGGAATGATTTTATCAGATATGGTTACTAATTACTGTTGTGCAGGCCAAAGCCAACAGTGAATATATCAGTTATTACACTATTACTTCTAAAGTCAAGCACGGGGAGAGTTTTATGTGGTTTTCTCTAAGTAGTATTTATAAGGAACCAGCTTCGAGTTTCTCTGTTTTGAAATCTCCCTCCACATGTATGTATCAGCTTGTAACATATTTAATTTGCCGGAACGGCTAGTACCACGCTGTGCATGAGCCACCATAAGACAAGTCAAGAATTTATGCAAAAGCCAAAATTTTATGGTTATAATCTTAAAAGCAACATTGATTTTCTCATTTCTTTGAAGCTAACTTGAGACTAGAATAATACTTAGCCCTTATTTATGGGGCTGTCAGTGGTGGAATGCCTGGCAGTGTGTATCTTGATCATTTGAAAGGTTACGATGAATGCAGAGATTCTTTATGAGGCTTTCCGTGTTGCGTGCTTTTATTCGCATCTCGGATGTGATACAACTAATAATGGGATTCATTCTAAAGGTCACAAGGATGAGCATCCTGATAACTAACCACATGAAAGCCTCGGTGGCGGGGTGATATTTGTCCAAAATTGACTTCCTGAAAAATCAGTAACTGACATTCTGCTAATCTGATTAAGACAAAATCAAAATTATTTGATGAGGGAAAGAAATGGCAGATTTTGCATGATGCTTTCTACTTAGGCAGTACTCTGTGCCCTCCAGGGCAATGGATGCGGTTAGGGCAGCAGTAATATACGTACAGTATGTACAAATTAAAATTATAGCAAGCAAGATCTTTGGGAAAATGCTCATCACAGACAGTCCCTTTGTGGGCATATGGTCATTATGCCTCATGTATGATTATAGCACCCTTAATACAGAAGGACTCTTGGCGATTGACTGATATCTTCATTACCCATCAAATAACTGCAGCCATTGGGGAAATGTAGCATTACATGGTGGCCATTAAGATGACTGACTGTCCATAAAATTCTTTGATGGTAGGACTCCATGATAGTGCAAGCTTTTGGAACAACCTCACTGTGGGGCTTCATTGGTGCCCTGGGGAATTGTAAATTTGGCTGACATGGTGTTCAAACAAAACTCGTGATCTTTGGACAAAAAAGTAGAAAGAACTAAGAACTGATAAGGTCATAGTTTTCCACTATGCCATCTTCTATAAACAAAAGTATGAGAATAATACTGTGGATTGTGACATTGTCCAGCCACTGAAAAGTTCACCTGGCTTACAGCGGAGAATAATAGGAAACACATACACAATCAGCCATAACACTAAGATATATATATATATATATATAGCTGTCTCTTGTGGCACCAAAACAGTGTTGATCCATCAAGGCATTATCCATCAAGACCACTGAAGGTGTCCTGTGGTTTCTGGCACCAAGAAAATATCAATTTAAGCCTCCAAAAATTGGCCTTGTTTTTTCCGTACATCCCGTAGATGCTCTATCAAATTGAGTTCTGGGGAAGTTTGAGGTCAAGACCATTAATTGTTTGTTTTGTTCCTCAAGCCATTCCTGAAGAGTTTTTGTAGTGTAGCAGGGGGCATTATCCTCATGAAAGAGGGCACTGTCTTGAAGGTATTTGACCTGCAACAATGTTTAGGTTGGTGTTTTAGGTTGGTGACACATTTCCATGTGAATGCCAGGACCAAAGGTTTCCCAGGAGCACATTGCCTGGAGCCTCACAATGCCTCCACCAGCTCGCCTTCATCTAATTGTTCATCTTATTGGCATCTCTTCCCCAGGTAAGCAGCGCACATCCACCTGGCCTATGATGTACAAGAAATTGTGATTCATTAGGCCAGGCCACATACTTGTATTGTTCCATCGTCCAGTTCTGATGCTCACATATTCACTGTAAGTGCTGTTACCAGTGACCAGTAGTCAGCATGGGCACTCTCACCAAGGATCTACACTTTCCCTTAGGAAGCAGTCTGAGATGCATTGTCTGTCCTGACAGCCTTCTATCTTAAAGAGGACCTTTCACCACTCCTGACATGTCTGTTTTAATAGCTTCATGCATTCCCCATGTAATAATCATTCTGGAACATCTATTCTTATGTCTGTATGTTGTGTCATTCCTTTATTATTTCTACTAGAAGTTATGAATTACTAGCAGTCTGCAGTAAGGGTACAGAGGGGAGGTAACCAGTTGGGGGTGTGTACCTGCACAGACTCACTCTATCCAATCAGTGCTGCCATTGTCAGACTGTGCAGGGACACCCCCCCAACTTGTTACCTCCCCTCTGTACCCTTACCGCAGACTGCTAGCAATTCATTCATAACTTCTAGTAGAAATAATACAGGAATGGCACAACATAGAGCCATAAGAATAGATGCTCCAGAATTGTTATTACATGGGGAATGTATGAGGCTATTAAAACAAACATGTTTGGAGTGGTGAAAGGTCCTCTTTAACCGTGATTAACCTTTTTTTTTTTAGCAATTTGTACTACAGTAGCTCTTCTATGGGATCACACCAGACAGGCTAGCATCAGCTTCTCTGATCAGTGAGCTTTTTGAGCCAATGAACCCATCACTGGTTTGCTTGTTGTCCCTTCCTTGGACCATTTTTAGTAGAGGACCACTGCTCACTGGGAACACTCCACAAAACCTGTTTTGGAGAAGCTCTAACCCAACTGCCTAGCCATCACAATTTGGACCTTATCAAAGTGTCTCAAATGTTTACACTTGCCCATTTTTCTTTCAAGAACTAGCTGTTCACTGCTGCCTAATGTATCCCACTTCTTAAAAGGTGCCGTTTCCCTATGATAAGCAGTGTTATTCACCTGACCTGACCTGATTTTAATGTTGTGGTTGATGAGTAAGTAGAACAAGGCAAGGCATTTTTCATTTTAAAATTAATGTTCTGTTACATTCACTATAGGTAGTCACAAGGATTCCAGACTTGTACATGTTCACTTGTCCACATGAGGTTCTCATCTGCCTTTCCCCCGGCATAATTTGTTTATGTATCATTAGAGGAATTGAATTTGATATCTTCCCTTTTTGTGAAGAGTAGACGATTGAAAGAAGCAGGAGTGCGTTTTGTTTAAAGTGGATTTCTATCAGACTTTAGACAATAAGATTTTCTTATGTTTATAGAGACATTTTCTGCTTTGCGTGGTGTCCATATTTGTTTAGTTTTTTTTTTTTTTTTTTTTTTAGTTAGCTTCTTTGCAAATTGTCACTTGGTAATTTCTTGAAAATGCTGACAAAATGGCAGATGGGCATCAGATATTGAGATATCAGCACTCGGCTATCTCCTGCTGTCCCATAGAGATGAATGGAGCAGAAGCGCACATGCTCGACCACCTCTCCATTTATACATGGGTACTGATCGTCGTGGTCAGAGCCTCACCGATCAGACATCTATCCCCTAACATTAGATGGGGGATACATTTCGTTCTTAGGAAATCCCTTTAACTAATTCAAGCATTTTCACATACGTGTACAGTACATGCGGGATTGTGGTCTCTTGCCGCATTCCCATGTGCATGTATGTGATCTGCTTGGGCGGGTGCAGGAGCGGCACGGGCCCGGTTGTCAGTAACAAGGGGTCTTCAAATGCGACATGACAACTTAAAATTATCCCATTGAAATATGCCCTCCAAAATCTATATGGCACTCCTTCCCTTCTGCGCTCTGCCATGTGCCCATACTGTGGAGTTGTAGTTTTGCAACAGCTGGAGTGCTGCAGGTTGAGCATCCCTGCCATAGCCTAAAACATAGGCCACTGTGAAAAATGGCAAGGAACACGAAAAGTCACAAAATGTCACAGTTGCCATGGAAATGTTGCACTTGGCATAACTTTTTTACTCCACAAAATTGACACATCTGATTGTGACCCCTTCATTTTGTATAGTTTCACAAGAAAGGTAACGAGGAACACTGGACATGAATAAATGAGTATTTGACCATGTAAAATGATCAAACATTAGAAAACACAATTTGATGACTCAGGACTAGAGAATATAAGGAGCACAACTAGGGAGGTGGTGCTGTGTGAGAAGGGAACACCTGAAGGGGATGGCACCCAAAAAGGGATGTAGAGGAGGCGCTATACTGTATGGGGGAAATGGAAGGCAGCCCGCTGTGATCAGAAATATGGAGATAGAAAAAAACATTCACTCATCAATTAGAATGGACGAGCAGAAGTATAAGTCACCAGTAATATTTATTCATCAAGAAGTGGAGTCCAGTAGAGGTGGACCAGAGATGGTACGTGGTCTATTACAGTCGTTTAGAAATTCCCTTGGCAGGTGCTGATGGATCAAGTAAGAATTTGGAACTTGGTAAAGGGATACCCGTTATCAGGTACCAGTTGTAGGAAGCAATATCAGGTCCCAGGGCCTGGAGGAAGCCATGCAGCCATGTCTTGTAGGCCTTCTAGATGAATAAGGCGAAAGTGTGTCCTCCACCTGTAGGTGATGTTCTTCAGGTAAGTGGAGGCAGTCTTTCAGATGTCTCCTCTCATGAAGTCGGCGTTGACAAGTCTTTTTTTGAGCAGATGAAGAGGAGATGTTGGCAGATCAGGAGGCTCAGAGACTGGCTCAGGTGCTACATCCCCATAACATGCCTTTGTGACATAAAGAGAGGGAAATGCTCAAGTTGAAGGAGTGCAGGGGCTTAGCTTGGAGTTCAGTCCCAAAAACTAAGACTCATGGTGGTATTTATAGTCTGTGTGGTGCTGTTATCCGTATCAGTCTTGTCATTGCTTTTTATGTGCATGAAATTGGATGGTAACCAAGATGAAGTCTTCCCATAGGTGGGAATCTGAAAAACAAATATATGAACTGATGTAGATGAGCTTAAAAGAGTAAGTGAGAATTTTGGGGAATTTTGCTGCATGTAAAAGTCACTAACCTTGGAAAACACCAAAGACTCTTACAGCAATTTTTCCCCTCGGCGCCTCATGCAGTTGTCTTCTGTCTTGGTGGTATTGACAGAAGATGGAGATGTTGTGCCCACCTACCAGCAGTCCCTGTGCAGGGGACAGCGGTGGCTGTTTTGGAGCCACTGGGCGATGCAGGCCTGGTGGTACAAGTGGCCGCAGGGCAGTGATGTCACCTGCTCACCCTGGATGTAATCAGTCAAGCAGATGACACAAGACTGTTTCTCCTCTGCATTGATTGTCTTTGCAGGGAGCTCTTCAATTTGCTGGGCCCTGGAGCTTGGTGGAGGCTGGTGGGGCACACCCAGTGTAGCCAGTTTTGGAGGCTCTGGTGGTGGTATGGCCCAAGGTCTCATGGTGCCCATCCACAGCTGTATTAAGATGGTATAGAGATGCTCTGCAGAGTGTATGGGAGCCCTCCTGGGTGACTGTATCTCCCTGGTCCTGCAGCTCGGTGGTATGGGCCGAGGATGGTGGAACTCAGGGGTGATGGGCTCAGCACTCTCCTGGCTGCTCTCCCCAGATGGTCTGGGTTCTTGGGCTGGGTCAGCTCTTATTGGAGAACGGCTCCTCTCCCTGGCAGATGGTATTTGCCGAGGTGGAGCTCTGATCCTAGAGACATTAGGATGTTGCCTGTCTCTCCCAGATGTTCTCTGAGCTGATCGTAACTTGACTTGATCGTAACGTGTTCTCGCAGGATAGTCTGACCTAAAATATTGAAGAAATGAAGAAAAATTGAAGTATTTCCAGTATATGATTGACATAGTACAGAAGATGGGCTTCAGATTATCTATCTATCTATCTATCTATCTATCTATCTATCTATCTATCTAATATTTCTTTTTCTATGTCTGTCTGCTGTTGAGACATCATTTTTTGGTTCCTGTTGAAGGGTTGGCCAGCTTTTTTTAAGTCATAGCCTATTCAGCATTGAGTCCAGCACTTGTCACTGCTGCTGTCATTGAAGTCAATGGGAGTTGTGCTGAGCTCTGTCCACTGCAATGTTGAGGGCTCTGTAGCTCCATCGGTGACTGTTGGTGACAGAGCTATACAGAACAGCTGATCGCCAAGGATGTGGGGTGCCGGACCCCTGCCGATCAGCCTGTGATGGTCTATCTTGAGGATCTATCCTCTGGTTTCCAGAGCTGGACCTGATGAAAATGTCCTCAAGTGGCCCTGATGTTTTTGGGCCATGAGGAAAAAAAATCAAAGGACAAAATCATCGGAAACACTAGAAAACGTTCTAGTTCTCTCTTCCGGAGCCAAAATGAAGTTTACACCAAGGTGAGAACTCAAGAAAATGGTGCTGAGCTGACTGTGCAGAGGTGTCTTCTAGGTTCCTGAACATTGTGATGTCATACAGAGGAACCTGTTATAGATCACTGCTCTGTGATATCACCACAGCCTTCCTGCCAACTGCTCAGTGTCTACAATGGTTGTTATCTCCTTTAGATTATTAGTCTCTTATTTTTCACTTATCTGATATTTTATTAAACTTTTTCTTTTTTTTGGATCCCCTCCCAAATTCGTAGAAAACGGCATCATGAAGTGTATGTGTGTACAATAGTGGCGGTTAAAAGTCACAGATTGTGGCACATGCTGTATTTACACCATAATATGTGACTTTTGTGCTTCTCGACATTTTTGCCAAGTGGCTCAAAAAGGTGAGGAGCGGAACCTTCACTGGATTTACTATAATTTACACCAGGAACCGGTATAAATTATAACTCGCGTGTAATCCAGCTCCTGGGTGGCGTAGAATTTAGTTTCTGGTGCACGGAGGGCCTGAGATGTGTCTGATTTATTAAGAATCATCTTCCTCTTCATATATCTGGTGCATCTCACTCCGGCACCAGGAAGATCAAAAATGACGTAGGAATCTCCAGTCTGGATGAATCCCAGGCACAGAGACCCTGCCGCACAGGACTGTGCAGTGTAGGCCCTCATTATGTCGCTGTGTGGTGCTTTGTGGGGTCCATGTTACATAGAGAATACATTGGTTATATGGCATCCAGTGGAGCGTGCCGCCATTTATTTTCAGTGGATTGAATGGGCGACTCCTTTATGCTGCATACTGCAGGGCACTGACATAGGAAATCCATCCCTCCCTCATCTCTTAGTGCAGCTCACCAGTTCGTGGCCCCTCGCATGGATTTTGGGTGTAAACAGTTGTCTCCAGCATCATGTCCATAGTAGTAAAAAATGACAGTTGAAAGCATTCAGTGCATGTGCAGACACGCAGCAGGACCCCCTGTATCTGCGCATGTGCCAAATACTCTCCAAGCCGGCACAGAAGAAGACACAGCCGGGCACACGGGTAAATGACGTCTTGATTGCTATAGGCGTGGTTGCTGCTGGTGGCCACTGTTTGCACACGGAGTCCATGGATGGCAGCTTTCCCAGCACCCACCTGCTTATGGCATTATAGAGGTGGCTTCAAAAAGTGACCGACCCCTTTAATTATCTCCATGTGAAGTACAGTCAAAGACCAACACCTGTTTGGTTTTTTTTGCAGCAAAGTTTAAGTTTTACACAAGTGTTCAACTTGTGCAACTACACAAGAGCCCTAGAGGCATGGGATTTCACTGCTATCCTAAAAATAATAATACTGCCCCCTATTGTCTATTAGATTATGTGTAGGAAGAACACTCATTCCCATTAATGTCTCACTAGTTGTCCCATTAAGACAACTTATCTGCTATCCGCATCATAGGGCATAAGAGTCTGATCGGCGGGGTCCTAATACCAGTCACAAGATCAGGTGTCCATGGTCCCTGTTGAATAGAGCTGCAGACAGACATGCCTAGCCAGCGCTGCTATAACTATGGGATTACCTATGGGATCATGGTGACATCTTCTCCTACATCTAATAGTCCACATGCCGCTGCTCCCGCTGTAGATGAGAAGGAGACGGTGAGAGTGGAAGGTCCTGGCAGTGCAGTGATGTGGCCACAGCAGGTCCTGTGCTGCTTGTACATAACACAGATATTATCTGCCTGGGAATAGTCACATCTTACTCACAGACTTGTGTAAAGTGTGAATCTTAGTGATGAAATATCACGCATATCTGTACACACAGACACCTCCCCCCCACATACTGTACCATGTCTTCCACTTTCCAGGATGATACAGTGTGGACACAGGCGGGTATACAGTATGTACACAGGAGGGTATGCAATATATACACAGGAGGGTATACAGTATATACACAGGAGGGTATTCAGTATGTACACAGGAGGGTATACTGTGCATGGGCAGCACGGTAGCTCACTGGTTAGCACTGGTTCCTTGCAGCGCTGGGGTCCTAGGATTCAATTCAGGGCTGTGAAGTTGGAGTCGGAGTCTGTGTCCATTTTGGTGGAGTCGGAGTCAGAGTTCAAGTCGTTATAAAATGGACCGACTCAGACTCCAAAAATATATAATAAATTGGTACAGTTAGTTCAGTGCAGTATGTGCTGAATATATTTTCATTAGAATTTGGGAAAATTATGAAATGTCCTATAAATGTCTGTCCTATTCCTGATTTAAAGGGGTTGTCCGAGTTATTTTTTTGTTCTTTATATGTTTCTAACTTGTCAGGTATAACAACTTTCCCATATACTTTGTTTCTAAAGCTGCTGGTTTCTCAGAGTTGACTGAGGGTCACATGACCTGTGATGTCACCTTATCTCTCTGCTCTGTGATGTTTCGTGCACAAGCCTCAGAGTTCAGATAACAGTCTGTACACGAGATGTCACTGGCCACGCCCCCTTCCTTTGCCGGGCTGCTATCTGCTCTCCCTGGTTTCCTTCAGATAAAACATTAACCCCTTCAGCCAGAACACACTGAGGGCTCAAGGCTTTATAACAAACAGTAGCTGCAGCAGTGAGAGGAGACAAATGCTGGGCACAAGAGCTGTAGAGGAATTGTATTGTACAAGAACAGGTAGGGAGAATTTCCTGTGTGTATCAGCAGTGTCATTGTACAGCTGGGACTTGTAGTCCTACACATACAACATGCTGCTGAGTATTACAGCAGGCAGACCTGTCACTCAGCACTTGTATTCATTCCCTTTGCAGAGAGGGGGGGAAGGGGGAGGGGCTGAGATTGTTGTTATTGCATGTAAACAAAGACCAGAAGAGAACAGGGAAATGAGGAAATATGGATTTTTTTTTGCCTAAAACTTGCTTAACTTAGTTATATATTGCTGCCCATCAGATTTACAGTGCTATATATTTTTTGTCATAACTCGGACAACCCCTTTAAGGATCTAGGCTTTTAGTTGAGATGAATGTGTGCTGCCCTTTATGTAGATGCTCAGTAGTGAAGCTCCTCCGCTACAGATAAGAGGAAAAAGGCACTGGGAAGGAATGGCTCCAGATCTGCTAGAGAAAACAGGATTAAAGAGGTTTTCTCGTTAGTTACAAAGATTAGCTTTCAACATAAAGAAATCATTTTCTAAATACATTGGTCAGTAGATTTTACTTTAGTCATGAACTATAGACAGTTCAGCAGGTCTCTCACTGCACACTGTGGTAACCTGCAGACCTGAAAGACTGTTATCTGATTGGCTGAGAGCAGGAGTGACCTCACCCCCACGGAATGATGGGACTGAGTGATTACCTGCAGTAAGCAAAAGGTCCAAGTGTTGTTAGGACTGAGAGGCTTTAGCTGTAATTGTGTTAGAGATCACAATCTTCTGCTCTGTCAGAGTAAGTTAATATATGCTAATAACTGCTGGAGACCCACCCACAGCCTGAGGAGACAGAGTGAGTGCAAACTGTCAGCCAGTGAATCAATGTGCTGAGAAAACCCCTTTAAGGCAAGTAATTCTTAGTATATCTAAACCTTCTATAAACTGTGCATAAATCACTTGTCCAGTGCATGTTCTCTCTGTATGCTTTATGTTTTAGTTTGCTTTTCCTCTGAGCTCATGTTTGGAGAGGTTAGCTGCTCTGATGGCTTATATATGCTATACATAGAATATAAGGGGGGGAAACTGTTTTATAACATCTCAAATTCAGAAATACGGAAACACACATGTGAAAAAGTACTATAGGTGTAGAACCCATTGCCATGCCTTTGTTATCTAGCACTGCTAGTAGTTTCACTTTCTAGACTGTGAAGCGGTATGATGTAAAACACATAGGGCCTTATGTATGAAAACTGTCCCATAGAAACCAATCAGAGCTCCCCTTTCATTTCATATAGTGCTCTGGAGAAATGAAAGGGGAGCTCTGATTGGTTGCTATGGGCAACAAAGAAAGTCTTAGACCTAGACAGTTTTCATACATCAGGCCCTTAATGAGCTGTACCCAGAGAAGCCTGATACTGAAAGTTCAGAGTAAAGATATCTACTAACACATATATTACAAACTTTTCTTGTAATGAGATATCTGTACTATTGATTTATGCAAAGTTTGTTTAATGTTATCACTTAAACATGCGCCATATATGAGGGAGTCGGAGTTAGGGGAAATTTTGGATTTGGAGTTGGGGCTGTGGCTTTACCGACTCCACAGGCCTGCCTTTACAGCAGTTTACGACCAGTCAGTTCTGATTTACTACTATATGTGCATTTTTACGTTTTGAGTAGAAATCCTTTTAATAGATAAAAGGTTTCGCTGGTGGGAAAGAAGCTATGATTCAGTGATGCTTTTTTAAATATATCTTACCTGTAGGAAGCTGCTATCCATGTCCTGAGACAGTTGATGTGAAGTGCAGTTGTGGGAAGACTGTACTTACTGTTCCTTGTGGCAGAGAACGTAGCACCAAACCTCCCCGTTGTAAGGAGCTATGCAGGTATGTCTCTTGTGCTTCCTATAACCGAATCAATGTGAAGTGACATATATCATCAGACGCACAAAGCATCATTGTTAGCTTAGTCACTATGAGTTGTTTGAGCACAGAAAAGACCACGAGCATAGTAACTACCATTGTTACCATTACAGTTTTTTGTTTCTATTCTGATAAATTTTACCGTATTTCACCTTTTATTTGCTTGTAACTCAACAAATTCAGGGTCCTCTTCTTTTCTTCATTTAGTCACCCATCGACATGTCACCATGAAGCCAGGGAGCGACACAGATGCCACTTTGGTCCTTGTCCACCCTGTCGACAGACCTGTCAGAAAACTTTGCAGAAGTGTGGCCACCTGTGTCCTGTCTCTTGCCATGATGAGGCTCTTGTTAAACAGAAAGGATTGGTAAGACATTCTTCTGGAGAAACGAGCATTTCTGTGAACGCTTTTTTTTTTTTGTATGATGGATCTTAACAGAAATCTTCAGTTTAAAAAAAAAAAAAACAGAAAAAAAAAAAGGAAAACGTTCTGGAAATGGGAACAGAGCTGATGGCTCATGTGTAGCTGTTATCTCTGATCGCCTAACCACATAAGCACGTATTTAAAGGGGTTATCTCATCTCATAGTCCCAACCACTTCCCAGCACTCTGGCACTCTGCTGTTTCAGTAGCCTTCATTGCCGTGTATGAGTTAGGGATACAGCATAGGTTGCTGTTCTACGCTGTTTCAGTAGCTCTCATGCACTTCAATGATCACCAGAGCGCTCTGCTGTTTCACGCCTTAGTAACGGTGAGATGAAACAACTCCTTTAAAGGGTTTCTGTCACCAGTTTTTTCGTTATGAATCAGGCTGACATTAGAGATGTGCTAATGTCACCTGATTCCAACTATATATTTCCTTTATTCACTGGTTCCCCCGTTTTTATATAAAATGAACTTTTATTTTATGCTAATAAGCCTCTAGGAGCAGGGGGGAGGCCCCCTTCCTCTTGATTGACAGGGCCAGGCTGCTTTCTCCATCTCCTGCCGTCCCTGTCCGCGATCTAAATCCCGTGCCTGAGCCATGATGTCCTTTATTCGGTGAAGGCGCAGTGCTCCTGGGTTCCTCACTGCGCCTGCCCCGAATACATCAGAGTCAAGCACAGCGCAGGCGTAGTGAGGAAGCCGGGAGCCTGGCAGCATCATTCACTCACTGCGCCTGCGCCACATACTGAAAGGCATGGCCCAGGCGCGCGATGTAGACCGAGGACAGGACCGGCAGGAGGAAAAGAAAGCTGCCTGGCCCTGTCAATCAAGATCAAGTGGGCGTTTCTAAAGGTGGGCAAACAGAGCCTCTAGGAGCAGAGGTAACGCCCCTCTGCTCCTAGAGGCTTATTGGCATAAAATAAAAGTTCATTTTATATAAAAATGGGGGAACCAGTTTATAAAGGAAATATATAGTTGGAATCAGGTGACATTAGCACATCTCTAATGCCTGATTCATAACGAAAATCCTGGTGACAGAAACCCTTTAAGCCATATTCTTATCAGTTTATAAGAATTGAGCTATGATGAGTGTTTATGAGGTCAGGAGATCAAAGATAACACATGAGCTGTCAGATGACGTGATAGCTTGAAAACAGAACGATTTTTAACCCTTGCAGCTTGGAAATGGCTGAACATTTTTAATAAAGACCAGTTGAAAAAATGGGGAAAAAAGGGACATGTGAAGGGATGCGTACTTATCTGCGCCTTGCCCCATGGTTCTCTCTCCCCAACTCTGTGGGTCCTAGGCTGTCTTTACTTCACTTCAGTCCCTTCTTTCCACCTTTGGTGTCACATACACTACTGCAGTCAGTGGCAGAGCCTCAATGGTATGATGTATCCTAAATGGCACGTGATCCGGCAGTGACATGCTGCTTGGGTTACATGCCATTGAGGCCAGTAATTGGTCTCAGAACCACCTGAGCTGTGACAGGTGTAGGGAAAGAGCTTCAGCAGAAAGGGCACACCTCCTGAGCTCTGGCAGTTATAGGGAGAGAGCAGTAGAAAGGACACGCCCCCGAACCGTGACAGGGTACAGCCACACAAAGTTTTGAGGCAGCCTGCTTCCTGGTGGATCCACTTCTGGCTTTGGCTGAAAATCCTACAGGCAGATTTGCCTCAAAAGCTCTTTCGAAAAACTTTTTGTGGTCATACTCTTAGGCTACTTTCACACTAGCGGCAGTCCGGATCCGGCAGGTGAAGGGTGCCGCCGGATCCAGACTGCCGCAGGGACATGTGTGGGGCTGGAACTGCGTTCCGGCCCCACACGTCACAATGTACCATATACATACACACACAAACACAATGGAGGGCGGATCCGTTCACCATTGTGGTCACACCAGAAGGATCCATCCCCATTGACTTGCATTGGGGGTCATTCCGGATCCGTCTTGGTGCGGATGCCTGGACCGGAGATTAAACCACAGCATGCTGCGGTTTGTTCTCCGGTCTGAAGACGGAACGGAATGCTTTCAGGAGCATTCCGTTGTCTTCAGTTCAGTTTTGTCCCCATTGACAATGAATGGGGACAAAATGGAAGTGTTTTTTTCCGGTATTGAGCCCCTATGACGGAACTCAATACCGGAATTTAAAAACGCTAGTGTGAAAGTAGCCTTACAGGCTCAGGGCTGCAGCAGAAATGACACACCCCCTGAGATAGGAAATGTCCCTGTGCTGCCAGTCTGAATGGATCCATGTGAGATACAGGGCTGGTTCCATCATGAGATATCCCCTATCACATAGTGGCTCTGCCGGCTCAAGGATTTATATGTTGAAATATTCTTTTACTAGAAGAGAGCAGATGAAACATTCACTCATGGAAACCACCTTATCCTCTCAGTGTCAGTCACCAGGACAGTACATGCACCTGCACAGAGACCTAGAACTGTGAGGAAGAGCGCTCGTGGGCAGGGTCCTCCCCCCTCTGTACCCGTCTGTTACTATGTTCATACACATTGTGTTGTTTTATATTCTGTATATATACCTCCTGGTGACGGTGCTTTCAAATAAATAATAATGTCATTATTTGCATTGATGGCCTTGACAATGGTTTTTATGGTCTTTTGTTAGCCTCAGCCTGCCGGTCCATGGGAGCAGCCTTGTGAACCTGCCTACATCCAGACAGCGTTGCCTTGCCCTCCCTGCCAGGTCCCCATGCCTATGTAAGTAAAGCTCCCATTTTAGACATCTGTATATAATCTGCATAGTGCTCAATGAACAGTTGCCTTTTAACCATAGCAATTAAACGTAATGCCCATTAATCCCCATCACACAACCATTTTGCCATCGTACCCTCGTTGGGAACGGATAAGGAAGCACTTCCATGTGTTTCTGGCGGCTTCCATACATTCATGTGAATGGGCCCTTATTTAGGTGAGAAGATATATGGAGCAGTGCAGTCCGCAACACGAGCACGGCGACCATACCCTCGTGTGAATGGGCCCTTAGTTGGTGAGAAGATATATGTAGCAGTGTGGTCTGCAGCACGAGCACGGCGACCATACCCTCGTGTGAATGGGCCCTTAGTTGGTGAGAAGATATATGTAGCAGTGTGGTCTGCAGCACGAGCACGGCGACCATACCCTCGTGTGAATGGGCCCTTAGTTGGTGAGAAGATATATGTAGCGGTGTGGTCTGCAGCAAAACCATGGCGACCATATGGTCATGTGATTGGGCCCATAGTTTGGTGAGAAGATATATGTAGCAGTGCGGTCCGCAACACGAGCATGGCGACTATACGGTCATGTGAATGGGCCCTTAGTTGGGTGTGAAGATATATGTAGCAGTGATTTCCCAATTACAATATAAATGAAGTTAATTTGACATAATATAAAGTTTCCGCAATAAAAATAAGTTCCGGTTCCTTTCAGTAAACGCCGTCATATCTTTCCCGTACTGCTGTAGATGAGCATCTGGGTTGCGCCTGTTCTTTCTATTATGCTGTACATTGGGGATGGTTTTTCGTAAGACGCGGCTTCTCATTACATTAATATCCTTTATGCCTTTATTGCTTCCTCTTTCGGATGGTGCTTTATGATGATGAGATGTCTGGCTGTCTTTGTGTGACAGGCAGGACATGACTTTGGCCTGTGATTTAATGCTTCCAGATGCCGTCTGTATTTTCTGTGTTCATCGGTCTGCAGCGTCCGATACAGTTGCAGCTATTACGTAGCCGCTTCCACTCAATAATGCAGATGATAAGCGGAAAAGCAGATGAGACAGCTTCCAAATGAAAGGTGCATATTTTATATCTACAGCATGTCAATTTGGCCATATCCGCAGGTGATATTGAGCACCTATTCACAGGATAGAGAGACACGTCTGATTTTTGGGGGTCTGTGGTTAAGCACGCACTGTACCACTCCATTCAAAGTCTATGGGACGGATAGTATAAGTATAGTACTTGGGTGTTTCCATAGTGGCAGTGCCCATATTCAACTACCACTCCATTCAGATGCCTGCTCCCATAGGCCGGGCAGTAAGGAGGAATAGAGGGCTTGGGACCTAGTTCTAGTGATCAATGGGGGTCTTATTTAATTAGCTAACACATTATTTGGGGGTCTTTAGTTTTTAAACCCCTTGAAATCACCTATCACCAGGTATCAACTCTATTAAACCGGTAGTACTGTCTGGTAGGGTTGATCCTGCTGATATGATATCCGCCTTGTGAACATTGGTTGTGGTGTGCTCAAGAAAACAGACTTTTGTTCTTTTTACGCAAATGAAGGCTTCAGTGCATCTCAGCTCCTCAGTTTTCCATGCAGCCCACGCCCCTTGGCACTCTGAAGTCCTCATTTGCATAAAGTATTTTTTATATTTTATGTCATATGTCACTGATTTTAAGCCTTAAAGGGGTTCTGAAGTTCTTTAAAACTGATGATCTATCCTCTGGATAGATCATCAGCCTCTGATCGGCGGCGGTCCGACACCCGGGCCCCTCGCCGATCAGCTGTCTGAGAAGGCAGCGGTGCTGCAGGAGCGCTGCGGCCTTCTCTGTGTTTACCGCAGGCCAGTGACGTCACAACTAGTATCACTGGCCTGGGCGGGGCTAAGCTCCATTCAAGTGAACAGAGCTTAGCCCCGCCCAGGCCAGTGAAACTAGTCGTGACGTCACTGGGCCTGCGGTAAACACAGAAAAGGCCGCGGCGCTCCTACAGCGCCGCTGCCTTCTCAGACAGCTGATTGGCGGGGGGCCCAGGTGTCGGACCGCCGCCGATCAGAGGCTGATGATCTTCCAGGGGATAGATCATCAGTTTTACAGAACTGCAGAACCCCTTTAAAGACTTAGGGAGTCATTTATTAATAACCCTTTAGCTGGTGGTGGCAAGGGTACAAGGGAACTGGCGTAGATTTAAACCATTTTCTACTCCTAAAACAGTCGTAGAAAATGATAAATGAGATGGGCCTGCCCCCTTCCCCACCCACACCATCCCCTTTTTTAGATTTGCCAGGAGCGAGGAAAAGTAGCAAATTGCGGCGCAAAGGTTATGTGTGACAGATATACGTCAAAACGGTGGATATCTGTTTGTAAATGATCCCCTTAGAGACCAGTGCTCTCCCTGGTGCCTTTCGTTGAACAAAGCTTTTAATTTTTTCCTGAATGTAGTGCTGTGAGCTCTTGTGTTTTTTCAGGACGAGCTGTAGATTTTTTTTTTTTAGAACCTTTTTCAGGGAAATTATATAAAGCATTCAATTTATTCACATTATTATTAATTCATTATCATTATTTATTTGTTTTAACAAAAATGCCTAAAATTGTTTCCTCCACAATTTTCCCATTATTCACCCATCATCATGCATGTTTTATAATTTAAAGAGGTTTTCCCTAGATTTTTAAATGTTTTTAATTTTTACTGATGACCTATCATCTGAATAGATCATCAGTATCTGATCGGTGGGGGTCCGACACCTGGGATCCAGCCAATCAGCTGTTTTTAGAAGTCAGTGGCGCTCCTGTGAGTGCTGCGGCTTACTGTCTGCTTTCCCTAGGCCAGTGATGGCCTCGTGACTGGTGAAGGCGTCAAGACGAAGTGGGGCCCCAGGTGTCGGACCCCACTGATCAGATACAGATGACCTATCCTATGCCAGTAGTGCATGTTTAATACTAGTCCTGAGCGAATCAAGCTTTGGATTATAGATCCAAAGTCAATTTGTTCAAAAACTTCATTTGAAATGCTGTTCCCATACAGCATTACAATGTATTGGCTCCGTGGAGGAAAACTTTGTCTCTCCCGAAGTTACGTGAGAATTAGGTGAATGACTTCGGTATTTCTATCTGCGTATTTAAAAACATTTTAAAATAGGAATCGTAAGTGGGCTGTGGTACTGAGGTACCGGCCAGTACCAAACCCGACTTCAGATTCCTATTTTAAAATGTTTTATAAATAAGCAGATATGAATATCGCATTAAAGAGGTTCTCCAAGTTAAATTTATTGATGACCTATCCTCAGGATAGGTCATCATATCAGATAAGCGGCGGTCCGACACCTGACACCACCGTCGATCAGCTGTTTGAAGAGGAGGCGCGCGCCGTACGAGCGCTGCCTCCTCTTCATTGTTTACGTCCTAGCCGTAACATAGGTAGCGGCGAGTAGGTGTAATTACACCTAACCGCCCCGTTCATTTCAATGGGAAGAATCGCTCCCATAGACTTGTATAGGAACGAGCCCACCCACTGAAATGAATGGGGCGGTGAGGTGTAATTACACCTACTCACCACTACCCCCGTTACGGCCAACATGTAAACAGTGAAGAGGAGGCAGCACTGGCACGGCGCGCGCCTCCTCTTCAAACAGCTGATCGGCGGGGGTGTTGGACTCCCACCAATCTGATATTGATGACCTATCCTCCCGCAAAAAATGTTATTCTCTGACCTGTTAGAAAGGTGCATGATGTAATCTATAGTGAATGCAATCTTCTTATCAGAGAATGAAATTGTAAGTAATAACCTCTCTTCTTATTGTAGCTGGGTCATGTGACCAACTCCCTGACCTCCAACTGACCCAGGACAGGAAGCCAGTCACTGCTCTGTTCATTCCAATGAGACTGAAAGTGAGGCTCCCATAGGAATGCATAGAGAATTAGACTTCCTGTCCACACATAAGTCTCTGTGTGAGTTGGTGGGTCTAATTCCTAGTCACATGACACAGATAAGAAACTTCAGGATTATATAAGTCAAAAATACAGCCACTAGGAAGAAAATGACATTCACTACAGATGTACATTTCTAGCAGGACATGGAATAAAAATTTTTGCAGGAGTTCTTCTTTAAGGTTTTTCTCTGACCGGCTAAGATATTGGTCCAGGTTTGAGTAATATTCAGTGAAATTGTATGATTGTGCCAATCGCATCGTTTCTTAATGCAGTGCAGGACCCCACTCCTAAACAAACTCATTCCATCTGTAATCCATGACTGCTGTTAGATCTATTACCTGCTATCCATCACCAGATCACAGCCGAGGAGAAGGTAGAAATATTTATTAGCCCTCATTTCTAGGTACATTCTGCTTTTAATTATATTGTATTCCACACAAATATGACATGTGGAATAAAAAAAAAATAAAAAAAAGATCTAATGTATATTGTATGGATGTTAAAGGGGTATTCTGTTTTTTATTTGTTTATTTATTAGGAAATTATATAGTTTTCAAATATATTTGTATTTACAATTTTGCTTACATAGATTTCTTATATCAGGGTGTTTCCCCCCATCTGACAGTAGAATGGTATAGCCCATGTATCAGTCCTGTGTAATGCAGCTATGGCCTCACTGAAACATGGCATCAGTCATGTAACACTCTTCACATCATATAATGCCTTACATTCAGTAAGCAACAGTGTGACATAACATATATGTGGGACACAATCATGGTATAACTGCATAGGACTAATGGTGGAAACCACTGTGCTATTACAGCAACTGCTTCACTGTGTGTGTTTACATGGCTGCCTGTTTCCAGGTAATATGTAAAATGACTGCCTGTCTCTACGTGATGCTGTCATGTTGTTAATAAAGTTAACTGTAAAAAAAAAAATTAAAAATTACAAACACATACAGGGGAGCCAGGGAAAACAATGTTAGATGTGCTTCTACACTGACACTGATAGACATGATGAGATACTGCTGCAGGCAGTATTGCTGTATATACTCTCCTATATATAGTCCTATTCAGAGGCTTCTGTGTAGATATAATAAAGGCCTGTGAGCAAAATTGTACATACATGTATGTTAGAAAATTATATAACTGCCTATTTTCTACACAAGTAAATGTAATCCTTAAATCTCTAAGTATATTGATGATATAAGCTGTATTTGGATGCATTGTTGCATCATTTGACCTGACCATGGTATGTAAAGACTCTACATGTTTTGTGGCACTGTTACTGAGCCTTGCCTTGTTTACATCACACTATGCCCCCCTTCCATGTACAATGGAAATGCATATCCATATGTCACCAATTGGAGGTCAAAGGGTATCGGGGCCTGTGTAACACAAGCAAAAAGTTTAAAAAATATATGGAGGAGCGTAGTATACAATGCTTTTCCAAACAATATATACTATAAAAATATGTACCGTACAGTATACATTTTTGGTAACTTGTTGTTTTTTGTTTTTACAATTGGCCTCTATGGACGATGTACACCTCTGTACTCTATAAGGCAGGCTGTATTCATTAGATATCTGTCTGCCAAACAGACAACTATCTCTCCCAACATCTCCGTACACATACCCACTAGGTCAAGCATGCATGTTGTCCTCAAAGTGGAGAGATGAGAAAATTGATGGCAGACACCTCTGGCTGCAACTTATGTCTCCAAGATCACAAGGATTGGACAACTGACTGCCCCTAACATCTGCTGTTATGAGGCCCCCATACACACTAGATAGTCGGCCATTCCTGCCAAAATCAGTGGGTTCAGTCATTTATTTAATGTGACTAGCCAGCTGAATACTAAAGGGAGCTCAGAAACGGTTTTCTGTGTGGTGTTGGGCCAACCCTACCCTGATGCATCCAGATGTTCTGCGCCCTTTGGTGTGCTGCTCTGTATGTGATGAAGATGTGGTCTGAGTTCAAATATAAATTGTGTTTCCTATTGTGGCCTAAATTTTTCCTTTTTTCATGATTTTTACAGGGAGTGCCTCGGAAAACATGAAGTAAGTATGTAATTATACAATGTGTGTATTGCCATGCATGTCACTAATCCTGTATTGCTGCAACATCTATAAAGTCCAAGCTTTTCATAGTTACCAGTTAAGGATTTTCGGACAGAGATAAATAATTTAAGAAAGCCCTATTATGATGGCTTGTTTTCAAAGTATCTGAAAAAAAAAGGAGTCTTCTAACTGCTTATCTGTTTCCCTCATCCTGACTTGTCAGAAAATCAGATGGAGGGGGAGAGGGCTGAAGATCTGCCTGGTAAGGCCTCATGGAAACGAGTGTGCCGGCCGTTCCGTACATTGGGGACCACAATTTGTAGTGCCCAATGCACGGGCACCATCCGTACGGTTGCCGCAGTCGGATGTAGACCCATTCATCCGTGATCCGTCTGCACCACAAAAAAATAGAACATGTTTTATTTTTTTGTGGTGCAGAGACACGGAGAGAGACCCCACGGAGGCGGAGGCGTGCCTGCATTCCTCATCGCTCCTTCTGGACCCATTCAAGTGAATGGATCTGCATCCGTGATATGTTGTGCACACGGCTGGTGCCTGTATAATGCAGACCTGCTGTATGCGTGCTGCAATACGGGAACAGCCACAGCCGCGTGCATGAGGCCTAATGGGAACAGAGACCGGATTTTATATAACACACAAATTACACGATGAGCATAGGTGACACTGTGGCGGCTTTCATGCGTGCTATCCGATTTTCCACGAACAGCATACATACCCCTTGATTTTAATGTGTCTTTGCACACATCAGTGGTTTTACACTGAACATGGGTGAGTGGAAAAATCACGGAGACATGTACTACTTTGGTCTGTGGTGCAGGGCAAACAAGCCCATTGAAGTCTATAGATCTGTGAAAAACCACTGACACAACACAGACGACCTCCATTGGAAAGAAATTAATTTTCAGCTGGAATACGGATGACACTGAGCGCAAAAAAACGGACACAGACCAAACACGGATTCTTCACTGAGGAAACAGACAAATTTTGCATGAACTTGAAATGGAAATGTGAACGAGGCTTTTGACTGGGTTACACCTAGACTATTTACAGCACCTTTAATTCATTTTAACTGTCGAGTGACCATTCCTGGTTGCATACAAGTCGATGTACTGCTTCGGACTACAGCTGTATAGTTAAAATCAATTAAAAGTTCTACAAAAAGTCTAGATGTAGCTTCTGCCTAACCCTACAAAGAAGTGGGTCAAAATACCAAAGCTATAATGAAAATATAAATTCGTAAGCTTTATTAAAATGAAATCACACAGTGGAGAGGATCGTAGCTGATACAGTCACCTATATACAAGGGAGTAAAACCAGCATGCACAAACATGTAACATAGTTTATAAGGCCGAAAAAAGACATCTGTCCATCCAGTTCGACCTGTTATCCTACAAGTTGATCCAGAGGAAGGCAAAAAACCCCTGTGAGGTAGAAGCCAATTTTCCCCACTTTAGGGGCAAAAATTCCTTCCCGACTCCAATCAGGCAATCAGAATTACTCCCTGGATCAACGACCCCTCTCTAGTAACTATAACCTGTAATATTATTACCTCCAGAAATACATCCAGGCCCCTCTTGAACTCTTTTAGTGAACTTACCATCACCACCTCCTCAGGCAGAGAGTTCCATAGTCTCACTGCTCTTACCGTAAAGAATCCTCTTCTATGTTTGTGTACAAACCTTCTTTCCTCCAGACGCAGAGGATGTCTCCTCGTCACAGTCACAGTCCTGGGGATAAATAGATTGTGGGAGAGATCTCTGTACTGACCTCTGATATATTTATACATAGTTATTAGATCTCCCCTCAGTCGTCTTTTTTCTAAAGTGAATAACCCTAATTTTGATAATCTTTCTGGGTACTGTAGTCCACCCATTCCAGTTATTACTTTAGTTGCCCTCCTCTGAACCCACTCCAGCTCTGCTATGTCTGCCTTGTTCACAGGAGCCCAGAACTGTACACAGTACTCCATGTGTGGTCTGACTAGTGATTTGTAAAGTGGTAGGACTATGTTCTCATCATGGGCATCTATGCCTCTTTTGATGCAACCCATTATCTTATTGGCCTTGGTAGCAGCTGTCTGACACTGGTTTCTACAGCTTAGTTTGCTGTTCACTAAAATTCCTAGGTCCTTTTCCATGTCAGAGTTACCTAATATTTCACCATTTAGTATGTACTGGTGACTTGCCTTATTCCTTCCCATATGCATAACCTTACATTTGTCAGTGTTAAACCTCATCTGCCACTTCTCTGCCCAAGCCTCCAGTCTATCCAGATCCATCTGTGATTCCTAATTCAAATACTAGACAATGAATAGCTGCCCATTTCATACATAAAGTATATGACATGGGGCAACATGGTGGCTCAGTGGTTAGCACTGGTACCTTGGAGCGCTGGGGTCCTAGGTTCAAATCTGACCAAGGACAACATCTGCATGGAGTTTGTATGTTCTCCCCGTGTTTGCGTGGGTTTCCTCCCACACACCAAAGACTTGAGTGTTTGCCTAAGGAGGTAAATTGAGTCCACTCTTAGCCCCTGCGCCCTCTTATGCATTTATTGATTGAGTTATTCACATTACTCATCAAATGACCATTTGGAATACATTTTTGTTTGCTTATGCAATGTAAGAAATATTCCTTTGGCCCAGATGCACTAATATGTCTGTGCCTAAAATCTGTCAAAAACATTGGCGCAAGTTGGCTCAACCAGGGTTTCTACACTGCACTATTCTACCCTGACATAAAGCAGAAGCAAGTTAAACAAAAGTTGGTATAAAATCAGGCAAAAGTATCTGTCCGTGGTCTACATTTATCATCCAGTCTGAGCCCCTGTGATAAATCTGGTGCAGCATCTTTTTTTTTTTTTTTTAAGATCTGTGTTGTTTCTTTCCTCTGTTATTCCTCATTAAAATGTATAAATTGACCACTGTGCACCACCATTTATTTTGGAGCAATAACATCCAATTGTCTGGAGCTAGGTTATTCCACTGAAAATACAAGCATCTACTGAATGACATGTTAGGAGAGGTCGCCCCATCAGAAAGCTACATCCCTATCTATTCTAATCAAGAATTCTTGTAACTGCTCGTTTCCCCTTCAAAATGTAATGTCAGATAATGGCTGGTTTTTACTTTTCCTCAGGTCAGTCTCTTGCCGTGTCATGCTGCCGGCCCTTTCTCTTGCCAAAGGCCATGTGGACGTCGGCTTCCTTGTGGGAATCACACTTGTTCAAGAGAATGTCATAAAGTTACCGAAGATAATGGTAACAAAGAAAAGGTGAGAAATAGCGAATGACATTCCGGGGGTCATTTATCAATAATGGCGTAATTTGCGCCAAAAACTTACTAACGTTACAAATAAAAAATGGTGATTTGCTTCACCTCATATATTAAAAGGCGCACGCCACTTGTAGAATTTTTTTAAAATATCAACTTAATTATCCGCCTATTTCTCTTGATTTGTGTCATTTTAACACCCAATAGCACTAAAATGAGACTTTTTTTAACTGAAATGCGCCATTTCAGCCAACCTTCGCCAGACCATACTTGTGACTTTTGAAGCTTATTTGCGACATTTCCTGTGGTAAATTGCGTTTTTTGTCTCAGACTCGTGACGTTTTGTTTTTGTTGAATGTCACTTTACTGACAGAACCCTGCTGTTTAGCTCATTTCTATTAGATAAAAATAAATGCATGCTGTTTTATTACTTACCCATCACTTGTTCCCCACAACAGGTTGTTTTTTCTTTTCGTAAATGCGACTTTTTACACAAAAGACCACCACATAAGCTGGCTTAATTGTCTGCAACAATTTGAGCCATTTCTGCCGATAAGAGGAAGATAAATGGGGCGTAATATGCACCAATTTGATAGCCCCGCCCACTTCGACATTTATAACTCATTTCTGGCGTGATGCATTCTTTATGGGGAAAATTGTGGAGAAAACAGTTGATATATTTGGTGCAAATTAAAACACCATTCTGCGCATTTTACGCCATAATTCTGGCGCAACATACTTAAAGGGGTTCTCCGGGAATTTAGAAAATGAAAATACGTAAATATTACTTCATTATAAATATATTCCCAAATACCTTTCATTAGTTATAATGGCTCATTATGTCTGGGGAGCAATCATTAGGAGAAACAAAATAGCTGCCATCCTATTAATACACACAAAACCTGTCCTAATCACACAGGAGGACACGTTACTTCACAACACTGAGGTAAAGAGCTGCCTCATCCTCCTCTCTGCTTGTCAGGGGTTATGATCCTGAATATAGATAAGATCTTCAGATGAATCTCTGTAGGAATGGAGTTCATGAGGAGACATGAAGGACAGAGAGGACGGACTTTTCATTACTACATCCTCACCTCCTCTCTGTACTTCATGTCTCCTCATGAACTCCATTCCTACAGAGATTCAGCTAAAGATCACAAAAGAAGATGAGGCAGCTCTTTACCTCAGTGTTGTGAAGTAACTTGTCCTCCTGTGTGATTAGGACAGGTTCTGTGTGTACTATTAGGACGGCGGCCATTTTATTTCTCCTAATGATTGCTCCCCAAACAAAACGAGCCATTATAGCTAATGAAAGGTATTTGTGACTATATTTATAATAAAGTAATATTTATGTGTTTTCACTTTCCTAATTCCTGGAGGAACTCCTTTAATAAATGTCTCCCTCCAAGTTTAAACTGTTATCAAGTTCCAAGGATAGGCCATCAACATTATATTGGTGGAGGTCTGACTCTCAGAACCCCCGCTGATCAGGCGTCTGGTGGGGCAGTGGCTCTCATACGAGTGCTGTACCCTCTTCATTGTTTACATCGGTCCAGACACTGTTCATCCTGCAGGACGCCATACTATTAGTATCAGTGGGGGAAATGTGTCACATTGTATTATGTCCACCTCCTCTAAAGATTTGGTGTGCCTTATGAATCGTGTCTGTACCGATGTAAACAAGAGACTTCAGACTTGAATGAGCGTCATGGCCCATTTCACCAGCTTGTCGGCAGGGGTGACAAGAGATGAACCCCCACCAATCTGATATAAATGGTCTGTCATAAGGATTAGCCATTCATTTTAAAAGGCTGGATAACCCTGTTAAAGAGTAAAACAATATATTTCTTTTCTCTATGGGTTTAATACATGTTAGTGCTGAAATGTTTAGATTTTTATATTTATGCAAATTAGCTAATTTGGAGCACCAGGGGCCTGGACATAGCGCTAGGAGCACCACTGGTGCAGTGCCCCTGTGCTCTTTGTACTCCCTTTTGAGTGACGGGGCTAGACATCTCTTCTAGCCTTGAGTTCTCGTGCCTGTGCTGAGGCTCATTGACTTGGCGCTTGCACAGTGAATCAGATGCTGCTTCTTAAGCTTTGGAAGCAGCAGAAGATCAACTGCGTAAGTCGATCAGTGACTTGGCGCAGACGCAGTGAATCTGATGAGCACTGCTTTCCGAGCTCATCAGATCCACTATGCAAACACCAAGTCACTGACCCTCAGCACTGGTGTGAGAACACAAGGCTAGATGAAATTTCTAGCCCTGTCACTCAAGGGCAGGGGGGAGTACATAGAGCATGGGAAAGTTGTGCTAGAAGTGCTCCTAGTGCTGTGGCCAGCCTTATTTACATAAATATAAAAATTAATATCTCTTGGCAACCCTATAGAGTAAAGAAATATATAGTTTTACTAGGCATGATTAGCCCTTCCAGGCAATATGCCTGGTTTTATAGTGATGATCCTTAAAGGGTATGTAGCACCACGTTTGAAAACTACTACCGTGTTTCCCCGAAAATAAGACCTATCCTGAAAATAAGCCCTACTGCTATTTTGCCTTGTTTTTGGAGTAGGCTTGAAATGTAAGCCCTACTCCAAAAATAAGCCCTATCTACATTAAGTCTATTGTATGTGATGTGACGTCAGTGACATCACGATCACTGAGAATCAGGTTACAGTCCGGGCCCGGTGGAGGGGGGGACTCCACAGCCCAGAAAGTTATTGTATTGGCCAGTCAAGGCCTCTTTGCTGGTGGCGCTATCTAGGGGAAGGGGGGGAAGGGCACAAATGCGCGATATCTTGACAGCCTAGACAGCGGCAGCGTTCATTACTGGGGTGCTGCACCCACACGTACGCCTTCCCGCGCTGCCCGCTACTCTGTCACTCAGATGACTAAGATGCGCCTCCTACCTTGCTGTATGTGCACTGCTCTGATGAGCGGGGCGGCACCTGTCCTGAGCTGTGCCCCTGTGACTTCTCAAGCGCACAGGCTGTGCACAGCCTCTGCAGAGTGTGCGCAACTGATGCCTGCAGCTAGCTCCGCCCCCTGTTTCCTTCTGAGGCTCCTCTCTGGCAGTGTGCAGCACCGAGTAAGAAGAGGAGGATTAAAGTAGAAGAAGAAGTGACATTTGTGACCTACTGGTACTGCAAGCTACCTGACCCACTGTCCCAGCCCAGACTCCTACAACCTTTTTAAATTTTTAGAGTATGAGAAATAAGGTTTAGAGAGTTATACTGATTTTCCAGAATGTGATGACCCGTTTATACTGTATTTCAATAAATGTAGATTTTTTGTTCAAACATAAATGTGTGATAGTTGTTCATTGAGGCAAAATAAGACCTACCCTGATAATAAGCCCTAACGCTTTTTTTGGAGAAAAAAAAAAAATAAGACACTGTCTTATTTTTGGGGAAACATGGTATGTGATAATATTTCTAGAGTGTATTTATGGGTGATTACTTTCAAGTTCTGTGCACTTAAAGCGAAACTCTTATTATTCACCATTATGGAGTCTTAGACCTATATTTTATATTTTTTTAATCCATTGATTGCATATTTCTAGTGACTCTCACACACTCACTCACAGACATCGAGGCTAGAAATGTAACCTCTGTGCAGTTACTTATCTTACAATATAACTATTTTATGTCTCCTAGTATGGTCCAGAGTGCTCCATGTGTGAAGAAGAATGCTCAAAACCTCGACCGCCAGGGTGCCCCCATCGCTGCAATCTACCATGTCATCCTGGGGACTGTCCACTATGTGTTCAGATGATCAGGACTAAGTGCCACTGCAAAATTAGTAGCCTTTACATCGAGTGCAGGTATGCTCAGTTTTTTCACATCATACAATATGTACGTTAAAGGGGTTTTTTAATGATGATCTGTGCTCTGGATAGGTCAGCAGTATCTAATTGGTGGGAGTCCAACAACTAGGACCCCTGCTGATCATAGGCCATAGTAACATCTTGTGGTCATATACATCACAATCCTTTTGACATTGGATTACTTACAAAGTTATGGATCAGCAACAATGTTTAGGTGAGCTTTGAGATTTTAAGGACCCAAATGGGTATTAGCAGATTACACAACCACTCATCCTCAGTCTCCTACTTATGCACTATACACACAGTCCGCATTCTGTCAGTGATTTCCATCAGTGATTTTGATCCAAAACCAGGTGCTGCTCTAAGCACAGAACAAGAGCCGATCTTTCCTTTGTACCTTATGTCTGTGGAGGCTCCAATCCTGGTTTTGGCTCACAATCACTGATGGAAATCACTGACCAAACACTGATGTGCTTTAGTTTTGTTGAACAACACAGATACAGGGAGTTATGAAACAGGACGAGTACAAAGTAAAGGTCAAAGCAGTTTCCCTTCATAACCAAAATAGGGCATAGGATCTTGGGAAAATCAAAGCTACAACGTTTGTTGGGAAAGGCAGCTGCTTCACTTTTGATAATTCATCCACAACATGCTGTCGTAGCACATCCCTGTAAGGAAACATAACTGTGTGTGTGTGTGTGTGGGGCGGGGGAATCTATAGCCCCCATACAGTATAATGTCTCCTTGTGGCCCCCCACAGTATAATGTCCCCTTGTTGTCCCCATACAGTATAATGTCTCCTTATGGCTCCAAGTGGTTTTTCTTCTAAATGGGTGTTTATCGCAATATATATCGTTATCGCTATAAATTTCTTAATATCGTTATTGTGGGAATATTTTTTATATCTCCCAAAACTAGATTAAACTGCCACTTGAGAGGTATTAGAACAGCATTGTGAGTGGCAGACAATAATGTCTTGCACCCCTCAACCTCTATTCAAGCATGTTTTCTCCAATTTAACAAAAATGGCTTCTTTTCACACCTCTTTCGAACCAGTCCTCCTCCATGTCCAAGATGCAAAGCTTGCTGTCATTTGTCCTTATTTAGATACACAATTGAGTCCTGACCGCAGTTGCTGGCAGATGCCGGAGATTTCTTGTACAAGCCATTCTATTTAAGAAAACCAGTCAGATGTCTAGCAAAATGTCTTTAAGAGAAAATACAAGTCCACTTGCTCTGACTTATTACTACTGATATAACTGTGCATGATGAGAAGATACTCGGCATCTGTTGTCCTTTTCTGGAAGATTTTTTTTTTTCATTTTATTGCACTAGTTTCATTTATAGTGGAAACTACAATGCAGTTCCTTTCGGACCCCCATTATCTCATAATGTCTGTCGGGTCCTGCCGGGGTGTCCATTGCTATGCTGGAGTAGTAGTGTTACATTCTCCCTCAAATGTGAGGGAATCTGCGGTGTAGGTTTCTAATGTGATTCTCCGATGCAGATATGCACATGACCTTATACTTTATACACCCTGGGAACTGAGAGTGCTGAAGGTTTGCAGATCCGTGTTAACGAGCCTTCACATACGTATCACCTACAACCTTGTGATAAAACTTCTCATAATTACCGTTGAATTACAAATGAGAGGCGTGTTAGCTTAAATGGGTTGTCCCGCGTTTTTCAAACCAGGATCGGGATCTAAATACTTTTGCATTTGCATGTAATTAAACATTTTCTATAGCCATTGAGCTATTCAGCACAACATACCTGTATAGCGCCCCCTGTTGGCTCTTTTTTTTTCAAATCTGTATGTCCTACTCACTGAGATGGAAGCACATGCCCAGTTCCATTCTTCAACCTCCAATAGCTGCAGCAGGCAGGGCATGCCCTATGAGTGAAAGGACATACCCCCTAAGTTACAAGATTGAAAAATATCTAGTAGAACTGGAGCAATGAATGGGGAGATCTCTGGATCCTTGTGAGGTGCAGGATCTAAGTGTGTTAGGAAGAGATTGTCATGTACTAAGTTATATATAATTTTTTTTCATTTTTTACATTAATCATGGGATTACCCCTTTAGTATATGGCATACTGCCAAATCAGTGGGAAGCCACGTGCCCTCACTGCCAGTTAGATTGTTAGGAACAGAGGGTGTCTGTGACAGAATACTCATATAGATATAGTAAATCGTAGTTATTAAAGCCCCCACCTTGCAAGATAGCAAACAGCACCTACTGAGATATGATTATCACATGGCTTGTTATTTGAGGATGGGTCCATCTGGTCTTCAGGCTCCCAGACATTCATAGGTTCCCTGAAATGATGTTCTCCTTTTGTAAAACATTACAGCAGGGTGAAGCACATTTGCTCGCCTTCTCTGATACTGCTTGAAATCTTTGTGTTAAATAGTAGTTTATTTTTTGTCTTTTTTGGGTTTAGAAAACTGACTTTGGCTGACGAGGAAGAAAAGAATATGTTGACCTCATGCAAAAATCAGTGTCCAAAAGAGGTAAGGGCTGGCGGAAGAAGTCTTAAAGCCTTCCATGTTTTACTGTCCTGTAAGGAATATAAAGTGTACCAAGTGTGAAAATATACCTGGAATGTAAAGGTTTATAGGACTCCATAGGAGAATACTATTAATATACCGTATTTTTCACTTTATAAGACGCACCACAGATTTTAGAGAATAAGAAAAAAAATATTTTTCATCAGACCTCATATCAGACCCCCCATAAATTTCAGGACATCACATCAGACCTCAGATCAGCCCTTTCAGATCCCCATCAGACCTCAGATCAGCCCTTTCAGATCCCCATCAGACCTCAGATCAGCCCAGTCAGCCCATTCAGCCCCCATAATAGCCCACTCAGCCCCCATAATAGCCCACTCAGCCCCCATCAGACCTCAAATCAGCCCACTCAGCCCCCATATCAGCCCAAATCTGCCCACTCTGCCCCCATCAGACCTCAGATCAGCCCATCAACCCCCATATCAGCTCACTGTGCCCCTATATCAGCCCTCTCCGCCCCATCAGACCTCAGATCAGCCCACTGTGCCCCATCAGACCTTAGATCAGCCCACTGTGCCCCTATCAGACCTCAGATCAGCCCACTGTGCCCCCATATCAGACCACTGTGCCCCTATCAGACCTCAGATCAGCCCACAGTGCCCCCATCAGACCTCATATCAGCCCACTATGCCCAATCAGTCCTCAGATCAGCCCACTGTGCCCCCCTATCAGCCCACTGTGCCCCATCAGACCTCACATCAGCCCACTGTGACCCTGTATCAGCCCACTGTGCCCCATCAGACCTCAGATCAGCCCACTGTGCCCCATCAGACCTCACATCAGCCCACTGTGACCCTGTATCAGCCCACTGTGCCCCATCAGACCTCAGATCAGCCCACTGTGCCCCATCAGACCTCAGATCAGCCCACTGTGCCCCTATATCAGCCCACTGTGCCCCATCAGACCTCAGATCAGCCCACTGTGCCCCATATCAACCCACAGTGCCCCCATCAGACCTCAGGTCAGCCCACTGTGCCCCATCAGACCTCAAATCAGCCCACTGTGCCCCCATATCAGCCCACTGTGCCCCATCAGACCTCACATCAGCCCACTGTGCCCCTATATCAGCCCACTGTGCCCCATCAGACCTCACAACAGCCCACTGTGCCCCATCAGACCTTAGATCAGCCCACTGTGCCCCCATCAGACCTCAGATCACCCCACTGTGCCCCCATATCAGCTCACAGTGCTCCTATCAGACCTCAGATCAGCCCACTGTGCCCCCATCAGACCTCAGACCAGCCCACTGTGCCCCCATCAGACGTCAAATCAGTCCACTGTGCCACGGCTCAGCTCCGGGTCCGCCGCTCCTCTGTCTTCTCTGCCCACGCTGCACTGTCACCTGACTGCATGCAGCGTCATGTAATAGTGCGCGCACTACGTCCTGACACTGTACGAGGTCAGGACAGTGCAGCGCCGGCAGGAGAAGACAGAGGAGCACTGGACTCGGAGCGGAGCTGTAGCACAGTTGGTTGAGTATGTTTTCCCGCTCCCGGCACCTATTACATACTAGTGAGCGCTTCCATAATGGAGGCGTTCAATAGTATTCCCCTTATAAGACGCAGGGCCATTTTCCCCCTGCTTTTGGGGGAAAAAAGTTTGTCTTATAAAACGAAAAATACGATATTATATTATTGGCAGTCCGAGGTTACGTTCTTACCACATTTGGGCAGCACAGTAGAAGTATAAATATACTGTTACCAAACTTCCTTAAAGGCTATGTACACCTTCGGGGCAATTTTTTTTTATGATTGCATTTTATTCATTTTGGGCTAAAAATCTTTTTTTCAGTTGGTCTTTATTAAAAATATTGAGTTGTTCTGTCACAAAGGGTTAACTGTTGAGTGTTTATATGGTCAGAGAGCAGAGATAAGAAGCCATCAGCTAGCTGTCTGACGGAGCAGAGAGAAAAAAATCAGAGATCCTGCTAATAGATCATCTCAGCTCTGTACAGAGAAAATGACTCCATATTTTTAATAAAGACCAATTGAAAAAAAAATAATTTTTTGCCCTCAAAGGTGTACATAGCCTTTAAAGGAAATGTCACGTATAATTTTCTTTTCTGCTAGTTAAAACTAGTTATTTTCTGATTGCAGATTTATTCATTCTTTTTCCTAAACATCATGTCTATGGGGGCAGCCATCTTGCCTGAGCTGTACTTAACAGCATTTAGAGATGCACTTTAGAGCAGTCACATGGGTCATGGACACAATGGTCTGGAGGGAACTCATTGACTTCTATGGGAGAGTTTTCTAGGCATGCTCTGTGACCTGTGCAGAGATCAGGAGGGAGTAGATAAACTGTGATATCACCTATTGTGCATGATGGATCCCGTGTAATCTTTTATAAACAGGTGTTATCAGTCATTCTAATCCTGCCTGTAATGATGATGATGAAAAGTGGTGCCTATTTTTAGGTTTAATGGTCTAAAGATTTTAGGATATTAGGATTTTTTATTAAAGGGGTATTCTCATCTTAGACAATGGGGGCATATCGCTAGGATATGCCCCCATTGTCTTATAGGTGCGGGTCCCACTGCTGGGACCCGCACCTATATCCAGAACGGAGCGGGGAGCGCTGCGCCTGGAGGACCCCAGGTTTCCGGGGGTCCGGCCACCACCAGGCGCAGCTCCCCGCGCCGCTCATAGGAATGAATGGGAGTCGGGCCGTGCATGCGCGGTCGGCTCCCATTCATTTCTATGGAGCCGACGGAAGTAGCCGAGCCAGCGCTCGGCTATTTTCGGCGGCCCCATAGAAATGAATGGAGGGCGGCTGCGCATGCGCAGTGCGCCCTCATTCACTTCGGGGGCTCCGTTCTCGATATAGGTGTGGGTCCCAGCGGTGGGACCCGCACCTATAAGACAATGGGGGCATATCCTAGCGATATGCCCCCATTGTCTAAAATGAGAATAACCCTTTAAATATAGTGACATAGAAACTATATGGAAACTATAAAAAATAAGTGTAAAAAAAATATAAAAATCGCCCCCTTTTCCCCAAAATGTAAATACAAATATGTAAACAATAAAACACAATACACATCATCGCTGCATGTGAAAACACCCATACTATTAAAATTTAAAATTACTCGGCGAAACGGAAAAAAGGCAAAATGACTTATTCGCCATTTTTTAGTCACATGGTATCAATAAAAAGTACAGATCACCCTGCAAAAAATGAAGCCTCACACAGCTTCATTCACATAACTACAAACAAGTTACAGGGGTCAGAATAGGCTATGATAAGAAAAAATTATTTGTTTTAAGGTTTTTATTTTTTTTTCAGTATTAAAACACAAGACAAACCATACATATGTAGTATCGCCGTAATCATATTGACCTGGAGAATTGAAGTAACAGGTTAGTTTTACCGCATAGGGAACGCTGTAAAAACAAAACCCATAAAACTGTTGCGGAATTGCGTTTTTTTTTTCTCTCTCCAATGTCACCCTATTTGGAATTTTTTCCAGCCCCCCACTACATCATATACAATATTAAATAGAATGGTGGAATTAGAAAGTGCAACTGGTCCCACAAAAAATAAGCTCTCATATAGCTATGTGAACAAAAAAATAAAAAAGTTATAGCCTCGGAAAGGCAGGGAGGGAAAATTGTAAACGCAAAAACGAAAAACCCTCCTGGGCTGAAAGGCTTAAAATAATTTTTTTAACATAAAAATATGATTTAAGCAATATATCCTTTTCTGGTTTCTCTTTCCTTTTAAGCCAGAAAACCAGGACCAACTATAGGCCCCACTGTAGAATCCTAATCCATTCTCCATATGTATAGCACATCCCCAAGCTGCGAAGATCATGTTGTCCATATTGACGTCAACTCTGCGGAGCGCAGTTTTTCCACAGTGACCAGGGGATGTGTCACTAGTATGGACAGAAATAGTTAGGAAGGAAGAGACAGCACCACTTTACAAATTTACTTTTCGTAGATCCAGTCCATGGCAGTGCCGCAGTCTTGAACCCTAGCCTGTTGAGTTCCAAGAGATTATAAGCTGGAGAGAAGACTGCTGCACTCAATGTCTTGAGAAAGACTATTAGGAGTCGAAACGACGCATAACGTCTCTGTTGTGAAGACATTGAGTGCCGTGGTCTTCTCTCCATCTCATGACCACTAGTATATACAGCGCATCAACACTGAGCCAGAAATCGGGAATAACCCAACTTTTTTATGGACATATCCTCCAACCCTTTGTTTAGCCCATTGGGGGAGAGACAGGACACCTCCTATACACATTGGATGGTCTGCTAGTCCTTCTCAAACTGGCAGGTTTGATCAACCTTCATATAATGTGTATGACCACCTTAATGCTATCATCATACACTGCTCTGTACCTTTTAAGAGCACATGAGGACAATGTGCATACCCTCTGGAGACATGTTCCTCCTGAGATAAACATACCACAGGATGAGAACTGGGACATTGGTGGCCTCTAGCTTAGGCTACTTTCACACTAGCGTTTTAAAATTCCGGTATTGAGTTCCGTCATAGGGGCTCAATACCGGAAAAAAAGCGCTTCAGTTTTGTCCCCATTCATTGTCAATGGGGACAAAACTGAACTGAAGACAACGGAATGCTCCTGAAAGCATTCCGTTCCGTCTTCAGACCGGAGAGCAAACTGCAGCATGCTGCGGTTTGCTCTCCGGTCCAGGCATCCGCACCAAGACGGATCAGTCATGACCCCCAATGAAAGTCAATGGGGACGGATCCGTTTGGTGTGACACAATGGTGAACGGATCCATCCTCCATTGACTTTCAATGGAGTTCATGACGGATCCGTCACCTGCACACATACACACAATACACACATACAGACATAGAAATACACATAAACATACACAGACATATACACATACAAATACACATACATACTTACATGCTCCCCGGCAGGTCTCCAGAGCGCAGGAGGAACAGGACGGCGCACACATATGACGATTCCACCCGGCGCCCAGCAGAGGGCGCTGTGGGGAATCGTCACCTGTGCGTGCCGTCCTGCTCCTCCGGCGCTCTGGAGACCTGCCGGGAGCATGTAAGTATGTATGTGTATTTGTCTGTGTATATGTGTGTGTGTGTGTATGTATGTACTGTGTGACATGTGTGGGGCCGGAGCGTGGTTCCGGCTCCACACATGTCCCTGCGGCAGTCCGGATCCGGCGGCACCCTTCACCTGCCGGATCCGGACTGCCGCTAGTGTGAAAGTAGCCTTAATAAGGTACTCTTCCTGGCAACTATTATTAGCCCTTTAGCTCATGAGATAGGTCACGTGAGTGAACAACATCTAACGCCTCTTCATAATGACCCAACAGGGGTCCTGCAGATGTTCCTGCAGAACCCAAAAGACCCCAGCTCACCCTATATCATTACTGAGTGCATGTACAATATATAGTAGCACCAAGCACCAAATAATGAAATAAACAATATAAGTGAAACATGTAAGCTGGGCATTGCTTAAGGGGCTTCTCATACTCTTTGACTTCCGTTGACCTGCTTTTTCTGTAAGTAAACTAAAAAGTTTTTTTTTTCCGTGCTTAGTTGGGACAGCTATTTTTGCAGTCGTGCCCGCTGACCTTCCTGCTTTACTTGAGCTATTTAAAGGAAATCAATAAGAGAAAGGAAAAAAAAGTTATTTGCCATCGGATTAGCTTAAGTCAGATCTTGCACTAATGCATTAGAAAGGGTTGGGAGCACTGTCAGGCAATTATCCAGCCATTATCTTTGCTTCTTTTTCAGCTGACGTATTGGGAACTGTAAGTTTAGATAACATTGTGGGGTTTATTGAAGGACAATATGTGCAGTGAAAGGCACTGTTCTAGAAAAGCAGGGCAGGCAGTCGTAATGATAATCTGTTTAAGTACAGCAAAAGTAGATCATCAACACTTTAGCTAGAAAAAGTTTTGTTTTTCCAGTTTTCTGTCTTTTCGCTGATGTTGTAGAAAGTGTTCTGTTCTAACTTTCCCGGAGGTGCGAAGGATCAAATAAATAGAAAATTGACCGCCCTCCATGTTGGTAGCTGCATGACACTTTGATGGTTTAATGTTGGTATTGGAATCTTTTGCCTTTAGACTGTTACTATGATTTGAGGAACTTTTTACTAGGACAAGTCACTTAACCACTTAAAGGGATATTTTGGTTTAACCCCCTAACTGTTTTGCCAGAGTGGAGATCCAGCAGTGGAAAAAGTAGCTAACTGGAGGGGGGTGGGCTGCTTTAGATGCTACTACCTCCTGAATGGTAGCAGCTAGAAACATGCATAGACAGCATGCACAGCAGACATTCCAAGCTTTCAGACAATACCAAAATGACAGCAATATGTTCAGGACAGAGAAAGATATCACTGATAGAAAATGGGATGTTGTGAATGCAGCTGAAAATGAAAGTAAAAACAGGTTTTACTCGCGATTATTCCCGACTTGATTTCTAACAGTGATTTCTCCTCTGTTGCTTGGACATTGAGGAGATATCACTATCTAAAGCAGCCCTCCTCCCTCCAGTTAGCTACTTTTCACAGTGCCAGAGCTGGACTCGGGCAAAACAGGTGGTTAAAAGGAACCTGTCACCATGAAAATGAGCTAAATTGTCTTCTTCATGGAAATCTTGTCAGTTAGGATTATTAGAGAATATAACTGACGGGTTTACTGTGTGTATCACAGCATTTCCCACTGAGTAAGCCTTCAGAAAAGTACTGAACATTAAAACCCGTGTGATTATTTACACCAGTATCCTAATTACAAGAGATTGTATTTCCACAAGGAAAAAGTGTAATCTGAGTAATGAGTCTCTGACTTGATGGCATTGATGTAATCGCACGTTTCTGGTGGTTTTGGTGTGGTTGTCCCACTTGTTCTTTTCCAGACATGAACTATTGGTCTTGGCTACAGAGGAGCTTTTTATTTCTTTTGTGGTTTGCGTTTTCTTCACCAGGGGTTTTCCTTTACATCATGCTGGAGCAGGCTTTTTTTTTTAGTTTTTAGGGTCTGCAAACATTTATGTTGTAAAAGGTCTTTCTCCTTTGTCTTTTGACATGGTGTAATTTGATGGTAGCTGCCAGATTTCCTGTGGAAGGAAGCTAACTGAACCAGAAATATCAGGCTGTATGTAATCGCCAGTGGACTGCATTTCCATCTGGACTTGACGAAGAAAACACGTTTGTCCTCTCAATTTATAAAGAAGAGTCAAATAATGTGTAACATTTGATTGACTGTAACTTATTCTGAAGGTATGGAGCTCTGTACATCAAATATTTTTTCAGCTGTCACTTTTTAAGAATGCACGCTCTTCAGGCAGAGCTTCTTCTTCTTTATGCTCTAAAGTGTAAGGATACTTATGTTTCTCCTTCTTATATTCCTATATAACTTATTCCTATTAACTTTACTTATCAATTATATCAAGATAGGTTATATATAAGTAGGTTTTTGTAAGACGAATACATTTTGAGTGACAATTTGCTTCGGACTGTCCCACCACAGGGCCTAGGTTCTGACACAGACCTCCAGCAGAAGACATTTCTGATGGGTTAATTCACAAACATAAAATGTATTAATGATTTGATATAATAACTGCGTCATTTAAAATGTATTGGGTCAGGATAGGTAATCATTTCCTCAAGTAAGCCCAAGCAACAGGAAAATAGTATTAATACAAATGACAGCTCGCCCCGCAATAAATGCACTCTCACACAGCTCCATAGATGTAACCATAAAAAAGGTATAGGGGTCAGAATATGACAATGCAAAGGAATTTAAAAAAAATTCAGTATTAAAATACCAGAAAAACTATATAAATGTGGTATCGTTGTAATCGTACCGACCCAGAAAATGAATGGCACAGGTCAGTTTTACAGCATAGGGAACATGGAAAAAACGAAATCCATAAAACAGTGGTGGAATTATGTTTTTGTTTTTTTTTTATTACAACTTCATCCCATTTGGGGTCGTCCCATTACAAAAAGTTTTAGGGGATAAGTGTCATAGGACAACCTCTAACTAAGATGACATAGTCACGTCAACATGTTAACATGTTTGAGGTGAAAGCGGGAGTGTGGCAGGCCTATTACAAAGTTTACATAGTTTTTCTTTTTTTTTTTTATACAGTTTCCTGGTTATGTATGTTAAAAAGTGTCTGGATCCCAAACAGAAGCAGGACAGGCCAACCCTTGACTGCCCCAATTTTGCTTTTGTCACAAACAGTACATCAGTGCTGCACTAATGTACGAAATAGGCATAGCAACATCTTGCTATGAGAAACCAATCTGACACTATTCACACTGATTAACACTGATCAACTCGATATGTCAACCTGTACGCCAGCTGCTTAAAGGCTATGTACACCTTTGAGTTAAAATCATTGTTTCAATTGGTCTTTATTAAAAATGTTGAGCCCCTTTCTCTATGCAGCCTTGAGATTCTCTAGTAGCAGGATCTGTATTTTTACTGTGTATCGTCAGGCAGCTGAGCTGACAGCTCCTTACCTCAGATCTCTGAACTCCTAAACCCTCATTATAGCTCAGTTCTTATTGAAGCCAAATTCTTATCAGTAAGATAAGTGTTTATGACCTTTTAGTAATTTAAAGATAAGGTTTATTAGATGACGGCAAAAAGTGAAAGTACAATTCACACGGCTAGACAAACCGTTAACCCTTTGTGACGGAACGGCTGAATATTTTTAATAAAGACCAATTGAAAAAATTGCTATAACCTTCAAAGTAGCAGAGATATTGTTGGTCCCATGGGATGAAGTTGCAGTACCATGCACCGCCACTAGGCCTTCGCCTTGTCATAAATTACATGCCTCTTCTGGTAGTGCAGACCCTATTATGACAGACATAGCACATGCTGGTCTTGATAAATCAGAGCTTTAAAGGGGTTATCCCATGACTAATCTAAAAAATTTAAATCAGATATCATATAGTACATGACAAAATTTCTAACAAAGCTAGAACCAGCCCTGTACCTCATATGGATCCAGAGATCTCCCCATTCATTGCTCTACTAGATTTATATCAAGCTGACAGCTCAAGGGGAGTGTCTTTTCTGCTGCAGCTATAAGGGGGTGTGTCCATGTCCTATCACAGCTCATGAGGCACTTAAAGGATGAAACTGAGCATGTGCGGCCTTCTCAGTGAGCAGGTCAAAGAAATATAAAAAAAAAAAAAACTGCAGATGGTGCACAGATATATTTTACTGAATAACTCAGTGGCTTTGTTAAATTTTTAATTATATGCAATTAGAAAAGTATTTAGATCCAGGTGCTGGTTTGAAAACTGTAGAATATTTTTTGTGGGACAACCCCTTTAATCTTTTTTCATTGTCTTTTTCCAGCTGCCCTGCGGACATCGGTGCAAAGAGATCTGTCACCAAGGAAATTGTTCACTTAACTGCACTCAGAAAGTTAAACTGCGATGTCCATGTCGTAGAATTAAAAAGGTGAGTACTGTACTCCAGAATATTCCATTAAAAAGTATGATCTCATGATGTAGTATAACCAGATCCACATCCGAAGCATAACATGTTGTTTACTGCGAGGGCAGAAGCGAACAAAGTATACAACCATTTGGGAGTCTTTGTAGCTATTTTATATAGCATCACAAAGGCTTTTTGACATTTAAAGTGTAATGGTCATTTTATTTTTTTATTATTGCAATGTAGGGGCAGTTATAATGACCATTTTTGTAATATACTTTAATTACTGAAATCATACATTTCTATTAGAAAAATAGCTGTAAAGTGGCCCATTTTGAGCCTTAGCAATGCTCCTCTGTCTTCTATTGACTTAACCCCTTAGTGACTGATGACATACTATGTACGTCATGATGTGGTGTTAGTTACCGCATCATGACATGCACAGTACGTCATGAGCTCCAAGTGTCACCACAAGGGGACAGGGGCAGGGGACCAATCACAAGGGCAGGGGACCAATCACAGTGGTCCTCGCCTTAGAACCCCTGCGATTGGTCAGTCAGATTTGACTGACCAATCGCAGAGTTCAGCAGCACAGGATACTTCAGGATGGCCGAGCGGGACCTGCCCTGCCCTCCCCGCCCGCCCACAGCATGTAAGCTACACCATCGCCACGTCTGTAACAACCTGCTCTACAAAAATCTCACATGACCTAACCCCTCAGGTGAATGCAGTAAAAATGAATAAATAAAAGCTGTGCCAAAATTACCAATTTTTGGGTCACCTTGCCCCAAAAAGTGTAATAATGAATAATCAAAAAATCATATTTACCCAAAAATGGTACCAATAAAAATTTCAACTCTTCCTGCAAAAAATGAGCCCCTACACAAGACAACTGCCTTAAAAGGACCAGCTAACATCGTTTCAGTGATTGCTCCATTAACACAGGTGTGGGTGTTGATGAGGACAGGGCTGGAAATCAATCTGTCATGATTAAAGGGGTTGTCCGGGTTCAGAGAAGAACCCGGACATACCTGCAATTTCACCCAGGCAGCCCGCCTGAAGAGGGCATCGGAGCATCCTATGCTCCGATGCCCTCCTTTGCCCTGCGCTAATTAGCGCAGGGCAAAGGAATTTCGCCGGGTTCCGGTGACGTACCGGTCCCTGCCGGGCAGAGGCTTCCGCCCGGCAGTGAGTCGGTGACGTCATCGGCGCTGATGGACAGGCTTCAGCGCTGCCCTAGCCAGTAAAACGGCTAGGGCAGCGCTAAAGCCGGCCCATTAAGGCCGGTGACGTCACCGAACTCACTGCCGGGCGGAAGTACCCGCCCGGCAGCGAGTATTTTCAAAACAAGAGACCTTGCCCTGCGCGATCTAGCGCAGGGCAAGGGGGGGGCATCGGAGCATGAGATGCTCCGATGTCCTCTTCAGGCAGGCTGCCTGGGTGAAATTGCAGGTATGTCCGGGTTCTTCTCTGAACCCGGACAACCCCTTTAAGTAAGAATGACACCACTGGACACTTTAAAAGGAGGCTGGTGCTTGGCATCATTGTTTCTCTTCTGTTAACCATGGTTATCTCTAAAGAAACATGTGCAGTCATCATTGCACTGCACAAAAATGGCCTAACAGGGAAGAGTATCGCAGCTAGAAAGATTGCACCTCAGTCAACAATCTATCGCATCATCAAGAACTTCAAGGAGAGAGGTTCCATTGTTGCCAAAAAGGCTCCAGGGCGCCCAAGAAAGACCAGCAAGCGCCAGGACCATCTCTTAAAAGTGTTTCAGCTGCGGGATCGGGCTACCAGAAGTGCAGAGCTTGCTCAGGAATGGCAGCAGGCAGGTGTGAGTGCATCTGCACGCACTGTGAGGCGGAGACTCTTGGAGCAAGGCCTGGTCTCAAGGAGGGCAGCAAAGAAGCCACTTCTCTCCAGAAAAAACATCAGGGACAGACTGATATTCTGCAAAAGGTACAGGGAGTGGACTGCTGAGGACTGGGGTAAAGTCATTTTCTCTGATGAATCCCCTTTTTGATTGTTTGGGACATCTGGAAAACAGCTTATTCGGAGAAGACAAGGTGAGCGCTACCACCAGTCTTGTCTCATGCCAACTGTAAAGCATCCTGAAACCATTCATGTGTGGGATTGCTTCTCAGCCAAGGGATTCGGCTCTCTCACAGTCTTGCCTAAAAACACAGCCATGAAGCATTGATTGTGCAAGAATGGACTGCTATCAGTCAGGATTTGGTCCAGAAGTTGATTGAGAGCATGCCAGGGAGAATTGCAGAGGTCCTGAAGAAGAAGGGGCAACACTGCAAATATTGACTTTCTGCATTAACTCATTCTAACTGTCAATATAAGCTTTTGTTACTCATAATATGATTGCAATTATATTTCTGTATGTGATAAAAACATCTGACAAACACACATAAAAACCAGAGGGCAGCAGATCATGTGAAAATATATTTGTGTCATTCTCAACTTTTGGCCATGACTTACATAGAGTGATACATGTCAGATTTTCAAAAATAGGTCTGGTCACGAAGGTGCAAAACAGCCCGGTCATTAAGGGGTTAACAGCGGAAACTTTCTCAACACTGACTGTGTTATGTAAACAGAAGACAGGGAGATGTTGCTAAGGCTCAAAGTGGGCCACTTTACAGCTATTTTTCTAGATGATGATTATGATTTCAGTAATTAACGTATATTATAAAAATGGTCAGTATGACTGACCCTATACATTACAAAAATAAAAAAAGAATGAAAGTTACACTTTAAGATTTTTTTTTAACTACCCATTCATTTTTTTTACATTTTTTTATGTTACATACGGTACACACAAAAATACTTTAGGGGTCATTTAATATCAGATATATACCAGTTTTTTGGTGTATATCTGTCACAGATTACGGTGCAAAGGTTATTTGCACCGCAATCTGCGACTCTTTCCCTGTTCACACCAGGTCTGAAAAAGGGGACATGGCGTGGACCGGGAAAGGGCCGTCATGCCCGTCCTTTTTATTATTGTCTACACCTGTTTTAGAAGTAGAAAATGTTCTAAATCTATGCTAGCAAGGAAGCTGGTGTAGATTTCGACCGGCGGTGCATGCGCCAAACTTATGTAGAGACCAGCACCTCTACATACCTTCGGCGGATCCACCACCAGCGCAAGGGTTATTAAGACCAGCATCTAAAAGACCAGTCTTAATAAATGACCCCCTTAATGTTTTTATACAGTCATGAAAACAACATAGTACACTGTCTTTGAATTTTATGGTTTTATGTATCAAGACATAAAAAATCTGGTCCTTAGAAGATCTTAAACTTATGTGGATATCTTAGAGAATCTCAGATGAACAGCAAAACATGACAGATTTCACTGTTTCATTAATTAATCTGAACAAAGCCAAAATGGAAAAGCTATGTGTGAGAAACGAAGTCCACCCCATGAACCAATAGTTCATAGAACCACCTTTAACCGCAGTAACTTGAAGTAATAGTTTTCTGTATGACTTCAGTTTTTTGAGTCTTGTGGGCATTCGTTTAGACACAGCTCTCTTAAAGAAGAACTCCCAACAAAAATGTTATTCCATGTCCTGCTAGAAATGTACATGATATAATCTATAGTGAATGTCATTTTCTTACTAGTGTCTGAATTTTTGACTTATATCATCCTGAAGTTTCTTGTCATCTATGTCATGTGACCAGCAATTAGACCCACCAACTCACACATAGACTTATGTGTGGACAGGAAGTCTAATTCTCTATGTATTCCTATGAGACTGAAAGTGAGGCTCCCATAGGAATGAATAGAGCAGTTACTGGCTTCCTGTCCTGGGTCAGTTGGAGGTCAGGGAGTTGGTCACATGACCCAGCTACAATAAGAAGAGAGGTTTTTACTCACAGAAATATAAGAATAAAATTTTTTGCGGGAGTTCTTCTTTAAGGTCCCATCACATATTTTCAATTCTGTTGGCTGGACTTTGACTGGACCATTGCAACACTTTGATGTTTCTTCTTTTCTAGTCTTTCTGTTGTAGATTTGCTGGTGTGCTTGGGATCTTTTTCCTGTTGCATGACCATGTTTCGGCCAAGCTTTAGATGTTGGAAAGATGGCCTCATATTTGACTCTAAAGTACTTTGGTATAGAGTGCAGTTCATGGTCATCTCAATGTCTGCACCCCTGGTCCTGTCGCTACAAAACTAACCAAATCATCACCCCTCCACCACCGTGCTTGACAGTTGGTATGAAGTGTTTGTGCCTATATATTGTGTTTGGTTTTCACCAAATGTGCTAACATGCACTATGACCAGATATCTCCACTTTGGTCTTGTTTGTCCATTGCTCCAGAAGTCTTGTGGTTTGTTCAGAAGCAATTTAGCAAACTTTAGCTGTTCTACCATGTTCTTTTTAGAAAGATGATTTCTTCTGGTAACTCTTCTAAACAAGCCCCACTTTTTCAGTCTTTGTACAGTCATGCTATATGAAGTTTGTAGTCTTAGATGTAGCTTTTGTTTTTTTTTGTTTTTTGCAATTTCTCTGAGCATTGAATGGTCTGAACTTTGGGTAAATTTTCTGAGACATCCACTCCTGGGAAGATTGTCAGCTGTCTTGAATGTATTCCACCTGTAAATAATCTTTCTCACTGTAGAATAATGGACGTCACATTGTTTGGAAAGAGCCTTATAACCCTTCTCAGATTGATGGGCAGCAAGAATTGCTTCCCTAAGATCATTGCCAATGTCTTTCCTCTTTGGCATTGTGTTAACACATTCCTGAATGATCCGGACCAGACCAAAGATGGTCACACTTGCTGATGACCAGTGAATTAACGCCTTAATGGCTGATGATACGTGTTTTTTTTGTTTTGTTTTACGGTGGTCATTAACCACCTATTTTGCCCGAGTCCAGCTTGGGCAGTGTGAAAAGTAGCTAACTGGAGGGGGGATGGATGCTTTAGATGGTGATATCTCCTCAATGGTAGCAGCTAGAAACATGCAACTGGTCTTGTCTGAAAGCTGACAGACAGACCAAAATGACATCTAAAGTCCAAGCAACAGAGGAGAAATCACTGTTAGAAATCAAGTCGGGAATAATCGTGAGTGAAACCTGTTTTTACTTTCATTTTCAGCTGTATTCACAGCATCCCGATTTCTATCAGTGATATCTTTCTATGTCCTGAACATATTGCTGACATTCAGGAGGTAGCAGCATCTAAAGCAGCCCTCCCCCTCCAGTTAGCTACTTTTCCCACTGCTGGAGCCCCACGCTGGCAAAACAGTTAGGTGGTTAATTGGCTACATTCTAGGTCACCATGTTTTTACGACGGCCTAGAATAAGCACCACACAAGTCTTCTGTGTAGCAGAATGCAGGGACTTTGCTCTTACATGGGAGCCGGGCTCCTGATCTGATGGCGGGGACTGGCAGGATCACTGATTTTGTCCATTTAACCCCTTAGATGCTGTGTCAAATAGCAACCACTGCATCTTAGCTGGTTTAGAGGGAGGGTGTTTCTGTGTCCCATTGGCACTCCGCGAATTAGATAACTTGGTACTGATATCTTCACTTGGCATACAGCTGCAGCAATGAAAAATAAAATAAAAAAGTAACAGTGCTTGGAAAGCAACAATCAAGAAATGAAAAAAAAAATAACTTGGTCACTAAGCCTAAAATGCATGAGGGTGGAATGGGTTAGGGGCATTAGCACCATCTGGCTGATACTTATCCTCTTAATTCCAATGGAAGTTGTAAGGCTGTACTTCATATTTCTCACATAGCTTCTGCATACATGTTAAATAATGACATGGTGTAATTTGTCATGTGTTGTGGTTCATCTGAGGTTGTAGCTACCTAACTTTATGACCTAAAGACCAGATGTTTTTTTTAGTATGTCCTGATACCTGAAACCGAAGAATTCAAAGAGGGGTGTGCATTGTTTTTCTCATGACTGTATATAATATCTCTGATGTCAGTACATGGGTTTCCGATCCGGCTCTGATCTTCATATAAGACTGATTTTCATTGCTTTCTGTCATTAGACTAAATCTCTAATCTAGCAGCCAGCAAGTCAAACTGTTTTCCAGAGCTCCTGTATCCTGAGCTAGTCATCAGAGGTATTCTCCAAGTGTCTCTGTGGCTTGGTACTGTGCCACAATATACAGAACAAAAGATGTAATGATGGGGAAGTGTATTAGACATCCATGGGAAAATGCAGGCCTTTCCATTGACTGACTGGCTGGCCGATCCAAATAAGGTTTAGTTTACAGGTCTCCTCCTGGCCAGTGTGTCTATGGCCCATGGGGCTGCCGTTAAAGGGGTATTCCCATCTCACAAATGTACTTTGTATAGTTAGATATAGCCATACCAATATTATTACTAATAGAATGTATTTATATAAAATGTACCGTTTAGAAGATTTGCCTATTTGTATATCTATTGTCCCACACATATCAGTCAGGCCGTTGCCCCTAGTTACGACCACCTCGGCCATGTAGTAGTGGTGGCCGGCTTGCTCCTTTTCAAACCTGCTCTGAGGTAACTGCTGTATTGTGACCGCACATTGCATGAGCATGCAGAGACACATCTTAGGGTACTTTCACATCTGCGTTTTGGATGCTGCCAGTCCAAAACACAATGGTCAGGATCCGTCCAAAACGCAGACAAACGGATCCTGCTCCATAGAGATGAATTGATCTTGGAACAGGATCCTCTTCTCTGCGTTTTGGAAGCACAGACAAAAATGCCTAAGCCCTAAGATGTGTCTGCGCATGCTCATGCAACATGCATTCACAATACAGCAGTTACCTCAGAGCGGGTCTGAACAAGAGCAAGCCGACCACCACTACTACATGGCCCCGGTGGCCGTAACTAGGGGGAATGGCCTCACTGATGTGTGTGGGACAATGGAAATACAAATAGGAAAATCTTCTAAACGGTACATTTTATATAAATACATTCTATTAGTAATAATATTGGTATGGCTATATCTAACTATACAAACTACATTTGTGAGATACCCCTTTAAGAACAGCTTAGGCAAGATGGCAGCCACCATAGTCATGTTCAGGTGGCAGATAAAATTTTTGGTGACACATTTCCTTTAAAGGGGTTGTCTCACTTCAGTAAGTGTCATTTATCATGTAGAGAAAGTTAATACAAGCCACTTACTAATGTATTGTGATTGTCCATATTGTCTCCTTTGGATTCATTTTTCCATCACATTATACACTGCTCGTTTCCATAGTTACAGACTACCCTGCAATCTATCAGTGGTGGTTGTGCTTGCACACTATAGGAAAAAGAGTCAGCCTCTTAGGTGGCCGGGACCATGGGAGCTCACATAGACTGATGATTTTTCCTATATTGTGCAAGCACGACCACCACTGATGGACTGCAGGGTGGTCTGTAACCATGGAAACGAGCAGTGTATAATATGATGGTAAAATGAATCCAGCCAGCAAATGAGGCAATATGGATAATAACAATACATTAGTAAGTGGCTTGTATTAACTTTATCTACATGAAAAATGCCACTTACTGAATTGAGACAACCCCTTTAAGTATGTTCTGTATATTCACTTATTAATAAAAAAGGATATTGGGAGATGTGTTTTCAGATGGTATAGAAGTGCTGCTCATGAAGAAGCTGTGGTTCTTCTGTACAAGTAAGATTTTGGCTGAATTGCCGCATCTCGAGGTATTGGTGGTGGCCTTCTGCTGACTCCTCTTGTTGATTAATTCTTGTCCATATCTGGTTTATAGGTCCGTGGTTCTGGTGAATGTGGCTAGTTTATCGTGGCATTTGTTCTGAGGATTATTGCTCTGACAGAGATATCTCTCCATGAGATCAGAGCGTTTCATTGTATTTATGCCTCCACTTTGAGCAAATCTGGTTTTCATTTGTTGGTCCAATCGGAAATCTTGTAGAATGTCCTATCTACATATCAAGAAAGATCTACAGCTCTTCCTGGGGCTTTTCTAGCAGCACTAAAGAAATGCATACATTTACTAAATGCCCAGCAGTTAACAGGAATTCTGTGTTTTCTTTGCTCAGTGGTTCCCTTTGTAAGAAGATAAGGAGTTATTTTTGTATTTTTTTTTTTAAATCTAAGCTATACTATAATTTATGGCAGCCTGGATTTCACATATGGAGGGGGGGGGGGTTTATAATATATGAAGTATGTGCTGCTTTGATAAACTGTCCGTTGTGAGCTGTTGATCAAATCATTGCTTTGCTTGTCCCCATCACAGGAATTACAATGTAACATGGCTCGTGATGGTCAAGTTTCCGTACAGTGCGACTCTCTGTGCCTGGAGATGAGGAAGAAAGCTGTAGAGGTAAATTCCTTCAAAAGAGCTTTTCGTATAATGAGCTGCATGTGTTAGATAAGAGCTTTCATAGTTTTGTGGACTTAAAGGGCTTCTCCAGCTATTTGCTGTTGGAAAACTCACCTGCTCACCGTCACTCCATTCCAGCTCCCTGGCTTCGTTCATGGGTGAAGTCACGTGTGCCATTGTTGGTAATGACTGACCTCAGTTGTGATGTGGTCACCAGAAGATCATCCAGTTGAACAGATAGGCTGGGAGAGGGGGAGTATGAGTTTTTCGATAGGTGCAACACACTGCAGAAGTTGTAAAAAAAAGGCTCTAAAGGACATCCCCTTAAAGGGAACCTGTCTTCTCCGAAACACCCCCTGAGCTACAGTAAGCAGTGTATAGTGTAAGTGATGCTGAATCCAAATATGTAAGTTTTATCTTCATACTCACTTCCATTCTGACGCTGTGCTCCCACAAACCTGCAGTAAAATGCACTCAGTGGACTCCAGTGCTCACTCACATAATGGAGAGGACTCAAAGAAGAGTCCTCTCAATGTATTTTACTGCCGGTTTGTGGGAGCACAGCATCTGAATGGAAGTTAGTATGAAGATAAAACTTACATATTCTGATTCAGCATCACTTACACTATACATCTCTTACTCTAGTTCAGGGGGTGTTTCGGAGATGACAGTTTCCCTTTAAAGTTCTTATGGGGTCATTTATCAAACTGGTGTAAAGTAGAACTGGCTTAGTTGCCCATAGCAACAGATCAGATTCCACCTTTCATTTTCCAAAGGAGCTGTCAAAATGAAAGGTGGAATCTGATTGGTTGCTATGGGCAACTAAGCCAGTTCTACTTTACACCAGTTTGATAAATGACCCCATTAATATTTAAAACTCATTGCTCTTTTTATGTTTGAAAAATGATAAAATGTATAATGTTAATGCATATTTTTCATGTTTAAGGAGGTTGTCTGTTTTAAAGAGCAAGATTTGTACCTGACACTGACTGACCTGTTACATGTGCACTTGGCAGCTGAAGACATCTGTGTTGGTCCCATGTTCATATGTGCCCGCATTGAAAAGGAGTAGGCAGCCCCTTTAAAATATACTCTTATATACAGTGTATCACTGCACAGCCTCACTATGATACACCCGCTATTTATGTTCTTGACGCACATTGTCATTATTTTGCACTCGTTGTCAACCAACCATGTTTTTCTTGAGTTTTTTTGGTCTTTGAATGTGGATAGAACTCTATCCTGGAATAAAATTGGGCACTTTAGCATCACTTTCATGTTCAATTATTCCAGGCTCCCACAGGCATCTAGGGCAGTGCTTCCTTTTAGGACAGGCCATCAATATCACTGGTGCATCTATTTATTTAGCAGATTAAAGGGACCATGGCACCTCAGTGAGTGTCAATCCCCTTCTTTTTTTACCCGGCGCAGATCCTACTTTTATTAGCAGCTCTATCTAATTCGAATGAATAGGACTGAACCACAATACCAGGCAGAGACTCTACAAAGAAAAAGTACTGATCCGTGGCTGGTAAACAAAAGATGTGCCATGACCCTTTCAGCTGATCAGCGGCGGTGCAGAGAGTTGGACCTCCCCAATCTGGTATTGATGGCCTACCCTAAGGATAGGCCATCAATAAGGCAACAGAAGCCAATGATTAATCCTTTTATTTTAATATTGACAGATGAAAGAAGAAGAAGCAAAGGCAGCAAACGAAGAAGAGAAACGTAGACAACAGGTACTGCAAAACCAAATCTTGAGATGTGTGCAGACACTTATTCATGAGCACGTTTTGAGCCTTAAAGGCTATGTACACCTTTGGAGTCAATTTCTTTTTTATGATTGCATTTAACTTATTTTTGTCCAAAAATCATATTTTCAATTGGTCTTTATTAAAAATATTGAGCTGTTCAGTCACAAAGGGTTAACTGTTTGTCTAGCTGGGTGACTGGTACTTTCACTTTGTGTCGGTCATCTAATTACCCTCATCCCTAAACTACTAAGGTCATAAACACTTATTTAAGCCACATTCTTATCAGTAAGGTAAGGATTGAGCTTTAATGAATGTTTACGAGGTCAGAGAGAAAAGATAAGCTGTCCGTCTGCTCCTCAGATGACGGAATTGAGAAAAAACCCACAGGCAGCTAGAACAGCTTCTCAGCTCTGTACACAAAAAAGGATTCCATATTGTTAATAAAGACCAATAGAAAAAGTGATTTTTAGGTCAAAATAAGTATAATGCAATAATAAAAAAAAAATTGCCCCCAAAGGTGTACATAGCCTTTAAAGGCTGTGACAATAGCAACAGTATGATGTTTACAGAAATCTTCTTTTAATCCGGCTTCCATGATAAAAGATAGGTGGCAGATTAGCCCATATTCAGACGACATTGAAAAGTATATGAAACTAACTAAAGGGGAAACAATGTTCAGGAAGAGCAGGTGCCCAAAATGTCTTCACAAAATCTGCTGCTGTCATCACTTTTCAGTCAAAGGAATTTTCCCGTTTCTCTCTCCAGCTCTCTGTTCAAGTGTTCAGATATTGTACATAATATTGCATTTTTTTAAAAATATATGTCAGGTTATCAGACCTTCTGGAAAATCAGGTTACCGTAAATTAATTTTTAGAGATGAGCAAATATATTCGTAAATATTCGTTATTCGCACGAATATTTGCATACTCGTGAATATTCGTTATTCGTACGAATATCGTGCGAGACTCGTGTTTTTTTTTTAACTCCTCCTTGCAAGTTTAGCGCCTATTTCTTCGCCAATAAACATGCAGGGAAGCCTGGGGGACCTCCCGCCATGACCTTCTACCTTTTCTACGTATTTACGAATGATTGGCTGCATTCAATAGGTGACGTACGAATATATATAGATGCGAACGCCCCTGGCTTGGCTCAGACAGTAGTGGTTTTAGGAGAGGGAAAGACTGATTCGTGAGATAGGGATAGAGAGAAGTTTTATATATTAGCGATTTTTCGTTTATATTAGGCAGGGAACTGCATTGGAGAACCCAAAAGTCTTTTTAAAGACTCTTCTTCACTTATTCTTTGCGTGTGTATATATATATATATATATATATATATATATATATATATTCATATCTAAATAAACTAAACTAGATAGATATATATATATATATATATATATCTAAGATATATAAGATATATATATATACATAGAGAGAGAGAGAAAAATATATATATATATTCATATCTAAATAAACTAAACTAGATAGATATATATATATATATATATATAAATAGAGATAAAAAGAGATACATATATATATATATATATCTATATAAAGAGAGCGACATATATATAAATATATATATAGAGAGAAATATATATATATATATATATATATATATATATATATATATATATATATATTTATATATATATATATATATATATATATATATATATATATATATATATAAATAAAAAAATATATATAAATAATATATATATATATATATTTTGAGAGAGATAATGGAAAACACCAGGGGCAAGGGTAGAGGTGGGAGACGTGGGCGTAAAACTGGTGTGGTGAACAGAGGCGGTGCCCGTGGTAGTGTGCAGGGTGACACTGTGCCTGCTGCTGTGGGAGCTGTTAAAAGACAGCATTTTAAAATGGCTGATTTTCTGCGAAAGCTTGCAGGGCCACAGGGTACAACTTTAACAGACCCCCACAAACAAGAGAGTGTGCAGAAATGGATGGCGGAGAGCACGTCCAGCCAGACGTCCACTGCCCCGTCTTCCAGCCATGATAGCCCATGGAGTGGACCTGTCAATCCTCCACCTCGCCCTCCTTCTCCCCAGCCTTATTCACTGGAACAATACAGTGAACCCATCCCTGATCTTCTACCGGAGGAGATTCTCTGCCCTGATTCACAAGACCTGGTGCAGTCTCAGGGTGATAAGGGCAGGGATTTATCTGTTGCATTTGAGGAGGTGGTGGATGATGACCAGACACAGGTGTCAGGGGGTGAGGTAGCTGGCAGGGCATTCAGTCAGAGTGTGGACTCCGAGGAAGAGCTGGCTGATGATGAGGGGACAGATCCAACTTGGACGGATGAGGCACACCAAGAAAGTGGTTCAGAGAGTGAGGTAGCATCAGCTTCAGCAACACATCCGCTTGGGATAGGTAGTGGGCTGGGCCGAGGGAGAAGCAGGGCCCGAGCTACTACTCCCCCAAGTGGTCATGCTCCAGTGCGAAAACATCGAGTTTCTGTGGTTTGGAAATATTTTAGCGATGAAGTGGGTGATCGGCGGGTAGCACTGTGCAAACTGTGCCACACCAAAATAAGCAGGGGAGTAAACATAAAGAACCTCACCACAACTAGCATGCGCAAGCATTTAGAAAAGAAACACCCCACAAAGTGGTTGGCACTACAGTCAGCTGGTGATTGTGACACTGCTGCTGCAGCCCCTGTGTCACATGCTGTAAGTGACCTATTAGCCCCCAGCCAAGACACTCCAGCCTCCAGCCCTGCAATGACCCCTGCAAATCCATATCCTTCCACCGCCTCCAATCATGTGTCCAAGCGCAGTGCTAGTGTTCAGTTGTCGCTAGAGCAGACTTTTGAACGCAAGCGCAAGTATGCAGCCATCCACCCCCATGCACAAGCCTTAAATGTGCAAATCAGCAAGCTATTGAGCCTGGAGATGCTGCCCTATAGGCTGGTAGAGACTGAGGCCTTTCGCAACCTCATGGAGGTGGCAGCCCCCCGTTATTTGGTCCCCAGCCGCCACTATTTTTCACGTGTTGCCATCCCCGCCCTACATCAGCACGTGTCAGAGAACATCATCCGTGCCCTGACCAACGCGGCTAGTGAGAAGGTCCACCTAACCACGGACACGTGGACAAGTGCTGGCGGGCAGGGACACTATATCTCCCTGACGGCACATTGGGTTAACTTGGTGGAGGCTGGTACCGAGTCTGACCCTGGGGCCGCTCATGTGCTGCCCACACCGAGGATTGCGGGGCCTACCTCGGTCACGGTCTCTCAGACATACTTTACCTCCTCCTCCCACCCCTCCTCCACCTCCTCCTCCGAATTACCATCCGTGGGCACAGCGCCATCAGTCAGTAGCTCTAGGCGCAGCAGCAGTGCCGTGGCTAAGCGCCAGCAGGCGGTGCTCAAACTGCTGAGCCTAGGTGATAAAAGGCACACCGCCCAAGAGCTATTACAGGGCATCACGGCGCAGACCAATCTGTGGCTGGCACCGCTGAACCTCAAGGCAGGCATGGTTGTGTGTGACAACGGGCGTAACCTGGTGGCGGCTCTGCAACTTGGCAGACTGACACATGTGCCATGCCTGGCCCACGTGTTCAATCTAATAGTTCAGCGGTTCCTGAAGACATACCCCAATCTGTCTGATTTGCTCACCAAGGTGCGCCGCATCTGTGCGCATTTCCGCAAGTCGACCACAGATGCTGCCACTCTCAGGGCAGCGCAGCGCCGCCTACAACTGCCCGCTCACCGACTGTTGTGCGACGTGCCCACGAGATGGAATTCAACATTAAACATGTTATCCAGAGTTTACCAGCAGCGCCGAGCCATTGTAGACTGCCAGATGTCAACTTCCACCAGAACTGGTAGTCAGGTTCCTCAAGTCTACAATGAGGAGTGGACGTGGATGTCTGATATCTGTCAGGTGTTAAGCAACTTTGAGGAGTCAACACAGATGGTCAGCGGTGATGCCGCCATTATCAGCGTCACCATCCCTCTGCTATGTCTGCTGAAAAAGTCACTCCTCAGCATGAAGTCAGAGGCTTTGCGCTTGTCACAGGAGATGGGGGAAGAAGATACGTTGCTGGATAGCCAGACCACCCTCCGGTCTGTTTCTCAGCACGTATTGGAAGAGGAGGAGGAGAATGAGGAGGAAGAGGAAGAAGAGGAGGAGACTGTTGGCGAGACTGAAGAGGGTACCAATGCTCATTCCTTCTTATCTGTTCAGCGTGTATGGGCTGAAGAGGAGGAGTTGGAGGAGGAGGAAATGGAGAGTCAGCCTATTGAGGAAAGGGAATTCTTGCGTGTTGGGACTCTTGCACACATGGCTGACTTCATGTTAGGCTGCCTTTCCCGTGACCCTCGCGTTAGAAGCATTTTGGACAACACCGATTACTGGGTGTTCACCCTCCTGGACCCCCGGTACAAGCAGAACTTTTCAACTCTCATTCCTGTAGAGGAGAGGAGTATGAGAGTGAATCAATATCAACAGGCCCTGGTGCACAAGCTGAAACTATCCTTCCCATCTGACACCGCTAGCGGCAGAGGACGTAGTTCTGTGGGCCAACTAGCTGGGGAGAGGAGGGGAGCAGGCAGCTTGTCAAGCACTGGCAGGGGAACACTCTCCAAGGCCTTTGCCAGTTTTATGGCACCCCAGCAAGACTATGTCACCAGTCCCCAGTCTAGGCAGAGTAGGGGGGAGCTGTTCAGAAAGATGGTGAGGGAGTACCTAGCTGACCATACCAACGTCAGTAGCGATCACTCTGCTCCATACAACTACTGGGTTTCGAATCTGGACACGTGGCCCGAACTGGCGCTGTACGCCTTGGAGGTGCTGGCCTGCCCTGCCGCTAGCGTGTTGTCAGAGCGGGTCTTCAGTGCAGCTGGTGGCATCATCACTGATAAGCGTACACGCCTGTCAACTGACAGCGCTGACAGGCTGACGATTATTAAAATGAATAAAGCTTGGATTTCACCGGAATTCAAATCTCCACCGGGGCAAAGCAGCTCAACATGAAAATTGTTAATGTATCCTATCCTCCTTCTATTCATACACAAACTCTGAGCCAACAGGCAACTTTTCAGAGGGCCTACTGGCTCTCTTTTCAAACTATGTTACAGATGGAACACCTACAGGCCTCTCTCCAATCAAATGTTTTAGGAGGGTCAGCTACAGACACTAAAAATAATTTTTTCAGGGTCTGTTCACCACCAGTCCCTCAAAAATAATGTTTTCAGGGGTCTGTTCACCACCAGGCCTTCAACCATAATGTTTTCAGGGGTCTGTTCACCCCAGTCCCTTACAAATAATGTTTTCAGGGGTCTGTTCACCACCAGGCCTTCAACCATAATGTTTTCAGGGGTCTGTTCACCACCAGTCCTTACAAATAATGTTTTCAGGGGTCTGTTCACCACCAGGCCTTCAACCATTTCAGGGTCTGTTCACCACCAGTCCTCAAAATAATGTTTTCAGGGTCTGTTTCACCACCAGTCCTCAAAAATAATGTTTTCAGGGGTCTGTTCACCACCAGTCCCTCAAAAAAATGTTTTCAGGGGTCTGTTCACCACCAGTCCCTCAAAAAATAATGTTTTCAAGGGGTCTGTTCACCACCAGGCCTTCAACCATAATGTTTTCAGGGGTCTGTTCACCACCAGTCTCTCAAAATAATGTTTTCAGGGGTCTGTTCACCACCAGTCCTTCAAAAATAATGTTTTCAGGGGTCTGTTCACCACCAGTCCCTCAAAAATAATGTTTTCAGGGGTCTGTTCACCACCAGTCCCTCAAAATAATGTTTTCAGGGGTCTGTTCACCACCAGTCCCTTCAAATAATGTTTTCAGGGTCTGTTCACCACCAGGCCTTCAAAATAATGTTTTCAGGGGTCTGTTTCACCACCAGTCCTCAAAAATAATGTTTTTCAGGGGTCTGTTCACCACCAGTCTCTCAAAAATAATGTTTTCAGGGGTCTGTTCACCACCAGTCCCTCAAAAATAATGTTTTCAGGGGTCTGTTCACCACCAGGCCTTCAACCATAATGTTTTCAGGGGTCTGTTCACCACCAGTCTCTCAAAAATAATGTTTTCAGGGGTCTGTTCACCACCAGTCTCTCAAAAATAATGTTTTCAGGGGTCTGTTCACCACCAGTCCCTCAAAATAATGTTTTCAGGGGTCTGTTCACCACCAGTCCCTTCAAAAATAATGTTTTCAGGGGTCTGTTCACCACCAGGCCTTCAACCATAATGTTTTCAGGGGTCTGTTCACCACCAGTCCTTCAAAATAATGTTTTCAGGGGTCTGTTCACCACCAGTCCTCAAAATAATGTTTTCAGGGGTCTGTTCACCACCAGTCCCTCAAAAATAATGTTTTTCAGGGGTCTGTTCACCACCAGTCCCTCAAAATAATGTTTTCAGGGGTCTGTTCACCACCATGTTTTCAGGGTCTGCTTCACCACCAGTCCCTTAAATAATGTTTTCAGGGGTCTGTTTCACCACCAGGCCTTCAACCATAATGTTTTCAGGGGTCTGTTCACCACCAGTCTCTCAAAAATAATGTTTTCAGGGGTCTGTTCACCACCAGTCTCTCAAAAATAATGTTTTTCATGGGGTCTGTTCACCACCAGTCCTCTAAAAATAATGTTTTCAGGGGTCTGTTCACCACCAGTCCCTTAAAAATAATGTTTTCAGGGGTCTGTTCACCACCAGGCCTTCAACCATAATGTTTTCAGGGGTCTGTTCACCACCAGGCCTTCAACCATAATGTTTTCAGGGGTCTGTTCACCACCAGTCTCTCAAAAATATTTTTCAGGGGGTCTGTTCACCACCAGTCTCTCAAAATAATGTTTTCAGGGGTCTGTTCACCACCAGTCCCTTCACAAATAATGTTTTCAGGGGTCTGTTCACCACCAGTCCCTTACAAAATATGTTTTCAGGGGTCTGTTCACCACCAGGCCTTCAACCATAATGTTTTTCAGGGGTCTGTTCACCACCAGTCTCTCAAAAATAATGTTTTCAGGGTCTGTTCACCACCAGTCTCTCAAAAATAATGTTTTCAGGGTCTGTTCACCACCAGTCCCTCAAAAATAATGTTTTCAGGGTCTGTTCACCACCAGTCCTCCAAAAATAATGTTTTCAGGGTCTGTTCACCACCAGGCCTTCAACCATAATGTTTTTCAGGGTCTGTTCACCACCAGTCCCTCAAAAATAATGTTTTCAGGGGTCTGTTCACCACCAGTCCCTCTCAAAATAATGTTTTCAGGGTCTGTTCACCACCAGTCCTTCCCAAAAAATAATGTTTTCAGGGGTCTGTTCACCACCAGTCCTCAAAAATAATGTTTTCAGGGGTCTGTTCACCACCAGTCCCTCAAAATAATGTTTTCAGGGGTCTGTTCACCACCAGTCCCTTACAAATAATGTTTTCAGGGTCTGTTCACCACCAGGCCTTCAAAATAATGTTTTCAGGGGTCTGTTCACCACCAGGCCTTCAACCATAATGTTTTCAGGGGTCTGTTCACCACCAGTCTCTCAAAAATAATGTTTTCAGGGGTCTGTTCACCACCAGTCCCTTACAAATAATGTTTTCAGGGGTCTGTTCACCACCAGTCCCTTACAAATAATGTTTTCAGGGGTCTGTTCACCACCAGGCCTTCAACCATAATGTTTTCAGGGGTCTGTTCACCACCAGTCCCTTACAAATAATGTTTTCAGGGGTCTGTTCACCACCAGGCCTTCAACCATAATGTTTTCAGGGGTCTGTTCACCACCAGTCCCTTACAAATAATGTTTTCAGGGGTCTGTTCACCACCAGGCCTTCAACCATAATGTTTTCAGGGGTCTGTTCACCACCAGTCTCTCAAAAATAATGTTTTCAGGGGTCTGTTCACCACCAGTCCCTTACAAATAATGTTTTTAGGGGTCTGTTCACCACCAGTCCCTTACAAATAATGTTTTCAGGGGTCTGTTCACCACCAGGCCTTCAACCATAATGTTTTCAGGGGTCTGTTCACCACCAGGCCTTCAACCATAATGTTTTCAACGGTCAGCTCACCAGCAGGCTGTCAATCTTAATTTTTCACGGGTGTGTCTAATGCCCTCCTTTATGTATAATAAAAGGTGTATCGGAGTGCCAGTTCCTTGTAATTTTTGGCTGGACTTGAGCTTTACGTACAAGTCAATATATGTTTCATAACATTTCTTCGAAGTATGTCAGGAATGGGTTAAAGGTTTTAAAAAAACACAAAACACAGGTTTAAAGAAAAATATTTTAACAATTACAAATTATTAATAAAAAACAAAATAAAATAAATATTAAACAGGAGGTTGACGACGCCTCGCCAACATGGCTTGCATCGCCGACACCTCTAATTGCAGGCTGCGTTGTATGCGGGAGGCAGCATACAGCCGCTCATTGACCCTTCTGAGGGCTGCCTCCAATTCGAAGTCTGTGGGGATAGCTGTAGGGGTGGAAACATTAATACAATTAGTATTATCTAGTTAAAGGGGTTGTTGCACAAAAAATATTCTAAACTTTCAAAGCAGCACCTGGATTTGAATACTTTAGCAGTTACATGTCATTAAATATTTTGTATATCTACTCGAACTGACTCAGTTATTCAGTGAAATGTATTTTTATTTAGCCTTTTTTTTCTTATGTCTTAGAAATGCTCACTGAGAAGGCCGCACATGCTCAGTTAAAATCTTCACTGCATCCTCAATCTTAAACTGCCTCCTGTCCTGAGCTGTGATAGGGAGAGATGGACAGTCCTGACATGCAGCAGAATAGACACTAGTCACACTATCCTTGAGTAACCAGCTTGACGTAGCACAGTAATTGGGGCAGATCTCTGGATCTATGTGAGATGCAGGGCTGTTTCTCGCTTTGTTAAAAAGAGATTGGCAATGTAGCAATGTACTATAATAATATTATGTGATGTATGTCACATTTTTGTTAAATATTTTTTGGGTAACACAAGTTTCTACTTCTTTCACTACCTTGATTTTAAAATTTTTGTGATATGTCTGCTTCACTAACCACTTTGAGAACATAATGTGTTCACAGTCTAGTTATCAATAACATGTTGGGTGGCATGATCCTAGTGCTTGAAAATATTACACTTCAGTTAATTAGGGGTTCGTACTTACGGGATATCCATACTGGGTGTTCCTCCCAGGGTCCTGGGGAAAACTCAGCTTCCTCCCTGACGGTTGGAGCTACAAAAGATAAACCATAAATTTAGTTTATATTTTGAAGACAGAAGTTCCACCCATTAAATTTTTTATTTTACCTACCTTCTACCTCAGGTAGCTGGGCAGGTGGTGTATTAGGGGCCGGTGGGCTCCTCTCAGGGTGGGGTGGAGGGGCAGAGGAGCTCCTCTGTGGTGCAGCAGCTGTCAAAATTAAAATAATGGCATTACATTCAACTCAAATGAACAGTTGTATTATTCTGATGTTGATACATGTGAATAGTTTGGGGCTGGATTCCAATCCTAACCACTAGTGCTCTTATATCCCTGCTGCTGCACTCCCACATAGCCTGGATTAAAAATAAATTAAATATGTTTACACATTATAGAAGGTCCTTCAGGGGCCATCCGGGCACCACGCTGCCGGCGACGTTCGTGACGTCGTTGACGTTGCTCTGCAAGATAAATCCATACACAATTGTTATGATGATGACCGTTTTAATACTAACACTTTATACTACTATGAAGATATTATGGGTAAGAGGACGGCAATATGATGTGGAGTGGGCATTTCATGTGAAGGGATCATCATAGAATATCTGGGGTGCATAATTGATGGAGGGAGCATTTGTTGGGAGGGGTGGAGGCTTGAATGAATGACTAAAAGATGTCTGTGTGTCACATTCTGCAGGTACAAACATAACAAATATGAATACAGGCATACAGCACATACAATGCACTAGTATACCATAGCTCCAGTCCCAACCATTCCGGATTTGGCGGGACAGTCAGGATTTTATCGGCTGTGTCCAGGAACGGGTGGCTATGTCCCGTGGTCAGCTGTCTTTGCATCCATAGGAAGCAGAGACGGGTGACGGTAAGCAGGGAGCAGTCCCTTCACCTTCCCCGACGTCCAATATAATGTCTCCTTGTGGCCCCCATACAGTATAATGTCTTCTCCTTGTGGCCCCCATACAGTATTATGTCTTCTCCTTGTGGCCCCCATACAGTATAATGTCTCCTTGTGGCTGCCCCAATACAGTATAATGTCTTCTCCTTGTGGCCCCCATACAGTATAATGTCTTCTCCTTGTGGCCCCCATACAGTATTATGTCTTCTCCTTGTGGCCCAAGTGTTTTATTTCTTCTAAATGGGTATTTATTGTGATAAATTTCTTAATATCGTTATCGTGGGAATATATTTTATATCGCCCACTCCAGACACATTAGCTGCAGCATTGAGCACATCTTTTAGGAGGCAGCGCTAACTATGAAGGGGCATATATCTAAGGGGACTTTCTTTCACACTAGTGCATTTGCCTGATACAAATGGGAGAACGGCCAGCCCCTTTAACAAAAACAGAGGATGGCACTGATCCGACCACAACACTGGCAATTGGCAGGACAGATACTGCAGAACAGCCTGCCGGATCACCGCCACATATGTGAAAGTAGCCTAAGGCAAATTACTGTGAAGGGTCACATATCTGAGAATATACCTTCACTTGTTTGAGTGGAGTTAGAGGCGTGGCCTAGCATGAAAGAAAATTGCTGCAGCGCACTACGCACACCCATGTTGTCCTTCTATACAGTTTTCATTATTGGCACTGGTATATATACAATACAGTAAGGCTTCATTAACACTACCGTATGTGAATGGGGCCGTATCTATCCTCAAAATTGCGGATAGATACAGCCCCATTGACTTCTATGGGGCCGGGAGCCATGGCTCCTTTGCAGCATGCTCTATAGTTGTCCGTGCGCACGGATAACTATAAGCATTTTCAATGGGGCCGCCGGGCGTGTGTTCCGTGCGCTCGGAACACATGCCGGGCGGCCCCATTGAAAATGCTTATAGTTGTCCGTGCACATGGACAACTATAGAGCATGCTGCAAAGGAGCCACGGCATGGAGCTAGCTCCGTGCCGCGGCTCCCGGCCCCATTGAAATGAATGGGGCGGTATGTATCCGCAAATTTGCGGATACATACGGCCCCATTCATACGGTCGTGTGAATGGGGCCTAAACTAATTTTTTAACATGTTTTTACTTTTCAAATATTTTATTACTCACCCTCTCGTATCTCCTCCCGGATATGACTCAGCCGCTCTGGGCACTTTAACTTCAAATCCGACCATTTACGTTGGACCTGGCCTGGGGTCCGTACAATTTGAAAATGATGGCGCAGACCTCGAATCACCTGCTCCACAATGTTCTTTTTTTGCTGATGCTGGTGTTGGTGGGTGCCATCATACTTCAGCCTGTCCATCTTCTGTACAATATATTTCAGCTCCTCAGAGCTGAAAGCAGAGGAACGCCTGCGATTGCCTGCCATCTTCCTCTGAGGACTGTGCGCCGTGGCGTAGCGTCGTGCGTGTATTCGCGAGACTGGAATTCGTACGCAACAGCGTACAGAGTAAAGCGTATAGTAGCGTATAGTAGCAATAGCGTACGCTTTATCGGACAAGGTCATGTCGCTCCTTGCACTGTCTCTGCCTGCTCCATGCATGCTGCCCCTGGTGTTCCCTATCCATTTCCGTTGTGTTTTCATCACTTTCAGAGGTTTTCAGGTGTTTAGGCAACCTTGCCTACAACGAACTTTGGTCGCCTGCAAAAATATTCGTATCTCCCATTGACTTCAATAGGATTCGTTTTTACGTACGAATATACGAATATTCGGAAAAATTCGTTCCGAGTACCGAGCACACGAATATTTTAGTATTCGCTCATCTCTATTAATTTTCTCTATCTAAAGTTTATATCAGTAAAAGAACTCTGTATTCTGTCTGTTGGATCACAGGGCCTTTAAGGCTACTTTCACACAAGCGTTCTTTTTTTCCGGTATTGAGTTCCATCATAGGGGTTCAATACCGGAAAAAAACGCTTCAGTTTTGCCCCCATTCATTGTCAATGGGGACAAAACTGAACTGAAGAGAACGGAGTGCTCCAAAATGCATTCCGTTCAGTTCAGTTGCGTCTCCAGACCGGAGAGCAAACCGCAACATGCTGTGGTTTGCTTTCCGTCCTGGGGATCCGGAGCGAGACGAATCCGGCATGACCTCCAATGCAAGTCAATGGGGACGGATCCGTTCTGTGTGACACAATAGAAACCGAATCCGTCCTCCATTGACTTTCAATGGAGTTAATGACTGATCTGTCGCAGCGATGTTAAAGATAATACGACTGGATCCGTTCATTACGGATCCACATGGTTGTATTATCAGTAATGGAAGCGTTATTGCTGAACCCTGCCGGATCCAGCAATAACGCTAGTGTGAAAGCAGCCTTAGAGGGGACATAATCAGAACATGGTTGAGTTCTTATTCATGCTCATTTTAATACAAAAAGTGAAATCAGAATATTATATAGATTGAGTAGCTGGATGCTTCCATCTGCCACCACATACATAATGTGCATTTACACTGCGCCGATGAGCAGACAATTATTGAGAAGGAAGCATTCCTTCCCTACAATCACCTGCTCGTCAGTGGAGGTAAGAGCTGCATTTACATACAGCGATCTCCTCCAATGTATGGAGATGAGTGATGGCTGCTGCCAGAGATACACCAATGAGTGCAATGCGATAAACTCGCAGAGTATGTCAGTGGGAGGTCCTGTCCTGACACAATCGCACAACATTATACGGATTTATAATGCTGTGTAACCCTTAGTGTTCTGGAATCTTTATATTGCATTGACAGCATTGACTCTTGGGGTTACACAACATTATAAATCTGTATAATGCTGTGCGATCCTGTCAAGAGGAGCGAGGCAGGATGGGACCTCTGATTGACACACACTGTGAGTTTATCGCATTGCACTTGTGTGTCTCTGGCTTTATACAGATTTATTGTTTCTGGGCAGCAAATCCCGATTTACATCGCCAAGAATCAATGATTGAGGTGTCTGCATGAACAATCGTTTCACCCGATGAAGGAGAGTTTTTCTTGTTCATCTGGTAATCTTAGGCACCTTTACACGGGCAGATTATCAGGAAGGAGTTCATTTCTGGTAATCTGCCCGACAATTGGGCAGTGTAAATGAAGCAATCGAGTTAGCTTATACATAGCTTCCTGCCAATAGAGGGTGTACCGAGGTACGGGAGACGAGGGGTGGCCAGCACTGCTGTGAATATTCGGGAAAGAGGGAGGCCTGCTAAACTCACTTTATCCAAACTGTGTAATCCTCTCCTCATTCAAAAATCTCCACTCCGTCATAGTGTCCATCCTGAATGTCCATCACACACTAGACACCTGTGTATATTTTATTGCCTCCTATCTACCATCTTGGCTTTTTAGATTCCATGTTTGGAAGAGGTGTTTTCCACAGATCCCATGATCCTACACAGCAGAATGATGTGCCTATCCCATCCAGTTATATTACTGTACTCTCCTTTGTCAGAGTCTGAAGCTGCATAGAGAATGTAGTGACATCATATTCCAGGAATCAGAAGTGCCCCCTTTGCCAGCATCAGTGACACAGGATCAATACCATTGAGCAGTGTTTCTGACCAGTGGTTTGAAAGCTTTTTTGGGCACCATGTATGTGGCTCTTCAGGAGTTTGGTGGTGCAGATGTGGTGTGCATTAGTAGAGTTAGATATGTTTGGCAGCTTGGCTCTAGTGTAAAAAACTATGTCTCTGATGGTTAACAGTAGGCTAAGAGCCTTATTACTTGGTCATGTCTTTAAAAAGCCCTGAAAGTGGGACATAAGAGTAAAATATTGAGGACCTCTTCCAAAGGTGTACTGAAATCTGACTGAACCTGTTACTATGCAGTGGCCCCAGTGTGAGGGATCTGAAGCAGTGTGATGGACTGGACATGAAAAGAAGTGTGTTAGTTCTGCGTCCGACCATTAGCCCCGGAGGCTATGCCAGTCTGACCACTCGTCGTCAGGAGCGATCAGAATCTAATGCTAACCTAAAACTCCTGATGAAATATCGTGTGTTAGCGATATGGAAATGCACCGAGGAGTAGAAATGCAAGGTTGAAATTTAGTTCAGAAGTGGAGGGATAATGGAGGGCACACAGCGATATGATCCTGGAGCAATCACTAGCTATTGATAGGGAGACCACAGTGTGTGCAGCCTGTAGCGTCATGTGTGAGGTGCTCGCCGGCTAATGTGGTGATAGTTGTGTGCAGACAAGGGTAGGGGATCCCCAACAGAGACAAGCGAAGATTCCTAGGAGCACTCTTACTGTAGGATATGAGATGAGATTTGTGTGAAAGCTAATTGTTTGCTCTGTTTTAATGTATATTATTAAAGAAGAACTCAGGCAAAAAATTTTATTCTCTGTCCTGCTAGAAATGTACATGATGTAATCTGTAGTGAATGTCATTTTCTTACCAGTAGCTGAGTTATAGCATCCTGAAGTTTCTTATCTGTGTCATGTGACTAGGAATCAGACCCACCAACTCACACAGCACCTTATGTGTGGACAGGAAGTCTAATTCTCTATGCATTCCTATGGGAGCCTCACTTTCAGTCTCATAGGAATGAATAGAGAAGTGACTGGCTTCCTGTCCTGGGTCAGTTGGAGGTCAGGGAGTTGGTCACATGACACAGCTACAATAAGAAGAGAGTGGAAACTTTCAATTTCAGCCTCTGATAAGAAAATGACAATCACTACAGATTATATCATGCACCACAGGTCAGAGAATAAAAATTTTTGCGGGAGTTCTTCTTTAATAAAGTGATTTTTTTTAATGATTTCTTGTCAGGCAATTAACCCCATACAAAATCAAGGCGTAAACGTAGAATTAGCAGTTAAGCTAATTTATAGACCATGCTTTATCTGTAGGTCGGACTTGCCGAAAACATTTTAGCAACTAGGAGCTCATTGTTACTTGTCACATGAATAGATAAAATGAAAGCAGAAGCTACCAATATAAATCTTAGATGGGAAAGTTAGAGTGTAACCACGCTCACAAGAACACAGAGCACAGTATGGCCTTCACCTATAGCAGTCACATGCCAAGTACATACACTGTCTCTTGGTACTCAGATACCCACAGACTGACTTTACAGGCAATTATTAAGAACTTATTTGTTTCCAGTAAGTGCCCAGTTGTCAGAAGAGGCGAGGGCTGCATTTACATGCAGCAATCATTTCCGCTGTATGACAACTAGGGGTCGCTGCAGCAATCACTAATACCCATAGAGAAGGGCAGCAGATTGCTGTTTACACAGGGGCATATGCTTCACATTAACAATGATTTTTGGTGCCGGGTGAAAGATACAATTAGCTAATGAACAAGTGTTTGCTTGTGATCGCTGGAATCTTTAAATGGGCCGATTATCCGGATCAATTGTTTCTACAAATGATCTCCTCGAAAACTGACCTGATTATGAGTCCTTGTAATAGGACTCTTACAGTAGGGCAGAATTGCATAACAACTGAACTGGCTGAAGAAAAATATATGAAGCTCTGACAGGCAAAAAATGCACAGAAGTAACTCATTGATAGATTGCAGAAACCAAATAATGATGTCAACGGATGAAGAGAATGTAAGTCTGGCAAAGGAGAAGACGGGAGATGGTAATGGAATTCAGTCTGATAGCGGTGAATGACAAATAAAGACAGTGCGCAACAGGCCCTGCCCTGCCATGTAACCCAGCAAGACAGCTAAGACAAGACAAATCAAAGTCAAACGGAGTCGACAAGAACACAATTACAATACTAGCAGCAAAGAAATATTACTATTCTAATAACTAAGAAATCTACACGAACACAATTACTATGCTAGTAGCAAAGAAACACACGTCCCAGGATACTGATACAATATCAATAAACTAGATCAGTGATGGCTAACTTCCGGCACTCCTGCTGTGGTGAAACTACTACTACCAGCATACTCCATATATTCCTGTGGAATTTTGAGAACAGCCAAGCAAGTGTGCATCTTGGGAGTTGTAGTTTTACCACAGCTGGAGTGCCGGAGGTTAGCCATCACAGAACTAGACCATGGTACAAAAGTCTGGAGACACAGCTATTGCACAGAGCTTTCACTATTCTCGACAAAGAAGCATAGAAACTCTAAGGATTTAAAAGAAGGCTATCCAGTCAAAAAATCCTCCCTAAATTAACCAGGCTAAGTGAGATAAGGTGAACCAGATTCAGGTGTAAAGGCCCTTTTAGACGGGCCGATTATTCTCCCTGCCCGAGCGCCGATCAGCGATATCGGCGCTCGGGCAGGGAGCCTTTACACGGCCCGACGAATCGAGCGCCGGGCCGCACGAGTGATCGCTGTATCGCTCGTGCGGCCGGGAAGCTCCATGCTGTCAGGCGCACATCGCCTGTTTACACAGGGCGATGTGCGCCCGACAGATTGGATCTTTTGGTTTCTACAAAAGATCCAATCAGCCGACGAACGAGCGTTTTGCTCGTTCGTCGGCTGATTAGGGCCACTTTTACACGGGCCAATTATCGGCACTAGCGTTCCTAGGAACGATTTTTCGGCCGATAATCGGCCCGTGTAAAAGGACCTTAAGTCAGTTGCATAGCATCTGCCTCAAACGCTGTTAGTAAGTAGGTGAGGATTCCCTGTTGCTCATAGAGATAGCAGCAAGCAGAAATACCAACCTTTTAAAGGGAAAGAAAATGACCTATTGTTTAATAATTGATGATTTTTCAAAAATACATTTTCCATGTATGTATGTATATGTGTATATATATATATATATATATATATATATATATATATATATATATATATACATACATACACACACACACACACACACACACACACACACACACACACATATACTTTAAAAAAAATTCCTCCAATCTTGTACTTTTCACATTGGCCACTAAGGCTACTTTCACACTTGCGTTTTATAATTCCGGTATTGAGTTCCGTCATAGGGGCTCAATACCGGAATAAAACGCTTCAGTTTTGTCCCTATTCATTGTCAATGGGGACAAAACTGAACTGAAGACAACAGAATGCTCCTAAAAGCATCCCGTCCTGTCTTCAGACCGGAGAACAAACCGCAGCATTCTGCGGTTTGCTCTCTGGTCCAGGCATCCGCACCAAGACGGATCCGTCATGACCCCCAATGAAAGTCAATGGGGACAGATCCGTTTAGTGTGACACAATGGTAAACGGATCCATCCTCCATTGACTTTCAATGGAGTTCATGACGGATCCGTCACCTGCACACATACACACAATACGCACATATAAACATACACACAGACATATACACATACAAATACACATACATACTTACATGCTCCCGGCAGGTCTCCACAGCGCAGGAGGAACAGGACGGCGCACACATAGGACGATTCCACCCGATATCCGAATATGTCAAGGTATGCTGTTCTGTAGAGATCCCTTTTCAGCAGTCATGTCATTATCACAGATGGGATTACAATGAAAGATAACAGCTATAAATAGATTACACATGATCCACCATTCACAATAAGTGATGGTCACAACTTACCTACTCCCTCCCTCTACAGTGAATTTTGGATCGATGAACATGTCTCCAGAAATCTCCCATTGAGTGAGTCCCCTCCAGTCTATCATGTCTGTGACCCAAGTGGCTGCTGTAAAGCATATCTCTAAAGGCAAGATGGCTGCCCCCATAATCTTGTAAAGAAAACATAAAAATGTACAAACAGAGAATAACATTAACAAACAAGGATATCTGGTTTCAATAGGCAGAAAACATCATAGGTGGCACATTCCCTTTGAATGAGATTTACAAAGATGTTCATATGGCCAGAAGACTTGTAGAGCCTTGACTTTATTATACTGAAGTGGTATTATTGATGAATATAAAATAATAAAAACCCTTCACCGTTACATATCATTTGGCCTCTTGTAAGTGTGGATTGAGGCGTAGAACGTGATTGTATTCAAACCACATGTCTCCTGTATAAGGACTGCAAAAAACAAATACAAGCACACTTCCACGAACTAAATCATAACTTGTATGATGAGTCTAATTGATGATGTGATATCCTCAATGTTACATCTGGCAGAAGCCATTCCTTTTCTTCTTTTTCATCACCTCCACATAAAATATCATATTCCTTTCCCTTACAGAGTGTAGAAAACCAAATGTTGTGTAACAGAAAACATATTTCCCTGGAGTTGTTGGCTTCGTTTTCAAGCTGTTAATGTCGAGGGATCACTAGTCTTTGCACAGTGTGAATCCTTCAACCCTATATGTTATAATAGTGGTAGGTTTCTTCTCTCCTGCTGCCTGTCTGGAGGCTAGGTGTGAAAACAGGGACAGCCCTCTTGGGGCTTCTGACCGTACTTGTTCTAATTTAGAGTTGTCTTTAGAGCCCAAAACGAGGTTGTCCCCTGCTGTCTTTTCCTCAGGAGATGGGACTAAGCGCCTCCCCAGGTGGCCAGGCTTACGGAAACAGAGGAGCTGGCTGGTAACTAATTGTAGTGAAGCAGCTACTCTACTTCTGTAACTTCTGGAGTTAGTTATTACTGTTTGTGTAGCCCCCATGCACTACAATGGGAGCTATGATATAACGATATGATTGTGATTGCTCGTCCCCATACACATCAGGTGATTGGCGGCACCTTTACATGGGCAGATTGTCGGGAACTGACATTTGCAGGAATTTTTGTTTGGAATAATCTTGCACCGTCTAAAACCACCTTATAGAAATCAACTTTTCCTGAGGCCTAACTTCTGGAGTAGTTATCGGTGTTTGTGTAGTCCCAATGTACTACAATGGGAGCTATGATATAACTACAGTGGTCCCTCAAGTTACAATATTAATTGGTTCCAGGAGGACCATTGTATGTTGAAACCATTGTAAAGTGAGTAATCGGTTTAAAAGCCCAAAAATGTCATCCAAGATGAGAGAAAATTAAGATTTAAGAAAAATAAGCAGATAACTAAGACAGATAAAACAAGTCCTTACATATAGCAGTCAGGAATAGCTGATAACTAGTAACTAATCCAGATATTTTACCAGAGAAGAGATTACCTTGTTTGGTTGGATCTGAGTCTGAGACATTGTATGTTGAGTCTAGTTCAACTTACGATGGGTCAGAAAAGCCATTGTATGTTGAAAATATTGTATCCTGAGGCCATTGTATCTTCAGGGATCACTGTATATGATTGCAATCGCTCATCCCCATAGATATTGGGTAATTGGCGGTACCTTTAGGCTACTTTCACACTGGCGTTTTTAAATTCCGGTATTGAGTTCCGTCAAAGGGGCTCAATACCGGAAAAAAACGCTTCCGTTTTGTCCCCATTCATTGTCAATGGGGACAAAACTGAACTGAAGACAACGGAATGCTCCTGAAAGCATTCCGTTCCGTCTTCAGACCGGAGAACAAACCGCAGCATGCTGCGGTTTTCTCTCCGGTCCAGGCATCCGCACCAAGACGGATCCGGAATGACCCCCAATGGAAGTCAATGGGGACGGATCCGTTTGGTGTGGACACACCAGTAATCCGGATCTGTCCTCCATTGATTTCCAATGGGGGGTCATTCCGGATCCGGCATACATACACACAGACTACATACAAACAAACATACAGACATACATACAAACATACAGACATACATACATACTCACATACTCCCGGGACGCCGGCAGAACGTCTTCACGCGCCTCCTGCACGCTGCGATGACGTTTCCCCACTGCGCCCAGCAGAGGGCGCTGTGGGGAATCGTCATCACTGCGCGCAGGAGGCGCGTGAAGACGTTCTGCCGGCGTCCCGGGAGTATGTGAGTATGTATGTATGTATGTCTGTATGTTTGTATGTTTGTATGTAGTCTGTGTGTTGTTTTAATGTGTGTCATGTGTGGGGCCGGAGCGCTGCTCCGGCTCCACACATGTATAGCGTTAGCACGGATCCGTCGGCACCCTTTAGGTGCCGGATCCGTGCTAACGCTAGTGTGAAAGTAGCCTTACATGGGCAGATTGTCAGGAACGACAATGTTTGTTCGGGATAATCTGCCCGATTATTGCACCATCTAAATCCACCTTATAGAAATCAACTTTTCCTGAGGCCACAATTTACTGGTGTTAAATATGAACACAATGTAATTGCATCTTCTTCTTTTTGAAGGCTGAATTGGAAGCTTTTGAGAATCGCCTGAAAGGAAAGAAGAAGAAGAACAGGAAGAAAGAGGAAGTGGAAATCCAGCCGTCTGTATGGCAGAAATACAAGAATTATATACTAATGCCCGTGTGTGGTGTCGCTCTGGCGGTGTTCACACTGTACCTCACTCAAATCAATATATGACAGCTTGACTTCTCTAATTACTCATACGTGCTGCCTACAGGAATACTTGCACAATGTAAAATAAATGACACTGTATGAGAATTGGACATTTGGCATCAGTTCTAAGAAATATTCCATCTCTATACCTTACGCTGCCAGTCAGTCCCTATTATCAATCAGATATACTGTACAGTTTGTAGGTTTTCATTTTACCATTATTGATCTCAAAGGAAGTGCATTTATATTATATATGGATTAACATGGATCAACCAGTGTTCGAGTTGCAATGTCCATCCTCTTTGGACTGGTAGATCACAATTTGCTTCAGTTCTAGCTTGTTTTACTGCTTCTTTATGTATTTCTATAAAATTTACGCATTATGTTATAGTATCGTAGTATGTATTTAGAGAATATAATTCCTATTGTTTAGCATGTCATTGCATATTCAGGAATAATGCAGCTCAAAGCCCAAAAAAGCCAGAGGTGGCTGGAGTTAGCCCCAGTATGTTAGGGCTCATGCACACGACCGCGCCGCAAATTGTGGATCCCCAAAACACGGACACCAGCCTTAATGTTCCATAATTTACGGAACAGGCCACCCGCATTAGGAATGTCTGAATGCAAAACGGACAAGAGTAGGACATGTTCTATTTTCTTTTGCGGATGCTACAGCAGATGGTGCGCTGTCCGCATCTTTTGTGGCCCCATTGAAGTGAACGTGGCTTGGATGCGAAACCAAACAACGGTCGTGGGCATGAGGTGAGGAGCTGTTTGGTGGGATCTGGATGCCTGTCCTATGTCTGCTATAATGTGGGCAAAAACGAAAGGGGAAGTATGCAGTGCCAGACCCAGCCCATGGACTGGAGCGGAGCGATGGTAAAAGTAAAAATAAAAAAAATAAGACTTTTCTAATCTTTTACAGCCCCTTCGATTAACCATATCTTCATAGGAAGAAAAAATTCCTCTTATGAAGACAGGTGCAAGTTTACCCAGTACCTGAGTATTAAAGGGAGTCTGTCACCTGTTTTTCACCAATATAACTAAGAGCACTGCCCCATAGAAGATTGCAGACACATCCCAGACATCCCTATGTGCACTGTGTGTCTGTATTACATGTCACATCCCAGACATACCTGTGTGCACTGTGTGTGTGTATTACATGTCACATCCCAGACATACCTGTGTGCACTGTGTGTGTGTATTACATGTCACATCCCAGACATACCTGTGTGCACTGTGTGTCTGTATTACATGTCACATCCCAGACATACCTGTGTGCACTGTGTCTGTATTACATGTCACATCCCAGACATACCTGTGTGCATTGTGTGTCTGTATTACATGTCACATCCCAGACATACCTGTGTGCACTGTGTCTGTATTACATGTCACATCCCAGACATACCTGTGTGCACTGTGTGTCTGTATTATATGTCACATCCCAGACATACCTGTGTGCACTGTGTGCCTGTATTACATGTCACATCCCAGACATACCTGTGTGTACTGTGTGTCTGTATTACATGTCACATCCCAGACATACCTGTGTGCACTGTGTGTGTGTATTACATGTCACATCCCAGACATACCTGTGTGCACCGTGTGTCTGTATTACATGTCACATCCCAGACATACCTGTGTGCACTGTGTGTGTATTACATGTCACATCCCAGACATACCTGTGTGTCTGTATTACATGTCACATCCTAGACATACCTGTGTGTACTGTGTGTCTGTATTACATGTCACATCCCAGACATACCTGTGTGCACTGTGTGTCTGTATTACATGTCACATCCCAGACATACCTGTGTGTACTGTGTGTGTATTACATGTCACATCCCAGACATACCTGTGTGCACTGTGTGTCTGTATTACATGTCACATCCCAGACATACCTGTGTGCACTGTGTCTGTATTACATGTCACATCCCAGACATACCTGTGTGTCTGTATTACATGTCACATCCTAGACATACCTGTGTGTACTGTGTGTCTGTATTACATGTCACATCCCAGACATACCTGTGTGCACTGTGTGTCTGTATTACATGTCACATCCCAGACATACCTGTGTGCACTGTGTGTCTGTATTATATGTCACATCCCAGACATACCTGTGTGCACTGTGTGTGTGTATTACATGTCACATCCCAGACATACCTGTGTGCACTGTGTGTGTGTATTACATGTCACATCCCAGACATACCTGTGTGCACTGTGTGTGTGTATTACATGTCACATCCCAGACATACCTGTGTGCACTGTGTGTCTGTATTACATGTCACATCCCAGACATACCTGTGTGCACTGTGTGTCTGTATTACATGTCACATCCCAGACATACCTGTGTGCACTGTGTGTCTGTATTACATGTCACATCCCAGACATACCTGTGTGCACTGTGTGTCTGTATTACATGTCACATCCCAGACATACCTGTGTGCACTGTGTGTCTGTATTACATGTCACATCCCAGACATACCTGTGTGTACTGTGTGTCTGTATTACATGTCACATCCCAGACATACCTGTGTGCACTGTGTCTGTATTACATGTCACATCCCAGACATACTTGTGTGTCTGTATTACATGTCACATCCCAGACATACCTGTGTGCACTGTCTGTATTACATGTCACATCCTAGACATACCTGTGTGCACTGTGTGTGTGTATTACATGTCACATCCCAGACATACCTGTGTGTGTGTGTGTATTACATGTCACATCGCAGACATACCTGTGTGCACTGTGTGTCTTTATTACATGTCACATCCCAGACATACCTGTGTGCACTGTGTGTCTGTATTACATGTCACATCCTAGACATACCTGTGTGCACTGTGTGTGTGTATTACATGTCACATCCCAGACATACCTGTGTGCACTGTGTGTGTGTGTGTATTACATGTCACATCCCAGACATACCTGTGTGCACTGTGTCTGTATTACATGTCACATCCCAGACATACCTGTGTGCACTGTGTGTGTATTACATGTCACATCCCAGACATACCTGTGTGCACTGTGTGTGTGTATTACATGTCACATCCCAGACATACCTGTGTGCACTGTGTGTGTGTATTACATGTCACATCCCAGACATACCTGTGTGCACTGTGTGTCTGTATTACATGTCACATCCCAGACATACCTGTGTGCACTGTGTCTGTATTACATGTCACATCCCAGACATACCTGTGTGCACTGTGTGTCTGTATTACATGTCACATCCCAGACATACCTATGTGTACTGTGTGTCTGTATTACATGTCACATCCCAGACATACCTGTGTGCACTGTGTGTCTGTATTACATGTCCAGGAAAAGCACTTTTATTCTGCAGGAAAATAGCTCCCAACTTGCTCTGCTGCTGCAAGTGCCCAAAGCAAACCAGACTGAAGAGGGGAGCTGCTCATATCTTGGGATTGGATAGAAGATAGAAAAAATGGTTCTGACCTTCTTTGAAAGCTGGCATTCCAAGCTTTCAAATGATACCAAAATCACAGCATGATATCCACGATATCAGAAGATATAGCTGTTAAGAATCCAGTCAGGAGAGAAAGCTGTTTTTACTTTCACTTTCAGCCGGGCACTTGGGAGTTGTTTTCAAGCAGAATAAAAGTGCTTTTCCTGGACATGTAATACAGACACAGTGCACACAGGTATTTCTGGGATGTGACATGTAATACACACACACAGTGCACACAGGTATGTCTGGGATGTGTCTGCAATCTTCCGTGGGGCACTGCTGTTAGTTATATAGGTGAAAATGAGGCGACAGACTCCCGTTAAGGCATGATAACATTGGGAAGAGCATCCAGTTTCCGTTTCCTGAATAGAATACAATATGTGATATAGGCCAGTTTCTTACAAGTGTAATACAGGTGTCTATTTCTGCACTTGTATTACTGGCCCAGCGTCTGGTCTGACCACATGAACTAACACCATCATAAGGACCTGTAATGTTCTGGTGATCAGACCCACAGTCAGGCCAGAATTTGCAGTCATGTTACACCCATGTGAAATTGGCTGCAGGTCTGTGTAACTGCAACAGTTATTACATGGACTGCACCAGACTGCAAGGAATCTGTATGCATTAGTGCACCTATACTCCATTCTTCTGCATGATTTTACTATTTCAGGAGATTTACTTTGGAATTCTACCCATATTTATGCTATGGTATACTGTCTGAAGATGATATGGGTGGAATCCATATTCATTTATAAAACCCCAGTGAGTACCATAACAAGCAAGCAATAGATATGCTCTGACTTAAAGAGGACCTCTCACCTCTCCTGGCATGTCTGTTTTAGTAACTACTTGGATACCCCATGAAATAACTGGTGTTCCCGTTGAGGATGTGACTGACACTATCCAATCCGTGCCGCCAGTGGTAGACTTTGCAGGGACACACAGGATCGGGCTTGTCATTTCTGGGACTACAAACCAAATTATGTTTGGGGGCCCTAATCAGGACAGCCAGCCAGGAGTCACCGTTCCTAGCATTGGTTCCCTGTCTGTCCACAACTGTCTCTGCATCCTTAGGATGAAGATACAGTTGAAAGTTGTTCCCTGGGCCAATTCTAGCTTTTCTGCTACCACAGATGAAAACTGAAATGGCGCCCCAACCCATGTGCCAAATTTTTAATACAACCCCTCCCCCTGCCCTACTGCTAAATGCATATTTGAATTGGACATTACATACAGCACTACATAGTTCTTACAGCCAGTGACATCTCCTCTAATGTAGATGTTCTCTTTTCTCATCTTCTTCATTTGGACCAGACCGCCATGACAAAGTATCTCAGCAACATCTCTTCTCTGCAGATTATGCCACACAGACAATTAGATTTCTCACTTTTCCATCATCCACCTCACCGTGGTACACCAAAAGTGATATCCTGCCCCTACCCCCAATACTGTGCCTTCTGGGCTCCCCAATACCCCCAAAGGTTTAACTGCCTTAGGCCTACTAGAGTGAAAAACGGACTCCGCTGCCTGAGGCAAGATGTGGCGCCTGACAGATGGGGGCTCCGCACAATTGCATGGTGGTCAAGACTGTCACTAAGGAGACACCTCCAACTGGTAACACCCACCTGGACCTTCCTTGCAAACTGGTAGTAATTCATAACTTCTAGCTGGAATAATAAAGGAATGACACAGCATAGAGTCATAAGAATAGATGCTCCAAAATTGTTATTATATATTATTATTGGGGAATGTAAGTACAGTAGTTACTAAAATTGACATGTCAGGAGAGGCGACAGCCCCCATGGTCAGAATTTGCCAGCTGTGCTGGGTGCGAAATAGGGCACCAACATGCCATTCTGCGTTGGTTAAAGGGATTTTCCAGCAGATAAAAAATTGGTGGCAGTAGGCTCAGTATGGGTTAAAAAGGAAAGGAACTGATACTCAACTCGCCTATGCCCCACAGATCTCGTTCCGACGGTGCCTGAGTTTTCAGTGATCAACACACAGGAAATACCTGGCCACAGCGTTGGCCCACCAGAGTCAGTGATTTAGTGGGCATTTCCTATTTGTCAAGACGTGACCAGAAAGGAGGGACTGGCAGGACCCAGGCAACAGCGGAACCGGAGCAGCAAGGGATCTCCGAGAGGAGTATCAGTTATTTTAATATTTTTTTTAACCTCTAAGCCACCCCAGGTTACAGAAGGTCTAGCTGTGCTTGGATTCCTGAATGTTTGTAGTGACGCAGGGGATGCACCTGGAATAACATCCTTGCAGGGAATTTACATTTAATATAGTTAAATGTTGTTTTTCAGCAGGATTTAGGATTTCCTGCAGGTTAAAGTTTCATCTGCTTAACACTTTTAGTTGAATTTGAATGTATTGGCTATTATTGTATGGAAAACATATAAAAGTTTATGTATAATGTAGTTAAGTGTAATTCTGTCCTTTGACCATAATGTTGTTACCTGGTGTATGTTGGATGTTCTAATCTTTTCTGCAGCTGCTCGTAACACCATGAGATAACCAGTTGACATTCTTCTGCAGAATCACACATTGTTCGTGACATCTTCTAAGACTTATGCAATGTGTTACGATTGTAGGTGATATGAATGCCCCAGTTTTCTGTAAACTTTGATTCTTTGTAATAAAATCTTAGTCTTCTGTTATTGTGCCAGGTCCATCTGTGTGTTACTTCTAAAAGAATGCATTGTTCGTAGTACTGAATATCAAGAGGAATCCAAATTTATATTCAGAAGATATCAAGTAAATCTCGAAACAGTGTCAGCAATGCGTCCATCAGTGACGTAAATGTTACGCTGGTACTTAAGCCCTTAGTGATTTAGTTTTTTTCTCCTCGTCTTTCAAGAGGCGTATTTTTATTTTATTTTTTTACTTCTCTGTTTAAATAGCTATGGCTTGCTTTTATGCAGGACACGTTTCATTTTTTATGGCACAATTTAATTTACCATATACTGTAAAAAAAAATTTGTGGAATGAAATTGGGGAAAAAAAAAAAACATTTCTACTTTTGTTTTTTGGGTTTTGTTTTTTAAGCTAATCACCGTGCATTACAATTGAAACCTTTGGGCCACATGCACATGACAGTGAAAAAAAAGGTCCATTAAAAACGGACATTTTTAACGGACGTTTATTTCACTGATGTGAAGGAGGGCACACTGTGCATTTGCGTTCGACCTCCATTCATTTCTATGGGACTGACGAAAATAGCGGAGCACTGAGTCAGCTATTTCTGTCAGCCCCATAAAAGTGAATAGTGGAGGCTGTGCTTCGCCAGTATGCTTTCCGTTCATTTCAATGGGACTTCCGAAAATAGCGTGTGTTGCCTGGCGATTTTTGGCAGTCCCATAGAAATGAATTGAGGGCGGCTGTGCATGCGCAGTGCCTCCTCCTTCACTTTGCATGCTCCATTCTAAAGATAGGTGCAAGTCCCAGAGGTGGGACCCACAATCTATGAGACATTGGACCCAAACCTATCAGAGTTGGGACCTACACCTATCAGACATTGGAGGCATATCCTAGCGAAATGCCCCCAAACTAAGTTTGAGCACTTTTTATTTATTTTTTTTCAAGAGGTGAGACATGAGATAACACAGCAACTTTTGGACCCCCCCCTTGTTCCATCATTTATACCATACTAATCAGTGGCGTAGCGTGTGGGGGGGGGGCAGGGGGGGGCGTTGCCCTGGGCGCCAGTCAGCAGGAGGGCGCTGGTGCCCTGTGGTTACCTCCAGTTTAATTAATTGATTTCAGCATCAGCGCTCGTCTGGTAGTCTGCGCTGCTCTGCATTGCAAAGAAGAGCAACCGGCCTCCTGCACACTCGTCCAGACTAAGCCCCGCCCACCTCCCGATTAGGCACCGCCCGATAGGAAAGACACCGCGCAGGAGAAGAAGATGGCTGCCATTAGCCACAGGTCCCCAGTGTGCAGCAGCGGCAGAGACATGTGACTCACAGGCTGTGAGTGAGAGAGGTGTGTCATGACAGTGAGTGACTAGCTTGTCACACAGTGTGACTGAGTCACTCACTTAAAATAGTCCCCCTGACCCTAGGCTCAGCCTGAGGCTGAGGCAAGCTGACTGAGGCACAATTTCAATAAAGTAAAGCGTGCCTGCTGAGCTGCTGCACTGCTCAGTGCAGTTTACTGGTTGCTTGCTGCCCAGAGGGGTAATTTTTGTGGGGAAAATGGGTAATTGCCGGTGGGCTCATGTACATGGCCGTATTGCGTCCCGCATACTGCGGGTCCGCAAAACACAGGCACTCACTGTGTGCACCCTGCATCACGGATCGTGGACTCATTCACTTGAATGGGTCCGAAATACTGGAGATGTAGTGCACAACGGAGGCATGGATCTGGCCAGTGCGGATCGCGGACCTCATTCAAGTGAATGGGTCCGCAATCCGAATGCGGTGGCCCCATGGTCAGTGCCCGTGCATTGTGGATAGCAAATTGCTGTCATCTTAGCCCAGCCCAGCCTCATGGAGGATTATTATTGTGGGGGCCTAGGTGGAATATGCACATTGAGCATTGAGTAGTACCAGTGATATTTTTTCCCATAGGCCTGATTCCACTTAGACCCCCACAGTAATAATCGTTCGTATTAGGGCTCTTTCACACGAGCTGATGCTGTGCAGATAATCTGCTGCGTGAAAGAGAGCCAAGCCCCGTTCTGGACAGCAGAGAATCGGAGCATTAACATGATTGATAACACAGGTCAACAAAAAAAAAAAAATTTACTGGTGTCCAAAATATTTTAATGAATTTGGGGTATTTTTGGGGTGCTGATTCTGAATATGCTATCAGTTTTGCCAGATTGGCTCAAGTTTTTGAGATTTTTGGTATCTTATTTATAGCACTTGTTGGTAAATGCGACGCATCATCTCATTAATTTCTTTGGATTAGTACTTGAACTGAGCAGTTCTCAATATAGTTTTTTGTTAATTAGTGTTCTAAAAGTTTGTTCATAGCTTGATTTTTGCACTAACTTTATGTTGTTGTCTGTTTTCCAGTGAAAAAGGAGTTTGAAATGTGTTTTGTTGAACAATGGCAATCAGTGTGCATCTCTTCCAGTAGCTCACTCAACTAAACTTGCAGAACAATACAAAAATGTCAAAATGGTCTTGGAGAAACTGTGCTACCATGAACATTCGTGGCTGATATGTGTTGATTTAAAAATGGTCAACTTTTTACTTGGACAGCAAAGTGGATACACAAAGTATCCTTGCTTCATCTGCATGTGGGATAGTAGAGCAAAACATCAGCACTGGGAGAAACTGAATTGGCCTCCAAGGGACACCTTGACAGTAGGAGCATCAAACATAGTGAACGAACCTTTGGTGGACAGGGAAAAAATCATTCTACCACCACTTCACATAAAGTTAGGATTAATGAAGCAGTTCGTAAAGGCATTAGACAAAGATGGTAATTGCTTCATGTACATCTGCAGATCTTTCCCTGGTCTTAGTAGCGAAAAACTGAAGGCAGGAATCTTTGATGGTCCTCAAATTCGGAAACTCTTTAAAGATTCAAATTTTCCTAAGGAAATGAATGACATTGAAGCTGCTGCATGGTGTAGTTTTGTGTTGGTAGTGAAGAACTTCTTGGGAAATAAAAAGGCAGACAATTATGAAGAACTGGTACAAAACATGCTATTGAGATTTAGAAATCTGGGTGTACACATGAGCATTAAATTGCATTATCTTCACAGTCACTTGGACAGATTTCCAGAAAACCTTGGAGATTTTAGCGAAGAACAAGGGGAGAGATTTCATCAGGATATTATGGTGATGGAGGAAAGGTACCAAGGCAGATGGGACAGACATATGATGACTGATTACTGCTGGAATCTACAGCGTGACTGCCCGAATAGCTCACATAGAAGAAAATCATATAAAAAGCGCTTTTCCAGCGATTAAATGTCTCCTATCTTTCATGTCTTGTTCATTTTTGAAGATTAATTTCTAAAACTAGTTAAAATAAACTAAAATCAACATTTACTTTGTTAAATTTATTGTATTCATGACAATATCAATAAAGTTAATGCGCGTGTAGCAAATTACGTCTTTTTTTTTACACATTTCACGAAAAATCTCAAAAACTTGAGCCAATCTGGCAAAACTGATGACATATTCAGAATCAGCACCCCAAAGTTACCCTAAATTCGTTGAAATATCTTTGGCCCCAAAAATGCTGTTGACCTGTGTAATGTTCTGTGCCTCTCTGCGATCTTTTTACTACAAAATCACATGAGATAAAGTTGTCATCGTGATTTTGTAGTAAAAAGATCACAGAGAGGCAAAGAGCATTATCAGTCTTGTTACTGCTCCTTGTCTCGAACGGGCTTGGCTCTCTTTCACGCAGCAGATTACCCGCACGGCATCCGCTCGTGTGAGCCCTTAATTCATTGTCAGTCTAATTTAGGGCCCATGCCCCAGCCAGGCCTCGCTGAGAAATTCAGAGGGAAATTTTATCGTATTACTTTAAGTATAGCTGGTTAGGTTGAGGCATGTATGAAGCCAAAATGGGAATTAGGTTAGCAATGGATTAATTAATCCCCATCCCTGACAGGGCCTGACGTAATAGTGAAATATAGCCACACCAGCAACCCAAAGGTCATTTAACCCCTCAGATGCTGTGGTCAATAGCAACTACAGCATCTGAGCAGTTACACAGATTTTGTTTGCCAATATGAAAATGTCTATAGAATTAAAAATATGCTTTTCCTGCTTGCTGAATACTATAACAAAAAAAATGAAAGAAAAATGTGTGATTTAAGGTTTTTAGCCCTTGCAAACAATTATGTCCACCGAAATAAAAAAACTCCACAGTGACCCCACAAAAAACATCACTCACACAAAACAATAGAGGGGTTCACTCACTTCAGTGATTAACATTTATCATGTATAGAAACTTAATACAAGACACTTACAAATGTATTGTTGCCATATTATCTCCTTTGATAGCTGAATTCATTTCACCATCACATTATACATGGTTTCCATGGTTATGACCACTCTGCAATCAATCAGTGGTGGCCATACTTACACTATAGCAGAAAAGGTGCCAGCCTATGTGCGCTCCCACAGTCCCCAGCCACTAGAAAAGTTGGCGCTTTTCCCTATAGTGTGCAAACACGACCACCGCCGCTGGATTGCAGAGTGGTCGTAACCCGGATAGAGGCTGGGTAGAATGTGATGGAAGAATTGATCCAGCCATCAAAGAAAGCAATATGAAGAATCACAATACATTAGTAAGTGCCTTGTATTCACTTCCTCTACATAATAAATGCCACTTACTGAGGTGAGACAACCCCTAAGACAGGGCCTATTTTCATTTTAGCATTTTAGAGTTTTTCACCACACTGTGACTGTGTAGTTCACTGTGACACAGGATTCCGTGTAGGCTGGTTGCTATGGCCAGGTGTAATTGCGGCGGCCTGTGTGTGTACTACTAGTGTATGCTTGCTCTCCTCCCTGTTGTCTCGGTTCTAGTAGTGTCACAGTGTGGTCACTGTGACACAGGTTGTCTGTGCTCTGGCGTACAGAGTGGTGTTACATAGGACTTCAGGTAACATCTACTATATTATCTGTACTCAGAGAGTCATCACTGTGTTATCTGTGGTGTTACATAGGACTGCAGGTGACATCTACTACATTATCTGTACTCAGAGAGTCATCACTGTCTTACCTGTGGTGTTACATAGGACTGCAGGTGACATCTACTACATTATCTGTACTCATTATCGGTACTCATAGGACTGCAGGTAACATCCACTACATTATCTGTACTCAGAAAGTTATCACTGTGTTATCTGTGGTGTTACATAGGACTGCAGGTGAAATCTACTACATTATCTGTACTCAGAGAGTCATCACTCTCTTATCTGTGGTGTTACATAGGACTGCAGGTGACATCTACTACATTATATGTACTCAGAGAGTTATCACTGTGTTATCTGTGGTGTTACATAGGACTGCAGGTGACATCTACTACATTATCTGTACCCAGAGAGTTATCACTGTGTTATCTGTGGTGTTATGTAGGACTGCAGGTGACATCTACTACATTATTTGTAAATGGGCGTGGTCACAGGTTGGGGGGGCGCAATACTTGGCTTGCCCCGGGTGCTGGCAACCCACGCTACGCCACTGATAGTAATACTATTGCATTCTATGGTGCTTGTTATGTCTTTCGTGTTCCAGCGCAGCAGCAGTCTTCAGATAAAGTTGGTTAGAGACAGCTGCGATAGTCCTAAAATCTGTTTTTTTGTTGGAGAGTCTCTGCATAACACATTTACAGAGATGTAGCTCATGCCCTGTAGCTCGTGCCCCGTAACTGTGCTATACAACCTAAGTGTTTGTCAGAGTCTGCTCATCTCGGCTCACTAGGTGGCCAGGCAGGGAGTGAATGCTCATGCACTAGAATATGTGCGCGCTTGTTCCTGGCCACCAGAGCAGTGGAGCTGCAGAGAGTGTTTCTGTGCACCTGCGCGGCCGCCGCTGAGAACATTACAGCTGTGGCTGTAACACCTAGAAACGAGCATGACATTTGGGGCTGTTTGACTGAACAGAAGAGGTGACAGAGGCATTACTGAAAATAGAAATACATCGAAGAAAGGATGCTGAGTGCAAGGAATTAAAGGTTAATTACTGAGGTGAGACAACCCCTTTAATAGGAGGATTACAATAGCTTGTCTGGGAGCCCTCACAAGGCTTGAGGCTGCCGTGGCAATCATTCGGCACCCCTTGATTTCGCTAGGGGGTGACCGATCAGGAGTCAGAGGGAGCCACTTCCCTCTGACTAACTTATCAGATGCCATGGTCACACTTGATTGCAGCCTATAAGGGGTTAAGTGACTGTGGTCAAAGTTATCTCGATCACTGACACTGCCTGTGAGAGCCAGATGTGTAGTACAGCCATTACCCGCGGACTCAACTCCAGAGCTGGAGCCATTTTGATACTCCCAGCATTTGCCATACATGTATGGTGGATGTTGCCAAGGGACTGTTTTGAAGGTATCTACCAGTATGCACAAAAGTCTAAGGCTATGTCCCAGGTCAAATACTGTACATTTATAAATACGCTTTATCCTCTTACTCCGTGTTCCCCAACCAGTGACTGATGTAGCACTTAGCTTTCTGAATGTTGCTCCCCAGCTGTTGGCTGCTGCAGATAAAGTCCATACATAGGACCTGGGATGTCATGGCAAGACTAGAATTTGGTATTGGGGTAAAACCATATTGCCAACAGTTAAGGGAGCTTTCCATTTTTAAAATAAATTGGCTAACAAGGAGATATTATATAAATAATACAGGACGTTGTACTTACCTATTAAATATCGTTCTGATCAAATGCCTAGTCTCTACTCCCTGCCAGTCCGTACTTCTAGCGCAAAACACGAGCACTGGCTATGCTGTTGAACAGCAATTTAACACTTAAAGAAAAACTCTTGCAAAAAATCTTATTCCATGTCCTGCTAGAAATGTACATGATGTAATCTGTAGTGAATGTCATTTTCTTTCCAGTAGCTGAATTTTTGAGTTATATAATCCTGAAGATTCTTATCTGTGTCATGTGACTAGGAATTAGACCCACCAACTCACACAGCACCTTATGTGTGGACAGGAAGTCTAATTTTCTATGCATTCCTATGGGAGCCTCACTTTCAGTCTCATAGGAATGAATAGAGAAGTGACTGGCTTGCTGTCCTGGGTCAGTTGGAGGTCAGAGAGTTGGTCACATGACCCAGCTACAATAAGAAGAGAGTGGAAACTCTCAATGTCAGCCTCTGATGAGAAAATGACATTCACTACAGATTATATCATGCACCTTTCTAACAGGTCAGAGAATAAAATTTTTTGCGGGAGTTCTTCTTTAAAGGTGTTAAAATTGAGCAATACAGACTATTATTGTAACTATATCAATGCTAAAAATGTGGCTCTCCAGTGGGATTTTTTTACCTGCAGCTTTTGTTTTTGGGTGGGCTGCAGCTCATCACATGTGACAACCAAGCACCTCCTCACCTACACAGAATATAGTCCTTCACAAACAGCCTCAAGAATACCATTAATGAATGGCACTGTGATATGCAGGACCACCAAGCCCCCCTCCGCCAAATTTCCTTGTCCATATATAGTTATACATTTCTATGAATTTAGATAAAGATACGACTTAAAGAATGAATGAAAGGTGCATGGGTCACTTCTCCTGCTTCTCTATGTGATCACTACACAGGTACTGAGAGGAGTGAGGCAGCAGGGAGCTACTGAATATGTCAGTACACAATGTAGCAGAGGGTGGACCAGAACCCCGACCACAGGATAAGAAGCATGTGGGTGCTACCAGAGAGGAAAAGGTAATATACATTAAAAAAAACCTAACAACATTTTTTATTCCATGTATATTATAACAACACATAGGGTGCCTTCAGACATGGCACATTTTGTTTCCAGAGAATTTCTGCAACTGAAAATCAGTTCCATTCATCTGACTGGGGTTGTCTTGGCGGGAATCACATGGGTTTCTGCAAGTCCCATCCAGATAAATGCAACTGATTTTCAGTGGCAAAGATTTTCAGCAACAAAATCTGCCTCATGGGACATTAACCTAATACTTGTTGTGGGATAATTCCTTCAGCTACTTAATGAGGTTATCCCATGATTAATGTAAAAAAATGAATATAGTACATCACAATCTATTTCTAACAAAGCTAGACCCAGCCCTGTACCTCACATGGATCCAGAGATCTCCACATTCACTGCTCCAATTGCTCTTCTAGATTTATTTCAAGCTGGCAGCTCAGGGGGCATGTCCTTTCTGCTCCAGCTCTCTCCCTATCACAGCTCAGGAGGCAGTTGAAGAATGGAACTGATCATGTGTGTCTATCTCAGTGAAGCGGACAGAGAACTAAGAGAAAGAACAAACAGCAGGTGGTGCAATACAGATACATTTTATTGAATAACTAATTTACCTAAATGGGTTACCTGAGACTATATACTGTAATCCCCCCTCCCCATAGGCCGGGCCCCTCATGATGATTGTACTTACATTGGCCCCGCTCCCTGCGCTGCTCCTTGTCCCCGTACCGCCGCTGCTACTTCTCCCCGTGCAGCGATGAAAACCTCCGGTGTCGCCTCCCCAGTATCGCTGGTTATGCTAGGGAGGCTTTTCCCTGTCCCTGCCTGCCATTGGCTGCTCCTCCCGTCACCAGATGTTTTCATCCGTGCAGGAGGAGAAGCAGGAGTGGGTGTGCGGGGATCAAGGTAAGTTCAATCACCGCGAGGGGCCCGGCAAATGGGGGGGGGGGGAAAGGTATATAGTCTCGGATTAACAGTTTAATTTTTAATTACATGCAATTACAAAAGTATTTAGATCCGGGTGCTGGTTTGAAAACCGTAGAATATTATTCATGGGACAACCCCTCAGATCTGATATGTGATAATACTTGTGATAATACAAGAATACTTTTACTTGTCCATGTTGAATGTGCAGCACCCCTGGGGCACTAGTACAGTGGAATAGAATTCAGCTAGGGGTGTAGTGATAGTTTTGAATCCATTAACATTGGACCGTGAAAATGAAAATGAAAACATTTTCCAATATGTTGCTTTACGCCCAAATGTTTTATTTTTGCAAGTTGCATTCGTGTTTTGTGGGATGGGCTGTAATTTTTATTGGTACCATTTTGGGTTACATACGACTTTTTGATTGCTTTGTATTTCATTTTTTGGGAGGTGAGATGGACAAAATTCTGTTTTTTGTTTTTATGGGATTCACCATGCAGTATATATGAGATACCTTTATTCTGCAAGTTGATACGATTATCGTGACAGCAGATTTATATATTTTTTCATCATAAATTCACTTATTTATTAAAAATCAGTTGTATTTTACACCTCCATATATTAATATCCATGACAATTTTATTTTTCATAGCTGTGTGAGGGCTTGTTTTTTTGCAGGATGGGCTGTAGTTGTTATTGGAACTATTTTGGGGCACCTATGACTTTTAAATCACTTTTTTTTTTCATTTTTTGGCCAGGTAAGGTGGCTTCCTTGCTGCCCTTCTTAACACCAGGCGCCTTACTGTGCGTTCAGATGCAATCCCCAATCCCATATACCCAATCCCATAGCTGAATCCCCTTGAGACAGTCCTGGCACTTACTCAACTATCTTGGGCCCCCTGAAGGATCACATCTGATCTAGGCTTGGGTCAGCACTGGGTGTCTTTGCTTTCAGGAGAACAGTTGACTGGAGTTCAATATCAATGTGTGTTGGAAATAGAAGCTATTATTGAATGTGAAGTTGTTTTTCAGCCGTATACTCACAGTCCCTGGCTTCTCGTATAACCACTTTTCATACCAGTTTTTGTTTGCTTGACTTTCATAGCAGTCAATCTGTGCCAATCTTAGACTAATAAAAGCTGGTATTTATCTCTGGATTCCTCTGTATGGGAGGTGTTTAGCCTGGGTGAAGGAACGGTAGCAAATTACACTGAAGCTTTCTCTCTGTTGTGACTTTTTCGGGTCAACGGCAAGGCAAGTAAATGGCATCAACGGCTTGCTCGGAGATAATCAGTAGAGATGAGCGAGTAGTGAAATATTCGAAAGTTCGAAATTCGATTCGAATAGACCGCGAAATTCGACTATTCGACCGAATATCGAATCCCATTAAAGTCTATGGGGAAAAAATGCTCGCCACTTGGAAATCTCAATTCGACCACTTGGAGGTCACCAAGTCCACCCTGGAACCTCAGAAAAGGATGCCAACACTGCTGGAATGCAACTGGGACAGCAGGGGAAGCATGTCTGGGTGCATATAACGCGCCCAAGTCGCACTATTACGCCACTATCACAGCCTCTCAACAATACACTCCAAACACAATATAACCTCTCTGTAAAGTGAGACCATACAAGGAAACCTTCTTTCCTCAACATTGCCATGGACCCCAAGCCAAACTAGACAAAAAAGAAGATAAAATTCTGCACCCCTTAAAATCACGTTGCCTATGACAACCACAGATGGCATAGGCAAGGGGGAAAGCAAATAGACCCCACCCCTAATTGTCATTGTGTGTGTGTGTGAGATGTGGTCAGACATGTCTTCTTTAAAATGTAAGAACAACTCAAACACATGCAGAAGCCTTAAAATGCCCAAATTGTTGGCGCTTGAGATGTCAGTGACCCGACCTGGCCCAGTGTCATGTCTAGCAGGTAAAGCAGTGGGGATGTTGAGGGATGCGTAGGACCGCAAAAGGCAAGAAGAGGCCGTGGGCTGGCCAGAGGCTCATGGAAAATTTTGTGGAGGCCCAAGAGGTGAGACGTCTTAAAAATTGTGTGGAGGCTAAAGAGGTGAGACCTCTTAAACATTTTGTAGAGCCCCAAGAGGTGAGACCTCTTAAAAATTATGTGGAGGCCCAAGAGGTGAGACCTCTTAAAAATTATGTGGAGGCCCAAGAGGTGAGACCGCTTAAACATTTTGTGGAGGCCCAAGAGGTGAGACCTGTTAAACATTTTGTGGAGGCCCAAGAGGTGAGACGTATTAAAAATTATGTGGAGGCCCAAGAGGAGAGACGTGTTAAAAATTATGTGGAGGCCCAAGAGGTGAGACCTCTTAAAAATTATGTGGAGGCCCAAGAGGTGACACCTCTTAAACATTTTGTGTAGGCCCAAGAGGTGAGACCTCTTAAAAATTATGTGGAGGCCCAAGAGGTGAGACCTCTTAAAAATTATGTGGAGGCCCAAGAGGAGAGACGTGTTAAAAATTATGTGGAGGCCCAAGAGGTGAGACCTGTTAAAAATTATGTGGAGGCCCAAGAGGTGAGACCTGTTAAACATTTTGTGGAGGCCCAAGAGGTGAGACCTGTTAAAAAGTTATGTGGAGGCCCAAGAGGTGAGCAATAAATATATACATTTTTCTTATTTACGGAGCAATTCTACGGCGGTTAAGGAGGAGGAGGAGGTGGTGGAGGAGGAAATGGCACTTCATACAGATGGCACTTCACTTTTGGCTGCTTTCCACTGTTAACCTCTTAAACCTTTTGTGGAGGCCCAAGAGGTGAGACCTGTTAAAAATTATGTGGAGGCCCAAGAGGTGAGCCATAAATATATACATTTTTCTTATTTACGGAGCAATTCTACGGCGGTTAAGGAGGAGGAGGTGGAGGAGGAAATGGCACTTCATACAGATGGCACTTCACTTTTGGCTGCTTTCCACTGTTAACCTCTTAAACCTTTTGTGGAGGCCCAAAAGGTGAGACCTGTTAAAAATTATGTGGAGGCCCAAGAGGTGAGACCTGTTAAACATTTTGTGGAGGCCCAAGAGGTGAGACCTGTTAAACATTTTGTGGAGGCCCAAGAGGTGAGACCTGTTAAACATTTTGTGGAGACCCAAGAGGTGAGACCCGTTAAAAATTATGTGGAGGCCCAATAGGTGAGACCTCTTAAACATTTTGTGCAGGCCCAAGAGGTGAGACGTGTTAAAAATTATGTGGAGGCCCAAGAGGTGAGACCTGTTAAACATTTGTGGAGGCCCAAGAGGTGAGACCTGTTAAACATTTTGTGGAGACCCAAGAGGTGAGACCCGTTAAAAATTATGTGGAGGCCCAATAGGTGAGACCTCTTAAACATTTTGTGCAGGCCCAAGAGGTGAGACGTGTTAAAAATTATGTGGAGGCCCAAGAGGTGAGACCTGTTAAACATTTTGTGGAGGCCCAAGAGGTGAGACCTGTTAAACATTTTGTGGAGGCCCAAGAGGTGAGACCTGTTAAACATTTTGTGGAGACCCAAGAGGTGAGACCCGTTAAAAATTATGTGGAGGCCCAATAGGTGAGACCTCTTAAAAATTATGTGGAGGCCCAAGAGGTGAGACCTCTTAAACATTTTGTGGGGGCCCAAGAGGTTGAAACCTCTTAAACATTTTGTGCAGGCCCAAGAGGTGAGACGTGTTAAAAATTATGTGGAGGCCCAAGAGGTGAGACCTGTTAAACATTTTGTGGAGGCCCAAGAGGTGAGACCTGTTAAACATTTTGTGGAGACCCAAGAGGTGAGACCCGTTAAAAATTATGTGGAGGCCCAATAGGTGAGACCTCTTAAAAATTATGTGGAGGCCCAAGAGGTGAGACCTCTTAAACATTTTGTGGAGGCCCAAGAGGTGAGACCTGTTAAAAATTATGTGGAGGCCCAAGAGGTGAGCCATAAATATAAACATTTTTCTTATTTACGGAGCAATTCTACGGCGGTTAAGGAGGAGGAGGAGGAGGAGGTGGAGGAGGAAATGGCACTTCATACAGATGGCACTTCACTTTTGGCTGCTTTCCACTGTTAACCTCTTAAACCTTTTGTGGAGGCCCAAAAGGTGAGACCTGTTAAAAATTATGTGGAGGCCCAAGAGGTGAGACCTGTTAAACATTTTGTGGAGGCCCAAGAGGTGAGACCTGTTAAACATTTTGTGGAGACCCAAGAGGTGAGACCTGTTAAAAATTATGTGGAGGCCCAAGAGGTGAGACCTGTTAAAAATTATGAGGAGGCCCAAGAGGTGAGACCTCTTAAACATTTTGTGGGGGCCCAAGAGGTTGAAACCTCTTAAACATTTTGTGCAGGCCCAAGAGGTGAGACCGGTTAAAAATTATGTTGAGGCCCAAGAGGTGAGACCGGTTAAAAATTATGAGGAGGCCCAAGAGGTGAGACCTCTTAAACATTTTGTGGAGGCCCAAGAGGTGAGCCATAAACATATAAATTTTTCTTATTTACGGAGCAATTCTACGGCGGTTAAGGAGGAGGAGGAGGAGGAGGTGGAGGAGGAAATGGCACTTCATACAGATGGCACTTCACTTTTGGCTGCTTTCCACGGTTGGAGAAGCAAAGTCCGGGTCAATCCACTTGCTGTTCATTTTGATTAGCGTCAGCCTGTCGGCACTGTCGGTTGACAGGCGGCTGCGCTTATCGGTTATAATGCCCCCGGCTGCGCTGAACACCCTTTCTGATAGCACGCTGGCGGCAGGGCAGGCAAGCACCTCCAAGGCGTACAGAGACAGTTCCAGCCACGTGTCCAACTTGGAGACCCAGTAAGTGTAGGACGCCGAGGGATCGGGGAGGACAGGGTTACGGTCTGCCAGGTACTCCCGCAACATCCGCCGATACTTGTCCCTCCTGCTGATAGCGGGCCCCGCAGTGATGGAAGTTGCACGAGGGGGTGCCATGAACGTGTCCCACACCTTGGAGAGTGTTCCCCTGGTGGCTGTGGGCCTGATGGATGTTGTGGGACTCTGGGAGACCCTCTCCTCTCTGCCGCCAGCGATGGTGGGTGGGAAAATCTCCATCATGTTCTGCACGAGTTCCCTCTGGTATTCCAGCAATCGATTTGTCCTCTCCTCTACCGGAATAAAAGAGGAGACGTTATCTTTATACCGGGGGTCCAGGAGTGCGAAGACCCAGTACAGTTTGTCCTCCACTATCCGGACAACACGTGTGTCCCGGGAAAAGCAGCCCAGCATGAAGTCAGCCATGTGTGCCAGACTCTGAATAGGCATGACCTCACTGCCCCCACCAGAAGGATCACTTGCCATTTCCTCCTCTTCCTCTTCCACCTCCTCTCCGCCCCATCCGCGCTGAACCAATGGGACGCACACAGCCTGACTGCTACCCTCGCCGCCAGCATCCTCCTCCTCTTCCACAGCCACCTCCACGTCGTCCTCCTCCTCATCCTCCTCCTCCTGCAACTGCCACCGTGAAGCAGACAAAAGTGTGGACTGACTGTGTAGCTCCGTTGCGTCTCCTCCAACCCCCGTCTCCTCTGCGTGCAATGCGTTCTCCCTTATTGCGATGAGGGATTCTTTAAGGACGCCTAGGAGCGGGATGGTTACGCTCACTATAGCGTCCTCGCTGCTGACCTTCTTGGTGGACTCCTCAAAGATACGCAGTACATCGCATATGTCTGCCATCCATGGCCACTCGTGGTTGGCAAACTGAGGGAGCTGAGTTGGAGGCACGCGTGGATTCATAATCTGGTACTCCATCAATGCTCTCTGCTGCTCACACACCCTGGCCAACATGGAATAGGTGGAATTCCAGCGAGTGGGCAGGTCGCACAACAGCCGATGTTCAGGCAAATGGAGGCGTTGCTGGAGTTTTTTTAAGCTAGCAGCAGCTACAGTTGACTTCCGAAAGTGAGCGCACAAGCGCCGCACTTTCACCAGTAGCTCTGCCAGGTTGGGGTAAGTCTTCAGAAATTTTTGGACTACCAGATTAAAAACGTGGGCCAGGCATGGTACGTGATTGAGTTCGGCAAGCTCCAGAGCCGCCACCAGGTTACGGCCGTTATCGCACACGACCATGCCTGGTCCTAGCTGCAGCGGCGACAGCCACATCTCCGTCTGCTGCAATATGGCGTCCCTCACCTCTGGGGCGCTGTGCTTCCTGTCGCCCAAGCTGATGAGCTTTAGCACCGCCTGCTGACGTCTCCCCGCGCCAGTGCTGCAACGCTTCCAGCTAGCGGCTGAGGGAGATGTTAAGGCACAGGAGGAGGAGGAGGAGGAGGAGGAGGGGGGTTTATCAGAACCCATGCTGGCAATCTTGGGCGGGGGTGGTAGGTAGGCCGTCTCTGTTTGCGACCCCGTCCCCGCTTCCACTACATTCACCCAGTGTGCCGTCAAAGAGATGTAGCGTCCCTGGCCGCAAGCGCTTGTCCACGAGTCGGTGGTCAAGTGGACCTTTGCGCTGACTGCGTACCTCAGGGCCCGCCTGATGTTACGCGACACGTGCTGGTGCAGGGCGGGGACGGCACTCCGGGAAAAGTAGTGGCGGCTGGGGACGGAATAGCGAGGTGCGGCAGCCGCCATCAGGTCGCGGAAGGCCTGCGTCTCCACAAGCCTAAACGGCAACATCTCCAGGGCCAGCAGTTTGGAGATGTGGCAGTTTAAGGCTTGGGCTTGGGGGTGACTCGAGGCGTACTTCCGCCTGCGGTCGAACGCCTGCGAGATGGACAGTTGTTGGGACGAGGAGTGTGAGGGTGCAGGCGAAGAGGCGGGGGAAGGGGAGGCTGAAGGAGAAGGCCCCAAAGTAGCCGAGGCAGAGGCAGATGTGGAGGTGTCCTGGCTGGAGGTCTGGACCGCAGTGGCAGCACACAACAAAGGGGAAGAGGCAGTGGCAGCAGGACCAGGCGCAGTTTGTATTGCGTTTGCTCTCTCCCACTCAGCCCAGTGCTTGACTTCCAAGTGACGCCGCATGCCTGAGGTGGTCAGATTGCTCTTCTCAGAGCCCCTACTCAGTTTTGAGTGGCAGAGTGTGCAAACCGCGCTCAGTTTGTCATCCGCACAAACATTAAAAAATCTCCACACCACAGAAGTACGAGGCCTCGATGGGGGAGCTTCGCGCGACTGCCCGCTGCCGGGAACAGCTTCGGCCGTGCTGGCTGTGGCCTCACTACTTTGTCTGGACTGTCCTCTGCCTCTGGACATCCCTCTGCCTGTGGACATCCCTCTGCCTGTGGACATCCCTCTGCCTGTGGACATCCCTCTGCCTCTGGACATCCTCTGCCTCTTGCTGCCTTTTTCGGTGCTGCGCAGACCACCACCTCTCCACTGCTTTCCCCGCTGGACATCACCCCTGGCCAAGTGGGGTCGGTCATTTCGTCATCCACCACCTCCTCTTCCTCACTCTGCTCCTCCTCCTGCCCACTGGACATTCCAACAGCCTCCCTTGATGGCAACTGCGTCTCATCATCATCATCGCTCATGATAACAGATGCTGGCTCAGGGTCCACATCAGCAGGAGATGGCGAAAACTCAAGGGTTTGGGCATCACTACAAACAAATTCCTCTCCTAGCTCCTGGGATTCTTCCGGCACATCTGAAAAAGGACCCGAAAAGAGCTCCTGGGAGGGGTCAAGGGTGGGATGACTCTGTTGGCCAGGTGTGGAGGAAGGAGGGTCAGAGTGAGACTGTGTGGATGACTGGCTGGTGGACAACTGTGTGGAAGCGCTATCGGCTATCCATTGCACCACCTGTTCAACCTGCTCAGGCCTCAACAGCGGTGTAACCCGCCCCCTGCTTAACTGTCCCATAAAGGCAGGGATTCTGGATGAGCGGGATCCTGGCTGACCCTCACCAGCACGCATTGTATCCCCACTGGCTTCAACAAGGCCCCCAACAGCATTTCCGCGCCCCCGTCCTCGTCCACGTCCTATTCCGCTAGCCCCCCGCCGCATTTTTTTTTTTTTTACAATATTTTGCCTTCACAGCCGTGAAATTAGTTTGCAAGAGAACGCACAGTACAGTTGCCAATTGAAAGGCCTATATATTGTATATATTGTATATTTCAAGGTACACAGCCGTGTTCTAAGTGATCAGACGGTGTGTATGAACAACAGTTATGAGAAATTACTTTGCAAGAGAACGCACAGTACAGTTGCCAGTTAAGGCCTATATATTGTATTTTTCAAGGTACACAGCCGTGTACTAAGTGATCAGACGGTGTGTATGAACAACAGTTATGAGAAATTACTTTGCAAGAGAACGCACAGTACAGTTGCCAGTTAAGGCCTATATATTGTATTTTTCAAGGTACACAGCCGTGTACTGAGTGATCAGACGGTGTGTATGAACAACAGTTATGAGAAATTACTTTGCAAGAGAACGCACAGTACAGTTGCCAGTTAAGGCCTATATATTGTATTTTTCAAGGTACACAGCCGTGTACTGAGTGATCAGACGGTGTGTATGAACAACAGTTATGAGAAATTACTTTGCAAGAGAACGCACAGTACAGTTGCCAGTTAAGGCCTATATATTGTATTTTTCAAGGTACACAGCCGTGTACTGAGTGATCAGACGGTGTGTATGAACAACAGTTATGAGAAATTACTTTGCAAGAGAACGCACAGTACAGTTGCCAGTTATAAGGCCTATATATTGTATTTTTCAAGGTACACAGCCGTGTACTGAGTGATCAGACGGTGTGTATGAACAACAGTTATGAGAAATTACTTTGCAAGAGAACGCACAGTACAGTTGCCAGTTAAGGCCTATATATTGTATTTTTCAAGGTACACAGCCGTGTACTGAGTGATCAGACGGTGTGTATGAACAACAGTTATGAGAAATTACTTTGCAAGAGAACGCACAGTACAGTTGCCAGTTAAGGCCTATATATTGTATTTTTCAAGGTACACAGCCGTGTACTGAGTGATCAGACGGTGTGTATGAACAACAGTTATGAGAAATTACTTTGCAAGAGAACGCACAGTACAGTTGCCAGTTAAGGCCTATATATTGTATTTTTCAAGGTACACAGCCGTGTACTAAGTGATCAGACGGTGTGTATGAACAACAGTTATGAGAAATTACTTTGCAAGAGAACGCACAGTACAGTTGCCAGTTAAGGCCTATATATTGTATTTTTCAAGGTACACAGCCGTGTACTGAGTGATCAGACGGTGTGTATGAACAACAGTTATGAGAAATTACTTTGCAAGAGAACGCACAGTACAGTTGCCAGTTAAGGCATATATATTGTATTTTTCAAGGTACACAGCCGTGTACTGAGTGATCAGACGGTGTGTATGAACAACAGTTATGAGAAATTACTTTGCAAGAGAACGCACAGTACAGTTGCCAGTTAAGGCCTATATATTGTATTTTTCAAGGTACACAGCCGTGTACTGAGTGATCAGACGGTGTGTATGAACAACAGTTATGAGAAATTACTTTGCAAGAGAACGCACAGTACAGTTGCCAGTTAAGGCCTATATATTGTATTTTTCAAGGTACACAGCCGTGTACTGAGTGATCAGACGGTGTGTATGAACAACAGTTATGAGAAATTACTTTGCAAGAGAACGCACAGTACAGTTGCCAGTTAAGGCCTATATATTGTATTTTTCAAGGTACACAGCCGTGTACTGAGTGATCAGACGGTGTGTATGAACACCAGTTATGAGAAATTACTTTGCAAGAGAACGCACAGTACAGTTGCCAGTTATAAGGCCTATATATTGTATTTTTCAAGGTACACAGCAGTAGTGCCAAATATAGTTTGGTATGTAGCAGAGCACCTAATACACCACTAATGCCTCTCTCTGTCCCTACTCCAGCAGCTATCCCTGAATACAGCAGCCGTTCTCTGTAAAGTCTATATTGTAGTAAGCTATCACTGAAGTCCACTGTAGTAGCCCTGATAAGGGCTTTTAATCACGCTCCTGCCTATCCAACAGCTAAAATCTGTCTCTCCCTTCTCCAGCCTCTGTCCCTGACTAAGTTCACGCAGCATATGCGTACGAGCAGGAAGAGCTGAGTTTTTAATATTCGAGGTCACATGGTTTTTCCAGCCAATGCATGTAGACGCCGTTTTCGCGCTGCCAGCGTGCTCAGCGTGCCTGTCATACCCCCCCTGCATGGTGATTGGTGGAAAGAGAGCGCCAGGGAATGTGGGAGGGGAAACGAATTCTAGGTGCGCCATCGCCGTTATACTCGAATTAAATCGAGTACGCCGAATATCATAGTATTCGATCGAATACCAGCTCGATCGAACACTACTCGCTCATCTCTAATAATCAGCAATTCCTCCATTATAATTATGGAGTTTAACTACAGTCACTTGATCCATAAATAGATTGAGATAGACGATATGAAATACCACGGCTTCTGTATCAAATGCCATCGGCAAACGGAAGCGATTCATTATTCAAATACAATTTTAATAATGATAAGCAGCTTGCATAGATTAGCCAGGTTTACGAAAAAATCTGAAGACCTGTCTGGAAAAGATGATGAGAGACGTGAATCATTTATAACACTAAAATGCGCTTAATATTTTGAGTGATTAAAGCAAGTTAATTATTGTGATCTTTCAAGACTAAAATGTTTCCTAGTAATACAAATTCATTTTTTTTGTGCTGAACATAAAGCAATAATTTACCTGACAGTTAACACCCATAATCCTCTGAAGGTTTGTCAGAAAGGTTGGTCCAGATTTTGAACTTTTTATGTTCACCCCTCATCCCACCTGAATGAGGACTAAAGCTGGCCATATACATTCAGTAAGTATTGGCTGAATGATCATTCAATTGTGTCTACTGGATAGGCTATAAATGCCAAAATCATTGAAAGTTCAGCCATTTAGATGCTCACTGGTCACCAGAGAAGGAAAGGAATCTCCATTCCCCCATCCACAAGGCCACAGCTAGGAGAAATTTGAATGGAGCTGCCATTCAAACTTCTCCTACCTGTGGTCTTGCAACTGTGTAGAACAGGGGATCTCCATGTCCTGTTATAGTTGCCGACCTTCGGCAGAAATTATAACTTTCCTGGATGCTATAGGTATGTGCTTTGTGGCACTGCATCACAAAGTTGGTAGGATGGGGCAAAGGGGAGTGTATATAGGGCAGTGTTTTGGCGCCGGAGGAAGAAGTGCAGTGAAAGTACATAGGATGCCTGGAGAACCTGCTGTGGACTTACAAGACCCGTAGACCCTGACATGTCCATTATGTCTATTATGTCTAGGTCTATGGGCTGTCTTGGAAGCTCAACATTTTATAGATTTGTGACTTTAGGCCTTTATAGCAAAAGGAATAGGCTTGAGTGAATCAAGCTTTGGATCTTACATCCAAAGTCGATTAGTTAAAAAACTTTGTTGTTAATGCTGTTTCCTTACAGAATTAAAATGTATTGCCTCTGTATAGCCAAACTTCTTCTTGGCTGAAGTTACAAGAGACTTCGGTGAATAACTACGGTATTCCTATCTGCATATTTAAAAACATTTAAAAATAGGAATCTGAAGTTGGCTTTGGTACCAAGGTACCAGCCAGTACCAAAGCCCATTTCGGACTCCTATTTTAAAATGTTTTTAAATACCCAGATAGGAATACCATAGTCATTCACCAAAGTCTCACACAACTTTGACCAAGACGAAGTTTGGCTATGCGGAGCCAATATATTTTAATGATCTGAAGCTCGATTCGGTCAAGCCTAAAAAGGAACATTGGGTGATGCCTAAGCAATTCTCCCACAAAGGCATCTGCTGTGGACAACCCTTAACCGCTCAATAAACAGAGCTGACTGGAAGACATCATCATCTCTAAAACAGCGCTATGGTCTTACCCCCTAAGGGGCACATTTGTGGGAATGTATTTGATGGTGCTTCCAGACCTGGAGGAAGCCAAGGACTTCTGTAGAGTGTCCTGCAAGTCTTTGTGGCTTTTAGACAGAAGATGGCTCTGGATTCAAGGATGCCAACTACAGGAAAGTGTTAATTGTGTTTGCAAAATATGAATGGGCTGTACTGATTGGTTAAAGGGCATTTGTCAGCATCTGTGCTGGTCCCATGTTCATATGTGGGGGTATTGTTGAGATGAGTCTCAGCTTTCTCTGCAACTGCTGCGCCCTCTGCACTTAGATTGACATGGCCTGGCAGTGTAAAAGTGATCAAGATTACACTGCCTGGCCCTGTCAAAGTTGAGGGGGTGCGACAGTTGCAGAGATTGCTGAGCCTCTAGGTGTAATGGCACCACCCCGTTGCTCCTAGACGCTCATTTACATATATTAAAACATAATTTTTCTCACCAATGCAGTCAAATATGAACATGGGACCAACACATATTCCTTCGGCTGCCAAGTGCACATCAGACAGTTTCATGTACAAATCTGCTAACAGATGCCATTTAAGACAATGTCTTGGAGATGTACCAGGGATCGGCAATGTATGGACTATGTCTGTGTGCATGGATAGTATATAAGAATACACAAAGCAGTCTAGTTAGGCTCATCATATCAGCTACTACCCTCTCCTACCACCTTTTCCGTTTCTTTGTAGCCTTGTCCATTAGATAGATTTTCTCTGAATGTATTTAAAGAGTTTCTTATACACAACCTAATATAAACATTCCAGCTGTCCTGATCAATTATAAAGGCACCTCAAACCCCAGCAGATTCTACAGACTGGGTACCAGAACACGTCACGATGGGCCTGTGGTGAGGCTGTGCATTGAACTCCAGAAGATGAAACCGAAACTGTGGATTTAAGTCATTGGAACGGTTCTGCATAGCAAGACAGAGAACTGTGACAGGAGGGCAGATGGGGAACCCATCACCACTAGCCACTCCTAACAAGGTGATCACTGCTTCCAGCTGGAATACCCCTTCAATAGGGTCGGTAGGGGTTCCACTATTTTCAACAGCAAGCATAGCACCACAGACTTTGCACTGCATTATGTCTCATATTATCCCCAGTATAAGAACAGGCCAAGAGACAGACCTACATTGTCATCATGCCCTCAGTAGTTGGGTGCAGTAGTTGGGTATGCCGTGCATATGGGCTGACATGGCTTCCTATAGAAACTATACACTTCTTTCATCACTATTCATCTTGCACTATAACATTTCTATAACGTCCTGCAGCTGTTTTGTTGCCCTGAATCCTGGCATGGTTGGCATCTGAATGAATTTAATTAGTACAAGCATCTGGGGCCCTGGGAAAGAGGTTCTCTCTGAGAATTTCGATTTATTTTCTTTCAACACTTGATGATTTTCTATATTATGTAAAATAAATTCTTTGAGTTCTTTGTCTCTCTGGCACTGAGGCCCTGACATCTGAAATGTATTTATCTAAGATATACGGAGCACATCTTGACTCTCTTCATACAGGTCAAGATGTCTGTGATTAGAGCATTGGTTGATAATGATATTATTCTTTGAAAATCCAATTCCACAGAACCGTCTATACATGTATTTTCATTTTGACATTACATCAGTCCCTGCTGCTCAATGGAGCTCACAATTTAGTCTTCCTATCTCAAACTAAAGGTCCGTTTTTACTGCAAGTATGTTTTTTAATTTTGGAGGGGGAAACAAGTGTACCCAAAAGGAAAGGTATGCAGACATTCACCTGACTCTCGCTCCATACATTTGCGAAGCAGGCTGCTGAGTTCATCCAGCCTGGGGCCTAAATTGCCTCTGTCCCGGCAGAGGACAGTCTACTTGGGGGCATTACAGGGGAACATTATAACTATTAAGTGCAGTATACAACGCATTTTAACTATTAAGGGCAATATAGGGAGGCCATATAACAACTAGGAGCAATAAAGGGGAGCATTACAACTACTGGGGCACTATGGGGGGCATTATAACTACTGGGGACACTATAGAGGGGTCTTATTCCTTTTGGCTCCACTATGGGGCACTTTGAGGGCAGTTTTACTACTGGGTCATTATGGGGAGTACTATGAAGGGCTATGAGGAAAATGATTTCTACTATGGGGGCGTTATACTACTACCAGGGGTAGTATGGTGGTGTTATCATTCTTTGGCACAATATGGAGAGCACAACTGCTAACAGGGGTACTTTTGGGGAGCATTATCACTATTAGGGTTACTGTACAGGGCATTATTACTAATGATGGCACCCTGAGGGGAGGGGGAATAAGTGCTTGAGAATATTATTTTTGCAGTATAGTGGGCACAGTATGAGGGGTACCTGGACAGGGAGAGCAATGGAAAAGGGAGGGACTTAAAATATCTGTGTGGCAAACTCTGAAGACATGAGACATGGCTAAAGGAATGATGACTTCCTGGTCTGGTCTGGTCCTAATGGTCCTAATTATTATCATCTTTGAGATGTTTCTACACCTTGATTGGAGTCCACCTATGGTAAATTCAGTTGATTGGACATGATTTGGAAAGACATCGCTCTGTCTATATAAGGTCTTACAGCTGACAATGCCAGAGCAAAAACCAAGCCATAAGGAAAAAAGAACTGCCTGTAGAGCTCAGAGACAGGATTGTGTGGGGGCACGGATCTGGGGGAGGGTACAAAAATATCTGCTGCACTGAAAGTTCCCAAGGGTACAGTGGCAGGATTCTTTCTAGAGCTGGCCTCCCCACCAAACTAAGTAATTGGGGAAAAGGGCCTTTGTAAGAGAGAAACCAATGGTCACTCTGGCTGAGCTCCAAAGATCCTGTGTGCAGATGGGAGAAAATTTCAGAAGGTTAACCATCACTGCAGCACTCAACCAATCTACAATTTATGGCAGAATGGCCAGAAAGAAGCTTTACTTCAGTAAGAGACAGATTGGAGTTTGCAAAAAGAGACTGTGAGAGACAATATTCTCTGCTCTGATGAAACCAAGATTGAACAGTTTGGCTTCAATTATAAGTTTCATGTCTGGAGGATACTAGGCACTGCTCATCACTTGCCCAATACATCCATACAGTGAAGCATGGTGGAAGCAGCATCATGCTGTGGTGTTTTTCAGCAGCTGGGACAATGAGATTAGTCAGAGTTGAAGGAAAGCTGAATGGAGAAAAGTACAGAGATATTCGTAATGAAAACCTTCCAACAAGACAATGACCCTAAGGGAGGATTTAGACATGCAGGTATTCCGGCAGATTATCGAGAATGAACATTCCTGCAAACATTCATCCCCGATAATCTGCTCTTGTAAAGGTGCAGCAGATCACCTGATGAATGAGTGAAACTGTCATTCGTGCAGGCACCTAAATTATCGTGCTGTCTAAACAGCGATCTGCTTCCCAGGAACAATGCAGCTGTATGAGGATGTGTGATCGCAACAGCAACCTCTCATCCTCATACAGCTGCTTGTAAATGCAGCACTTCATCCCCCCCTGAACGAGCAGCTGACTGTCTGCTGCACATGGCTAAGTGTAAGTCCACCGTGAGCACACAGCCAAGACATCACAGGAGTGGCTTATGGACAACTCTGTGAATGTCCTTGAGTGGTCCAGCCAGAACCCTGACTTGAAAACCTTCAAACATCTCTGTACAGATCTGAAAATTAAAGGGGTTCTCCGAGTTATAAATATTGATGACCTATCCTCAGGATAGGTCATCAATATCAGATCGGCAGGGGTCCGACACCCGACACCCCCGCTGATCAGCTGTTTGAAGAGGAGGCGTGCGCTGTATCAGCGCTGCCTCCTCTTCAGTGTTTACATGCTGGCCGACTCGGGGGTAGTGGTGAGTAGGTGTAATTACACCTCACTGCCCCATTCATTTCTATGGGAAGAATCGCTCCCATACAAGTCTATGGAAGCGATTTTATCCATAGAAATGAATGGGGCAGTGAGGTGTAATTACACCTACTCACCACTACCCCTGAGTCGGCCAGCATGTAAACAGTGAAGAGGAGGCAGCGCTGATGCGGCGCGCGCCTCCTCTTCAAACAGCTGATCGGCGGGGGTGCCGGGTGTGGGACCCCTGCCAATCTGATATTGATGACCTATCCTGAGGATAGGTCATCAATATTTATAACTCGGAGAACCCCTTTAATGCCCATCGACAGTCCCCATCCAACCTGACAGAGCTTGAGAACATCTGCAGAGAAGAATGGTAGAAAATAACCAAATCCAAATGTTCACACCATGTGTGAAGACTAGAGGATGTAATCACTGCCAAAGGTACTTCTACTAAGACCTCAGTCAAGGGTCTGAATACTTATATAAATGCAATAGTTTAATTTTTGCTTTTAAATAAAATAGCACAAATTTCTAAAATTCTGTTGCATGACAGGAATCTGTGGCATGACTTGAAGACTGTTGTACATCAACACAACTCCAATGTGAAGGAGTTGGAGCAGTTTTTCCTGGAAGAATCAACAAAAATCCCAGTGTCTGATGTGCTAAACTGAGACATACAGCAACCTGTGGGGGAAGGCGAAGAGGACGATTGGAGTGGTAGTGATGGCACAGTGGTTATTCTCACTCCAATGCTCCCTGGTACCATGCAGTGGTCGGAGATCGCACCTTTTATTTCCTTATGGGCACAACTTGAACTTTATGGGGACTCCTGTGTGGTGGTGGCTGGGTGCCCTTGATGATGGTTGGCAGGGTGCAAGACAGGAGAGCAAGAGTAGTGATGTGGCGGATGTACGGTGGTCGAGTCAATGAGCAGGCCCAGTTTAGTGAACGGCAATAGTTCTGAGGTATAACACAAAACTTACTTACATAGCTGTGTATAGTGGAAACGATGATAGTAGTAGTCTTCTCTGAGTCTCCCTCTAAACACACTTTGAAATCTTCCAAAATAACCACAGGCGTGTGCAGCAAGCCCCTGAAGAGCTGGTGCAGAGGATGGGAGTGGTAGTGGCCCTGATGAGATGTTGTATCATGTGTACTCCCTTAGGCCATTGCTCCCTGTGGATCAGTGTAGTGGGAAGAATAGATTGTAGAATCAGGCCAGAAGTAAATATATAACTGTCTCTCTTTAAATAGTGAAAAATATAACTTGTGGGACATCCAGCAGTTTTAAAGGGGTTGTCTCCAGCAGTTTTAAAGGGGTTGTCTGGGTTCAGAGCTGAACCTGGACATATCCCCTTTTTCACCCAGGCAGCCCCGTTGATATGAGAACTGGAGCATGAAATGTATCATTTTTATGCTGACGACACACAAATCTACCTCTCTGGTCCAGACATCACACCTTACTATCCAGAATCCCACAATGCCTATCTTTCATATCCTCTTTCTTCTCCTCCCGCTTTCTAAAACTTAACATGGATAAAACAGAATGTATCATCTTTCCCCCATCTTGCACAACCCTTCCAACAGACCTATCTATCACGATCAATGGCTGCACATTCTCCCCGGTCAAACAAGTCCGCTGCCTTGGAGTGACCTTGGATTCTGCCCTCTCCTTCAGACCACACATCCAAGCCCTTTCCACCACCTGCCGCCTCCAACTCAAAAATATCTCCCTCATCCATGCATCCTCAACTATGAGTCTGCGAAAGTACTAGTACATGCCCTCATCATCTCCCTACTGCAAAATTCTCCTCTGTGGCCTTCTAGCTAGCACTCTTGCCCCTTCCAATCTAGCCTCAACTCTGCTGCCCGACTAATCCACCTTTCACCCTGTTACTCCTCTGCATCTCCCCTTTGCCAGTCCCTTCATTGGCTTCCCATTGCCCAGAGAATTCAGTTCAAAATACTAACAAATACATACAAGGCCGTCCACAACCTGTCCCCTCCCTACATCTCAGAGCTACTTTCCCGATACATCCCCACACGTAATCTCGAATCCTCACAAGACCTCCTTCTCTCCTCCCCCCTTATCACCTCTTCCCACAATCGCCTCCAGGATTTCTCCCGTGCAGCCCCCATACTGTGGAACTCTCTACCCCAATATATCAGACTCTCACCTACAGTGGAATCCTTCAAAAGAAACCTGAAAACCCACCTCTTCAGACAAGCCTACAACCAGTGACCATGCTGCCTCTATACAGCCATGACCAGCTCTACTCTCACCTACTGTGTCTTTCTGCCATACCATATAGATTGTACCTCTCTCCTTGTGTACCAGTTTGTAATTCATCTTGTTCATGCTTAGTGTAATTATCTGTATTATGTATGCAAACCCCTTTTAATATGTACAGCGCTATGGAATGAATGGTGCTTTAATAATAAAGAATAATAATAATAATAATAATATTATTTCCGCACCATTTTAAGTCAAAAGTGCCAATACTAACCGCTACACTATGTACAGTAGGCACTGTGCTTGGTGAACAAGGAAAACACCGCAGCACTCAGAGAAGCGCCAGTGCCAATAGTCTCAGGTGTTGGACCCCTGCCAAACAGTATTTAAGTCTCGGGAAACCCTTTTAACTCAATGCTGCCCATCAAGAATATATAGTGCATAGGAAAATAAGTGTTTTAACAACAAATCACAGCATTTAACTTTTTACAAACAATTACAAGTGTTGTTTCACTTCAGCAAAAAGCATTTATTTATTTATTTTTTATTTATGTATATTATGTAAGTTAATACAAGATACTTGTGATTGTCCATGTTGCCTCACATTATACACTGCTCATATCCAGGGGTTACAACCATCCTGCAATCCATCAGTGGTGGCCGTGCTTGCACACTATAGGACATTTTTCAAATAGTGTACAAGCATGGTTACCGATGCTAAATTGCAGGGTGGTCGTAACCATGGAAACCAGCAGTTTACAATGTGATGGAAAAATAAATCCAGCCAGGAAAGGAGGCAATATGGACAACTGTTAGCAGTGATCCACCAAGTTGCTGCAGACATAACCCATGAGACATCTGTATTTGCAGCAAAAGGTGGCTCCATGAAGTATTAACTCTCAGGAATCCATGAATAATAAAATGTATTTATTTTTCCTCCTAATTATTGTTTGTTCACAGTAAAAAATATTTTGCACCTACAAAGTACTCTGCATGTGGTGTAAATAAAATGGTATAAACCTCCAAAATTCCATTTTAATTCTAGGATGTAATGCAAAAAAACAGGATAACCAGATAGGGGTGTAAATTGGTTTGCAGGGCGCTGTAATACTAAAGGCTTCACTTTTTTTTTTGTTACTGTGACCCCTTCATAGGCAAATATTCAATATTACAACATATAAAGCATGTTCTATATAGTAAACAATGTAACACTACTATGTATATGGAGCACCCACCAACATGCTATATAGCTCACAGGGCTATCACTCTCATATCACAGGCACCCTGTGAGGTCACTATATTAATGTAAGGCTAGTAGGCAACATCATATGGTCTGCAAGTTGTGTATACCAGACGCCTGCGTTACACATTTTGCAGACCGCACGTGCCTCCTGAAACCTTCTGTCACAGTCAGCATTCACTGTGTCACTTAGCAGGTAGGGAATAGTGCAGCCCTGAGCTCCACCCACACCACTATCCTTACCTAATTGCACAGTCCGTCCTAACTGACGGAGCGCAACTGGACGGTGGTCCCTAGCTTACGTACGTGCAGGGCCTTACAGGGAGGGGAACAATGGGAGAAAACAACAGACAAAGGCAGAAAACACAGACAAGTGAATGTTTACCAAGCCGAGGTCAAGAGCCAGGAGGTCACGTTAGAACAAAGGGAAAACACAGGATGGGAGTCAAATTCAAGCCGAGGTCAGAAACCAGGAGGTCGCGTCAGTACAAGGATTATCACAAGGACAAAGTCAAATTCAAGCCGAGGTCAATAAACAGAAGTCGCAAAAGTAGTAATACGCTGGTGAGGTAAAAAGAGCTCTTCTGTGGAATGAGACCCCATGGACTCGCTTCATTGCCCACAATCATCAATGAGTCTGGAGAGCAGGGTCACTAGTTGTCCATCCTTTTGATGGAACATTAATGCAAAAATTGGCACTGCTCTTCAAGGACCTCATGGCCAATAGTGCTCAGGGAACTCACCCAGGTCAATTCACTGCACTGTTGTATGTTTCTACTTGCAGAAAATCTTAATTGTAAGTAGTCCATTGCCAGATCCTTTCGCTACATTGCAAATATTCTTATATACTGTATCATATAAGTCTTCTACTGACTTGATGAGCTCCGTCTGGCTGTAAAAACCCCATGCAAAGAACTGATGATGTGTCAGCGTAACCTCATGGCACGTCATCTCTATCAAGAAACATGCATTTTATGTGGTTGCTTGGTGGTAATTCCACTGTGTAATTTACAAGTGAGGATGTAAAGCTGGCAGACCATGGAAAGCGGCAAGTTTGATGCATCTGAAAACAATCTGCAAATGACAGATCTACTTAACGGATATGAAAGAGTAACTGCAATCTCCTTGTCAAAAATATAGCGCATTTCATGGGGGGTTGATATGATAAGTGGGTATCGGTGCCTACGTGCTATATTTATTTGTGAGAATGGAATTTCAGAATTGGATTAGAAAGTGCGTCCCCCCTACCTCCCCATCCCCCTTTTACCAGGGGAAGCGGTCTTACATTTAGAAGCAGCCCTAGATGTGCCGAAGTTATGTAGAGGCCGGCGCCACTTCATAACTTTGGCGGATCCACCGCCAGCGCAGGGGCTTTATTAAGACAGGCGTCTAAAACGCATGTCTTAATAAATGACCCCTAAAGGGTCTACTTTCTTTGCAGGAGAAGCACCACCCTGTGAAACAGTTAAGTGCATCTCGTTTAGTTTTCTGGATTACGTCTTCTTTGGAAGCATTACACCCACATTAAAGGAAGGCTAAAGTGAAACTTCAATATGTGGGGATTTACAGTGGAATACGATTTGGCTAAACTAAGGCTGACTGTGTGCTGAGTGCATGTCCCTGGGAGATTGTTCTAAGAAATCCATCAAACTATCTGCAGATGTTACTGGAGCTCAGTATGCCTAGTATGACCCTGACCTGTATGTAAAAGTAAAATGACATATAGATGACACTTGTAGTATCTATTATCTATCTATCTATGTATCTATCTATCTACGTATCCATCCATCCAACCATCTATCTACCCATCCTAAATCTTCAACCTACAGTACCTCTCCCTATGTTTCAGCTATCTTTATGTAAGCCAGTATTAATAAATCTGCTCCAATATGTGTATATACTGTACATGTATATTTTTATAAAATTTATAAATTTTATGCTTCAGGTGGATCTGTCATCAGAATATGGGCATAGACTATGATATTAGTTAATAGCGCATAGCACAGAATACAGTGGACTCATGGTCTGCTGTATTCCGACATGAAGTACTCCTGCTGCCACCTTCTTCAGCGCCCCACCCCCACCTAACCAGCGACCTGATAGCTACTGTTTATATACTATCTGCTATTATGCAAATACAAAATGATATTTTTGTTTTGTTTCATAGCTTAATGATATTCTGCCCATAAAGGGGTTTTTGCTATTGGTGAGGGCTGTATGGAGTAACCCAGCACAGACAATACACGGTGTATTGAGTTGTCTGCTTCAAACTCTGTACACTACGTTAGTATAGCTCTGGTGGCTACAGCTCCTGCTGGCAGCTGGTCAGTGGGGGTGCAGAGTGTCATAGCCCCATAGATTTGATACTGATGACCTCTCCAAAGATAAGTCATTGATATAAAAGTCCTGGAAACCATCTTTTTCAATATAGTATGGTGACAGTTACTAGTAGGACCATGGATGATTCAAAGCACTACAGAGGAGGTTCAATGCATTCAGAAAGTCGTCAGACCCTTTCACATTTCCCCTATTCCCCCATCAATCTGCACTCAATGCTCCTTAATGAGAAAGTAAAAACAGAATTTTAGACATTTTTGCAAATTTACTAAAAAGGAAAAACTAAAATTTCACATGTATTCTGACTGACCCTTTGCTAAGGCACTTAAAATGTAGCCCTGGGGGCTTCCTATCCCTCTTGATCATCTTTGAGATGTTTCTACACCTTGATTGGAGTCCACCAGTGGCGTAGCTATAGGGGTCGCAGCGGTCGCAGTTGCGACCGGGCCCCTAAGCCAGGGGGGCCCCGAGGGCCCCCCTTGCCACTTGCAGGGCCGCACCGCCAATTAGCCGGGTGCGGTGCGGCCCTGCGGACAGTTGCGGGCGGCGGTGGGGCAGAGGGAGATGAGCGCTTCCATTGTGGAAGCGCTCATCTCCATAGTCATCTGTATCGCCGTCCTCGGGACGGCGATACAGATGCCTGTATTCTACTGCGGGGCAGGGGAGGGAGAGGCGTCTCCCCTGCCCGCTCCTCTGATAGGCTGCAGGCACTGGGCCTGTAGCCTATCAGAGGCCGGCTCAGGCGGCGCGATGACGTCATCGCGCCGCCTGAGCCGTACAGCGCGGGACACAGGCCGGAAGAGGCCTGCATCGCATCGCTGCCAGCTCCATGGAGGTAAGTATTAGTGTTTTTTTTTTATTGTAGCACGGACCGGAGCTCTATTGGGGGACATGGGGGCATTTTTACTAGCACATGGGGGGCACTGGGGGCACTTTTACTGGCACTGGGGGCACTTTTACTGGCACATGGGGGCACTGGGGGCATATTACTGGCACTGGGGGCATTTTTACTGGCACATGGGGCACTGGGGGCATATTACTGGCACTGGGGGCACTTTTACTGGCACATGGGGGCACTGGGGGCATATTACTGGCACTGGGGGCATTTTTTACTGGTACTGGGGGCACTTTTACTGGCACTGGGGGCATTTTACTGGCACTGGGGGCATTTTTACTGGCATATGGTGGCACTGGGGGCATATTACTGGCACATGGGGGCATTTTTACTGGCACATGGGGGCATTTTTACTGGCACATGGGGGCACTGGGGGCACTTTTACTGGCACATGGGGGCACTGGGGGCATTTTACTGGCACATGGGGGCATTCTTACTGGCACTGGGGGCATTCTTACTGGCACATGGGGGCACTGGGAGCATTTTACTGGCACTGGGGGCATTTTTTACTTGCACATGGGGGCACTGGGAGCATTTTACTGGCACTGGGGGCATTTTTACTGGCACATGGGACACGGGGGCATTTTTACTGGCACTGGGGGCATTTTTTACTTGAACATGGGGGCACTGGGAGCATTTTTACTGGCACATGGGACACGGGGGCATTTTTACTGGCACTGGGGCCATTTTTACTGGCACATGGGGGCACTGGGGACATTTCTTACTGGCACATGGGGGCACTGGGGACATTTCTTACTGGCACTTGGGGGCATTTCTTACTGGCACTTGGGGGCATTTTTTACTGGCACTGGGGCATTTTTACTGGCACTGGGGCATTTCTTACTGGCACATTGGAAGCATTATTACTTCTGGGGCACAGTGGGGACATTAGTACTGTTGGGGGCACTATTACTAACAAGTGCACTCTGGCAGAGAATTATTAGTTGGGACTTTGGGGGCACCCTGGCACAGTATCAGCGCAGTTATTTCTGGGGGACGTTATGTTCACACTATTTGCTGGGCGCAGTTATTTTAGGACACTGTGCCAATAATTATTGAAGGGCACTATCTGTGTGGTACTAGTGGCACAGTACTGGGGGTGTAGGATGATTTGTCCAGAAGACTGGAGGATGATGGAAAAGTAGTAAACTAAGATTTTTTTCTGTCTAACTGCAGAGATAAGAAATGGCTGAAAAATGGCGTCTGGGCTGAAAGGAGAAGATGAGGAAAGAGAAGATCTACATCAGAGGAGACGTCACTGGATGTAAGAGGTATGGGGCGCTGTATTAGGCTACATTCACATGAACGTTGTGTTTTGCAGTCTGCAAATTGCGGATCCGCAAAAAAAGGATGATGTTCCGTATGGCATCCGTTTTTTTTGCAGATCCACTGTAACAATGCCTATCCTTGTCCCCAAAACGGACAAAAATAGGAATGGACATACAGATGCGGACAGCACACAGTGCTCATTGAAGTGAATGGGTCGTGTGAATGTAGCCTTACCCTGTATGTTCTGTAGTGATACACGTAATGTTAGGAGGTTAGGGTGAGAATTTGGCATGGAAGGGGGTTTCAATTTTTGACTTGGCCGGCAGAAAAGCTAGGTGAACCAGCGCTGGAGGGGGGGGGGCCCAAGCTGAACTCTTGCACCAGGGCCCATGAGCCTTTAGCTACGCCCCTGGAGTCCACCTGTGTTAAATTCAGTTGATTGCACATGATTTGTGAACACACATTCTTATCTATATAACGTCTCACAGCTGACATATCAGAGCAAAAACCAAGCCATGATATATATATGTAATGATTTGAAGAGGACAACTCTAGGGTTTATGTATGGTTTCTAGTCATTTTCTGGAAAAAGGTTGTTTAAATATGAAATTTACAGAAAAACAAATCAGATCTATTCACAGTCACATTACTGGATCTTCTGAAAGGCATTGTTCTGATAAATAAACCATCAAAGAGCGCTTTGCATTAGTTTTGTAAATGGTTTTAATTGTAAGTCCGTTATGAGAAATCCACATGAATAGCCTCATTGGCCTCCAAAATCTTTATAGCCTCGTTTGAAGATTGATTAATTTGTTTTTGCAAAATCTGTGTCCTTCCTCCACAGAAGATTGTTTGTTTCTCTCTATCTATCAATAAGGTGACAGATCCCATACAGTATTTCACAAATTGGCCAATTGGAATAAAACTCTGCTTCCCAGTGATATATTTTTTAACTTTCACTCTCTATGGTATCATTTAAAATAAGGAAAATCCTCAAAATATTACATATAAAGGATAGGACATTTTAAAGGGATTGCGCAACTTGAAATTTCCTTTAAAGGGGTTGTCTGGAATCACAGCTGAACCCAGACATATCCCCATTTTTACCCCTCCAGCCCTTCTGACATGAGCATTGGAGCCTTTAATGCTCCGATGCTCTCCCTTGCCTGCCCCAGGGCAAGGGCTTGTTTATATTTTCACACTGCTAAGTGAAGGCTTCCGCCTAACAGTGTTGCCGGTGACGTCAATGGCACTGATGGGCGGGCTTTAGTGCTGCCCTAGCCGTTTTGCAGGCTAAGGTAGTGATAAAGCCCTCCCATCAGTGCCGGTGACATCACCGGGCTCACTCCTAGTACATCACTGGAGCTCCAAAAAAAGCCTTTGCCCTGCGCAATTCAGCACAGGGCAAATGAGAGCATCGGAGCATGAAACGCTCTGATGCTCATATCAGAGGGGCTGCCTGGGTTAAAACGGAGATTTGTCCAGGTTCAGCTCTGAACCCAGACAACCCCTTTAACAGACCTCACAGATTGGAGAATCCTTGGCGGTGGTCATACTTACCTGGTCCACGCTACTGGGTTCCAGCTACATTGCTTCATGGCCGTGATTGGCTGCAGCAGTCATGTGACCTCTAGCCACAGGATGTTGATTCCAGAGAGAGCCAGGACCTATGGAGGTGGCCGTGAAGTGATGGAGCCAGAACTCATAGGTGGGAGCCAGGTAAGTATGTTCACCACTGCGGGTCTGGCCACTCTGTGAGGTTTGGTAAAGAAGGTTTAAAGTTGCACAACCCCTTTAAAATCTTGCTCAGCGGTCCATGCTATAAATGTTAGATGTATTATTGGCAGTGACTCTCTGCCTATATCTTTCTAGTTATATTGGTGATGCTGATCGTTTGATCATACACTCTGTGGTGCCAAGGACGCTGTGTTCTCCCTCATACAGCACTGTAGCACTTTACTATAATTTATTTATTTCTTTTATGCACTTATATAGCGCTGACATATTCCACAGTGCATTACAGACATTAGCATGAAGCTGTCCCCACTGGAGCTCACAATCTAAGTTCCCTATCAGTATGTCTTTGGAGTGTGGGAGAAAACCGGAGAACCCGGAGGAAATCCACACAAATACGGGGAGAACATGTTTATGTTGTCACACTCTGTTTTTGGAAACACTTCAACAGAAGTTCCACCTAGCCCTTATCAGGAATGTATTCCTATTCATTCCCTATAGCGGTACTGTGCTGATTTGATATTTCCTTTACTCAGGCAAATCACCTAATGCTCCAAGTATAATTATCTCACATATAATGGAAATAGACTGTATTTCTGTGCCGATCTTCTGTAGACTAATCTGCACTACAATGAACTGTTGCTCAAGAGTCACAAGGATAATGGCACTTACTTTTAGGTCTTGGGGGGTTAAAACCTCCTCTCTGTATCATCATCCGTGTCCCCTAGTCAGCGATTTGCACTTCTGATCACTTCCCCTTTCCAACTGACATACCTCATGGAGGAGATGACCTTACCTTATATTGATCCACCTTCTGTCCTCCTGATCTTCCTGCTCATGCCCACCCTCTTAGCAGCAGTGGTTGTTTAGAGATCTCACTGTGAACACTTGGAGACTTCCTTTTTCTATTCTTTTTAGTTCTCTTATTGAGCTTGCTCACACATTTAGATGACTATTCAGCACAGATTACCTCTCAGCCCATACCATTTTAAACAAAGCATATGCAGGAAGGTCCTGAGATGTCGGTGCAGAGGATGGGAGTGGTAATGCCCTGATGAGATGCTGTTGTCACTGTGTACTCCCTAGGGCAACTGGGGATCGGTGCAGTGGAAATGTAGTTTGAAGAATGAGGCCAGTTTGGATGGATGCAATTTCACCCTTGTTGTTGTAGGTATTCACTGTCAGGCGTAGACTTTAGCTGTAACTGGCCTAGTAGTAGTTTGGGTGATGGGTGGCTTAGCAGTGTCTATTATGCAGTTTCCAACTTCACTCTGCTGTCTGATTTACGTAAGGACGTATTTTGATGTTCTCTATAAATATTCTCCAACAGGAGCAGGAGTTCTGCAGTGTGCTTCCTCTCCTCTGGACAGGAACTCCTCCTCATGGCAGGAAGCAGAACCAGCCTACTCCTATTAAGTGGAAAGGAACAGGGTGGTTAACCCTGTTTCTGCTAACCGTTGTCAACCATTCCCTTTACTGGTACTTGTGGCCAAATAATAATGAAATTACAGTACATAACTATACAATACAAATCTCTATACACCATTATAAAACATTACAGATACCCTCAAGTGTGGGGTACTGCACATATATTTGATGGGATATTCTATATTTGATCTACTGTAGATTCTGCACCTCCATTCCATCCTCTCTATACCTCTCTATCTTAGAGTTACCATTTTTTTTCATCTAGTACTAGTAACTTATCTTCATGTACACAACACTAAAGTATATTATTAGTTATTTATATAGTTTCCTCAGATTTGGACCTCTTCTATAGGTTACGGAAGCTCTTTGTCCAATCACCTGCCTCTCGCCTGGGTCTGTTCTCGGAATCTGTCAATGTTTTCTAATTTCTAGGAATTCTCATTAACTCAGTTGATTGTGCATCATAACTCCCAATATATCTAATACATTTAATTAGTATCTCCTCTGGTTTTCTTCCTCTCTTGGGACTGAAATAAAGCAACTCATTTGCCGACTATAGTTATCTTTATAATAGCGTATAAATCAAATGTACAGACCTTTACGAATTTTCCGGCATAATTTATTGAATGCACACTTAAATATATATAATCCATTATAAGAAGATAAAATAATAAGCATATATATGAAAGGAAATTATATGGTAATCCAATTACAGCCGAAACATGATTGTATTATGTCTTGTGTAATTACAGTAAAAATATGTCGTAGTAAACGCTGTAGGTATAATAAAGACATCACTGCAGTGTACAATTGCAGTAAAAACATACTTGTACTGTGCTGATTTACACCAAAATGATTGTATTAAGCAACCTATATAGCTAATAAGCATATAATATCATCCATTAATGTTTTGTACAAAATTATCATTTACTAGATGTAAGAAAATCATCAACCTTAAAGGGGTTGTCTTACTTCAGCAAATAGCATTTATCATGTAGAGAAAGTTATACAAGGCACTTACTAATGTATTATTATTACCCATTCATTTAAATGGGACTGAGCCGCACCGAGGCCATGTGACCAATGAACGTGATATCACTACCTAGGAAAGGTCTCAGCGCTCACCAGTGCAGCAGCCTCTTCAAACAGCTGATCACCTGGGCTGCTGGGAGTCAACCTCCACTGATCAGATATAAATTACCTATTCTGAGAACTTGCCATCAATATCAACATTTTGGGCAACCCCTTTAAAATAATTTATCCTTTATGTGTAATATTTTGAGGATTTTCCTTATTTTAAAATTATATTGAAAGTGTAAATTTTAAAAGATGCAGTATATCAGTGGGAAGTAGATAGGATTTTCTTCCCACTGGATAATTTGTGAAATATTCTCCTAAATTTAAAGAGGACCTTTCACCACTCCTGACATGCCTGTTTTAATAGCTTCATGCATTCCCCATGTAATAACAATTATACATATATTCTTATGGCTCCATGTTGTACCATTCTTTTATTATTTCTACTAGAACGTCTGAATTAATTGCTAGCAGTCTGCAGTAAGGGTACAAAGGGGAGGTAACAAGTTGGGGGTGTGTATCTGCACAGTCTGAACATGGCAGCACTGATTGGATAGGGTGAGTCTGTGTAGGAACACACCCCTACTGGTTACCACCCCTCTGTACCCTTACTGCAGACTGCTAGCAATTCATTTATAATCTCTAGTTGAGCTAATAAAGGAATGGCACAACACAGAGCCAGAATAGATGCTCTAGAATTGTTATTACATGGGAAATACATTAATCTATTAAAACAGGTATGTCAGGAGTGGTGACAGGTCCTCTTTAACCTGTAACCACAATGAGAGGGATATTGTTAAATTGGGATATCGGCCTCAGCAAGAGAACAGAGTATACAAACTTTAGACTGAAAGCGATTCCCTTTCTCTGAAAATTAAAATAACTAATCATTTCCATGAATGCCTTTTATGAGGTTATGTCCCGCTGTGAGATCAATATACATCCTCCACTGTAAAACAGTCTGTAAATATAGATGTTTATAACACAGTCATTTTTTCATATTAATATAGCATATGATTTCATAGCAAATATTGGGTCAAAAACATGCAGAATATATTAAATGACCTCATTACCATCTGATAGTTTTCCAAAAGGAGACTCTTTCTGTAGGTGGGCGAGGACATCAAATGCCGACACATGGTGGATCAACTGAAAATGGAGTTCTGAAAGTTTATATTGGGATTAAACTAATAAATAAAATATTATTACCAGTTGCTATTTGTGGCTATGAGTTATATATTATGTAATTGCTGCACTTCATTATCCTGGTTTCTGGAGTACAGATGTAACTGCAATACAGTGATCTTTATTCAGAAGAACATAAGATTATCTCTATTGCCACACAATCACATTGACTCCAACAATTAACTATCTAACTAGCAATCAATCAATGACAAATCAGAATCATCCAGCACTCCATTTGCAGCAATGACGGCTTTACCGAAGTTTGACTTTGACGATATTTAGGAGACAGCCAACCTTTGTAGCTCTCTCCATAGTTGTCCTTGGCTTCTAGTGGAATTTTCCTAACATTGAAGTAAAACTCATCCCACAAAAGCTGTATCCAGTTCACCAAAGACGGTCACAGGCATAACTTGAAACATCTAGAATCAGATTCCAATAGAAAATATATAGCATCACCTATATAGCAAGTGACTTATGCAGTGAGCTTGTTTGAGGTGGCCCAACACTATGCTGGATCCCCCTTACTCCGTATGTATTGCTGCTTTCTGGAGGGGTTGGTAAGGCGTGGTGCACCCCAATGGGAAATAAATCCAGAGACTCTGAGTTTGCAGTAAACCAGAGTGCCTCTTTACTGGAGCAATTCAGGTGCAAAACAATAAGGGTGAGGCATAGGGCTGGCTTTTCCAGTCTCCTCCCTGGTAGCAGAAGGTTCTCTGCTGGAGAAAGGCCTAGCTGTCCCTCTATCTCAGAAAGCTGATGCCCTGTTCAAAGGGCTGATGGCACAAGGTCTATAGCTCATTTATAAGGCAGGGTATGCCCATCTCTGCAGCTTCTTCTGGTAACTTGTGCAATCTGGCAAAGGATCTCTTACTAACCACTGGACTCTACTTTTATACCAATTCTCACTAATCCATTACCTTCTAGTGAAAGGGGTGAAGCTGGAGAAGCACAGCCTAACAGAAACAATGTTGCTGCTCATGGTTGCCATTGACAGTACAAGTCAATGGGAATGACTAAGCATTTTTCACATGTAAACAACCATCTGACAGAGCTAAACCAGACAGTCAAAAGGTTACTGTGTCTGTGTCTGTTTTTCCTTCCAAAATATAGGTTTGCCCTATAGTCCCTTATGGCAACTGAGGAAAATTACTAGCTTCTAAGTGAACAGGCTGGAAAGTCCTACAGTGCTAACCCTTTCCACAATGTAGTGCAAATAGACTGCAATAACAGTGCAAATGAAGAAGATATATTACAATAAACAATAAAATCCAGTTCCACAATATAAAACAGTATGAGTAAACAACGGGATAAAGTTAGCCCTTCAAAGGGCAATATAGTAATGAGTTGATGACTTTGCATAGTAGCAATAGCAGTGAATGTCCACAAGTGTCCAGACTTCTAAGTATCACTTGATGCTGGCTAGACTGGAGTGCAAATGTAAAAGATCCCCCGGTCTTCAACCACTGCAAGGAAGTATTGACTTTGCTGCAGGAGGACCCCAGGTTGCGGTCTTCAGAGTAGTTACAGATTGGCTGAAAAGAAGATATGGGTTGTCACCAGAAAGGTAGTCAAGGTACAGCAAGCCAGATGACATAGGAGTATAGTCAAGAACAAAGACAAGGCTTCTCAGGGAATTATTTAAACTGGCCACACGCAACCTGTCTTAGAATGTGAGCAGGACTGGTTGCCTCCACTTGCAGAGCTTCCTGTGGGGCAAGGCTTCACTATAAACATATATCCTGCACATCGGGGAGCATTCCTGTCAGTCAGGCCAGCCTTGATGGCATATCGTATGCAGGATCACATCATTACCATTATTGTAGAGCAGTGTAGTGAGGCCTCCCTAGGCAGCTGGTACAAGTGATGGCAACCAGTCCTGCTCACATTGTAGGACAGGCCGCTTGTGGCCATTTTAAATAATTCCCGGAGAACCTCTTTAAGAGTCAGGAGTATGACTCTGGGATGCTCTGCTAGGCATACTAACACTGTAGTTCCTTTGTGAATGAGATGGATGAGATCACCAATTACAAGGCCGCCTTTCTTAAAGGTAGCATCATAGCATCTTCTATAGTCTTCTTCCATGGCATATGTTCGAGGGTTCCCGTTTAAAATGCTCATGTATTTTTATGGTGCAGAGAGGCCTTTGGGCCCCTCATGCACCAGGCCTTTGGTGCAGATGTTACCCCTTTAACCTTTATACTTATGCTCATGCAGTACCATAGCACTTCAATTACGTGACTGTTCACCATATAGTTTTTGCATAGGTTAGGTATTTCTGCAGTCGGCTTGAGTCCTATTAGTGAAATTTGCACTAATTAATTTATCGTGCAAATCCCCTACATTACCAATCACATACAATTGCATTGCCTCTACCTTGCATGCCCGAAAGTTTCATGCACCCTTCCATCATCCTTTTATGTGCATCTAACATAAATTTTTCTATTTAACCATAAACTTTAAGTAAGTCATTTCCAAACAGAAACACATTACACTGTAAGGAATGTCTTAACTATGTTTCCCATCTATTTAATGGTAAATTAATAAAAAGTATAAATTGTTTCAAACAGGGGCGTAGCTAAAGGCTCATGGGCCCTGGTGCAAGAGTTCAGCTTGGGCCCCCCCCCCTCCAGCGCTGGTTCACCTAGCTTTTCTGCCGGCCAAGTCAAAAATTGAAACCCCCTTCCATGCCAAATTCTCACCCTAACCTCCTAACATTACGTGTATCACTACAGAACATACAGGGTAAGGCTACATTCACACGACCCATTCACTTCAATGAGCACTGTGTGCTGTCCGCATCTGTATGTCCATTCCTATTTTTGTCCGTTTTGGGGACAAGGATAGGCATTGTTACAGTGGATCTGCAAAAAAAACGGATGCCATACGGAACATCATCCTTTTTTTGCGGATCCGCAATTTGCAGACTGCAAAACACAACGTTCATGTGAATGTAGCCTAATACAGCGCCCCATACCTCTTACATCCAGTGACGTCTCCTCTGATGTAGATCTTCTCTTTCCTCATCTTCTCCTTTCAGCCCAGACGCCATTTTTCAGCCATTTCTTATCTCTGCAGTTAGACAGAAAAAAATCTTAGTTTACTACTTTTCCATCATCCTCCAGTCTTCTGGACAAATCATCCTACACCCCCAGTACTGTGCCACTAGTACCACACAGATAGTGCCCTTCAATAATTATTGGCACAGTGTCCTAAAATAACTGCGCCCAGCAAATAGTGTGAACATAACGTCCCCCAGAAATAACTGCGCTGATACTGTGCCAGGGTGCCCCCAAAGTCCCAACTAATAATTCTCTGCCAGAGTGCACTTGTTAGTAATAGTGCCCCCAACAGTACTAATGTCCCCACTGTGCCCCAGAAGTAATAATGCTTCCAATGTGCCAGTAAGAAATGCCCCAGTGCCAGTAAAAATGCCCCAGTGCCAGTAAAAAATGCCCCCAAGTGCCAGTAAGAAATGCCCCCAAGTGCCAGTAAGAAATGTCCCCAGTGCCCCCATGTGCCAGTAAGAAATGTCCCCAGTGCCCCCATGTGCCAGTAAAAATGGCCCCAGTGCCAGTAAAAATGCCCCCGTGTCCCATGTGCCAGTAAAAATGCTCCCAGTGCCCCCATGTTCAAGTAAAAAATGCCCCCAGTGCCAGTAAAAATGCCCCCGTGTCCCATGTGCCAGTAAAAATGCCCCCAGTGCCAGTAAAATGCTCCCAGTGCCCCCATGTGCAAGTAAAAAATGCCCCCAGTGCCAGTAAAATGCTCCCAGTGCCCCCATGTGCCAGTAAGAATGCCCCCAGTGCCAGTAAGAATGCCCCCATGTGCCAGTAAAATGCCCCCAGTGCCCCCATGTGCCAGTAAAAGTGCCCCCAGTGCCCCCATGTGCCAGTAAAAATGCCCCCATGTGCCAGTAAAAATGCCCCCATGTGCCAGTAATATGCCCCCAGTGCCACCATATGCCAGTAAAAATGCCCCCAGTGCCAGTAAAATGCCCCCAGTGCCAGTAAAAGTGCCCCCAGTACCAGTAAAAAATGCCCCCAGTGCCAGTAATATGCCCCCAGTGCCCCCATGTGCCAGTAAAAGTGCCCCCAGTGCCAGTAATATGCCCCCAGTGCCCCATGTGCCAGTAAAAATGCCCCCAGTGCCAGTAATATGCCCCCAGTGCCCCCATGTGCCAGTAAAAGTGCCCCCAGTGCCAGTAAAAGTGCCCCCAGTGCCCCCATGTGCTAGTAAAAATGCCCCCATGTCCCCCAATAGAGCTCCGGTCCGTGCTACAATAAAAAAAAAACACTAATACTTACCTCCATGGAGCTGGCAGCGATGCGATGCAGGCCTCTTCCGGCCTGTGTCCCGCGCTGTACGGCTCAGGCGGCGCGATGACGTCATCGCGCCGCCTGAGCCGGCCTCTGATAGGCTACAGGCCCAGTGCCTGCAGCCTATCAGAGGAGCGGGCAGGGGAGACGCCTCTCCCTCCCCTGCCCCGCAGTAGAATACAGGCATCTGTATCGCCGTCCCGAGGACGGCGATACAGATGACTATGGAGATGAGCGCTTCCACAATGGAAGCGCTCATCTCCCTCTGCCCCACCGCCGCCCGCAACTGTCCGCAGGGCCGCACCGCACCCGGCTAATTGGCGGTGCGGCCCTGCAAGTGGCAAGGGGGGCCCTCGGGGCCCCCCTGGCTTAGGGGCCCGGTCGCAACTGCGACCGCTGCGACCCCTATAGCTACGCCACTGGTTTCAAAAACAAAGACACTTTTGTGATTTTAGACTTTAGTATGTTAGCGTTCCTCAACCATTAATCTCTGATGTTATAGCACAGAGCCCTTCTGTTTTCTTTTCGCCACTGAATTCATCTCTATTTATATTTGATGATAGGCTATTCATTGTTAGAAATATTTTCCTGCCAGGAGGATCAGCCCTTACAAAATGATCTTTTTGGCCCATGAGTGGTATACATGGCTCTCCACTTAAAAATGGTGGGAGGAACCAGTTAAACACAGTGGAACAATGGCTTTACTAATCTCACATAGAACAACACGCTTGATAGTTTCAAGTTTCTCACAGGAGACAACAGGCTAAATGGCTACTGGAAATTGAGATGAGGCAACTAGCTTAGTGTTAGTCTTAGTCAGTGGCAACAGAAGGCAAATAAAACAGTTTCTTTACTCTTCCTTGCCATATATTACACCCAGGTTGCCTTGGTGTCAACACTATGGCAAGTCTCTCTTTTAGCTGGACACCAATGAAGATGGATGGTGCTCAAATCTATGGTGCTTCCTCCTTGTGGTTCAGTTCCACACATTCTGAACAGGCACACTGTGAACGCTTTGCACTGGTATTGACAGGCCATGGTATCTCTCTGCTCACAAAACACAATATCCACACAGTTCACATGCTTTGCTGACTGCTTTCTTTTTTACAGACCTGGCTACTCTCCAGATCTTAGGCTGCTCAGGTTCCATGAGTTAGGTGGGCTAAGATCTACCACAATGCTCTGGCTACCCTTCCCTCCCTTTACCCTTTTCATTTCTAGGGCCTATGGAGGTGTACCAATTGGAGTATGCAGGTTCTCAGTTTCCAGCTGTACCATTCTCTATCCCTTTTTCTCATCCTTGTGGCTCTGCAGGTACATATTTTTATAAAGTAAATTGAGAATGCTTACTAGCACAGGAACACTGATAGCATAACCCACTACTCTGACCTCTGACTTAGCTCAGTCCTTGCCGCTTACCAAGCAGATAACATTTTACTATAGAGTGCAATACACAATAAATACAGTGCCATTCACATGAAGAACATTGGTATGCGGTGCCCATCAACATCCTGCCTAATGGTATTCCCTTCTCTTCTACTGAACCCAGAGTGTCTCTTCACTTCCCTAGGCTAACTGATGTCATCACATGCTAGTCATCCACTTTAACCATGACCAGTACTTACATGGCATTTTACCCACACCATTGCTCTTACATATCTGGTCACCTCATTTGCCTCTGTTACACAATATGACATCTTAGGGGTCTGGTAGTTCATGGAGATCGCCCTTTTTTGGCATGCCATGTGATATATCATACACGGTGCTGGTTACATGGAGCTTCATTGATCTCTATGACAGTGCTGGAGATAGATGCTGTACTTGGCTAACTCTGCAGTCCAATAGAGAAGTAAATGTAGCAGCAGCATTCATATGTGACCTATTATTTCATTAATTTGAGGTATTGGGACCCTGTTCTTGTGATTGATAGGGTTCCCAGTGTTTGGATCTCCATCAATCAGATGGTTAGTCCCTAGCCTGTGGATAACTTTAAAACTTGAAACAAGTTCTTTAAATGGGTATTCCAGCACAGTTAGAACAATACCCAATAGTCTACGAGCGGTTAAAAAAAAATGAAGTCTCTCATGAGCCAAGAACCTGGGGATTAATCCGTTGTACCTTCTCCTTCACATTATGGGAGTGTCTGGATTACGCAAATTCAGGCTGAGCTGCGCAAAAACTTTTTTTTTTTCTTGTATGGATGACACAGCTAAGGTTAAAAATGTTGGCTCAGCCTTTGCAAGAGGTTCAATGCGATGGGGATCCAGGATCCACCCCAGCTCAATCAGAGACAGGAGGCCAAGTCCATGTGATCCGTCTTCTCAGGTACAAAAGGCTACAGAGACTAAAAGATCTCAGCATGATTACAGAAGGAGCAGAGGTGAAAGACAAATGAGAGAACTAGAGAACTTAATTTTCACGGACAAGCATATGAATCAGTAATGTAACCTGCTGCTACAGCCATCCAGACTTAGCTGTAATGAGGGACACCATTAATACACTCTTCACACTTGGCCTCTTCCTGCCTGGCCAGACATGCTTTCAAAACCCATGGTGAACACTACAGCCATTATTGCCAAGGTACTGTTGCCAGCCATAGATTCCACAAGATAGAACGGAAGGAGGGTCATAACTTCCATCCTTGTCTAAATCTATACACCGCCATCTGGGAGAGAATTGCACTGTGTACAGTTGAAGCTGTGTACCGTCTGCTATGATTAGATGCACTACAACCCCCATTTTGCATTACAGTAAAGAGAGATGTTTACTTTTCTATAACTTTGACCTGGTTGTCTGACTCCTACACCATATGCTGGCCATTGCACCCTATACGCCCTGCCTTGCACCCATCCAAACACTTAACATCACAGGCACCCCAACTACCATCATGCAGAAGCTCTAGAACCAGGGAGCAATGGTGTGAGGAAAGCCACTGTGATTGACTGTGACAGTCAAGCCACTACCACATCTCTGCTCTGGCTCCTTAGGGGCTCCCTGCATATACATTTTTTTTGCACACTGTATTTAGACCTGGTACTTTTTATTGGATGTTTAAATCCATGTTATATATGGATTCTCAATTCAACACAGTGTAAACAGTTATTTTCTGTAAGGAAGTAAACATTATTCATCTTGCAGGTCCAAGTCTTAATCTAATATAGAACACGACTTGAATATTAGCTAACAAGGTTCACCCATCTCTGGACGGGTCTACACCTTTTAGTTTAATGGTCATAAGACTTAAAGGGGTATTCTCATCTTAGACAATGGGGGCATATCGCTAGGATATGCCCCCATTGTCTTATAGGTGCGGGTCCCGCTATATCCAGAACGGAGCGGGGAGCGCCGCTCATATAAATGAATGGGAGCCGGGCCGTGCATGCGCGGTGCGCTCCCATTAATTTCTATGGAGCCGACGGAAGTAGCTGAGCCAGCGCTCGGCTATTTTCGGCGGCCCCATAGAAATGAATGGAGGGCGGCTGCGCATGCGCAGTGCGCCCTCATTCAGTTCGGGGGCTCCGTTCTGGAAATAGGTGCGGGTCCCAGCGGTGGAACCCGCACCTATAAGACAATGGGGGCATATCCTAGCGATATGCCCCCATTGTCTAAAATGAGAATAACCCTTTAATAAATTCATGTGACCATGTGTCATCATGTGACCAGTGCAGGAGAGGCTCCACAGTGAAGAGAACTCTAGGGGAAGAAGCTCTGCTGAGGATGGCTACCGTGTTTCCCTGAAAATAAGACAGGGTCTTATTTTTTTTTTCTCCGAAAAAAGGGTTAGGGCTTATTATTGGGGCAGGTCTTATTTTTGCCCCCACTAAACATATATTTCATTTTTGCCCCCACTGAATATATACCGGTATTTCATTTTTGCCCCACTGAACATACTGTATATGTCATTTTTGCCCCCACTGAACATATATGTCATTTTTGCCCCCACTGAACATATATGTCATTTTTGCCCCCACTAAACATATATGTCATTTTTGGCCCCTCTGAATATATACCGGTATGTCATTTTTTTTGCCCCCGGGCCCCTGTGCACACACTGGCAAAAAATATACTTACCTACACTCTGCTCCAGACTTCTTCTTCTCACCCAAACCTGTCATCTGGCGTGCGCTGCGTAATCCCGTCAACCAGCTTCATCCCGAGAGACCCGGCGCTGAGGTCACGTCTCACGGGATCATCACAGGGGAGACATCTTGCAGCAACAGATAGGGTATGGGTATAGGTGTGTGTATAGGTAACTAACTGCGCAGAGTTGCGTACTATAGTACGCAGCATTGCGCAGGTAACGCCACCAGCAGAGAGGCCCTGACTGGCCATTAAAATCACTTGCGGGGCCCGCGGGCCCCCCCGCCGGGCCCAGACTGTAACCCTATTCTCAGTGTATCTTCAATGTACCTAGGGCTTATTTTTGGAGTAGGGCTTATATTATTATATTTAAGCCTACTCCAAAAACAGGGCAAAATAGCACTAGGGCTTATTATCGGGGTAGGTCTTATTTTCGGGGAAACACAGTATTAGTAGAGGTAAGTGAAGAATGAGGCAGAGTAATGCTGGGAGTTGTAGTTATTTAACTGGGACTGTATGTTAGAGCTCAAAGAGGTATTCCCGTCTCACAAATGTAGTTTGTATAGTTAGATATAGCCATACCAATATTATCACTAATAGAATGTATTTATATATAATGCACCGTTTAGAAGATTTGCCTGTTTGTATATCCATTGTGCCACACATATCAGTCAGGCCGTTGCCCCTAGTTATGGCCACCGCGGCCATGTAGTAGTGGTGGTCAGCTTGCTTCTTTGAGGTAACTGCTGTATTGTGAACGCACATTGCACGAGCATGTGGAAACACATCTTACAGTACTTACGGCACATCTGCGTTTTGGACGCTACCAGTCCAAAACGCAATGGTCAGGATCTGTCCAAAACGCAGACTTTATAAACGGTTATAACAGATACAGCTCCATAGAGATGAATTGATCTTGGAACAGGATCTGTTTCTCTGCGTTTTGGAAGCGCAGACAAAAATGCTACAACCCTAAGATGTGTCTCTGCATGCTCATGTGCGTTCACAATACAGCAGTTACCTCAGAGTCGGTTTGAACAAGAGCAAGCCAGCCACCACTACTACACAGCCACGGTGGCCATAACTAGGGGCAATGGCCTGACTGATGTGCGTGGGACAATGCCTATACAAATAGGCAAATCTTCTAAACGGTACATTTTATATAAATACATTCTATTAGTAAAAATATTGGTATGGCTATATCTAACTATACAAACTACATTTGTAAGATGGGAATACCCCTTTAAGACAGGGATGTTATTTACATGGGACTGAATTTTGGAGGGGGCTGAGGGAGAGAGTGATGTTATTTTCATGGGACTGAACATTGGAGGGGCTGTGGGAGAGAGTGATGTTATTTACATGAGACTGAACGTTGGAGGTGGCTGTTTTTAAGGGGGTGATGTTATTTTCATGGGACTGAACGTTGGAGGGGGCTGTGGGAGAGAGTGATGTTATTTACATGGGACTGAACGTTGGAGGGGGTTGTGGGAGGGGGTGATGTTATTTTCATGGGACTGAAAGGAGGAATATTATTAATACTGGAGGGCTCTTCTACTAATGGAGGCACTCCTGTGGAGCATTATCACTGTTAGGAGCACAGTAGGGGGCAGTATTACTAATGAGGGCCTTCTAGAAGGGAATTACTATTGGTGGGACTTTGAGGAGCACTATTACTATGGGGGGCACTGATATTTCTTCAGGATAGTATTTTGGGGTATTGGGGGCACAGCAAGCAGCAGGATAACACTGTGGGGGTTCCAGGTTGGGAGATGATGAAATGTGAGGAATCTAAGATGTTTGTGTGTCACACTCTGCAGATACGAGGCGGCTGAGAGAAGTTGTCCAGACCAAAATGAAGAAGATGATGACAGAGAAGATTTACATCAGAGGAGACGTCACCTAGAGGCCCTGGATGTGAAAGGTAAATGCTGCCGTGGAAAGGGGGGGGGGGCGGGCAGTAGACTTAGAGAATTGGGCCATATGCTTTGGGGCTTGGGCCCCGGATCTTTTGAGACCCTAGCAGCGCCTGTGATAATGGTAAAGGGAAATGGCCCTCCTCAATAAATACAATGTATACAATAAATACAATAAATACATTATGGGTTAATAGTCTGTAGAAGACTGATTTATTGATACATGCCTTCATATAAAATATTATTAATCTCTGATATCTTCTGGCCTAATTAACCTTGAAGAACTCTAATATAAATCCCATTTTTATCCGAATGTTACAGATGAATAGAAGATAACATTCTTCTAACAGAGGCTTTTCTCAACAGATAATTCTTGGAATGCAGTCAGGCCCCCACTGACAATTACCCATAGGGGCTTTTCTAAGTCAACAGTCTCTCTTCTGTACTTGATATATATACTGGAAAAACTGTTCTCCATTCACTGCCATGGGGCTACATTAAACTTCCATTGGCTAGATTCTGTAATCTCTCACATTGCTTTTATAGTGGTTAGAAAATATATTTGATGTACCTCCAAGGAACACAACATGCTTCCAGATCTGGGTGGAACTCCCATAGTGCCTTAGAAAATCATGGGAAGTTAGTCTGTGGCATGACCTTGTACTACTGAACACTCCAAAGAAGGAAGGAAATTTACTTTTTCCTTATCTAGAGTCCGGGGATGACAAGGGTAGACATTAGTTTGGGAAATTTCCAGTACATGTGGGTAAAGGCGTAACTTTAAGCTTCTGGGCCCCAGTGAAATATCTGTAACAGGTCTCCCACCTGCCAGGTGCAGTTTATAACAATGGAATCATCTTATATGGCAGAGGGGCTCTGAGTTCCCTTCGGGCACTAGGGCCTGGGTGTAGCTACTACTACAACACCACCTGTAGCTGCGCCCCTGCCTCAAGTTGTAAATGAAACTTTGTGTATTCTGTGGAGTTTCTCTCTCTTAAGCTCAGCTGAAATTTGCCACTTGATGCAGAATAGTAAGTGATCCACTGTGTGGCTTTTCTTCCCCAGGCTCATTAGCTATAACACAGCATGGCAAAGCTTCAATTTACACATATGAAAAGAGGTAGGGGGAATGGAACCGATACTCTACTCTGTGTCTGTTGGGGAGAGGAGGAGGCCCATTGAGGAGGACAGTGGCGTACATAGAGAAGTAAGGGTCCCATAGCAAGAATCATACCAGGCCCCCCACACAGGACAGAAGGGTTTCTGCCTAAACCCTTTTTAATTACCCTTGGGCCATTTTTCCACTGCTTCGTTTGCTAAAAGATGTTCCTTTAGAGGGTAGAGTTCTGACCAAGATTTTACCCCTGGTAGAAGAGGAGATAACCCCAACTAAGACTGGGCCCCCTCTTGCCCAGGGCCCCATAGCAGTCGCATAGTCTGCCGCTATGGTAGTTACGCCCCTGGAGGAGGATATGGAGGAAGTGGGTAAGTGCCTGGTATGGAAACAAGACCGGAAAAACCATGGAAGTGTCAATAGCATCTGGCCTTGTTGCTGTGGTGTATCATCACCACTTCCACCCAAAACATTGACCCAGTCGGGCGGGAAAAACATGTACCGCCATTACAGCTGCTCCATTTGGAGAACTAGGCCGACTTCTCTGTCGGCTACAGGCTCTATCGTAGGGATGGGCTGCACCTCAATGGGGAAGGGGCAGCTGTTTTGGGGGAGAAGATGGCTAAAAGGCTGGAGGAGTGTTTAAACTAGGGACTGGGGGAGAGGGTAACTACATTATAGGAGGGGAAGATAGTGCAGATAGAGACCTGGGGCAAGGTAATGGAACTGGGGGAGGAATAGAAGGAAGAACTAGAACAGTTCAGAAGGAAAGGTGTAGGGTAAAAAATATACATCAACCTCTTAATTATATTTACACTAATGCCAGAAGCCTAACTAATAAAACTGGTGAACTGGAATTAGTGATGTGTGAGGAGGACTATGACATAGTGGTAATAACTGAGACATGGCTGGATGATAGCTATGACTGGGCAGTTAACGTACAGGGTTACAGTCAAAGGATCGCCAAAACCGGAGAGGGGGAGGGGTCTGCCTTTAATGTAAAATCCTTTCTAAAGCCCACACTCCGGGAGGATATAAGTGAGGGAAATGAACATGTGGAGTCACTGTGGGTAGAAATACATGGAGCCAAAAACAATAACCTAATATACCAGAGTCCACAGAAAATCTACTTCTAAACGAAATAGACGAGGCGGCAAATCATAATGAGGTCGTTATTATGGGGGATTTCAACTACCCAGATATAGACTGGGAAAATGAAACCTGTATATCTCATAAAGGAAACAGGTTCTTGGCAATAACCAAAGACAATTACCTTTCCCAACTGGTTCAGGACCCGACTAGAGGGACGGCCATACTGGACTTAGTATTAACCAATAGACCTGACAGAACAACAGATGTGCAGGTTGGGGGACACCTGGCAAATAGTGACCATAAAAATAATAAACTTCCAATTGTCATTCAAAAGAGTGTTTCTTCAGGGAGGAACAAAAATACCAAACTTCAAAAAAGCAAAATTTAGCCAAAGAGAAGCCATAGGCCTAACTAACTGGGACAAAGTCCTCAAAAATAAAAATACAGCCAAAAAATGGGATATTTTTAAAAGAATCCTAATATCTAATTGTGAGAGGTACATACAGTGCCTTGCGAAAGTATCCGACCTCCTGGAACTTTTCAACCTTTTGCCACATTTTAGGCTTCAAACAAAAAGATATAACATTTTAAATTTTTGGTGAAGAATCAACAAGTGGGTCACAATTGTGAAGTGGAACAAAATTTATTGGATCAATTAAACTTTTTTTGTAATAATAAAACTGAAAAGTTGGGCGTGCAAAATTATTCGGCCCATTTACTTTCAGTTCTGAAAACTCACTCCAGAAGTTCATTGAGGATCTCTGAATGATCCAATGTTGTCCTAAATGACTGATGAAGAGAAATAGAATGCACCTGTGTGTAATCAAGTCTCTGTATAAATGCATCTGCTCTGTGATAGTCTCAGGGTTCTGCATCATGAAGACCAAGGAACACACCAGGCAGGTCCGTGATACTGTTGTGGAGAAGTTTAAAGCCGGATTTGGATACCAAAAGATTTCCCAAGCTTTAAACATCCCAAGGAGCACTGTGCAAACGATCATATTGAAATGGAAGGAGTATCAGACCACTGCAAATCTACCAAGATCCGGACATTCCTCTAAACTTTCATCTCAAACAAGGAGAAGACTGATCAGAGATGCAGCCAAGAGGCCCATGATCACTCTGGATGAACTGCAGAGATCTACAGCTGAGGTGGGAGAGTCTGTCCATAGGACAACAATCAGTCGAACACTTCACAAATCTGGCCTTTATGGAAGAGTGGCAAGAAGAAAGCCATTTCTCAAAGATATCCATAAAAAGTCTAGTTTACAGTTTGCCACAAGCCACCTGGGAGAGACACCAAACATGTGGAAGAAGGTGCTCAAATATAGTTCAGAGGATAGTTGCTCACCAATTGGTAGGGTGAATGATGAGGTGCACTACTTGTCAGCACACCCAAATGCTGTATATATAAATATATGTAATTATAAGGTAAGTAGGCACACTCTAATGGGATTAGACAGAATAGGTAGGGTGAGTAAATAAATACTTTAATAGATAATAGTATAGTTAATCCAGCGCTGGAAATGTTAAAACAGTAGTATACGAATTAATAGTAAATATAATCAAAATGAACAAAAAATATAAATAGAAACAAAAAATCCAAAATAAGTCCAAAAATCCAAATTAAATCCAAAATAAATCCAAAATAAGTCCAAAACAAGTCCTAAAATGTATAAAATATATAGAAATATATAGAAATGTAGTTCAATTGTTCACTTGAATATTTATAGTCCTGGAATATGAATATTCAAAGGGTTAAGGTTGTTGGTAATACCATATTTATATAAACCTGTTGTTCACCTGAAAATATAGTTCATTGGTGATTCAGTGGTATTGATGATACAGCAGTTACATTGGTGATTCAGTGGTTTACATAGGCAAATAGCTTTTGGTAATACTTTACCACCCGGTGTGTTCACTGCAGAGCCGCAGGTCTGCATCGGGATGTCCACTGTAGAGCCGCAGGGCCGTCTCACTCTCCAGTTGTTCCGTGCTGCCGGCGGGTCTGTGGTGCGCTCTCTAGGCGCGCGATCCAAAAATTGCGCCTTTTTGCCGCCGATGGCGTGTCACGTGGCGTCCCACGTGGTACGCTAATAAATGGATAGTGAGTTTACACCGATACTCTGTATTTGTTTATGAGTAACTTAGTGTTGCAGTTGCAATAAGTAGCCGTATGTTGCTGTATAAGGATAATATCTTCTCCAAGTTGTCCTCTTTTTCTCCAAGTAAATCACTGCTAGCCCAAACGCGTTTCAGGGTACAACACCCCTTCCTCAGTGGTCAGCAATGTGTGTGTATATTCTGTTTTTTTTATAACCCCTATTATTGGGGGTGGAGAGAAGGTGGAAGAAGGTGCTCTGGTCAGATGAAACAAAAATCCAACTTTTTGGAAACAATGCAAAACTATATGTTTGGCATAAAAGTAACACAGCTCATCACCCTGAACACACCATCCCCACTGTCAAACATGGTGGTGGCAGCATCATGGTTTGGGCCTGCTTTTCATCAGCAGGGATAGGGAAGATGGTTAAAATTTATGGGAAGATGGATGGAGCCAAATACAGGACCATTTTGGATGAAAACCTGTTGGAGTCTTCAAAAGACCTGAGACTAGGACAGAGATTTATCCTCCAATAGGACAATGATCCCAAACATAAACCTGAGACTAGGACAGAGATTTATCCTCCAATAGGACAATGATCCCAAACATAAACCAAAATCTACAATGGAATGGTTCAAAAATAAACGTATCCAAGTCTTAGAATGGCCAAGTCAAAGTCCAGACCTGAATCTAATTAAGATTATGTGGAAAGAACTGAAAACTGCTGTTCACAAACGCTCTCCATCCAACCTCAAAGAGCTCGAGCTGTTTTGCAAGGAAGAATGGCAAGAATTTCAGTCTCTAGATGTGCAAAACTGATAGAGACATACCCCAAGCGACTTGCAGCTGAAATGGCAGCAAAAGGTGGCGCAACAAAGTATTAATGCAAGGAGGCCGAATAATTTTTCACGCCCCACTTTTCAGTTTTATTATTACAAAAAAAGTTTAAATGATCCAATAAATTTTGTTCCACTTCACAATTGTGACCCACTTGTTGTTGATTCTTCATCAAAAATTTAAAATGTTATATTTTTTTGTTTGAAGCCTGAAATGTGGCAAAAGGTTAAAAAGTTCCAGGGGGCCCGAATACTTTCGCAAAGCACTGTACCATATGGGAATAAAAGGGTAAGAAACAAGAAAAATTCAATGTGGATAAATAGAACGGTAAAGAAAGCAATAAATGACAAAAAGAAAGAAACATTTAAATCACAAAAATAGGAGGGTGGCGAGGAAGCATTGAAAAACTATAAGGAAAAAAATAGAATATGTAAAAGACAAATAAAAGCAGCCAAACTAGAGACCGAGAGATTAATCGCCAAAGAGAGTAAAACTAACCCTAAAATGTTTTTCAATTATATAAATGGTAAAATGTATAAACCTGAAGGTGTCGGCCCCTTACAGAGTAATGAGGGGGACTTGCAGAGAGCGATGAGGAGAAAGCAAAGCTACTATTAGCTACTAAATATTTTTTTCTCCACTGTATTCACTGAGGAAAATAAACTGTCAGATGAAATGCAGAATATAAAAGTAAATTCCCCATTAACAGTGCCCTGTCATACCCAGGAAGAAGTACAGCAGCATCTTAAAAAGATTAAAATAGACAAATCGCCAGGACCGGATGGCATACACCCCCGTATCCTAAGAGAATTAAGTAATGTCATAGCCAGACCCTTATTTCTGATATTTAAGGACTCTGTACTGACAGGGAGTGTTCCACATGATTGGCGCATAGCAAATGTGGTGCCAATATTAAAAAAAAGGTCCAAAAACAGAGCCCGGAAACTATAGGCCAGAAAGTTTAACATCTGTCGTGGGTAAACTGTTTGAAGGTTTTCTAAGAGATGCTATCTTGGAGTACCTCAATGAAAATAAGCAAATAACTCCATATCAGCATGGCTTCATGAGGGATCGGTCATGTCAAACTAATTTAATCAGTTTCTATGAGGAGGTAAGTTCTAGACTTGACTGTGGCGAATCAGTGGATGTCGTATATCTGGACTTCTCCAAAGCATTTGACACTGTACCACATAAAAGGTTAGTATATAAAATGAGAATGCTTGGCCTGGGAGAAAATGTCTGTATGTGGGTAAGTAACTGGCTCAGTGATAGAAAACAGAGGGTGGTTATTAACGGCACATACTCAGATTGGGTCACTGTCACTAGTGGGGTACCACAGGGGTCAGTATTGGGCCCTATGCTCTTCAGTATATTTATCAATGATCTTGTAGAAGGCTTGCACAGTAAAATATCATTTTTTGCAGATGACACTAAACTGTGTAAAGTAATTAACACAGAAGAGGACAGTGCACTGGTACAGATGGATCTGGATAGACTAGAGGCTTGGGCAGAGAAGTGGCAGATGAGGTTTAACACTGACTAATGTAAGGTTATGCATATGGAAAGGAATAATGCAAGTCACCAGTACATACTAAATGGTAAAACACTGGATAACTTTGACATAGAAAAGGACCTAGGAATTTTAGTAAACAGCAAACTAAGCTTTAGAAACCAGTGTCAGACAGCTGCTGCCAAGGCCAATAAGATAATGGGTTGCATCAAAAGGGGCATAGATGCCCGTTAGAGATGAGCGAATCATCCAAAATTCGCTTTGCCGAATATTCGTTGAACTTTTCATAAGATTCGTACAAATTATACGTTATTATGTGGTGGTTTGCGAACATTTGCGTACTAATAACGAACGTTCCATTTTGTAAAGGTACGCAACTTCTTTGAACACGTACGCATGAGCGTACAAATTGCGCACGAATCCTCAGCATACTGTTGTCTAGCGATTGCATAATACGCAGGCACGCACGATGCTAGGCCGTGGCGTGCACTCCTCAGAGGCAGAGCAAAGTTTGGAAAATGGCATCCAGGTAATCCTCAGCATTTAGCTCTCGAGAGCTGAAATACATGATCCGGCTGATGGCACACACGGCCACCCGAACCAGCATAAAAAGGAGGTGATCCAGCAGGTGATCTGAGGCTTGCAACCTTCGTTTCGACACTTTGCGGTCCCCGGGCCAGATCCAGCGGAAATGGTCTGATCTGAAGTTTAAGTGCCCAGAGCGGCTTACTGAGATCCGTGCAGCGATACGGCAGGGTGAGTAAAATATTTGGAAAGTAAAAACATGTTAAAAAATTAGTGTACTGTATTGTATATATAACAGTGAGTGCTAATAATGAAAGCGTTATAGAAGGACAACGTGGGCGTGCGTAGTGCTCTGCAGCAATTTTCTTCCATGCTAGGCCACGACTCTAACTCCACCAAAACAAGTGAAGGTATTCTCAGATACGTGCCCCTTCCCAGTAATTTGCCTTAGGGCTCATGCACAGGACAGTGAATAATGGCCGTGTGACAGCCGTTTAAGTAGCAGCCGTCACATGGCCATTTTTAGCACCAATGAAAGTCTATGGGGCTATTCACATGGTCGTTTTTTTAACGGCCAGTGAATAGTGTCCGTCTAAAAATAGGACATGTCCTATTTTTTGGCCGTTTCTATGGCCAGACAGACCCATTGAAATCAATGGGACCGTTTTTAACGGCCGATTGACAGGAGTGCTCCCGTCTAACGGCCATTAAAAACGGGTACACTTAACCTATATGGCCATTTTAGGGGTTAAAAAAAAACAAACAAAAAACTCACCTCATCCACTTGCTCGCTCTGCAGCAGTCTCTTCTCTCTTCATTGAGCAGGCCATGCCGATGGACCTGCGATATGCGCGGTGATGTAACCACATGGGAGCGCGCAGTGATGTCATCGCGTACATCGCAGGTCCTTCGGCAGGTCCTGTTCAGTGAGGAGAGAAGAGACTGCTGCAGCGCGAGCAATTGGATAAGGTGAGGTTTTTTTTTTTTTTTTTAAATCATCAAAAAGCAGCTGTGGGGGCATTTATTTAAACCATGGGGGAAATTATTTAAGATGGGGGCCTACATAGGGGACATTATTTTACCAGGGAGCCTACATGGGGGACATTATTTTAGCTGGGGCACTATGAAAATTATTTACACTATTATTTACACACATTATTTTCGTTAGGGGCACTATGGAGGACATTATGGGCATCATGGGGTCATAATTATAGTTGGGGGCAAGAAATAACTGCCAATCCAATTCATCAATTTTTCATGTCCGTTTTTAACGGACATGAAAAACTGATACAAAACGGACATTAAAAATGGACACGTGGCCAGAAAACGTATGTACACACTGATGCAAAATGGCCATGAAAAACTAACAGTGTGTCCGTTTTTAACGGACGTTTTTTTTCACTGTCGTGTGCATGTAGCCTTAGGCTATTTTCACATATGTGGTGGTGATCCTGCGGGCTGTTCTGCAGTATTTGTCCTGCCAATTCCCGGCGTTCTAGCCGAATAGAGGACGGATCAGTGCCGTCCCCCATTACTGTTAATGGGGCTGGCCGTTCTCCCGTTTGTGTCAGGTAACTGCGCTAGTGTGAAAGAAAGTGCCCTTAGATATATGCCCCTTCAAAGACACACAGACTCACAGACGTGCTCATGCTGCAGCTAATGTGAGTGGGCGATATCAAAAGTATTCCCACCGTGTTAACGATATTAAGAAATTTATTGCGATAACGATATCTATTGTGATAAATACCTATTTAGAAGAAAAAAATAGATATAGCCCTCCTCTCACCCATAATATCTTCATAGTAGTATACAGTGTTAGTATTAAAAAGAGTGATCATATCAATTGTGTATGGATTTATGTTGCAGAGCACCGTCAACGACGGCATCACCACGGTCACCGTCGAGGCAGGACGGCCAATGCAGTACCTGCAGCTTCTAGTAAGTATAAACATATTTAATTTATTTTTAGTCCAAGCTACATGGGAGTGCAGCTGCAGTGATATAAGAGCACTAGTGGTTAGGAATGGGATCCAGCCCCAAACAATTCCCATGTATCAGAAGTTACAACTGTTCATTAGAGTCGAATGTAATGCCATTATTTAATGATTTTTGTCATCTGCTGCACCACAGAGGAGCCCCTCTCACCCTCATCCAACCCAGCGAGAGAGGACCCCACCTGCCCCTCCAACACCACCAGCCCAACTTCCAGAGGTAGAAGGTAGGTAAAATAAAAAGTGTAATGGGTGTATCTTCTCTCTTCAAAATATAAGCTAAATTTATGTTTTATCTTTTCTAGCTCCAACCGTCAGGGAGGAGTTTTCCCCTGGACCACGGGAAGACCCCGCAGTATGGGTGTCCAGTAAGTACAAACCCCTAAACTGACCATGTGTGTCCTTCTCAGTGATCAGTTCAAAGAAAAAAAAAAGGCTCAATACAGATACAGTACATGTCACTGAATAACTCGTTCCAGTACATATACCAAATATATAATGACATGCAATTGTATGCAGTATTGCAGTATTGACATGCAGTATTCTGATTCAGGTGCTGGTTTGAAAGTTTAGAATTTTTTTTCGTGGGACAACCACTTTAACTCGATCATACTAATTATATTACTGTTTCCACCCCTACAGATATCCCCACTGACTTTGAATTAGAGGCAGCCTTATGCCGATTTGAGACCAGGCTCCATGCTGCCTCCTGGCTTATTCGTGGCCTGCAGCTGGAGCTGAGAGAAATGCAGGACATGATGGCCCGACGTCGGCAAAGGCCGGCATAACCTTTTTTTTTGTCCTTTCTTTTGTTTATTATATACTATTTATTATTTGTTATTATTATTTATTTATTATTTGTTATTATTTATTACTAAAATTATTCTTGTAAAACCTGTGTTTTGAGTGTTTTTTTAAACCTTTAATTCCTTCCTGACATAGTGTGAAGAAGACAGGAATGTCTATTTAGGAGTCTATGCAGGAGTCTCCAAAATTTGTCCAAAGGCCATTTTCCTGGATTAATGAACACAGTGGTGTCTGCCGGCCAAAGTATTAATGAATTACTCACTCTCCGGTTCACGGATTACAGTAAGAGAAAAAGTCTTGGCTTGTTTGGACAACAAGCCTGTAAACATTCTACCTTGTAAAGATAGGCAGTGAAAGTTATATATCAGCTTTTAATGGGTGCCCCGGCCAGTAGTAGTAGGGGATGGGGTATATTAGCAGAGAGTGATTAGTAAATACAACAAACTGCGGTGAGGTATAACAATCTCCGCTAATGTAACTTGTAACGGGAGGTGGAGTTAACAACAGTGTAACAATTTTCTTTTTTTCTTCTTTTCTTTTTTTTCTTTTTTTTTAATATATATATTATATATATATTTCTTTTTTTTTTTGGGGGGGAGTAAAGGCTCCAAAACAAATTTAAGAATACTAAACAGAACTGATATAACGGTGTATAACAACAGCTACTCGCCTGCTAAGCACTAATGTAGAAAACGGAGGCGGAGGTAGACAACAGTTTTTGGTTTTTAAGATGGTTTTGGTTTGGAGACTTCGGGTTCACACAGCCCATGACTTGACACAAGACATTTGGCAGTAACGTTATGGGCCGGCTGACTCCAACAGTAGGAAGACACTGACACTCACACTATTTTGGCCTACAAGGCCTGATCTAATCATCTGCCTCAGCAAGAGGAGTATGAAATTCGGAGGTAATCCAGCCTTTATTCATTTTTATAAAGGTGTTTTTTTGCACACTGCCAGGTGACAGTTTGGTCCTTTTGGGTGTCACCACCCCCCCAGCAGCACTAAAAATCCTCTCTGACATGACACTTGAGGCTAGGCAGGAAAGAAGCCCTAGTGCATAGTGGGAAAGCTCCGGCCACTGTTCTATTCTGCCTGCCCAGAAGTCCAGGGGGTCTGAGAAGAGGCTTTGCGAGCCAGACTGCAGGGACGCCTGAACCTGCTCATTGAGGCGGGAGGTCTGGGCCTGCTCACTTGGCTGCGGCTGTTGGGAGGCAGAGAAAAATTGCTGCATCATACTCATTAGGCTTAACTGGCTGCTGCTGCTGGTGGCAGGAGGTGGATGACTCTGCCAGACCTCCTTTTCAGACACGCTGGCAGCAGGCTGGGGCTGGCTGAAAGCTGTGGCCAGGTTACTACATAGCTTCTCCTGCAATGATGCTAATTTCTCCTCCCTTTCCTGGGGAGGAAAACAATCCCCCATGTTGGATTGATACCGCGGGTCCAGAAGCATCGCCAGCCAGTATTCATCTGTCTGCCTTATTTTTAGGATACGCATTAGAACAGTGAAGGCATCTCGGACCAGCCTCCACTGACGGAAATCAAAGCTGCACCTGCTCTCTATGGTCGAAGATTCTGGCTGCTGCTGGACAAAAATCATCCACTGCTCTACGCTGCTCAAGGAGCCGCTGCAATATATGTAGAGTGGAATTCCACCGGGTCGGCGTGTCACCTATTAAGTGGTGTGGCGGAAGACCGTTTTGTCGCTGCAGTTCCAGCAGAGCGTGGCGAGACACATAAGAATGGCTCAAATGAGTGCAAAGCTTCAGCGACTTTGCCAGCACTGTGCGCAGGCTAGTGAATGTTTTTAGAAATCTCTGCACCACTAGATTTAGCACATGTGCCATACAGGGAGCATGCGTGAATTAACCCAGGTTCAGAGCTGCCACTATATTTGTCCTGTTGTCACTCACCTTGCCCACTTCCAGCTGGCGTGGAGACAGCCAGAGCGCTATTTGCTGCTTTATGTAATGCAGCAAGCGCTGGCCTGTGTGGCTTCTGCTGCCAAGACAAATTAAGTCTAAGACTGCATGGCAGCGTTGCACCTGGCACATATGATATGAAGGAGGGGGGGGGGCAACTCTCTGCCCTGATGCTCCAGCAGGTGGACTGCCAGTGGAGGTGGAAGCGGATAGTTGTTGCTGCAAACCTGGCTGAAAAGCGCGTGGAGGTGCTAACAGCAATTGGCGGGGTCCTGCCTCGCTACCACTTAATACATTCAGCCAGTGGGCAGTAAAGGACATGTACTGCCCCTGGCCGTAAGCACTGCTCCAGGTGTCCACCGTGACGTGCACGGTGCTGCAGAGAGACAGCTGCAGGGAGCGTCCAATATTGTCTGCCACGTGGGAGTAAAGGGCGGGGATTTTTTTGTTTGAGAAGTAATGCCAGCTAGGGACCTGCCAGCGTGGCTGAGCGCAAGCCTTTAGCTCCCTAAAAGCTGTGCAGTAAACTAGTTTGTACGGCAGAGACTGCACAGCCAGCAACTTTGTCAGGTGAAAATTCAGTTTGCGCACTGTTGTATTACTTGTGGCGTAAACCTGCTTCCTGGCCACGCACTCAGCAATGGACGGCTGGCGAATAAGAGGAAGTGGAGACATGCACACAGTGGGCGATGAGGTGTATGTACTAGTTACGCCCCCGGAGGCGGGCTGAGTTACGCCTCTGCATGCGGCCGGCCTGACGTGAGGGACCCCGGGAGAAGTAGCCAGCTCCTCAGTATTAATGCGCTGCTCTAAATTGGCGGCATGACGCCACTTCAGATGGTTCCACAGAGCAGTGGTCCCTACATTTGTGGCTTTCCCATGGCTCAATTTCTGTTTACAGAAATTACACGTGGCCATACTGCTATCCCCTGGCAGAGTGGTGAAATACTTTCACACACCCGATGTGTGCCCTCCACAGCTGGCCAAGCTTGTAGCCCTTGCACGCTTACACCCTGGTGCTGGCCCCACTATACTTGGGGTCTCGCTAGTTCCCAAGGAAGGCCTGGCCCTGGGCCTAACTCGCCTCTGCCCTCTGTTGCTGCCACTACTACCACCCTCCTCCTCAGAGATCAAACCCTCCTCACCAGCCCGATCCGCCTCCCATGTTCTCCGGTCATCATCAGACTCCTCCCCACCACTTTTTTCGGAATGCAAATTAGGCTGTTCCCCACCAACCTCCAATTCCGGGCAGTCCACACTCTGACTGCCCTCCAAGAAATCCTCAGGGAGGCTGTTCTCTATAACCGCCGGATTATGCAATGGAGTTCGGTGGCCTTTAATTTTATAAATTGCGGAAGGGACACCACTAGGAGGGGGCACTGAAGCCTGAGAGGTGGCAGAAAATGACAGGCTTTAGTGGAGCGGAATGGTGGAGCAGGAGGAACGCTCTGAGTCTGACCACATGGCTACATATGGATACTGTATCAGCAGATGACAGCAGATCATCCGGCTGTGACTGAGATGAGCATGCCATCCACTCCACTACCTCATCCACTTTCTCCTCCACTACAATTTTTCTCCTTTGTGACTTAGCCTGATTGAACAGTGGCCAACTATTACGAATTACAGAAGTAGAAGCTCCGGCTACAGGTCCTTTGGCACTGCTGCTCTGTGCCACCTTCTCTTTTTTTTTGGAGCTCGAGGTCTGGCTGGAACTGGACCCCTTTTGCTTATTAATTCCATACATTTTTCAATTGACTGTGGACCTGCAGCTGGTCTTTGTCCCTGTCTCTCTCCCTGCCTGATAAATGACTAGCCCTGCACTTGCCCTGCCCTTGCCCTGCCCTTGCCCTGCAGTATCCTTGATATGTGTAATATTCATTCCCAGAACAATTACACCCCAATTTTAACAAAACAGGTCTCAGTCTTTAGGAACTTCACACACAGTGCTTCTGCTCGTCTCAGCAGTCACAGCACAAGTAATGCGTCACTGGCTTTCTGAGTCTGAGCCAATCAGAGCAAGCCCTTCCCACTAGGTCAGGTGACCGCTTTCTTCCCGGGCTTTTGCTGCACGAATAACGAACAAACAGTAAAAGTTTGCTAATTAAATGAATTCGTACGCATCATCGTATAAACAAACTTATACGTAGCATTAGCGTACAATTCATCGATCAAGTACGTAGCGAATGTGTAGAAAGCCTTGAGAACATTTTTGAATCTATCGAAGTGAATCTCAAAAAATTTGGATTTGATTCGCAGCGGAAAATTTCCAAGATTCGTATCGAATCTACGAAGCGGCGAATAGATTCGCTCATCTCTAATGCCTGTGATGAGAACATAGTCCTGCCATTTTACAAATCACTAGTCAGACCACACATGGAGTACTGTGTACAGTTCTGGGCTCCTGTGAACAAGGCAGACATAACAGAGCTGGAGAGGGTTCTGAGAAGGGTAACTAAAGTAATAACTGGAAAAGGTGGACTACAGTACCCAGAAAGATTATCAAAATTAGGGTTATTTACTTTAGAAAAAAGATGACTGATGGGAGATCTAATAACCATGTATAAATATATCAGGGGTCAGTACAGAGATCTCTCCCATGATCTATTTATCCCCAGGACTGTTACTGTGATGAGGGGACATCCTCTGCGTCTGGAGGAAAGAAGGTTTTTTACACAAACATAGAAGAGAATTCTTTACGGTACGAGCAGTGAGACTATGGAACTCTCTGCCTGAGGAGGTGGTGATGGTAAGTTCACTAAAAGAGTTCAAGAGAGGCCTGGATGTATTTCTGGAGGGTAATAATATTACAGGTTATAGTTACTAGAGATGGGTCGTTGATACAGGGAGTTATTCTGATTGCCTGATTGGAGTCGGGAAGGAATTTTTTCCCCTAAAGTGGGGGAAATTGGCTTCTACCTCACACGTTTTTTTTTGCCTTCCTCTGGATCAACTTGTAGGATAACAGGCCGAACTGGATGGACAGATTTTTTCGGCCTTATAAACTATGTTACTATGTTACCTTGCTGCACAGCACCAATTTCTCCACATGAGAGTATAAGGCTCCTTGGCTGACCACAATAGAAGCAGATCTGCCCCTGTCATTTCTTTTGTATGTTTTGGCTGTACATTGGCTCTGTTCTTTATTGCCGCCACCACACTCCTCCTCTGATTCCACCACCTCTTCATCATCCTGATCGGGTTCCCAGGTCCAACACACAATCATCATCATTGCCATTATAATCCATGACACTTTTCTCAAACTGTGATATGTTATAGGCTCCTTCTCCCCTTCCCCCCTTCCCCATAAGGCCCACCGAGGGGCAGATGGCTATGGATCCTACAGGAAATTTTCTTAGTGGGCCGAGGTCCATAGGGCCACCTGAACCCTCCTCACTGCTGCTGGCAGGAAACATAGTACTGGGTTATCTATAGGGGTCATTATTAGATGAAGTCCAGGCAGCATACAGAAGGAAGGACTGACCTGGTCTTGTAGCCCACATCTCAAGTAGAGACATTTGGAGGAGGAGGATGGAGTGTTGCAGCTATTGATGGCCACCACAGAGAGACAGCTTCTGAGGAGTTATTCTTTTCTACACTGTGGTATTTGGCTCTGTGGGATGGAATTTGGGCTGCACTATGGTATTACTGAACTTACTAACTTGTATTGGCCCCACCTACTAGTGGGCCCCACCTTCTGTCAATTTGGACCCACCTACCATATAATATTGGGGACACTTTTAGGTTTTTTTTCCAGGGCCACTTTCAGTTCCCAGTGTGCCCTTGTTCCCAACTCTGTATTTGCCCAAGTGCCACTACCACCATACATACCAGTGACCCTACCAACCACAATGGCTGCAAATGCCACTAATACCAACACAGCTATGCATTTGAGTCGTCATATCCTCCCCCTCTGCCCGAAACCTCTTCTCCAGGCAGTACAAACATTGACTGTACTCACACAACTCATCAACAGGGAGACTATCTTGAAAATGTTCCATAGAACTCATATTGTTGTCTCTTTTTAGAGGAAAAGAAGGTGCCCCACTAGGAGGGAAGGGAGCCCCGAAGACAGAGATAATGGAAAAGAAAAGTCTGTCATTACCCCAACAATTGCCACTGTCATTTACCAGACATTTTATTTTTAAGACTAATTACACAATCAGAAGTCACAGTGTGTTGTTGGACAGAATCCAATATCAACATTGCACGATGCAGGCACATTAGTCTGTGATAAATTGAATTTTTGTAATACAAATTTCTACAGTCCACTACAATATATGTTGTGTGACGAGGAGCCAGCGGCACGCTCCTTCCCTAAAGTGCCGCTGGTCTCCCACGTCTATACAGGAGCGAGGACGTGCCTTGCGTCCTTGTCTCCATGACGATGGTGAGGAGGGAGGAGGAGTCAGCCGCGGTTGCGGCTGGCGTCCTCGTTTCCCTAGCAACCCAGGGTAAGAGAGGACCCGGCGGTGCACGCTCCATAAGGGCAGTCGGCGTCCCCCGTCCACTGGGCAACTTGCAGCAGGGGAGCTGAGTGCCGACGTACATGAGTCGGCGCTCAGGTGTAGGGAGGTTTATGATCCTCTGGGCCTATTTAAACAGGCAACCTGCTGGCCACATGTTGCCTGTGATTGGTCCATTTACCTTCATCTGCATTTTGAGCACTACTGCGACTTCCGTATTTGATCTCGGCTTTTGAACTTGACCTCGTCCTTGTTTATTCCCTTTGTATTGATGTTACCTTCTGGCTTCTAACCTCGCTTGTTTTTGATTTCGCTTTTGTGTATTCCCTGGTATTGACGAGACCTCCTGGCTTTTGACCTCGGTTTGGTTATTTCCGCTAGTCTGTGTGTTCTGTCTTTGTCTATTGTTTTCTCTCATTGTTCACTTCCCTGTACGCCGCAGCACGTACCTAGGCTTGGGACTGCCGTCCAGTTGTACACCGTCACCTAAGATGGACCGTGCAAGTAGGCAGGGTCAGTGGCGGGGTTGAGCTCAGGGCTGCACTTATCCCTGAATTGTAACATGGCGACTGTCGTGCAGAACAATTTGTTAGGTCAGGTACACTAGTCCATGGGCGCACCGAAAAGGGGGAGTCCAACGGGTCTGGACCCCCCCATCCCTCAGGGCTGCACCGCCGATCGCCACAGGCGGCGCGGCCCTGGTTCTTATTGTGGGCAGTGGTGGCAGTGGGCAGTATGAGATGAGCGCTTCCATTGTGGAAGCGCTCATCTCAATATTCATCTGTATTGCCGTCCTCATGTAAGAGGTATGTGGTGCTATGTAGGAGAGGAGATGCTCTGGCTACTGCCATTTGCAGAAGGAGGATTCAGAGCTGGGTGAGGATAACCAAAGGGGGCAGCAGGCCACAGGCGGGTGGCAGATGGTGGAAGAGGAACCACAGGCCTTGAGCAGGATCTGGGGAGGGAGGAGAGCAGAGGAGCTTCCTGGCTATATGTAGCCTGCTGTTGTTTATTGTATGATGTGAAGCAGGCAGTGCAGCCAGGACACATCCTCCCCTCTCCGTATGATGTGTAGAGCCGGGCCTCAACAATATCATTTCAGCTGTATAGTGTTTGTTGGGAGTGGCCTATTATATTTAGGAGGGGCCTAATTTTGTGCGCGGCACGCTATGCACCGCGAACTATGTGCGTTGCATTTTTTACTTTTCGGACCCCCCTATAAAAAATTCCTGGGTGCTCCCCTGCACTAATTATTTTAAGAAAAGTTGCAGAAAACGTTTTTTTCTGTAGAAAAAAAATTCACAATTGGACAGAATCTACCGTGCTACAATATGAGGTAACTGTGACGCATGAAAATACATCAGGTGGTACACTAGGTGGTACACTACTCTGTGATAAATGGAATTCTTTTAATAAAATGTTCAACAATTTTTGTTTAGAGGAAAATGTGCAATAGTCCACTATAATTCTGGATACAGTAACTGTGATGTAGGTAAATACTTTAAGACGTTACACTAGTCTGTGATAAAAGGAATTTTTATAATACAATTTTCAAAAATTTGCTACAAAAAATGTGGAATTGAGTCCATTACTATATAAGGTAACTGTGACACTGACGCTGAAAAATACATCAGGTACACTAGTCTATAATTATTTTAAGAAACTTTGCAAAAGTGGATTTTTTTAGAAGTCCCTCTACAATATATGACGATGGTGACTGTGATGCAGATAAATACGTCAGGTCAGGTACACTAGTTTGTGATCAACTGAATTTTTTTTTTTAACAAATCTTGCAATATATTTAAAAAAAAGTGAACTGGAGTCCAGTGCAACTATGATGCAGAAAATGTCAGCCAGTACACTATTAGCACCAGGATTAATATTGTAGAATATAATGATTTTTTTTATATACGTTGGGCTGATAGCTGGCTGATGCATAGTAAGAAACAAAAATGAGAACTATAGTTTTAAATATTGATGTGCAGTGCAAGCAGAACCTCACTGGATGGAAATTGCTGCTGCCCAGTGACACATACTACAGTGTACTGCCCTATCCAGTCCCTAGCTATCAATTAATAAAATTTAACTAGATATTATCTTGCTCTGACTGATGTACTGTTACATCAATGTACAAGCTCACAATATACATAGATTCCTTGCTTGGGATCTTATATAGCACCTATGACACATCTCAATATCGGCCTTTCTGATTGGCTGAGGCTAACTGCAAAGCATTTTGGGCAAACCAGTCATCCAGGGCACAACGTGGGGCCATGTGATTCTCCTTCCTCATCTTCCCTTTCCTGCTATGCTGTCTTCTGATTTGTAAAATGGCAGATTCCATTTTGAGAAATTCATTCAAATCAAATTGCAAAAGTTTTACTAGAATCCAAAGTTTTGGGGAATTCAAGTCAATTTGATTTGTTTAGGATCAATTTGCTCATCTCTATAGGTGATAACAACAATTTTGATGGTAGTGTCCCTTTATTCCCTTCAGCAACCTGCAACTTTCTGTTTTTTGCGTTTTTTTGTTTTTTACTCCCTACCTTTCCTGAGCCATAACTTTTTTATTTGTCCATTCACATAGCTGTATTAGGACTTGTTTTTTGCAGGACAAGTTGTACTTTTTAATGGCACCATTTAATATTGCATGCGGTGTACTGGAAAATTGTAAAAAGGTTTCAAATGCGGAGGAATTGGAAAACCCCCCCACCATTGTGCCATGGTTTTATGGGTTTTGTTACCTTCATTCTCTGGTTCAATACAATTACAACAAAACCACATTTATATAGTAAAAACTTTTGTATAAACATTTTTTTTCTTTTTATTGCCATATTCTGACCCCCATAACTTTTTTTTTATAGTTACTGAGGTGTCTGTGTGCTTGGGGTGGGGCTCATTTTTGTGGGTCAATCTGTAGTTTTTTGAATACCAATTTGGTGTGTGTATGATCACTTTTTAATCAATTTTTTTTGGCAGAAGAAGTGACAAAATTGTGAATGGGACTTTTGTTTTTTTGTTTTTTTTAATTACTAGGTTTACGAGATGGGATAAATACATTTATATTTTAATAGTTTGGGTGTTTTGGGACGCAGTAATACATATTTTATTTTTTGTATTGTTTATTTTTATTTAAATTATGGGGAAATATATATATATATATATATATATATATATATATACTAGCAGAAGGACCCAGCTTCGCCTGGGTATATTTCATCTACTTAATTTAATGTTTCTGTGTGTCGTTGCAGAGAGAAAGTCAATGCAGCTGACAGAAGTTGATTTTTACCTTCATTTTTCAATCCCCATTGGCTGCGCAGTGGGAGGGGGTGTGGCCTGACCACGTCGGGGGGTGTGGTTTCGTGGGACCTTGTGGGGGGTTGCTTTTAAATCCTTCTTTTGAGGGTGGCCTGAATTAAAGGTCAATGCCATGGTAATTTATGAGGACACGCAATCGGTAGCAGTGGAAGAAAACATCTTTTATTACTACTGAACGGTCGTAGTCTAAAATTAGTCTATTTCATTTATTTCATTTAATGTTTCTATGTGTCATTGCAGAGAGAAAGTCAATGCAGCTGACAGAAGTTGATTTTTACCTTCATTTTTTCAATCCCCATTGGCTATGGAGTGGGAGGGGGCATGACCTGACGGGGTCGAGGGCGTGGTTTAGCGGGACCTTGGGGGATTGGAGGGGTGCTTTTAAGTCCTTCTTTTGAGGGTGGCCTGAATTACAGGTCAATGCCATGGTAATTTATGAGGACACGCAATGGGTAGCAGTGGAAAAAAACATATTTTATTACTACTGAACGGTCTTAGTCTAAAATTAGTCTATTTCATCTAATGTTTCTGTGTGTCGTTGCAGAGAGAAATTCACCCTCTCACCCCTGCAGCTGACAGAAGTTGATTTTTACCTTCATTTTTTCATCCCCATTGGCTGTGGAGTGGAAGGGGGCGTGGCCTGACATAATTGGGGCTTGGCTTGTCAAGACCTGGGGCGGGGGTTTTAAGTCCTTCTTTTGAGGTTGGCATGAATTACAGGTTGATGCCATGGTAATTTATGAGGACACGTGAATACCCCTTTAACAGTGTCATCCACATGTGAATACCCCTTTAACAGTGTCATCCACAGCGCTCTGCCCCTTTAAATCAGCGAATAGAAATGGCTGAGCTCCTCAGCTGGCTGCTAATTACCTGGCTAGGTTGTTGTGGAAACCTGTGTGCATGTGGAGAAAATGGCAGTTGGAATTTGAAGTGAAATGCTCCCAGACTAATATTGGCTAATGGAGATCATATTTTGGGAATATCTCGGGAGCGGTACGTTCTAGAGAGCTGAGACCTGTTACATTGAAAACGCAAGAGTCAAAGCTAATAACAAAGTCAGTGACAAACTAAAAGAATTATACCAAGAATTTCCAAATGGAAGATGCAGGCTTCACCTGAGATAATATTAGTCAGTAAATATGAATATATATTGTCTTAATTTACAAAAAGCAGCAATAAGAATGTGCGAATCTTTATACCGGATTTAGAATTCAGCTTATCTTGAACTCCTGATTTAGGAAAAAGAATTCCCTTCCTGCTTTTACAGACCAATTTGCCAGCACAGAATTGTTGAAATATGGAGATTATTAAAACTTACAGAATAGCTTAAAACACGTCTAAGAATAAGTGATGTGAAGGAAAATGTCACAGATAATTGAGACAAATTACATTTCTCTCACAGTCCTAAACTGAAAATAGATGGCAGAAAAGACTTTACCCAAAATAAGTGGATCTAAATGGTACTGGTTGAAAAACAACTTTACAAAGTGTCTCTCAATTTCAACATTCTGTGATGTAGGCAGTGGCATAACTAAAAACGACCAGACCGCACTACAAATTTTTGAACGCCCCCTCCCCCCAGCAACTTCTTAGCATCCCCTTAACCCAAGCTACCCCGAACTCCTTCCACTTGTCAAGATCGCTCTCTCAGACCAGTCCCGGCAGCCGCTCACTATATACTGTTACTGTATATAGTCATTGTATAATACTGCTGAGTGGGCCCTGACAATAAAATCTTTTTGTCCTATTCCTGGGTGGGCCCTTCTGAAGTCCCCTATAGCTATGCCTCTGGATGTAGGTAACATGAGGCCTGAGCTAGCTGTCCCTCTCTCCCTCAGAAGGCTGGTACCCTACCCCAAGGCTGGAGGCCCACGGTCTGTAGATCAGTAGTCAAGGTGGCTCCTTGGTCACAAGGTTGGTGACTCATGGTCTGTGGCTCAGCGTCTCCATCCCATCGTCTTCTTCTGGTCACTCATGCAGACTTGCAGAGTCTTCCCCCTCCAAGCACTGATCCCTAACTGCTGAACACTAGGGGCTCTGACTTCTCCCCTTATATACAGTTTCTGGCTGAACTACAACCTTCTTAGTGGGAGGGCGGAGTGGAGAAACTCAGCACAAACAGATACATTGTTACACTTTCCATCTCTCATAGACTTTCACAGGGTTGCCAACCTTCCAGAAATTTCTGGACAGTCTGTAAAAATGGGTGACTTTTTTCCTCTGTCCATGAAAAAAAATAGGCGTCCGTGATTTTTTTGAGGCTGGTGATACTTGACTAGATTACTTTGGTGGTAATTATAATCATTTTACAGCTCCCAATAAATGCTGGTAATGAGTTATGATCAGTATATTGAGCTATAGACCTGTATTACTTATAATATTTATCCTTCATTATGGTTTTCCAATTTGTCTGTAAAAAATGTTGGCCATCAGTGATTTTGGGATAAGTTGTCCAGAAAAAAGAAAAATTCTGGTTGGCAACCCTGGACTTACATTAGGCATTCAATGCTACTCAATAGCAATGACACAGCAGTTTTTCCAGACAAAAACACATTTCCAGACATAACGGAGCTAAACCAGATATTCAAAAGTTCAGTCTGTCTGGTTTCGGTGGTAAACAAGTCTGGCTTTTTCCCTCCAAAGCATGCTCTTCTTTAAACCCTATGGTAGCTGTGGAAAATTACTAGCTTCTCATTATTAGCTAGAAAGTCCTAGATGTCTCTCAGTATTCATTAACCCTTTTCACAGTGCTTCACAAATACAGTGCAAATAAACCTCTCTCCTGTACCAATAACTGTTCACAGGGGGTAGGAAAAGCAGAGATAAAAATGTATAAATTACAAGTTTTACTGACAGTTTCCTCACAAAATGGCATATGAATCTGCTCAGCTTCTCCTGCTCTATAGCATGGTGCTGTCAGATTGCATTTCATTTTGTCGTGACAGTATCTTTACCTACAATACCTATAGGGAGTCTGGGGCACACCTCCTGTTGTTCTATTCCACCTCCCTGCACCACTTCCTCTCCATATTGGCTGCTGTGTATAACATTATCTTTTATATTCAGTGCTTAGAGAGCTGATTTCTATTACAGCAAGCGCAGAATGGGTCAATGGAAGAACAACAGAGACATGCACTACTTTATTTATTAATTTATTTTATTGCACTTATATAGCGCTACTATATTCCGCAGCGCTTTACAGACATTAGCATCACTCTGGTCCATGTTGTGGACTTATCACACCCATAGAAGTGTATGAGTCAGACAAAACGTTGCTGCCATCTGTTTAATCCACTGCAAAGGAAGACAAAATTTGAAAAACAAAGTGAAAAAAGTTCTTGAACTTGGACCTTTGTGGATCCAAAACTCACATGCAGCACAATCTGACTGTTTGCATCCACAAAACAGACATGGTTTTGTGAATATGTGAAAAATAGGACGAATCACCTCCATTATTAGAAAGCTTATTCTTATTAGCTCTAGGAAGAATACTGCATGTCTTATGGTTGATACTACTGTACTTATTTTGCATTTAGTAATCTCACCACAAGAGGGCGCTTGTACTAACTACAATTCTCAATTCCAGAATTGCTGTTTTACACTTGCCACTTTTCTTTCCCAGTTCCCAATACAAATCACTTTATACATTAACATCTAATAGAAAAATATGTATTGATTCTCCAAATAAAAAAGGCACATTCATTTACAAATCTTAAATAATATCTATTTGAATAACATCATAAAAATAACTTACCGTTATTCAATAGAAAATTGTAATAAATACGTTACTATATATTTGATGTTATTGATTATCATAACTTTTTAGATCTTTATAGCGGAGCTTTGTTAATATTGATGCACGGTGCAAGAGTTGTTTGGGTATTGCTATATAGGCAGCCCGTACGTGCTGCCGCCCTGTTATCCTGGTCGGGCATGGGCATTGTGTCTCTCAACCTGCTGCTGCTGTTGATAACTGATCAGACCTGCTGTCCCTCCTGTAGAATCTAATGTCATAACTTCAGCTACATATTGTGAATTGCACTTTTCAGCTGGGTATCCTCTCTGCCCATAGGGCATGCATGCTTCCTGGCTTTTAAAGGGCCAGTATGTGCACTCTAATCTTCCCACCACCTCAGAGTACTTAAGGTACCATCCCTCAGGGGATGGCGGCTGAGCAATAGCTTTACTAGCTTGCTAGATCCTGCAAAGGTGCACTATTTCTGCTAGTCTAAGCTGCAGAAACCAGTGTCAGACAGCTGCTGCCAAGGCCAATAAGATAATGGGCTGCATCAAAAGAGGCATAGATGCCCACGATGAGAACATAGTCCTGCCACTTTACAAATCACTAGTCAGACCACATATGGAGTACTGTGTACAGTTCTGGGCTCCTGTGAACAGACATAGCAGAGCTGGAGAGGGTTCAGAGGAGGGCAACTAAAGGAATAACTGGAATGGGTGGACTACAGTACCCAGAAAAAATTATCAAAATTAGGCTTATTCACTTTAGAAAAAAGACGACTGAGGGGAGATCTAATAACTATGTATAAATATATCAGAGGTCAGTACAGAGATCTCTCCCATCATCTATTTATCCCGAGGACTGTGACTGTGACGAGGGGACATCCTCTGCGTCTGGAGGAAAGAAGGTTTGTACACAAACATAGAAGAGGATTCTATGAGCAGTGAGATTATGGAACTCTCTGCCTGAGGAGGTGGTGATGGTAAGTTCACTAAGAGAGTTCAAGAGGGGCCTGGATGTATTTCTGGAGGGTAATAATATTACAGGTTATAGTTACTAGAGATGAATCGTTGATCCAGGGAGTAATTCTGATTGCCTGACTGGAGTCGGGAAGGAATTTTTTTCCCTAAAGTGGGGAAAATTGGCTTCTACCTCACAGGGTTTTTTTGCCTTCCTCTGGATCAACTTGTAGGAAAACAGGCCGAACTGGATGGACAGATGTCTTTTTTCGGCCTTATAAACTATGTTACTATGTTAGTCTGCCTGTGTACTGAGCTCAGCCCGATTCCTGGATTCTGACTTTGACCTGAACTTTGCCCGATTACTGTATTGCCCTTACCTCAGATCTGTTTCCTGGATTCACATGTACTCTGCCTGTCCTGACCTCAGCCTGTTCTTGACTATGAGTTTACCTGATCTCTCTGTGCTCTGCACGTGTATCTCTGACTACCTCCAAGAGGTAGCAGCCTGATGGCTCCGCTGCAGTGAAGTCAGATTCCTGTATGGGAGATAAAGGGTTAAATCCAGGAGACTGCCAGGATAACATCATTAGGATTAGTCCAAAGTCAAAGCTGTTGGTTGATGCAGCAGTTCCACATCCAGTATCCCCCTCACTATGCAGCATATGCCATATATATCAATGGGATGTATACCCTGTTGATGGATCTTCTTTTTAATAAAAAAATGAGCTCTGCCTCAACCACTTTACTTGATTTATGTGTTAGAAAAGCCCTTAATAAATATTTCACTCATTTTGAGCAAAATTATTTCTCAATGTATTTATACTAGACAACTGTAGACATTTATATATCTATACAGGTAGAAATCTTCTGATGCCCTTTACACATTACCTGATAAAACTGTCTGCCTGCAACCACCACTAGAGGGAGCACTGTGTATATGAATATACACAGTTACCATTGAACTCAAAGGAAGCTGTGAAATCTCTTTGCACTGATTTCTGCCTAATGTAGCATGGTGCCATCACGCCCTCTATGTGTTGTATAATGGTAAAGCTCATGAGTGTGTCATGTTCTGCACTTTCATGATACAGCACATCCTACTTTAACTATTTTCATTATGTAACGTAGTAATGGTTGGGGGCTATAAAATGCATTTGTAACTTTCTCTGTTTCAAAAACCGCTTTATGAAATTGAATAGAATATGTCATATGTTATTATTTTATATTACTTGGCCATGGTTATCCTAAACTTATTTTGTAAGGTTGACCTCACCTGTACTAACTGCAAGGTGTGAAAAACACATTTAATCTCGGTAAAAAACCACGGATAAGCGGCTAAGTGTACCACAGATAACTGGTTAAGTCCAACTGCTGACTAATGAAATCCATCACAGCTGGATCCAGAACTATCGGTCATATGCACAGAGAAGTATTTCTATGTCTGTAAGTCCAAGGACCTGGTGGCACATCTCCAGCCCTGAGAAAGTCCAGCTCTTGACCTCGCTCTTATCATCAAGTTATTGCTATTATTGTCTCCCGGCCAGCCCCAGGGTTCATGTTTTGTGGTTTGCTGTCCAAGGCTTTTTCCACTGGTGGTAACTTCCCAGCATCCACTCCCTCCGCTACTCCCTGGCTTCTTCCTGACAGATGCTCCATCACGCTTCACAGTGTGAACATTCCTAGTCAGTTATAGACAGCCATCTGTGGACAACAATTGCAGCTTTCATGCTTACTAGGAATAGCAGCTACCTCCAGCAACCCGCACTAATTACCGCAACTTCATTTACTCTAAATAGGAAGAATCTACACTATCTATCCATCCATCCATCCATCCATCCATCTACCTACCTGTCTATCTATCTATCCATTATCTATCTATCATCTATTTATCTTTCTTTTATCTCTATCTATCTCATATGTATCTATCTATCTAATATCTATTTATCTTTCTTTTTTAAATCTATCTATCTATCTCCTATCTATCTAAAAAAAAAAAATTCTGTCTAATATCTATCTATCTATCTATCTACAAATAACAGAAAGTCCAGCAGCACAGTTAGCAAATAGAGTTGAGCTCGGATCCCCTGCGCTTGAATGGCCGCAGGCATCCGGATCCGTCCTCACCTCACTGTAAGTCAATGGGGGCGGATCCGTTTGGTATGACACACGAGTGTCGGATCCGGATGGCTGCGGCCATTCAAGCGCAGGGGATCCGAGCAGTACAGTGCTTGTTACGAGCATGTTCGCTCAACTCTATTAGCAAATGAAAATTGGGTGCAGAAATCCTCAAGGAAAACAGGTTAACGAATCCACTTAGATAAATCCACAGAAAGTGAGGCAGCACTCCAGTAGAAGGTGAATGGGTGAAGACCCTTTTATTACCCCTGGCAACGTTTCAGCCCTACTCTATGAGGTGACAAAGGGTAATAAAAGGGTCTTCACCCATTCACCTTCTACTGGAGTGCTGCCTCATTTTCTATGGATCTATCTATCTATCTATATATCTATCTATCTGTCTATCTCATATTTACCTATCTATCTACCTATCTATCTACCTATCTATCTACCTATCTATTAAATGACATAATTAGATGTAATACCTCTGCTACATAGAATATACTGGAGAGGGTCAGATTATGGACTATACAGTTATAGTCCATAATATGTACCTTCTCTCAAGCAATACCCCCTGACATACACTCCTAATACTATATTTAGGGCTAAAACTTTCTTCTGGAACCTGCTCATTTTGACCTCTAAGATTTTCATGGGTAGCGTGCAATACAATTATGCAGGGGCGTTGCTAGGGTGTGAAAACATCCGGGGCACAAGCCCACTGTGTTGAAATGTGCATCTATTATGATGGAATGCAAAACAGAATGCTGCCCCTCCCCCATACAATCCCCCACAGTCGCCCCCCAGCATACAATCCCCCACAGTCGCCCCCTCATCATACAATCGCCCACAGTCGCCCCCTCATCATACAATCGCCCACAGTCGCCCCCCAGCATACAATCCCACACAGTCGCCCCCTCATCATACAATCCCACACAGTCGCCCCCTCATCATACAATCCCACACAGTCGCCCCTCATCATACAATCCCACACAGTCGCCCCCTCATCATACAATCGCCCACAGTCGCCCCATCATACAATCCCCACAGTCGCCCCCTCATCATACAATCCCCCACAGTCGCCCCCTCATCATACAATCCCCCACAGTCGCCCCCTCATCATACAATCCCCCACAGTCGCCCCCCCAGCATACAATCCCCCACAGTCGCCCCCTCATCATACAATCCCCCACAGTCGCCCCCTCATCATACAATCCCCCACAGTCGCCCCCCCAGCATACAATCCCCCACAGTCGCCCCCTCATCATACAATCCCCCACAGTCGCCCCCTCATCATACAATCCCCCACAGTCGCCCCCTCATCATACAATCCCCCACAGTCGCCCCCTCACCATACAATCCCCCATTCGCCCCCCCAGCATACAATCCCACACAGTTGCCCCCCAAGCAAACAATCCCACACAGTTGTCCCCCCCAAACATACAATCCCCCACAGTCGCCCCCCCAAGCATACAATCCCCCACAGTCGCCCCCCCCAAGCATACAATCCCCCACAGTCGCCCCCCCCAGCATACAATCCCCCACAGTCGCCCCCCCAGCATACAATCCCCCACAGTTGTTCCCCCCCAAGCATACAATCCCCCACAGTCGCCCCCCCCAGCATACAATCCCCCACAGTTGTTCCCCCCAAGCATACAATCCCCCACAGTCGCCCCCCCCAGCATACAATCCCCCACAGTCGCCCCCCCAGCATACAATCCCCCACAGTTGTCCCCCCAGCATACAATCCCCCACAGTCACCTCCCCAGTATACAATCCCCCACAGTTTCCCCCCCAAGCATACAATCCCCCACAGTTTCCCCCCCAGCATACAATCCCCCACAGTCGCCCCCTCATCATACAATCCCCCACAGTTGTCCCCCCAGCATACAATCCCCCACAGCTGCCCCCCCTTCCTCCATCATACAATCCCACCTCATAGAATTGTCTGCCCCTCCACAGGATTCACATCTACCTCAGACAGATCCTCTCTCCCTTCTCACTGCTATAAAAGCTGCTGAGCAGCCATCCATAACCTTCCTACTGCAGAGCGCGCCGGCTGCCGACCCATGTGACCTAGATATGTCACATGATTGTGTGACGTCCGGAGGTCCTTCCCCAGTGAGTGAAGTGAACTAAGCTGAGCCAGCCCAGGAGAATCAATGTAACATAAGCTCAGCTCATGCTTGATAGAGGTAATATCACAGTGCAGCACTGCGCAGCTGCTAGCCAGTCTCCACCAGTCCCGAGGTTCGGGGCAGTGGCAGTTTGATTCGGGGCCCTGGCCTGGATAAAATGCCCTAGCGACGCCCCTGCAATTATGAGATATTAGGCTAATTTTTAATCTATCTATCTATCTATCTATCTATCTATCTATCTATCTATCTACAGTATCTATCTATAATTGACTGGGGAAAAATCAGAATGTGTATGGCGGATATATCACTACAGAGAGTGGTTGATGACTGAAGCCGGGTCCTCCTCACCTGTGATTCTCTGCAGTCTGGCATGGGCAGCTCTGACTGAGCAGAGGCCGTGCAGGGACCCCCTGGTAACACCCAGTTTGCAATTCATTCAAAAACTTCTAGAAGGAATAGCAGAGGAATGGCACAACATAGAGGCATATGAATAGATGCTCCAGAATTCTTATACATGGGGAATAGTTGTAGTTACTAAAACAGACATGTAAGGAGTGGTGACAGGTCCTCTTTAGGACATACTTTTCAATACTTGCCATATAAATCACTTTGATGTACATCAGTGAAAGGCTAGATTTGCTCTACAGATGAAATAGTTGGTGTATATTATCATACTGCATGTATAATGTTAAACTCGGACCATTTATGAAAATTCCGCATATAAGTCTGATACATGTGCGATCATTTTGCTGCAGATATTTAGCAATACACAGATTCATTGAGGTTCACATTCTTTTAATGTGCTTTTATATGGTTTCTTAGCCAAAAATGCATTTCAACAAGTGTGTCAAAAACAGATGTGTAAATCTCCAGACGCACACACACACACACACGCATGCTTATATTGTACTGCTTATTATGTCTTTTTAACCCCTGGTCTCTGTGATCCATTAATTACATGGTGAGTTTAGCAACACGGTGGCCTGCACGCAGAGCAATAAGTAGGAACCTGTACCAAACACGGGGAAGGAAATAGTCAGTTCCCCATTACATAACCCCTGTAAACGGCGCTCACATTGAGACCTGGCAGTTAGTAGGGAACCCACCGACTTTAGTACAGAAGACATGATCTGCCTCTGCTCTGTATGTCTATCCTATAAAGACCTCTGGTAACAGTGATCTATGGGTTGTCAATTCCATTAGATGACTGTTAGGCTTTGTTCACACTGCTAAAATCCACTGTGGAACCTGCATTTTCATTGACTTCAGTGGGAAAAATGTGACCATGTGCAATTTGTTTTTTTTGCAGCTGTTTTCAAATACTCTTCAATAGTAGCATGTCACTTTCAAGCGCATTTTAGCCACTTTACCGATTGAAGTCAACGGTGAAGGGCTAAAATAGCTAGTACTATTTTGCACGTTTTTGGTGATGCTTCCAATTCTAGTGATGTGCCACTCATTTTATCCATGAGAACATATCCTTATCAGTGTTCTATATTTGGGACCATCGGGAAACATACAGGTAATGTGTTCCCTACTAACCTGTACGCCATAGTAAAATAAGTGAAATAATGAATAAGGCACATACGGTAAAATGAATAAATTAATAAATGCTGAAAAAAACTGAAAAAAAATTGTAAACCTTTGAAAAAAATTACACAGTAACTCCACCAATAAAAAAAATGCACAACTCTTTGAACCCACACACACTATTTTAGACATTCTGCTTGACACAAACTGGTTCTGCATGGACATCAGGGGCTTAAGAATGAATGCTATCGGCAAACTGAATGTATGTTACGGCAAACATCTAATAATTACCCCCAACCACTATTTTTTCTATGTACTTTCGCATGGTTACTGAAAAATTTCTGTACTTAGATGCTTATTGTCCATGTATAGAGGCTCTGCTTAAAGCTAAGCAAGGGCAGTACATGTACAACTAAAATAGGGATTTTGTTTTTGGCACTATAGTGACATCATACATTACACAATGTACACATATATGACATCACTATGCACAAGAGAATCATCTGAAGATTCATTTTTGATTAAATGTTTTGGTTAAATGTTTTTGCATAGCTGCACCAATGCATAAAATCCACTGCAAATTCCAGCATTTCAAAAGGTGAAATTTTGCACCAGTTGTGAAAGGGTTAAAACGCTAGACATAAAGTACCCATTCTAAGATGGTGATGAATGGTATATGGGAATGCAGGTTTTTACTTCGAGGAACCCACAGACTTATAAGGCCACTTTATGGCAATAACCTGAATATCACGGTGACATTCATAGGGGGTTTCAGTCGAAGACCTTGGCTTCTTCAGGCCTTAAGTACATGTCACATTACACCATGAAATACATATATTAACAGCAAAAATGGGTTTGAGTGTAGATGGATTTATAGCTCATGATTTTGCATGGCATGTGATGTCAGAGAGCTTGCCAAGTATGTCTGCTTTTGGCTAGGAAAAACAGCAGTGGTCAGCAACCTTCAGCAGTCCAGCTGTTGAGAAACTACAACTCCCAGCATGCACGCTTGCTCTGCTGTTGTAGGATGTCTAAAAGCAGTGCATGGTGCATGCTGGGAGTTGTAGTTTCACAACCCCCGTACTACAGGAACAATTGTAATATATTGTATTGTGAAAACCTAGGAAACTAATGGGGTTATCAAACTGGTATAAAGTAGAACTGGCTTAGTTGCCCCATAGCAACCAATCAGATTTCACCTTTCATTCTCCAAAGGAGCTGTCCAAAATGAAAGGTGGAATCTGATTGGTTGCTATGGGCAACTAAGCCAGTTCTACTTTACATCAGTTTGATAAATGAACCCATAAATCCCTGCTCTTCTATGTTGTAATGAAAAGGGATCAGATTGGAAACATTTTTGAAGCAAGACAGATGATGATCAGATGCAATAGATCCGGGTGATGGTGTATAAATAATTATTGCTGTGGTTGGACTGCATAGAAATCGGTACATGTAGACCATAAGGGGGTCATTTATCAAACTCGTCTAAAGTATAACTGGCTTAGTTGCCCATAGCAACCAGTTAGATTCCACCTTTCATTTTGGACAGCTCCTTTGGAAAATGAAAGGAGGAATCTGATTGGTTGCTATGGGCAACTAAGCCATTTCTACTTTACACCAGTTTGATAAATTTCCCCCTAAATCTTCTTAGCAGTGTGGACACATAGGGAAGCGTCAGACTAAGAAGCCCCCGACAGAGCCTTCTGGTGCCTTATACTAGATATCATGTGAGCGTAGGCGATAACTAGATGCATGGGATGACCTTTATATCTGTGTGCCTACTGGAAGAGGAGAACTGGCAGTTGCACCCAGGCTTTAAAGGGGCCCAATCAGAGGTGCACCTAGCCTTTCTGCTGCCTGAGGCGAAAACTGAAATGCCTTCCCCCCCAATGCCAATTTCTTAACCTAACCCCAGTGCCACAATGAAAGCACTCATTGCCCATGCCCTTCTGCTGCCCCTTCTTGCCCCTACCTGGTGCTGCCTGAGGCGATCTCCTCACCTGGCCTCATTGGTGGTGCACCCCTGGGCCCAATGGCCCTTTTGTTACATACAATACCAGCAATATACAGTACCTTGCGAAAGTATTCGGCCCCCTGGAACTTTTCAACCTTTTGCCACATTTCAGGCTTCAAACAAAAAAATATAACACTGTAAATTTTTGTTGAAGAATCAACAACAAGTGGGTCACAATTGTGAAGTGGAACGAAATTTATTGGATCATTTAAACTTTTTTTGTAATAATGAAACTGAAAAGTGGGGTGTGCAAAATTATTTGGGCCCCCTTGCATTAATAATTCGTTGCGCCACCTTTTGCTGCGATTACAGCTGCAAGTCGCTTGGGGTATGTCTCTATCAGTTTTGCACCCATTCTTCCTTGCAAAACAGCTCGAGCTCTTTGAGGTTGGATGGAGAGCGTTTGTGAACAGCAGTTTTCAGCTCTTTCCACATATTCTCAATTGGATTCAGGTCTGGACTTTGACTTGGCCATTCTAAGACCTGGATACCTTTATTTTTGAACCATTCCATTGTAGATTTTGCTTTATGTTTGGGATCATTGTCTTGTTGGAAGATAAATCTCCGTCCTAGTCTCAGGTCTTTTGCAGACTCCAACAGGTTTTTATCCAGAATGGTCCTGTATTTGGCTCCATCCATCTTCCCATCAATTTTAACCATCTTCCCTGTCCCTGCTGATGAAAAGCAGGCCCAAACCATGATGCTGCCACCACCATGTGTGACAGTGGGGATGGTGTGTTCAGGGTGATGAGCTGTGTTGCTTTTACGCCAAACATATCGTTTTGCATTGTTTCCAAAACGTTCGATTTTGGTTTCATCTGACCAGAGCACCTTCTTCCACATATTTGGTGTGTCTCCCAGGTGGCTTGTGGCAAACTGTAAACGAGACTTTTTATGGATATCTTTGAGAAATGGCTTTCTTCTTGCCACTCTTCCATAAAGGCCAGATTTGTGAAGTGTTTGACTGATTGTTGTCCTATGGACAGACTCTCCCACCTCAGCTGTAGATCTCTGCAGTTCATCCAGAGTGATCATGGGCCTCTTGGCTGCATCTCTGATCAGTCTTCTCCTTGTTTGAGATGAAAGTTTAGAGGGACGGCCGGGTCTTGGTAGATTTGCAGTAGTCTGATACTCCTTCCATTTCAATATGATCGCTTGCACAGTGCTCCTTGGGATGTTTAAAGCTTGGGAAATCTTTGGGTATTCTAATCCGGCTTTAAACTTCTCCACAACAGTATCACGGACCTGCCTGGTGTGTTCCTTGGTCTTCATGATGCTCTCTGTGCTTTAAACAGAACCCTGAGGCCCCATTCACACGAACGTATATTTGCCAGTCCGCATTATTGCGGACCCGCAAATATACGGGAGCCGCCCGTATATTTGTGGGTTCCGCAGTGCTCGGAACACACGCCGGGCGGCCCCATTGAAGATGCCTATACTTGTCTGTGCGTACGGACAAGTATAGGACATGCTTCAAATGAGCCGCGGCACAGAGCTAGCTAAAGGGGAATGGGGCCGCATCTATTCCCGCATTTTTGCGGATAGATACGGCCCCATTCATACGGTCGTGTGAATGGGGCCTGAGACTATCACAGAGCAGGTGCATTTATACGGAGACTTGATTACACACAGGTGGATTCTATTTATCTTCATCAGTCATTTAGGACAACATTGGATCATTCAGAGATCCTCAATGAACTTCTGGAGTGAGTTTTCTGAACTGAAAGTAAATGGGCCGAATAATTTTGCACGCCCCACTTTTCAGTTTTATTATTACAAAAAAAGTTTAAATGATCCAATAAATTTTGTTCCACTTCACAATTGTGACCCACTTGTTGTTGATTCTTCACCAAAAATTTAAAATGTTATATCTTTTTGTTTGAAGCCTGAAATGTGGCAAAAGGTTGAAAAGTTCCAGCGGGGCGAATACTCTCGCAAGGCACTGTAGATGGTACTTTATAGTTGTGCCCCTTTTTCACATTTTGCACAGGGGCATGGGTTCCTCCTCTGCTGGCACAGTATATGTATAGTATAGAAAGCTTCTCACTCCTTTTCTAACGCCCGGAGTAGCGGCAGTTTACGTGCTGCTCGGTGACATAATTCACATGAACAGGAACTTTGTTAACGCTCCCAGCAATGATTGACAGTAATGTTCTACTCTTGCAGCAGCTGCAGTGCACATTGTAGAACAAGTCACTTCTGTGCGGAGGGCATATTTCAGCTCTGTCTTTCATCACACTGTTCAGCAAATGATTCCTACATACACACTGTAACTTTAATTTGACAAAGTAAAAATATACAGTACAGTAACATTCCTTTAATCTGCCATCTAATAGTCCAGAAACTCTACCAAACAGCTGCAGGATGAGCCTGCACAAAAGAGGCAAAAGACTGTGAAGCGATAATTATGAGATTTCTCTCATAAACCCGCCAAAAATAAACGTGTTTGCAAGCAAAAAAGTGATTTTTTTTTTTCTGAAAGCATTTACATTTTTTTTTAATGTTCCACTAGGAAAATGCAATTCTTTTGCCAATCTGTATTGAAGTATGGTAGGTCAGTTACAGTAAAAATTGTTAGTGCCTTTTTGGCACTGTTTTTGCCCATTACTAGGCACCTGGGTGCCATAGCAACCCCTCAGCGCCCTGCAATCACATCACAAGGGGTTAGATGGGATGAAAAAGGCGTTCCCTTTCACTTCTTAGATGCATTGACTACCACCTCTAAGGGGTTAACTTGCCAGAATACCGTGCTCCGCATTTTGCAGAATGGATTGTCTAGCTCTTAATAAAGCAGTCCTATTCTTGTCCGTGATACTGACAAGAATAGGTCATGTTCTATATTTTTTGCACTAACGTGAATTGGTCCACATCTGACCCTCAAAAAAATGCGTCTCGGATGTGTACCCAAACCATGGTGGTTGGCATGATGTCTTATAAAGCTAAAAAATATATATATATATATTTCTTTTGAGGTAATTTATTGTTCTGGCAAAAAACTGCTGCTTGTAGGAAGATCTTAGTAATTAATCTGTGTTCACAATGGATCATGTATCAAAGTCTCAGGGAATAATCTCCTTTTTTACAGTTCATATCACTATATCAAAATGCAGAAACAATTTTCTTGGATAAGAAAATTAAACAAAAATAAAAAATTCCAAAGTAGGAAATATTAATTTTAATTAATTACTTTTCTTATTTAGAATTATTCCCTTCATCAGGTTTTGTAGGTTTTATGTCAGATTTTTTTTTTGTTCTGGTAGTGCAAAAAAATTATTAATGAGTTTATCCAATATTTTTGCTTTTCAGAAACAGTGCTACTCTTGTCCATGAGCTATGTTTGGTATTGCAGCTCATCCCTATCTACTCGAATGTGGATGAACTGCAATACCAGATACAGCCCATTGACAAGAATGGTGCTGTTTATGTGAAAAAAATGGAGATATTTTCCTGATCCTGGACAATCTTTCTAAGTACATCTGATATTTTATGTTCACGTCTTATTTTGCAGGCACATTGGAGGTACAGCATATGGCAGAGGAATTCTCCGATGTACAGTATGTCTCGCCTCTGTTTGGCATACAGTATCATGCATTAGCCATTGATTGTCATTTTTGCTTTGCCTCTCTGCAGAGAAATGCACAGTAGACCACGCTTTTCTATGCAGTGAATAAAAAACCTACTGTATGTCAGCATATACCAGAATGACACTATGGGCAGTGTATGCCCCGACGTGCCAGATAAATGAGATGTGAACACAGTCTCAAGGTTGAAAACCGATAAGACAGTCTAAAATCTTGTAAAAAAAAAAAAAAAAGGAAAATACATTTTTTATACATATAAGTGTTCTCCAAATGGTCTCAGACTAAACAGCAAATCTTCAAATTCATTGTAGCTGCTTAAAGGGGTTATCCGATGTCTAAAACATGCCCCCCAATGCCCGGGCCCCTCATATAGATTGTACTTACCCTGCTCACCAGCACCCACGTCGCTCCGGTTCCCAGCACGGCCACCGCTGCATTTCTGACGAACCTCCCTAGCATCGCAAGTGATGCAGTGGCGGCTGTGCGGGGATCTGGAGCTACACGGGTAAGTATAATCTATATGAGCAACCCGGGCATTGAGGGTGCATTTTCTAAACATTGGATAACCCCTTTAACTATGATGATTTGCTGTTTAAATGTCAGGGTCTGGGGCAGGGTTGCACCACCAGCAAGGCCAGGTGAGGCGACTGCCTCAGGCAGCACCAGGTGGGGGCAAGAGGGGGGCAGAAGAAGGGCCATGGGCAATGAGCGCTTTCATGGTAGTAAAAGGGTAAAGTTAAGAAATTGGCATGGGGGTCGCCATTTTAGTTTTCGCCTCAGGTAAAAGAAAGGCTAGGTGCACCCATAGTCTGGGGGCTGTAACGGTGGCCATATTGTTCACCAGTTTTACCAGAAACAGATGCAATTTTGAAAGAGCTGAAGTTGACCGATGAAGAAAACTCAAATTCTCAAGACCATTTGTAACGTGACTTGTATAGCAACAATTTCTGAACAGCAAGTTAGGAAAACTCTACCATGACGCGTTCCATAGGAACCGCACCAGGAATATTTCAAGTACTGTTGACTCACTGTATTCCCCTCTTTCATATATGTTGACCATGTGTACAGTGGCTAATTTGTCAGTAACCCCAAGCAAATGAACAGAACCATATTGCTTCCTGTGGCAGATGCAGAAAATACTTCCATTCATGCTCCTGTTTGGAGGGAGTCAATTACCAGGTTTAGGACGTGTTAGGATCCTGGAGAGAACAAGGGTCAGAGGTGCAATTTATTACAAGCTCCACAACTGCTAAAACAAATTGTGCGCTGTTAGAAATAACTGTTTGGCTTTCACTGCTAATTATTTCCTGTTTTCTCCTTTCTCCCCCTCTCCCGGAGACGAGGTCATTTATACCGCACATAGACAGTAATGTTGTTTTAGTGTTAAGCTGCTGCATTTCTCTCGGGTATATTTAGGGTGATTGCTGAGAATTATTTCCAGGACGTTTAAAACGACTTCTTTCAGCCATTGATCTAATAAGAGCGTATTATCTAACTGCTAGCGTCCTATATGGCTAATTTCATAAGGTGGGTAATTTCTATGCTAATTCAGAATAAAATAATAGAAGTCTAAGAGCTTAGGCCCTGTTCACAGTTGCATTTGGAATCCGGTAGCTAAATCCGGTTGAGGATCAGGCTACTGGAGCTCATCGTATCTGGCATTGCTGCATGCTATGGTTTTTGTCCGAATGATTCTCGAAATATAGGTAGAAAAGTGGCTGGATCTATGCCAGATCCCATTATAGTCAATAGGGATCCGGTGGTACACAATCCTATCCAGACATGCCGAATGTGGTGAGCTCCTCAGCTGGCTCAGGATACTGGATTCCAAATGCAACTGTGAATGGGGCCTTTGGCAGCCTCAATACCACACACTGGAGATACATCCACTCAGATATGGCCTTATCTGGGTATCAAAAGGGTTGTCAAAGAATTGTCAACCCCTTGTCTGATCTACAAGGGCAGGCTCGGACTGGCCCACAGGTGTACAGGTGAATCCCCCGGTGGGCCCCTGAGCAAGATGGGCCCCTAGTCTCCCACCCCTTGCACAAGTGGCACATACCACAGTAGACTTACTGTACTACATACTTATATTCAATGTACAGCACCTCAACCACCCTATGTTCATATAAAAAACGTGTTAGATTATTTATTATTTTTGAATGTATCCGTACAGTGGGCCCCCAAAATAATTTTTACTAGTGGGCCCTAGGTACCCCAGTCCGACACTGTACAAGGGTTCTACAACAGTCAAATTAAGTGGCGGTGGTACTAGGAGAACACTATACCACTTTGTTTCCTCGCCAGATGGTCACATGGTCAGTGAATCTAGCGGATAGGAAGCGAAGTAGAACAACGTTTTCTTAACACTGTTGCCGCTTCAGTAACAGGGGTCAGTAACAGTATGGCACCTAGGTAAAGTGATCCTTATAAAGTCTGTCACCTGCTAATATTGGTTGCCAAGAACTTACTGTATAATCTTAGCAGCACGTGCCATGTGCCATACAAGAGTGAAGGGCTGCCTGACTAAAGTCATGGTTATTCCACCGTCAGTACCCAACTGCCAATCATTGACAGCTATCACCCTAGTTTACTCCCCGGGGAAAAACTCAATCATCAGCAGGCAGGGAGATCAGGAGCTCATGAATTACCTTGACTCTTCTCAGGCGGCATGTGACTCTTCACTGGCATGGGTCTCGATGAGCAAATCACTCAATATTCAATTTAGGTTTGGTTAGTTAGAATCAGTCAAATTGAAAGTGCTCCAATTGGCCTGAAAATTTGTTACTAAATTTAAAAATAAAATGTATATAGTTTTATATTTTTTTAAAGATTTATTAACTCTTTCTTCAAAATTTGCCCAAATCGAATCAGTAACATTTCAGATTCGGATGCTTAAAGGCTATGTACACCTTTGGAGGCAATTTATTTTATTATTGCATGATACTTATTCGGAGCTAAAAATAATTTTTTCAGTTGACATCAGTGGATGACCCAACTTAATCATACTCAATCCACACTCCTAGTGTCATTCTTCTATCTTTCTCTTTTTCTTCTTTTTCTCCTTTTCCTTCCTCAACAATCCCTTCCAGTCCCCCTGTGTGTCTTGTCCTGAATAGGATTAATATTAATATAAGTATTTCTTTGTATATAGATTTTACCCATGCGAGTTATAACTGTATTAAACATATTCTTGTACAAATTATTTTATTTATTTTTATTTATTTAGTTTTTATTTTTTTCTCTTGTATTAAACATATTCTTGTTAATTGCTGTATACGTCGCTCAATTGCTGTTTTATATTGTCATTTTGTGGGCTTTTCAATAAAAGTTTTTGAACAAAAAAAAAATAGTTTTTTCAATTGGTCTTTACTAAAAATTTGGAGCCCCTTTCTCTGTACAGGGCTGAGATACTCTAATAGCATATTCTGAATTTTCTCTCACCTGATGGGTGCCTTCTACAACTTTTTCATATGCAAGGGATTTTTGTTTCTTTGGCACAAATAAGTAGCTGATGGAAATTGGAATGAGAATGGGGCAAGTCCTCATGTGAATATAGTGCACAACTGCAGCACACGCCCAACAAAATTCCATAGAGCACCCTCTGCCGGGAAGATAGCTGTTTGATTTTAGCCTACAAATAGGATACAAATGTTGGTCTCCCTTGTGATGAACACACACAAATATATATTTTGAGATAATTGCCTGAATGACAATTCCAGAATATACAGAGATAAGTGGAATGAGCACATTTTACATAATACAGTGGAAGGCTATCAGTAGAGTACAAGCTGCTTTCTGAAAATGGACTCAAGCTGATAGCTTATCAGAAGCTGGTGGACGTAAATTGCCACATCTCTGTCAAGGCTATGTGAAAACAGCATCACATTAGTGAAACTAATTGGATGTGATGCACCTTATATCACACAGTTAATACTGGTTGTCCACTTGCTTTGGCAGCTAGCCGACCACTAGTGTAGTTACTTTACTCCATATTACCGGCTAATTTTACAGATTAATAAGGATCTGCATTTACATGACGGTCTTCTAGCCTCAGCACTTACTGTAATGTAATCTGTGCAGTCTAGTAATATAATCTCAGTAATATAATATGTTCGGTCAATGGTCTTCTCATCAGTCTCACAGAAGTCATCATTATACTCATACATGCATAGTCAGTGCTGCAAGGGCGACATAACGAGAGACATTCTTAGTATCAGTTGAGAGGGATGTAGATGTGTTAACTAATGCTACTTCACTCTTCTATAAAACATATAGACAGTGGTCGTATACACTGCTGCAGTCAATCCGTTATAATAATTTGGTCCATCACTATTTTGAGTTTCCTTAGATGTAACCAATGGATGGAAATGTTTTAAGATGAGTCACTGCATATGTATTATAGTCAAACTACTGACATCAGTAGTAAAATCCCTTTAAAGGCTATGTACACCTTTGGGGGCAATTTCTTTTATTATTGCCCTTAATTGTATTGTAAGGTACCGTGCAATGCAACATGGTATCAGTCATAGGAGATACCGTGGCTATGGTATCAGCAATGAGATGTCCCATGACTGTACAGTATGCAACTTCTGCAGTAACAGAATTACCTTCTCCTCTTACTGGCCAATATGTCACGCTGCCATCCTCTCCAGAGTGCTGATACTTGCTTCAGGGTAGGATTAGTGAGTGCTTATTCGGAGTGTGCCCCGACTGGTGGCTCAACTCGATCCTATATTGAGTTTTCGCGCTAGCATGGAACGCTAAGTGACGTCACTTGACATGACATGACATGACTTGACATGACGTCACATGAACTATGGATGCCTAGGGGAGCCAAAATCCCCAAGAAAGCATTTACAAGCTGTGAATCTTGCCAAAGGGGGTGCTACACTAACCATGCAGAATGCCCAAAGTTTTGGTTTGGGTCATTTTCCATTTTTATTATTTTAAAAATGTAAAAGATGAAAAAAAAAGTTTTTTTGCTTAAAATACAAAAGGAATATGTAATCTTTAACTTTATACATTTTAGAGATCTTCAACTTGCTTAACTGTTCACAGTAACAGTAATTATGGGACGCCAAAACTTTTGCATGGCACTGTACATACAGTAGGTCCTCTTTACGGACCTACAGTACAGACCAAAAGTTTAGACACACCTTCTCATTCGAAAAGTTTTCTGTATTTTCATGACTATGAAAATTGCAGATTCACACTGAAGGCATCAAAACTATGAATTAACACATGTGGAATTATATACTTAACAAAAAAGTGTGAAACAACTGAAAATATGTCTTATATTCTAGGTTCTTCAAAATAGCCACCTTTTGCTTTGATTACTGCTTTGCACACTCTTGGCATTCTCTTGATGAGCTTCAAGAGGTAGTCACCTGAAATGGTATTCCAACACTCTTGAAGGGGCCCTTTTGCCTTCACTCTGCGGTCCAGCTCACCCCAAACCATATCGATTGGGTTCAGGTCTGGTGACTGTGGAGGCCAGGTCATCTGGCGTAACACCCCATCACTCTCCTTCTTGGTAAAATATCCCTTACACAGCCTGGAGGTGTGTTTGGGGTCATTGTCCTGTTGATAAATAAATGATGGTCCAACTAAACGCAAAGCGGATGGAATAGCATGCCGCTGTAAGATGCTGTGGTAGCCATGCTGGTTCAGTATGCCTTCAATTTTGAAAAAAAATCCCCAAACAGTGTCACCAGCAAAAGCACCCCCACACCATCACACCTCTTCCTCCATGCTTCACGGTGGAAACCAGGCATGTAGAGTCCATCCGTTCACCTTTTCTGCATCGCACAAAGACACGGTAGTTGGAACCAAAGATCTCAAATTTGGACTCATCAGACCAAAGCACAGATTTCCACTGGTCTGATGTCCATTCCTTGTGTTCTTTAGCCCAAACAAGTCTCTTCTGCTTGTTGCCTGTCCTTAGCAGTGGTTTCCTAGCAGCTATTTTACCATGAAGGCCTGCTGCACACAGTCTCCTCTTAACAATTGTTGTAGAGATGTATCTTATGCTAGAACTCTGTGTGGCATTGACCTGGTCTCTAATCTGAGCTGCTGTTAACCTGCGATTTCTGAGGCTGGTGACTCGGATGAACTTATCCTCCGCAGCAGAGGTGACTCTTGGTCTTCCTTTCCTGGGTCGGTCCTCATGTGAGCCAGTTTCTTTGCAGCGCTTGATCGTTTTTGCGACTGCACTTGGGGACACTTTGAAAGTTTTCCCAATTTTTCGGACTGACTGACCTTCATTTCTTAAAGTAATGATGGCCACTAGTTTTTCTTTACTTAGCTGCTTTTTTCTTGCCATAATACAAATTCTAACAGTCTATTCAGTAGGACTATCAGCTGTGTATCCACCTGACTTCTGCCCAACACAACTCATGGTCCCAACCCCATTTATAAGGCAAGAAATCCCACTTATTAAACCTGACAGGGCACACCTGTGATGTGAAAACCATTTCAGGTGACTACCTCTTGAAGCTCATCAAGAGAATGCCAAAAGTGTGCAAAGCAGTAATCAAAGCAAAAGGTGGCTACTTTGAAGAACCTAGAATATAAGACATATTTTCAGTTGTTTCACACTTTTTTGTTAAAGGGGTTGTCCGAGTTATTTTTTTGTTCTTTATATATTTCTAACTTGTCAGGTATAACAACTTTCCCATATACTTTGTGTTTCTAAAGCTGCTGGTTTCTCAGAGTTGACTGAGGGTCACATGACCTGTGATGTCACCTTATCTCCCTGGTCTGTGATGTTTCGTTCACAAGCCTCAGAGTTCAGATAACAGTCTGTACACGAGACGTCACTGGCCACGCCCCCTTTCTTTGCCGGGCTCCTGCTATCTGCTCTCTCTCTGGTTTCCTTCAGATAAAACATTAACCCCTTCAGCCAGAACACACTGAGGGCTCAAGGCTTTACAACAAACAGTAGCTGCAGCAGTGAGAGGAGACAAATGCTGGGCACAAGAGCTGTAGAGGAATTGTATTGTACAAGAACAGGTAGGGAGAAATTCCTGTATGTATTAGCAGTGTCATTGTACAGCTGGGACTTGTAGTCCTACACAGGGCCGGCCTTAGGGTAGATGGCGCCCTGTGCGAAACTTTCTCTCGGCGCCCCCCCCCGAGTGACAGTACTAACGTCATACAGTATAGAGCTATAAATACAGTGCAGAGATATATAGAGTGATATAGGTAGGTAGAGTAAGACAGTATATATATATATGTATTTATAGCTCTCTATGCTGTCCTATATCACACTATATATCTCTGCACTGTATTTATAGCTTTCTATATTGAAATGTAACCTAATATAGCGCACATACCTCTTACATCCAGTGACGTCTCCTCTGATGTAGATCTTCTCTTTCCTCATCTTCTCCTTTCAGACCAGACGCCATTTTTCAGCCATTTCTCATCTCTGCAGTTTGACAAAAAAAAATCTTAGTTTACACAGTGTCCTAAAATAACTGCGCCCAGCAAATAGTGTTCCGTAATAGTGTAAACATAACGCTCCCCAGAAATAACTGCGCTGATACTGTGCCAGGGTGCCCCCACAGTAATAGTGCCCCCCACAGTAATAGTGCCCCTCCACAGTAATAGTGCCCCCAAAGTCCCAACTAATAATTCTCTGCCAGAGTGCACTTGTTAGTAATAGTGCCCCCAACAGTACTAATGTCCCCACTGTGCCCCAGAAGTAATAATGCTTCCAATGTGCCAGTAAGAAGTGCCCCCAATAATGTGCCAGAAGTTCCCCCCATTGATTCCCCCCAAAATCATGTGCCAGTAAAAAGTGTCCCACCCCCATAGATGCCCCCCAAATTATGTGCCAGTAAGAAATGCCTCAGTGCCCCCATGTGCCAGTAAGAAATGCCCCAGTGCCCCCATGTGCCAGAAAAATGCCCCCAGTGCCCCCATGTGCCAGTAAAATGCCCCCAGTGCCAGTAAAAATGCCCCCAGTGCCCCCATGTGCCAGTAACAATGCCCCCAGTGCCAGTAAAAATGCCCCCAGTGCCAGTAAAAATGGCCCCAGTGCCCGCATGTGCCAGTAACAATGCCCACAATACCCCCATGTGCCAGTAAAATGCCACTATGTGCCAGTAAAAATGCCCCCAGTGCCCCCTTGTGCCAGTAAAAATGCCCCCAGTGCCAGTAAAATGCTCCCATATGCCAATAAAAATGCCCCCAGTGCCCCCTTGTGCCAGTAAAAATGCCCCCAGTGCCAGTAAAATGCCCCCAGTGCCCCATGTGCCAGTAAAAATGCCCCAGTGCCCATGTGCCAGTAAAAATGCCCCCAGTGCCAGTAAAATGCCCCCAGTGCCCCCATGTGCCAGTAAAATGCCACTATGTGCCAGTAGAAATGCCCCCAGTGCCCCCTTGTGCCAGTAAAATGCCACTATGTGCCAGTAAAAATGCCCCCAGTGCCCCCTTGTGCCAGTAAAAATGCCCCCAGTGCCCCCTTGTGCCAGTAAAATGCCCCCAGTGCCAGTAAAATGCCCCCAGTGCCCCCATGTGCCAGTAAAAGTGCCCCATGTGCCAGTAAAAATGCCCCAGTGCCAGTAAAAATGCCCCAGTGCCCCCCTTGTGCCAGTAAAATGCCCCCAGTGCCAGTAAAATGCCCCCAGTGCCCCCATGTGCCAGTAAAATGCCACTATGTGCCAGTAAAAATGCCCCCAGTGCCCCCTTGTGCCAGTAAAAATGCCCCCATGTGCCAGTAAAATGCCCCCAGTGCCCCATGTGCCAGTAAAAATGCCCCAGTGCCCCGTGTGCCAGTAAAAATGCCCCAGTGCCAGTAAAAATGCCCCCAGTGCCCCCCTTGTGCCAGTAAAATGCCCCCAGTGCCAGTAAAATGCCCCCAGTGCCCCCATGTGCCAGTAAAATGCCACTATGTGCCAGTAAAAATGCCCCCAGTGCCCCCTTGTGCCAGTAAAATGCCACTATGTGCCAGTAAAATGCCCCCAGTGCCCCCTTGTGCCAGTAAAAATGCCCCAGTGCCCCCTTGTGCCAGTAAATGCCCCCAGTGCCAGTAAAATGCCCCCAGTGCCCCCATGTGCCAGTAAAAATGCCCCAGTGCCCCATGTGCCAGTAAAAATGCCCCAGTGCCAGTAAAAATGCCCCAGTGCCAGTAAAAATGCCCCCACTGCCCCCTTGTGCCAGTAAAATGCCACTATGTGCCAGTAAAAATGCCCCCAGTGCCCCCTTGTGCCAGTAAAATGCCACTATGTGCCAGTAAAAATGCCCCCAGTGCCCCCCTTGTGCCAGTAAAAATGCCCCCAGTGCCCCCCTTGTGCCAGTAAAAATGCCCCCAGTGCCCCCTTGTGCCAGTAAAAATGCCCCCAGTGCCCCCCTTGTGCCAGTAAAAATTCCCCCAGTGCCCCCTTGTGCCAGTAAAAATGCCCCCAGTGCCCCCATGTGCCAGTAAAATGCCCCCATGTGCCAATAAAAATGCCCCCATAAAAAAAAATAAACACTTACTTACCTCCATGGAGCCGGCAGCGATGCGATGCAGGCCTCTTCCGGCCTGTGTCCCGCGCTGTACGGCTCAGGCGCGCGATGACGTCATCGCGCCGCCTGAGCTGGCCTCTGATAGGCTGCAGGCCTAGGGCCTGCAGCCTATCAGAGGAACGGGCAGGGGAGACGCCTCTCCCTCCCCTGCCCCGCATCTCCAAAGGCAGACTATGGAGATGAGCGCTTCCACAATGGAAGCGCTCATCTCCCTCTGCCCCACCGCCGCCCCCAACTGTGCGGCACTTGCAGGGCACAGCCGGGCCATTAAGGGGGCGCTCTGGCAGGGCGCCCCCTTAAGTGGCCGGGAGTGAAGCGCCCTGTGCAACCGCACGGGTCGCACACCCCAAAGGCTGGCCCTGGTCCTACACATACAACATGCTGCTGAGTATTCCAGCAGGCAGACATGTCACTCAGCACTTGTATTCATTCCCTTTGTAGAGAGGGGGGGAGAAGGGGGAGGGGCTGAGATTGTTGTTACTGCATGTAAACAAAGACCAGAAGAGAACCAGGGAAATGAGGAAATATAGATTTTTTTTGCCTAAAACTTGCTTAACTTAGTTATATATTGCTGCGCATCAGATTTACAGTGCTATATATTTTATGTCATAACTCGGACAACCCCTTTAAGTATATAATTCCACATGTGTTAATTCATAGTTTTGATGTCTTCAGTGTGAATCTACAATTTTCATAGTCATGAAAATACAGAAAACTCTTTGAATGAGAAGGTGTGTCCAAACTTTTGGTCTGTACTGTATGTCATTAGAATATGATGGGGTCCTATTTTCAACTACTGGATGTAAGAAAGAATGTTTCCATTCACTGATAGAGAACATAGATCTTAAAAATGCAATTTTTTCTGTTTCCTGTTAGCAAATGGAAACTTGTATATTCTCCCCGTGTTTGCGTGGGTTTCCTCCGGTACTCCGATTTCATCTCCCACTCCAAAGACATACTGATCTTAGATTGTAAGCCCCACTAGGGAAAGCTTGATGCTAATGTCGCTTGATGCTAAAGTGCTGGGAAATATAGTAGTGCTATATAAGTGCATAAATAAATAAATTCTGATGTTCAACTACTGGATGCCAACATTAATGTTTCTGTTCAGGGACAGCAAGCATAGATCTTGCTAAATGTACAGGAATTAAATATCTACTTTGTGCTTCAAACAGATGGGGACCAGGTGCAGACTGGCCTTAGACCCTTCAGGAAAATTTCCTGGTGGCCTGATGCCCAGGGGGCCACCTGAACCTTTCTCACGGCTGGGTGCATAAAGATCTGGTGCTCTCAGAATTAATTAATGCTTAGAGAATCAGGTACCTATGCACCCAGCCAATGTCGGCAGGCGCCTTCCTGAACTGTATCATCGTCCTCAGGATGCTGAACTAAAGTATTGCAGGCCTTGCCTACTTGTGTCACCGTGTCTTCTGTCAATTCGGATCCACTGACAACATGGGGTCTACTTTTAGTTTTTTTTTTTCCAGGGCAACTTTAAGTTCTCAGTCCACCCTTGAGGAGGACAGATTGTGAATGACTGGATATATGTTTCCATCAGGGTCGCCAACCGTCCAGAAATTTCTGGACAGTCTGTAAAAATAGGCGACTTTTTTCCTGTGTCCATGAAAAAAAATAGACCCGTCCATAATTTATTTGAGGCTTGAGGTGCATGACTAGATTGTTTTTGTGATAATTATCATCATTTTACAGCTTACAGTAAATGCTAGTAATGAATTCTTATCAGTATATTGAGTTATAGACACGTATTACTTATCATCTTTATAATTTTTTATGGTTTTCCAATTTGTCTGTAAAATAGAGGTTGCTTATCTGTAATTTTGGGATAACTTGTCCGGAAAAAAGAAAAATTCTGGTTGGCAACGCTGGTTTCCATTTACTGACTGCAAGGAGATTTTGAAGATCTTGAAGAGCTGATAAATAAATTACAATAGAAAAGTTGTAAAATGTATTATTATACAGTAACAGCATGGTAACACTTAACATGTGAGGTGGTGTATAGTTTCCAGGACACATAATGGACATAGAAGATGAGCAGAACGTGGGCGCTATTTGAGCTGTGGGGTTTGTCACTCCTCAATGTACCCCTCATACATGGAATCACCATATATTTTTTATTCTACAGTGTATATATATATATATATATATATTTCTAATATATAAAGATGAGTGTATGTATGTGTGTATGTATGTGTGTATGTCCACTAAAGGAATCCGCACCGTCGCAGCTACAATCACAAAATTTGGCACACAAGTACATCAGGTGTCCGGGACAGTTATAGAAAAGGTCTCAGCTCTCCAGGGCGTACCGTTCCTGAGATATTCCCAAACAATGCATTACCCAATAGAAGCTCGCAGGCCCTCAGCCTCCAAATACAGACAGTTTCACACCAGGTTTCCATAAAAACCCTGCCAGTTTTCTTCACTTCTGTAGGACTGCTTTAAAGGGGCAGGGCATTGTGTATGACACTGTTAAAGGGGTATTCCGGTTACCATAAATATACCTTATGTTTTAGACTAATTCATCATCAATCATTACCTAATATAATATAAGTTTTACATATTTACCGTTCAGTAGTAATAAAAGATGTTTTCTCCCACTGCCACCCACTGTGTTTCCTCATAAATCACCATGGCATCGACCTGTAATTCAGGGCACCCTCAAAAGAAGGACTTAAAAGCCCCACCCCCGGCCACGCCCCCTCTCACTGAAAGAGATTGTAAAAATCAACTTCTGTCAGTTGCAGGGGTGGCTTTCTCCCTGCAGCTCATGCTCAGACTGCACAGTGCTGCTGTCTGAGAGTGAGCTGTTTAAAAGGACATCCCTGTGTCCATCCAGGACGGTGGATGGCATCCAGGGAGTCTGAAAACCCGACTGTCCGGCCTAAAACCGGACCTCTGGCCACCCTAGGGGCAGGCTGCTGTTAGGATGGCCAGACGTCCGGTTTTAGGCTGGACAATCCATTTTTTTGGCTCCCTGTCCTCCATCTGGTGCAGTGCCTGGACGGACACAGGGATGTCTACCCTTTCAGTAGCTCATGCTCAAGCGTGAGCTGCAGCAACTGACTGAGGCTTCTCTCACCTCCATTCACTCACTAGAGCCCGAAGACATGGCTCCCTGTGGTTGACTGAGGGGGAGAGAAGCACTGGGCTGTCCCTAGCTCACCATCAGGTCAGGAATCGCTTCTTCTCCTCCGTGTGAAGCCAGGGGCCAGTCTAGCTGCTGTGGAGGTCACAGTTAAAGGGGAGGGTGCTGGATGTTAAGGGGGCAGGCTGCTGTGGAGGTCACTTTTAAGGGAGGAGGGGACTGTGGAGGCCACTATTAAAGGGGCAGTGGGGTACTGTGAGGTCACTGTTAAGTGAGCAGGGTACTGTGACAGTCACTGTTAAAGGGGCAGTTGCTGTGGAGGTCTCTGTCAAGGGGACCAGGAATGGTGGAGGTCAGTTAAGGAGACTGTAACTTATGGTCAGTGTTAATGGGTGGGTGCTGTAGAGGTCACTGTTAAGGGACTGGCTGCTGTGAAGGTCAAAGTTAAGGGGTTGGGTTGCTGTGGAGGTCCTATTTTAAGGAGACGGAGCACTGTTGGGGGGGGGGGGGTCATTGTTAAGGAGGCGGGGTGCTGTAGAGTTCACTCTTGATCAGGGGTGTAACTACCATAGCGGAAGACCATGCAACTGCTATGGGGCCCAGGGCAAGAGGGGGCCCAGTCTTAGTTGGGATCTACTGGAGGTGAAAACCTGGTCAGGACTCTACCCTCTAAAGGAACAATGTTAAGAAAATGAGGCAATGTAATAAATGGTCCAAGGGTCATTGAAAAGGGTTTAGGCAGAAACCTTTCTGTCCTGTGTGGGGGGGCCTGGTTTGATCCTTGCTCTGGGGCCCTTACTTCTTTATGTACACCACTGCTCTCGATATCTTTTAATAACACACAGACAAACATTAAATAGATTAAATATACCCAGAGGAAGCCGGATCCTTCAGATAGTACATACATATATGAATTTCTATCTATGAGTTCCTTTTTCACGCTAAACAACTGGACCAACCTGCACCAACTTTGGCACATAGATAAATCAGGTGCTTCTGAAGGTTTTAGACCAGACTAGACCAGACTACATTTTTGAGATATTCACAAAAAAAAAAACATAATACAAAAGCAAATATATTACAATCACATGACCCATATTATCCAAAGGAACCTCACAGGTTCTTCAGTCTTAGCCTTACTGATATACACAGTCACTTGACCAATAGAAGCTTTGAGGTCCTTCAGTCGTATCCTAACAGATATACACACACTTTTACACCAAGTTTCCATAACAACCAAGCCATTTTTCACTGTTATGGGGGTACTGTGGATATCACTGTTATGGGTGTTCACTGTGGATGCCACTGTTTGTTATAGAGTGCTGTGGATGTCACTGTTATGGGGGTGCTGTGGATGTCTCTCTTTTGCACTGTGGATGTCACTGTTATGGGAGTACTGTGGATGTCACTGTTATGGGGGCACTGTGGATGTCACTATTATGGGGGTGTGTGCTATGGATATGACTCTTATGGGGGCACTATGGGTGTCACTGTTATGGGGGCACTGTGGATTTCACTGTTATGAGGACTATGGATTGTTTGTTATGGGTCACTGTGGACGTCACTATTATGGGGGTGTGTGCTATGGATATCACTGTTATGGGGGCACTGTGGGTGTCACTGTTATGGGGACGCTGTGGAAGTCACTGTTATGTGGGCACCGTGGATGTCACTGTTATGGGTGCACTGTGGATGTCACTGTTATGGAGATGCTGCGGATGTCACTCTTATGGGGGCACTGTGCATGTTACTGTTGTGGGGGTACTGTGGCTATCACTGTGATGTGGTACTCTGGGTGTCATTGTTATGGGGGCACTGTGGATGTCACTGTTTGTTATGGGAGCACTGTGGGTGTCACTGTTATGGGGGCACTGTGGATGTCACTGTTATGGGGGCACTGTGGGTGTCACTGTTATGGAGATGCTGCGGATGTCACTGTTATGGGGGCACTGTGCATGTTACTGTTGTGGGGGCACTGTGGCTATCACTGTGATATGGTACTCTGGGTGTCATTGTTATGGGGGCACTGTGGATGTCAGTGTTTGTTATGGGAGCACTGTGGGTGTCACTGTTATGAAGGCACTATGGATGTCACTGTTATTGGGACACTGTGGATGTTACTGTTGTGGGGGCACTGTGGCTATCACTGTGATGTGGTACTCTGGGTGTCATTGTTATGGGGGCACTGTGGATGTCACTGTTTGTTATGGGAGCACTGTGGGTGTCACTGTTATGAAGGCACTATGGATGTCACTGTTATGGGGGCACTGTGGATGTTACTGTTGTGGGGGCACTGTGGCTATCACTGTGATGTGGTACTCTGGGTGTCATTGTTATGGGGGCACTGTGGATGTCACTGTTTGTTATGGGAGCTCTGTGGGTGTCACTGTTATGGGGCACTGTGGATGTCACTGTTATGGGGGCACTGTGGATGTCACTGTTATGGGGGCACTGTGGATGTCACTGTTATGGGGGCACTGTGCATGTTACTGTTATGGGGGCACTGTGGATGTCAATGTTATGGGGTACTGTGGATGTCAATGTTATGGGGACTGTGGATGTCACTATTTGTTATGAGAGCACTGTGGATATCTTGTAACCACACACACAAACAAATGAAGTAGTCCCTCTACAAAGCCGGGTTATTCTAGTTTATTTAATGCATTTATATTACTTTTAAATGTCTGCAGAAAATTCTGACAGATAAAATCCTAAAAGGTTTTTTTTAATATTAAATGATCAAAGTGATTTATAAATGATCTCTGGTGGCTGAACATGATGGGGACAAAGCTCCACTGAGAATATTCCGTCATGAAGATCCATATGTAACTTATACTGATTCAAGGTTATTGAGAAAAAAAAAGGAAGAGGGAAATAAATAAATATATAAATAAATAAATAAATTGATAGATAATAGTTAATAGATGATAGATAATATATAAATAGATAATAGATAGATATGAGATAGATATTATATAATAGATATTAGACAGATAGATAATAGATATGAGATAGATAATAGATAGATATTAGATAATGAGATAGATAGATATTAGATGAGAGACAGAAATATGAGAATTAAGTACAGTTTTCTCAGTGCTGTCTCGGTGGATTTACACCCTGGATTATACATAAATGCTCTATTATATAGCTATTATTGTTGGCACATTCCTCTTTAGATAAGAAGTTGCTCCATGTGATAAGGAGCCTCCTTGCCTCTTCCCTTATTTACACTGTGTCACTACAGAGAGGAACCCAGTCAGCAGCTGAAGAAGCCCCCAGCACATGAAGGGTGCCTCCGGACTTGTTCTCCATCTTCAGGGGCGTGTCCTCTGCTGACAAGATGCTGGGACCCTTCATCCTCAGCACGTGGAAGGACAGTGGTGCAGTGATCCCTGAGAGGGGAGGAGGAGATCCAGCAGGAAAGTGAGGGGATGTGAGCTGCGCTCAGCATGCTGTCCATGCAACAGTTTACCAGCCTGCCAGCTGAGGAGAGCTACAGACCAGTCATCTGCACCAGCAGGGTAAGCTATGCCACCTTCACTCAACCAGCCTCCTGTCATGTGCTGGACTTCTTTCATTTATTTTATATTGGATTGTGCTGTGCATTTAAATTCATCAAAAGGTGACATCCCAACAATGAATGCATGTGTCACCTTGTCTGCCTGTCCCTGCTGAGACACTTTACAGCTGAGGAAGACAGGATATAACACCCTCCACCTACAAACAACTCCATCATAAAGAAGTGTATGCGATGGTAATGATTTATGCTGTGCCCTCACCCTTTGTGGCTCATTATCAAGCATTATATGATATGCTGCCCGTATGAGCTCACAATCTATTAGGTATCTCCACCTGATGGAACAGTTAGATAAGTTACTTTAGTTCAAGTCTTATCAACAGGTATGAATGTTATATATGGAAATGTTTAGTGACAGTGCAAGGGAGATGATGGATAGATAGATGTGTGATAAGTAGCTAGACAGACAGATAAGTAAATAGATGATAGCTATATAGATATTATATAGATAGATAAATGTATGATAAGTAGACAGAAAAATAGATGGACATAAAGAGATAGATAACTAAAATAGATGATAGCTAGATAGATAAGTAGATAGATAGATATTCGATAGATAGATAGATAGATAGATAAATAAGTACACAGATAAGTAGAGGTGTACAATATAGAGGTGATCATAAAACAGCCCAGAGGCTGTAGAAGCATTACTACTGTGTCTGAGGGGGTAGGCAGGATACATTATCTATTATATCTCTTATATCTATTATATCATATTCAGAAATACAATGTTGGAAGTATTTAGAGGACTTCAGGTAAACCAGATCCACAAACCACATGAAGTGCCACAAACGTTCTTGCTGTAGATTGATTTTTATTTCTTCATGTCACACATTGTTAAGTATGAGTGTTCTGGTTATGTAACTACATTGGTAAATGAGACTATTGATTGTACAGTCACTTGTCTGCTGAATTGCTACATTTAGAAGATGGCAATTGTGAAGAATATCTTTAGAAACTATTGGCAGATGCGTCTCTTTATCTGTATATCTAGCTATCATGGGCTGATTTGTCACTGAAGCAGAGTTATCCTTCAAGTCATCATTATAAGCTAAAGAATTATCTGTGACTTTCCATAAAGCTGCTTCCCATTTAGAGAGCTAACATTTAAACGCAGTTAGGAATAGTTAAATGACATAATCAGATGTAATACCTCTGCTACACACAATATATTGTAGAGGGTCAGATTATGGACTATACTGTTATATAAATCACAAATAAGTATGAATAACAGTATTCACATTCTTATAACCTCCTATATAATTCATACAGCTGTACTTTCTCTCAAGCAATACCCCCTGACATACACTCCTAATACTATATTTAAGGCTTAAACTTTCTTCTGGAACCTGCTCATTTTGACCTCTTAGATTTTCATCAGTAGCGTGCAATACAGTTATGAGATATTAGGCAAATGTATTATTAGTTGCTGTAGTTATATAGAACAGCTGGATACCTTACTATCTGTCTATCTATCTATCTATCTATCTATCTATCTATCTCTATAATCTATCTGTCTTCCTATCTTCCTACTGTATTTATTTATTTATTTTTTCTCAGAAAGTACTCTGACCCATTCATTTCTATGGGGCAACACATGCCTCTGTTTTTGTTTTGTGATGCCGTGTGCTTGATCTGCAAATCTTAGCATAGGTCCATTTCCAATCCATATTTTTGGATGAGAATAGCCCTTTCCGTTGACAGGAGTAAGAAAAATACAGAATGCACATGGACCAAAATATGTATGTCTGCATGAAGCCTTAATATTTCTAATTTAGTTACTTAATTAACACATGTTTACAGGGCTTATACTATGAAGTTTTTATAAGTTTTAATGATACTCTATGATTTACATTTGCGCTAAGAAATAAATTGATATCTTGCATATAGCAGTAAAATGTCCTGTAAAGCCAAGCCGATCTCCCTCTGTATAGAACATTCAGTTTTATTTTATTTATTTATTTATTTATTTATTTATTTATTTATTATATCTTGTTTATTTCTAAGTTCATCTTTACTTCTCTTCTATTTATCTGACATCTGTTTAGCAGAGTTTTCATGCTTTTTTTATTCACATGTAATATATACACACAGCGAGCTGAACTGAAACTTTGAAGTAAATGAACAAGCAGGAGGTGTAGATTTGCTGTTATCTTTTATATATTATAAGTAAAATAAAAATAAATTTAAATAAGATTTAAATAAAATATAAATTAAATAAGTAAATTATTAAGAAATTTAAAAAAGGTAGATTTGAAGCAAGGAGAACCTCTTTTGTGAGATATAAGCAAAAATAACTAGTGAAAGAAATTACATTTATAACTTTCCATAGCAGCCAGTCAGGTCTTGCTATGGGCAACACACTAATACTCTAGTTTTTGCAAATCCTTTCCAGTGAACTATGTTACTATATTGGTTGAACAGATGTTTATACCCTCAGAATGGGGCAAGAAGCTTACTTAAACTGAATATTTGTAATAAAAATGTTCTTATTAACAACGTATAGCCATTCTGTTGCACGCACCTCAGATTATGCAGTTATTTGGCAATGAATGTGTTAAACAACTGGGAAATTATTTAAAGGAAAAAGTGTCCTTGTTTATAGTGGCAGTGAGAATACTTGGGACTGACAGATATGTAATCCTCCCTTTTTTCCATTACCCCTAAAAATAACTCCCAGCACAAGATGAGATTTCATATTCCCCCCAAATGGCTGTCTACTCACACCCAAGTGGAAAGTCTGAATGTTAAAATACCTGCTTATAAATAGACCAGCAGGTCATTCGCAGAGATTTGTCTAGAGTGCCACTGCTGGGCAAATCGTATCTCTCTTCCTGAAAAGCTCTTATAAGCCTGGAATTCCAATATTGTATTCTCTGTTGTATGCTATATACACCATATGAGACCATAAAGGAACCCATGAAAGGAAGACTAAGTCCTTCAGAGATCTTCTGAAGAACCACACAACTTGTACACAACCAGTATTCCAATGTAAACATTGTATGGTGGATGAAAGATCCCAACTCTGCAACTGAGCCCTGCTATCTACCCTGGATATTGTATTTTCAAGAGCACTGTGGTGCAAGTGTTTCTGGACTCCTTTGCAAAATATATAACACGGCCTCCTGACTACCATATGCCATTTATAATGGAGTTTTCTTATGTGGCAAAGTGGCATCTAGGTCTCCTCAGGCACAAGAACTCATGTGTGACTGCTATCTCTGCACATCTTATAACTTTACCTCTGAGTAATGTTAATAGGTGACTACTGACCAGGAAAGAGGTGCTTAAAACACAAGCTGAAGGTAAAATTCGCTTTCTGAGTACCCCTGCAGTTTCCCCTTCCTGGTCCATCTCAATGCACAGGAAATGGCTTATGGAAACTGTGATTAACTGAAAGCTTATTTCCTGTGTAGTTAAGAAGGACTAAAAACAGAGACCAGTGCAGGATCGTGGAAGCATTGGAAACAGGTTTGCAGTGGATTGATGAGGTGAGTATGGCTTTTAAATTTTTTTTTTAATCCATTCTAAACATTTTGTAAGAAAAGCTATTACCTACCAGACAAACCCTTTAATGTCAGGAATGTATTGCTAATACATTATGATGCGTCTGAGATAAGGAAAATGAGTAAAACTTTGCTACATCTATATGTGGGTGATGTAGTGACCTATAGTATGTACTGTAAATACTATATCAGTATGTGTATCCAGTATGGGTGAAGACCCATCTCTATGAGCATGAATATCTAAAAGGCAGACTATTCTACCACTGATGTACATGAGAGAAGTCTCATATGAGTGTAAGTGGCAATCTCTTGTATAAGAAATGGAAGATAGTGAACTCACTATAATCATTCCCCTAGTGGCACTGGTTTCATGTAGCATTCTAGTGAGGAAGATGCAGCGGTTATGCCTTTAGGTACTTTTTTGGATGTACATTAAGAAATGAAAAGGGTCAAAGGAAAATCCTCTCTCTGTGATGCATGTCTGACAAACAGGAAAAGACTGAAGGACATAGGATGTTAGCTTCAAGGGAAGGAGGAGTTACAAGTTGAACATGAAAATTGCAGCATAGATAACTTAATAAAAACAAATATAACAATAGCCACTAGATGGCAACAAAGTACGCTAAGTATAGTCGATAACATATAACACTACAATTAATATATATAATCCTTTATTTTTATAAATATATATAATCCTTAGATTTCACTATATGAACTGACATTAAAGGCTATGTACACCTTTTTATTATTGCATTGTACTCATTTTGAGGTAAGAATCCTTTTTTAAATTGGTCTTCATTACAAATATGTAACCCATTTTTCTGTACACAGCTGAGATGCTCTAATAGAGGGATCTGAATTTTCTCTCTGCTCCGTCAGCCATCTAATCTGACGGACTCCTTACCTCTGCTCTCTGACATGATAAACACTCATTATAGCTCAGTTCTTATCGTACTGATAACAATGTGACTTAAATAAGTGTTTATGACCTCTTAGTAAATTAGAAATAAGAGTTACAAAGTGAAAGTAAAAAGTACTGTTCACACAGCTAGACAACCAATTAACACTTTGTGACAGAACGGCTCAATATTTTTAATAAAGACCAATTGAAAAAATGATTTTAGCCCAAAATGAGTAAAATGCAAGCACAAAAAAATTAGCCTAAGAATGTGTTACATAGCCTTTAAGTAGTAATGTCTCTCTGATGTTCAACTATTCTTGGCATAATCAGATGGATAGCATCTTGGTATGGAGAAGCTGCACTAGGCTAGTTATAATCCAGTAGTCAAGGTTGAGGTTACATATCCAAGGATGAACAACTAATTTGACGGAAAGTTCCTTCTGGCTTGACAGAGAATTACTTTAAGAGCAGGACAACTTTGGATATAGGACTGATGAAAGATTTGGAGTTACCTTGTTTTTCAACGGTAACTACTACCTTATGAACTTTGACATCGGAAAGATCTTTACGATAAGTCCCATTAGCCTTGCATTTACTTTCCACTTTCTGGCCCTTCATACATTACAATATCTCCTACTTATAAATTCGATTTTGAATGCTGCCATTTTCTTTGTCCTTGAAAAAGAGTATAGTATTCCTTTTTCCATGTACTCCAGAAACAGTAATCCAGATGTTGAACTCGTTTCCACGGTCTCTGATATAGGTTACCAGATGTAGATTCTTTGGGTGGACTAGGAGAAGAGAGAAGAGTTGCTGAAGTAAGAATAACAGGATTCTGGATCCATGGATACAAGAACAAGATATCTTGAGTTGATAATAGCGGAGATCTCAGATAAGAAGGTAGCTAAAACTCATGAGTAAGCCTTGAGAAATCCATCAGCATAGAATCCAATATCGTACAAGTGATGGCCATCATTCTTTCCCATGATCTGTTCATATGAGAGGCATGGTTAAAGACCAAAGTGCAACCATTGTCAGCCAAGTAATCCTTGACTAGCTTAGAGTTCATTTGAATTCTTGATGGGCACAGTCAGATCTCAATAGTTTTACTTATTCCCTGATAGATCTGCTGGTGCTGCAATTTTTTTCTTGACTTGTGACAATGAACACAATGGTGAACTAGATGGGCAATATGTCATTTTGCTCCTAGTATCCAAAAGCCTGCAGCTCTTAACCCTTAGACTCCCAGCGCCGTACATGTAAGGCACTGGGGCAATGCGGACGCATGGGGCCCGCTCGCACGTGCGGCGGGCGTCATGGCAGGCAAGTCTCTGCTGTTTCTAACAGCAGAGACTTGCGCCGCCATCGCCGGCGTCTTGCTGGGCCTTCAGATGCCGTGATCACACGTGATCACGGCATCAGGATGTGTCTGAACCCGAAAGCGTACGCTTCCGGGTGGTGTACAGACGCCCCGAGTGGCCAATCGGAGTGTCTGTACACCATATGAAAACTGTAATCCTCGCTGGTGAGGATTACAGTTTTCAAACTGCAATTCTTATTCTGGCCACTAGATGGCAGGTCAGTATAAGAAATGAGCAATTCTTGGATTTATCTCCATCTAGTAAATCCCTGATTGCTCATAAAGAAAAAAAAACACAATATATTAGCTCATATTTGAGCTTTAAAATAATCACAAAAAAATAAAAAAAATATATAAAAATTAAAAAATACATAAAAGTTCAAATCACCCCCCTTTCCGTATAATGAACAAAAAGTTATAGGGGTCAAGATATGACAAAAAAAAGGCCAACTTTATAATTATTTTATCACTATCAAAACGCAGGAAAAACTATACATATTAGGTATCGCCGGATTCGTACCGACCAGTAGAATGAAAGTAACTGGTCAGTTTTAATGAACATTGAACGTTGTAAATAAGAAACCTGTATAACTGTAGCGGAATAGCGTTTTTCTTGCAATTTCACTCGATTTGGAATTTTTTCCCCGCTTCCCACTACACCATATGCAATATTAAATGGTGGTGTTGGAAAGTACAACTTGTCCCGCAAAAAACAAGCCCTCATACAGCTATGTGAACAGAAAAATAAAACAGTTATGGCTGTTTGAAGGCAGGGAGCGCAAAACGGAAATGCATAACCGAAAAAACCTGAAAGGGTAGCACCTTGACCCTTTTGTGATAATGTATCAGCAATGAGGATTCCTTTCCGAATTCTCCAACTTGGCCCTCTTTAAGTGACAACCAACCCTCAGCATGCCATGACTGTTGATTAATGGTTTTAGGTGGCAATGGGGCTGGGATTTTGTTTTTTTTAATAGCTTGCTTGTTGAGTATACATTTCTGTTTCATGTCAAAGATACGGTCAATACACTTGGGCAATGTCCTCTACAGAGAAAGGCTTATGACATGTGTGCCAACCTTAACAATTGGTGCTAGTGATCTCAGTACAATAGAACTGTACAATGTTTGCTAACTTTCAAATGGTGCGTACAAACTTCATCCATCTGGAGAAGTGTTCGAAGCACTGAGTCAAAATTCTCTATGAATCTGGTTACAAGAAGTACTAACATCAGGGCAAATCTTTGGATCATTGTCAGGGTCTTGGAGAATGAAGATGCCTTTAATAGAAGTCCCTTTGGTCTGGCTCAGCAGGAACTCCAGACCAGGGCAGTTTCTAGGGATTTTTACCAATAGGGCAAACATTAAAAAAGCGCCCCCCCCAATCAAATAACACTGACTTATGCACAGCCCCCCGCCACCCTGCACACTATGCTACAGGGGTATAACTAGCAGCAGGGCCGATTCTAGCTTTTCTGCTGCCTGAGGTGTAAAATGAAATGATGTTTTCTCTTTTCTGTTCACCTGCTCACCGCAGTATTTGCAGTGGTGATCAGGTAAACAGAGCAGAGAAAGCAGCGCTCATACAGGGACATACAGCTCCACATATGTACCTCTTACATCCAGTGACGTCTCCTCTGATGTAGATGTTCTCTTTCCTCATCTTCTCCTGTCAGACCAGACCGCCATGATGATTTCTTTCAGCCATCTCTTCTCTCTGCACAGTTTGACAAACAGACATTTTAGTTTTCTAATTTTCAATCATCCTCCTCACTTTCTGAACAATCCATTTTGCCACCTCTAATACTGTGCCCGCTGTGCCCCCCAAAACTATGCTGTAGAAACAGTCCCAGTCTGAAAATACTGGTACCACACAGATAGTGTGCCAGTACAAAAAATACCCCCTTACCTTTCAGATCAGACCCATATCAAACCTCAGATGAGACCCCCATCTCAGACCAGACCTTCTTTAGACGTCTGTCAGACCCCATATCAGACTTTAGATCAGACCCCCATTAGATCTTCATGTCAGAACCCCCACCATCTCAGACCAACCCCCCCATGTATAAAACCTCAGACCAGACCCCCATCAGACCTCTGACCCCCATATCAGACCTTCAGACCCCAATATCAAACCCCGATTGGACCTCCAGGCCCCCATTAGACTTACTGACCCCCATATAAGACCTCCAGACCCCCCACTGGACCTCAGACCCCCATATCAGACCTTTAGACCCCCAATCAGACCTCAAACCCCCAATCAAAGCTCAGACCCTCAATCAGAGCACCATACCCCCCATATGAGGCTTTAGACCCTCAATCAGACCTCAGACCCCCATATCAGACCTCCAGATGTCCCATATCAGACCGCAGACCCACAATCAGACCTCCAGGTCCCCCTTATCAGACGTAACCCTCCCCCTTTATCAGACCTCTGACCCCCCTTATCAGCCCTCAGACCCCCTTATCAGCCTTTCAGACCCCCTTATCAGACCTTAGACCCCCCTTATCAAACCTTCAGACCCCATTATCAGACCTCAGACCCCCCTTATCAGACCTCAGACCCCCTTATCAGACCTTAGACCTCCCTTATCAGACCTCAGACCCCCTTATCAGCCCTTCAGACCCCATTATCAGACCTCAGATCCCTCTTATCAGACCTCAGACCCCTCTTATCAGACCTCAGACCCTTCTTATCAGACCTCAGACCCTCTTTATCAGCCCTCAGACCCCCCTTATCAGACCTCAGACCCTCTTATCAGACCTTAGACCTCCCTTATCAGCCCTTCAGACCCCCTTATCAGACCTCAGACCCCCTTATCAGCCCTTCAGACCCCATTATCAGACCTCAGACCCCCCTTATCAGCCTTTCAGACCCCCTTATCAGTCCTCAGATCAGCCCTTCAGACCACCCTTATCAGACCCCCTTACCAGCCTTTCAGACCCCCTTATCAGACCTCAGATCAGCCCTTCAGACCCCCCATCAGCCCTTCAGACCCCTTATCAGCCATTCAGACCTCAGATCAGACTTAAAAAAAATAAATTAACTTACCTCTCCTGCTCAGCCGCTCCTCTCCTCTTCCGGTGGTCTCCTGTTGTCTCCTCTTCACAGGGCCCACGCTGCAGTCACCTGACCTCCTGCAGCGTCAGGTCAGAGTGCGCTCTGTACGTCCTGACGCTGTAGGCAGCCAGGACACAGCAGCGCAGACCTGTGAGCCGGAGGAGGGGTAAGAACAGCTCTTCGCCACGCCCCCCTTCCTCCTGCATACTACAGCACTACTGGCTTTGAAGGGACGGCATCTGCGCTGCCTGTGACCGATGCCACCCCTTCAAAGCCAGTAGCCTGACTACAGCGCGCGTCTCAAGGAAGAAGAGGGGGCACTTACTATTAGTTTAGCCTGCTGCGGCGCTGCCTGCCAATCTGTAAATAAATACCAGGGCGCCCCCATCTTCTTCCTTGAGACGTGCGCCCCGTGCGGTCGCACCCCCCGCCCGGTTATAGAAACGGCGCTGCTCCAGACCTGTTGACTAAGAAAAACTTGAGACTCTAGAGGATGATGGTATGGTGGTACAAACTGCAGGGTTGAAATGGTATCTAACATGGTGCCATTATTCAGGTTTAGAGAACTTTCTGATTCTTTCAACTTGGTTAGATTAATCTTTGGAGAATCCACTGTCCATTATTTTAATAAACTCTTTGGGAGAGATTTATTAAACTGATGTAAAGTAGAACTGGCTTAGATGCCCAAAGTAACCAATCAAATTCCACATTTCATTTTCCAAAGGAGCTATGAAAAATGAAAGGTGGAATCTGATTGGTTGCTATGGGCAACTAAGCCAGTTCTAATTTACACCAGATAAATCTCCCCCTTTGTCTTCTATTTCATTTTCATCTTTCGGGGTAGGCACCTGGTGGCACCTAGATGAGGTTAGAGAGCCTTTCTTTCACCTGCCACTGATGAGAGCATGGTACAAAATCGTGTGGCCATTTTTGAACACATAAGTGTTAAAGTTAACTTTAGATGTTTTTTTCTGGCTCTCACCCTAGCATACATTGCCCACAATTACGCAGCCCAAATCAAGTCTCTGTGTATATAGGGCGTCGTCCGGAACGTTACCTTGTTGATGCACCTTATGGACTCTCAAAATATCTGTCCCGAGTAAGATTAGAATATCGGCATTCATGTCCATGGAAGAATTTCATTAGTTATGTGCCTTAAAGGGGTATTCCCATCTCACAAATGTAGTTTGTATCGTTAGATATAGCCATACCAATATTATTACTAATAGAATGTATTTATATAAAATGTACCATTTAGAAGATTTACCTATTTGTATATCCATTGTCCCACACACATCAGTCCGGCTGTTGCCCCTGGTTAGTAGCCATGTAGTAGTGGAGGCCGGCTTGCTCTTGTTCAAACCCACTCTGAGGTAACTGCTATATTGTGAACCCACATTGCATGAGCATGCAGAGACATATCTTGGGGTACTTTCACATCTGCGTTTTGGACGCAACCTAAGCCCTAAGATGTGTCTCCGCATGCTCATGCAACGTGGGTTCACAATATAGCAGTTACCTCAGAGCGGGTTTGAACAAGAGCAAGCTGACCACCACTACTAAATGGCCACGGTGGCCATAACTAAGGTAACGGCCTGACTGATGTGTGTGGGACAATGGAAATACAAATAGGCAAATCTTCTAAACGGTACATTTTATATAAATACAGTCATGGCCAAAAGTTTTGAGAATGACACAAATATTATATTTTCACATGATCTGCTGCCCTCTGGTTTTTATGTGTGTTTGCCAGATGTTTTTATCACATACAGAAATATAATTGCAATCATATTATGATTAACAAAAGCTTATATTGACAGTTAGAATGAGTTAATGCAGCAAGTCAATATTTGCAGTGTTGACCCTTCTTCTTCAGGACCTCTGCAATTCTCCCTGGCATGCTCTCGATCAACTTCTGGACCAAATCCTGACTGATAGCAGTCCATTCTTGCACAATCAATGCTTGCATTTTGTCAGAATTTGTAGGTTTTTGTTTGTCCACCCGTCTCTTGATGATTGACCACAAGTTCTCAATGGGATTAAGATCTGGGGAGTTTCCAGGCCATGGACCAAAAATCTCTATGTTTTGTTCCCTGAGCCATTTAGTTATCTCCTTTGCTTTATGGCAAGGTGCTCCATCATGCTGGAAAAGACATTGTTGATCGCCAAACTGCTCTTGGACGGTTGGGAGAAGTTGCTCTCGGAGGACATTCTGGTACCATTCTTTATTCATGGCTGTGTTTTTAGGCAAGATTGTGAGAGAGCCGATTCCCTTGGCTGAGAAGCAACCCCACACATGAATGGTTTCAGGATGCTTTACAGTTGGCATGAGACAAGACTGGTGGTAGCGCTCACCTCGTCTTCTCCGAATAAGCTGTTTTGCAGATGTCCCAAACAATCAAAAAGGGGATTCATCAGAGAAAATGACTTTACCCCAGTCCTCAGCAGTCCACTCCCTGTACCGTTTGCAGAATATCAGTCTGTCCCTGATGTTTTTTTTCTGGAGAGAAGTGGCTTCTTTGCTGCCCTCCTTGAGACCAGGCCTTGCTCCAAGAGTCTCCGCCTCACAGTGCGTGCAGATGCACTCACACCTGCCTGCTGCCATTCCTGAGCAAGCTCTGCACTGCTGGTAGCCCGATCCCGCAGCTGAAACACTTTTAAGAGACGGTCCTGGCACTTGCTGGTCTTTCTTGGGCGCCCTGGAGCCTTTTTGGCAACAATGGAACCTCTCTCCTTGAAGTTCTTGATGATGCGATAGATTGTTGACTGAGGTGCAATCTTTCTAGCTGCCATACTCTTCCCTGTTAGGCCATTTTTGTGTAGTGCAATGATGACTGCACGTGTTTCTTTAGAGATAACCATGGTTAACAGAAGAGAAACAATGATGCCAAGAACCAGCCTCATTTTAAAGTGTCCAGTGGTGTCATTCTTACTTAATCGTGACAGATTGATCTCCAGCCCTGTCCTCATCAACACCCACACCTGTGTTAATGGAGCAATCACTGAAACGATGTTAGCTGGTCCTTTTAAGGCAGGGCTGCAATGATGTTGAAATGTGTTTTGGGGGATAAAGTTCATTTTCTAGGCAAATATTGACTTTGCAAGTAATTGCTGTTAAGCTGATCACTCTTTATAACATTCTGGAGTATATGCAAATTGCCATTATAAATGGTAAGGGTATAAGGGTATGTGACTGTTCTCCATGGTAGAAGAGACAATGTACCCAATGGCCCTTCTGCTGAAAGTCTTTATATGACCAGAGCAAATGTTGAGGGTACATGGTATTGCTTGACCCTTTATATCAAAGATCTCTAAGAATATAGGTTTTTTCTAGAGACCTACTTTGTTCGTCTTTAATGGCATACATTCTGGTGGCTTTCTTAGGTTGTCCTTCTGGGAAGAAATTTAGGAACAGTCACTTTCCCACATCCTTCCATGCATGAAGAGACAATGGCTTTAGGTGAATCTTGAACTTGTGGCTCACCATCATGTTTTGCGATGGAGTTAGATGCTGTAGAAGCTTGTGAGTTGTCAGGAGATGGATGCATAGCTATAAAATGTTTGACTACTGCATTTGGTACACTTAGGCCTCATTCACACGTCCATATTTGTGCACATCCTGGAAAACTGTCAGTTTTTTGCGGATCCGTTGTTCCGCAAAAAACTCAGTTTTTCCAGGACATCCGTTCCGTTTTTCCGTAAAAAACGGAAAGGATGTATCTATATGTCATCCGTTTTTTGTGGATCTGCAAAAAACGGAAGGATGAATAACATCTGTACCTTTTCTTTTTTTTTCTCCCCTCCTGGAACGGAATCCGCAAATACGGATGACATGCGGATGCCTTTCCGCATGTCTTCAGCATTTTTTGTGGATTCATAGACTATCATTGTGCTATGGACCGCAATTCGGGAGAAAAGTAGGACAGGAGGATTTCTGTTTGCGGACGGACACACGGATGTGGACACCACACAGTGTACTGTCCGCATTTTTTCGGGACCCATTGAAATGAATGGATCCGCATCCTATCCGCATAATTGTCTGCAATTGCGGAAACGGATGCGGACACATTATATGGACGTTTGAATGAGGCCTTAATGGCAGCTATCCAGTCTTTTTCAATGTGTTGAAGGCACAACACTTATAATTTTAATAGTCTTTGAGAGTATCTCTGTGCTCTTACATAGTGTTTATCCTTGAGGGCAAGACATTCTTTAAGAGGGTGAGGTCTTTTCCTCATAGGGCACATACTACTGGGGTCTCTTTCTTTAAGAGCAGGAGTGGTTTGCCTAGTGGTGGTGCGTGTGGTAAGGGGAACATCAGTCTTTCTAACTACTACTGTTCCTTTACATTTAATTGTTGAATACACTCACCGGCCACTTTATTAGGTAAACCTGTCCAACTGCTCGTTAACACTTAATTTCTAATCAGCCAATCACATGGCGGCAACTCAGTGCATTTAGGCATCTAGACATGGTCAAGACAATCTCCTGCAGTTCAAACCGAGCATCAGTATGGGGAAGAAAGGTGATTTGAGTGCCTTTGAACGTGGCATGGTTGTTGGTGCCAGAAGGGCTGGCCTGAGTATTTCAGAAACTGCTGATCTACTGGGATTTTCACGCACAACCATCTCTAGGGTTTACAGAGAATGGTCCGAAAAAGAAAAAACATCCAGTGAGCGGCAGTTCTGTGGGCGGAAATGCCTTGTTGATGCCAGAGGTCAGAGGAGAATGGGCAGACTGGTTCGAGCTGATAGAAAGGCAACAGTGACTCAAATTGCCACCCGTTACAACCAAGGTAGGCAGAAGAGCATCTCTGAACGCACAGTATGTCGAACTTTGAGGCAGATGGGCTACAGCAGCAGAAGACCACACCGGGTGCCACTCCTTTCAGCTAAGAACAGGAAACTGAGGCTACAATTTGCACAAGCTCATCGAAATTGGACAGTAGAAGATTGGAAAAACGTTGCCTGGTCTGATGAGTCTCGATTTCTGCTGCGACATTCGGATGGTAGGGTCAGAATTTGGCGTCAACAACATGAAAGCATGGATCCATCCTGCCTTGTATCAACGGTTCAAGCTGGTGGTGGTGGTGTCATGGTGTGGGGAATATTTTCTTGGCACTCTTTGGGCCCCTTGGTACCAATTGAGCATTGTTGCAACGCCACAGCCTACCTGAGTATTGTTGCTGACCATGTCCATCCCTTTATGACCACAATGTACCCAACATCTGATGGCTACTTTCAGCAGGATAATGCGCCATGTCATAAAGCTGGAATCATCTCAGACTGGTTTCTTGAACATGACAATGAGTTCACTATACTCAAATGGCCTCCACAGTCACCAGATCTCAATCCAATAGAGCATCTTTGGGATGTGGTGGAACGGGAGATTCGCATCATGGATGTGTAGCCGACAAATCTGCGGCAACTGTGTGATGCCATCATGTCAATATGGACCAAAATCTCTGAGGAATGCTTCCAGCACCTTGTTGAATCTATGCCATGAAGAATTGAGGCAGTTCTGAAGGCAAAAGGGGGTCCAACCCGTTACTAGCATGGTGTACCTAATAAAGTGGCTGGTGAGTGTACATCCAGGATCATGATGAAGCTAGTGGATAGAGATGAGCGAATCTATTAGTTGATTTGTATCGAATCTTGAGATTTTTAAGCTGCGAAGCAAATCCAAATTTCCTTGGATTCGCTTCGTATTATTCGTAAACGTACGCAACATTTTACACGCTAACTATACATACGATACGTATGAACCATATGAAACGTACGCATTATGCGTGAGTGGGACAAGTTCGCAAGAGCGGGAAAGTAAAGATACGCCCCCCTCTGAACTGGAAAAAACAGCCCACCAGGGATCTAACTATTTGCACGTATAGGGAACGAAGACTCCTCCCTCAGTACTCCACCCTCCTCTGAGTCAAGCAGTCTGAACCAGTTTAGGCCAGTGCTGACTGCTGACCTGGAAGCAAGCAAGGAAGCAAGCATGGCTCTAAAAAAGAAGCGTGACCTGCTGTGGCCCAACTGGAATGAGATGTGTTTTAGGGACAAGTTTCAAGAACCACCACCCGCTATAGACATTAGGGCGTCATAGGTTAAACCATGCCAGAGAAACCCAGCTTCAGTGCCTGCCTGGCCATCATCATCATGAACTGAAGCTGTGACTAGTGAGACAGCTGAAGCATCTGCTGGTGTTTGCGTAGCTGGAAGGTCCACTGTCTTGTTCAGCGGAAATGGCTGGAGCGTCTGTAAGGTGGTGAAACAGCCTCCATTCTGTGAATGCACCTGTTCCTGTAAATATAGTTGTTATTAAACTGACATTTCATTTTTGGCCACAAGATGTCACTGTTTACCACAGGAAAGACTATAGCTCCCTGGAGCAATGACCAAGAGATCCTGTTCGGCAGAGGTGGAGCTTCAGACTGGAGAAGTGTGTGGCAGACATCTTGAGAGTGTGCTGCAAAGAGGCAGAGGAGAAAGAGCTACTGTCTGTGTTTCCTAGTGTGATCCACAAGTGAGACTATTCCCTAAAGGAGCAAGACTCTGCAAGGAGATCTGGAACAGAGACTGTTGCAATATTATAGACTAGAAGAACTACCATCAGGAGTCCTGCTGAGAGGACAAGTGGAAGCGTCAGTGAGACTGCGTGGTTGCCAGATGAGATCCAATACCAGATACTTCTGAAAGTTAAGGTACCCAACGGACCAGGGCCAGTGAAAGAACTGAGGCCCACTGTGTAGACACAGTGGGTAACCATGCACGCACCGCATTATGTTATTGGTGTCAATTCAGTAGCTACTGGGTAAAAGCCTGAAGATTAGACAGGTGGTTTGTAGGCTACAAGCTACCTTGCTATAGAAATGGGGTTTACTGTGGCAAACAACTGGTTATACTCTTTCTGAGGTTTAGTGTTGATTGGTTAAGTTTGTAAGCGTTTGTGTTATACCGCCGGCGCTCCTGAACCTCACTTACAGAATTGTTCATGGAGATTAGGGTATTAAAAGGTATAGCTGCTGGGTTACTATAACCTGCAGATAGGCAAAACTGTGGAGAAGCCTGGGCACACACTGATAGAGCACCATGCTGTGTAACACAAGTGCCTCAGCCTCCAGCTGAGTGTATGTATATATGCTTGGGGTATTTCCTTCCTACAAACGTTAAATACTTAGTAAAATCTTGTTTTTGTCAATCTGAATTGGAGTCTCCTTCCTTGTCTATGACTTCGCTATATCCTGGGGAGCCCACAGCGGTACATGGCTTACATCTTGGCATAGTCGGCAGGATACAGCGATCGTTATGGAAGGGAATGTGGTGCCAGCCCAGGATTCCTCTGTGTAGCCAGGTGAATCAGCCCCAGTGCCTGTCATGTCAGCTCAAGTAGGGTACTTATCAGCTGGGGCTCTGATACAACATCTGCCAAAATTTGACGGTAAAAATATGACGTTGCAGGACTGGACAGAAAGGGTGCGCAGTATAGTTAAATTGTGTAACCTGGTTCCTGAGCTACGTGCTGAGATAGCAGTGGGGGCCATAGAGGGTGACCCTAGACAGACAGTGATGGTAAGGCCCAAGTTAGAAAGAGACAGTTTAGAAAAAATATTCTCCCTGCTGGACGGATCTCAGGGAGGGCGAACCAAAGCAGCGCAATTGCGAAGCGGTTTCTTCAGTTGGTCACAGCGAGAGGGCAAGACTATAGTGCAATACTCTAATGCCTTATCGGAGATGCTGAATGAAGTGCAGCGACGAGATCCAGAGGCTATGGGAGCCTTCAAGGAAGTGGACCGGCTACTACGTGACCAGTTCATTCTAGGGCTATCCAACAAGTTGGTACAGAATAAGTTGCAAGAGATGACCTAGGCAAATGCCAGCCTAACCTTCTACGATGTTTACCTGGAGGCTATAGAGAGGGAAGAAGATCCCATAGCTGTCAAGGTGAAGGCAGTGAATAGCACACAAGTGACAGGAGGGCAACAGGGTCCTGAAGACTCAGAGTCACTGAAGGATGTAGTCCAGGCCCTAGGGGCAGAAGTGAGAGGGCTCCACCTGGAAGTGTCCCAGATAAAAGCAGGCTCATATAGGACTCTGGAAATGGTCAAATCATCCTACCCTCCTCCATAGAGGGTGCCTTGGATGGGAGGACCCACCAACCAAGGTTCATCTAGGATGCAGAGAAGAAGGGGACCCCTCTGCTGGATCTGCCAACAATATGGTCATATTGCCAGAGACTGCCTGGTATAGTTGGAGCCTTAGCCGGATTTAAACTCCCAACCGCCGCAGTAACGGGGCGTCCTGCGGCGGTATACCAAAAACTAAGCCCTGTACATGGTGAACACGACCTATATGCCAGCAGCCCCATTATGGAAGCTAAGCTGGAGGGACAAAAGGTACGCTGCCTAGTCGATACGGGATCAGAGTGCACCCTGATGCCTCTGGAGTTCTTTGAAAGACACTGTGGTCACATGATGGAGCCAGAAGATGGAAGTGTCATCAGGCTAACAGCTGCTAATAATGCTTGGATGGACATACAAGGGATAGTCTGGATGAAGGTCCAACTGTTTGGATAAGATATTGGCAAGAAGGGGGTCATGTTAGTAAATCATCCCTCCAGAAGTGGACTGGATATAATGCTGGGCATGAATGTGTTGAGAGATCTAGATCACCGCCTCTATGCCAAAGAAGGGCCTAAATACTGTCAGTGGGCCACCACATACCGACCAACTCAGAAGGTTCTATAGTAGATGGTGAGGAGCTGAAGTTTGCAAAAGAGCATCAGGCTAGGACGCCCTATTGGGCATGTGCAGGTACCGCTGAGAGCCCCAGTAAAGATTCCGCCACGACAAGAGAAAATGTTCTTGCTTCCAGTGGGGGCTGGGCAATCACTGAATGGACTGGAGGTCCTCATCGAGCCTGTTCTACAGGGAGAAGCGTAGACCCACACTCTAGTGGCCCAAGCACTCACTACCATAAAAGATGGGTGCGTGCCTATACGCTGTCTCAATGTCTTGGACAGTGAGTTGATCGTTCCTGGGAATACCCTGCTGGCTGAAGTCCACGTACCCAAGGACGACGTCCTCCGACGGAGGAGCATCACACTATAGCCTGATGGGAGGTTGGCTTGGACTTATGCAGTGAAGGTCCAGCAAAGAGAGAACCCAATGGCAGAGTGGAACAGTCGAGTGATCATGTCCCTGATAGGGGGTGGATCTTTGGTCCCTGACCCCAGGGCAGCAAAAGCTTCTGGAAGACACCCTATGGGAGTACCAGGAAGCATTCTCAAGACATGATGAAGACTTTGGGTGTGCTACTGCCATTGAACACGAAATCCCTACCGGCAATGCTGTGCCAATTCGGGAGTGGTACAGACAAATCCCGCCCAAGTTGTACCAGGAGGTAAAAGAAATGGTGGCCAACATGCTGGAGAATCAAGTGATCCAGGAGAGTAAAAGCCCATGGGCTGCACCAGTGGTCCTGGTGTGGAAGAAAGACGGAAGTCTCTGGTTCTGTGTGGATTACTGGAAACTGAATGCTTAGACAGTCCGGGATGCCTATACTCAGGGCCGGCCTTTGGGGTGTGCGACCCTTGCGGTTGCACAGGGCGCTTCACTCCTGGCCACTTAAGGGGGCGCCCTGCCAGAGCGCCCCCTTAATGGCCAGGCCGTGCCCTGCAAGTGCCGCACAGTTGGGGGCGGCGGTGGGGCAGAGGGAGATGAGCGCTTCCCTTGTGGAAGCGCTCATCTCCATAGTCTGCCTTTGGAGATGCGGGGCAGGGGAGGGAGAGGCGTCTCCCCTGCCCGTTCCTCTGATAGGCTGCAGGCCCTAGGCCTGCAGCCTATCAGAGGCCAGCTCAGGCGGCGCGATGACGTCATCGCGCCGCCTGAGCCGTACAGCGCGGGACACAGGCCGGAAGAGGCCTGCATCGCATCGCTGCCGGCTCCATGGAGGTAAGTAAGTGTTTATTTTTTTTTATGGGGGCATTTTTATTGGCACATGGGGACATTTTACTGGCACATGGGGGCACTGGGGGCATTTTTACTGGCACAAGGGGGGCACTGGGGGCATTTTTACTGGCACAAGGGGGCACTGGGGGCATTTTTACTGGCACATAGTGGCATTTTACTGGCACATGGGGGCACTGGGGGCATTTTACTGGCACAAGGGGGGCACTGGGGGCATTTTTATTGGCACATGGGAGAATTTTACTGGCACTGGGGCATTTTTACTGGCACATGGGGGCACTGGGGGCATTTTACTGGCACTGGGGGCATTTTTACTGGAACAAGGGGGCACTGGGGGCATTTTACTGGCACTGGGGGCATTTTTACTGGCACAAGGGGGCACTGGGGGCATTTTTATTGGCACATGGGAGCATTGTACTGGCACTGGGGGCATTTTTACTGGCACAAGGGGGCACTGGGGGCATTTTTACTGGCACATAGTGGCATTTTACTGGCACATGGGGGTATTGTGGGCATTGTTACTGGCACATGCGGGCACTGGGGGCATTTTTATTGGCACTGGGGGCATTGTTACTGGCACATGGGGGGCACTGGGGGCATTTTTACTGGCACATAGTGGCATTTTACTGGCACATGGGGCACTGGGGGCATTTTACTGGCACTGAGGGCATTTTACTGGCACAAGGGGGGCACTGGGGGCATTTTTATTGGCACATGGGAGCATTTTACTGGCACTGGGGCATTTTTACTGGCACATGGGGGCACTGGGGGCATTTGTACTGGCACTGGGGGCATTTTTACTGGCACATGGGGGCACTGGGGGCATTTGTACTGGCACTGGGGGCATTTTTACTGGCACATGGGGGCACTGGGGGCATTTTTACTGGCACTGGGGGCATTTTTACTGGCACAAGGGGGCACTGGGGGCATTTTTACTGGCACATAGTGGCATTTTACTGGCACATGGGGGTATTGTGGGCATTGTTACTGGCACATGGGGGTATTGTGGGCATTGTTACTGGCACATGCGGGCACTGGGGGAATTTTTACTGGCACTGGGGGCATTGTTACTGGCACATGGGGGGCACTGGGGGCATTTTTACTGGCACTGGGGGCATTTTTACTGGCACTGGGGGCATTTTTACTGGCACATGCGGGCACTGGGGGAATTTTTACTGGCACTGGGGGCATTGTTACTGGCACATGGGGGGCACTGGGGGCATTTTTACTGGCACTGGGGGCATTTTTACTGGCACTGGGGGCATTTTTACTGGCACATGGGGGCACTGGGGCATTTCTTACTGGCACATAATTTGGGGGGCATCTATGGGGGTGGGACACTTTTTACTGGCACATGATTTTGGGGGGGAATCAATGGGGGGCACTTCTTACTGGCACATTGGAAGCATTATTACTTCTGGGGCACAGTGGGGACATTAGTACTGTTGGGGGCACTATTACTAACAAGTGCACTCTGGCAGAGAATTATTAGTTAGGACTTTGGGGGCACTATTACTGTGGGGGGCACTATTACTGTGGGGGCACCCTGGCACAGTATCAGCGCAGTTATTTCTGGGGAGCGTTATGTTTACACTATTACAGGACACTATTTGCTGGGCGCAGTTATTTTAGGACACTGTGTAAACTAAGATTTTTTTTTTTGTCAAACTGCAGAGATGAGAAATGGCTGAAAAATGGCGTCTGGTCTGAAAGGAGAAGATGAGGAAAGAGAAGATCTACATGAGAGGAGACGTCACTGGATGTAAGAGGTATGTGCGCTATATTAGGTTACATTTCAATATAGAAAGCTATAAATATAGTGCAGAGATATATAGTGTGATATAGGACGGTATAGAGAGCTATAAATACAGTGTAGACATATATATATATATATATATATATATATATATATATATATACTGTCTTACTCTACCTACCTATATCACTCTATATATCTCTGCACTGTATTTATAGCTCTATACTGTATGACGTTAGTACTGTCACTCGAGGGGGGGGGGCGCCGAGAGAAAGTTTCGCACAGGGCGCCATCTACCCTAAGGCCGGCCCTGCCTATACTCTTCCATGGATCGAAGAGTCACTATCCTCCCTAGATCATGCCAAGTATTTTTCCACACTTGACCTGGCCAGCGAATATTGGCAGGTGCCAGTGGCCAAAAAAGACAAGGCGAAAACAGCCTTCATCTTACCCATGGGACTCTATGAGTTCAACCGGATGCCGTTCGGTCTGTCTAATGCTCCAGGAACATTTCAGCGCCTGATGGAGCACTGTCTGGGAGACCTAAACTTTGAGTCAGTGTTAATATATCTGGATGACTTGGTGGTGTTTGGAACTTCATTCGAAGATCACCTTCAAAAGCTGTGGCAGGTCCTGGGAAGACTGTGAGACCATGGGCTAAAGATCAAGCCCAAGAAATGCCAACTGTTCCTGCAGCACATAGAGTATCTAGGACATGTGGTCACTCCAGAAGGGGTATAGCCAGCCCCTAGCAAAGTGGAAGCCATGCAGAAGTGGCCCTAGCCAAAGACCCTTCGGGAAGTGCAGGCCTTTCTTGGACTGGCCAGGTATTATAGGAGGTTTATACCCAAGTTCTCGCATCTGGTAGGCCCACTAAATAAGTTGCTGAGAGGCACCGCAGGAGGGCCCAAGAATCGCCCCATCGAGTGGGGGCCAAGGCAGCAAGGAGCCTTTGAGGCGTTGAAGAAGATTCTGACCAGTGCCCCGATCCTGGCATATGCCCAGTTCGATAGCCCATTCTTATTGTACACTGACGGGAGTCTACAGGGGCTGGGAGCCATGCTATCCCAAGTTCAAGATGGACATGAGAGGGTGATCGCCTATGGAAGTCGGTCTTTGAGGGAATCGGAGCGCAACCCTGACAACTATAGCTCCTTTAAGTTAGAGCTTCTGGCACTGGTGTGGGCCATGACTAAAAAATTTGCAGAGTATCTGACGGGCATAGAGTGATCGTGATGACCGACAACAACCTGTTAGCGCACTTGAAAAATGCCAAGCTAGGTGCCCTGGAGCAGAGGTGGTTGGCTTGCCTCTCCAAGTACCGCTACCATATCCAGTTTCTGCCAGGGAGGGAGAATGGAAACGCCGATGCCCTCTCCAAAGTCCCTTTAGGGCTGCCAACTCAGAGTGGTGATGAAGAACTAGAAGATGTTGAAATCCCAAACCTGGGTAGAGTTCCATCATTTCAAAACGTAACACACTCAAGTGGGGTGGCCTCAGGGATGCCGATGGTATTGGGGAAGACATTGGAAGATTGGGAGAGGGTCCAAAATAGCTGCCCAGACCTATGGAAGGTGAAAGAGTGGGTCTGGACTAAAAGCTGGCCTTGGGCGGAAGAGCGAGCCAGTCTAACATAGGAGGGTCAGAAGCTACTAAGACAGTGGGATAAGCTGAGTGTGATCCAGGGAATCCTGTGCCAAACCATATACATACAGTCAGAGTTGCAGTACCGGCAGCAGATTGTCATTCCTATGTCACTGGGACCAGCGGCCACCCATGAAGCCCATGAGCGGGGTGCCCATTTTGGGAGTGATAAGACATATAAGTGGCTCCAGCGCTTAGTGTACTGTCCAGACTTGGGGGGCATGGTGACCAAGGCATGTCTTAAATGTAGGCCATGTGGGCTAAGTAAAAGCCCTGAGCAACGAGCCCCTGTACAAACTATCCAAACATCTGCACCCCTAGAACTCTTGATGATTGACTATGTTTAGATCGGGTACTCTACCTCAGGACACTCCTACTGTTTAGTCATGACGGACCATTTCACAAAATATGCAGTAGCAGTACCCACTAGGGATCAGATGGCTGAGTCAGCTGCAGAGGCAGTCTATAAACGTTTTATACAAGTGTTTGGGTGTCCACGAAGGATTCATTCAGATCAGGGGGCATGCTTTTAGGGTGCTTTGATGAGTGAGTTGTATCAGCTCTATGGTATTGAACGCTCCCGCACAACCCCGTATCATCCCCAAGGGAATGGGGCCTATGAGCGCTTTAACCACACGCTGATCCAGATGTTGTGGACTTTAGAGGATAGTCAAAAAGCTTGGTGGCCAGAGTACTTACCCGAGCTGATGTGGGCTTATAATAATAGGGTCCATAGCACCACTGGTTACTCTCCACATATGCTTATGTTTGGGAGAGCAGGTCAGGAGATTGAGGATCTCCACATGCCGGATCCGATGTAGCCACCGCCGAGAAGTACCACCGCCTGGGCACAAGAGCACCGTTGACAGCTTAGGGCAGTACACCAGGTTGTGGGGGAACGCCTGAAACAAGTAGTGCACCCCAACCTGAGACCGGTGCAGAGGGACGAGTATGTGCCAAGTGATCGGGTGATCGTCTGGGCCAAGAGGCTAAATGGAAAACTGGATGGGCAGTGGGAGGCGGTTCCATACATGGTAAAGCGGAGGGTAGGCCCTGAGATCCCAGTGTATGAGGTAGAGCCAGTAGGGACTGGGGGACCCTCCAGGAACCTTCACCGCAACATGTTGAGACGCTGTAATTTTGAGGAACCCATGGCAGAGGGGGAATTGCCTCCCACTAGCCAGAGTACTGGGGGAGCCCCCATAGATGATGAGGAATAGTGGGTTGTCCCTGCCCAAGCCACTCTGGAACCCCTAGCTATGACAGGTTTGCCACCCAGGGAGAGCATTGCATAGCCAGCAGAACTACCTCCAAGGGATGTGCCTGATACCCCTGAACCCATGACTTTGCATAGGACAACCAGGTCCAACGCTAGTGTACCCCCGCAACGCTATGCACAGGACGAATTTGTATGGGGAAGGTTGCCGGGGACGTTAACCTCTAGTTGGGTGGCATGTAAGGTGGTGAAACAGCCTCCATTCTATGAATGCACCTGTTCCTGTAAATATAGTTGTTATTAAACTGACATTTCATTTTTGGCCACAAGATGTCACTGTTTACCACAGGAAAGACTATAGCTCCCTGGAGCAATGACCAAGAGATCCTGTTCGGCAGAGGTGGAGCTTTAGACTGGAGAAGTGTGTGGCAGACATCTTGAGAGTGTGCTGCAAAGAGGCAGAGGAGAAAGAGCTACTGTCTGTGTTTCCTAGTGTGATCCACAAGTGAGACTATTCCCTAAGGGAGCAAGACTCTACAAGGAGATCTGGAACAGAGACTGTTGCAATATTATAGACTAGAAGAACTACCATCAGGAGCCCTGCTGAGAGGACAAGTGGAAGCGTCAGTGAGACTGCTTGGTTGCCGGATGAGATCCTATACCAGATTCTTCTGAAAGCTAAGGTACCCAACGGACCCAGGCCAGTGAAAGAACTGAGGCCCACTGTGTAGACACAGTGGGTAACCATGCACGCACCGCATTATGTTATTGGCGCCAATTCAATAGCTACTGGGTAAAAGCCTGAAGATTAGACAGGTGGTTTGCAGGCTACAAGCTACCCTGCTACAGAAGTGGGGTTTACTGTGGCAAACAACTGGTTATACTCTTTCTGAGGTTTAGTGTTGATTGGTTAAGTTTGTAAGCGTTTGTGTTGTACCGTCGGCGCTCCTGAACCACACTTACAGAATTGTTCATGGAGATTAGGGTATTAAAAGGTATAGCTGCTGGGTTACTATAACCTACAGATAGGCAAAACTGTGGAGAAGCCTGGGTGCACACTGATAGAGCACCATGCTGTGTAACACAAGTGCCTCAGCCTCCAGCTGAGTGTATGTATATATGCTTGGGGTATTTCCTTCCTACAAACGTTAGTTAGTTTTACTTAGTAAAATCTTGTTTTTGTCAATCTGAATTGGAGTCTCCTTCCTTGTCTGTGACTTCGCTGTATCCTGGGGAGCCGCCCACCCCGGTACATGGCTTACACGTCCACTTCGCCGCCCAGGAGGAGTTCAAGCCAGAACCCCATTGTTCCAGCATCTGTGACTGCCCATGCATAGACCCCCTGGGAGTATAAAACCATGGTGGAGGACTGGGTCATACAAGTTCTTGACCACCCTAGGCCTGGAGATCCTTCACTAGAATGAAGGAAGGGAACTGTGCTGTGGTTTTCAGTGGGGCGAGGGTCTGGCTTCCTGCAGGATGACGACTCTGGGAAGGGGTATTTCGTGGGCCGCCGGTCGGTGAAACGGCCATACCTGCCTCAAGCTCTTTATAGCTTGTACGTGGGGGATCAGGTGGAGTATACCCACATGGAGTCCATGAAAGGACCATTTGCTAATGGAGTTACCCTCCTTTCCAAGCCCTTGGTGCCTTCAAATGACGCAGAAGTGTGGCCAGATGAACCACCAGGCCCAGGACGCTTGCGCTGCCTGCAAGAATTCCCAAATGGCGTCCTCCGGTTCTGTGAAAAGCCTCAGCCAGAGCCTCTGATTCCAGGACTGCCAGCACCACCACCACCACCACCACGACAGTCCTTATAGCTGGGTCAGCTAACCATGTCATCCTTCACCTTTCAGTCAACGGTCATCAACCAATACTACCAGCTGCCATGGAAGGTGAAGCCAGCAGCAGCCGGGGAAGCTGGGTCGTCTTCCCTAGATCATGCAACCTTTCCAGAACCACTGCAGCCGGAAGTTCTTCTTACCAAAGCTGTCCCGGCAGGAGGATCCGGAAAAGCTGAAGTGTCTGCAGCACTCGCCAGGGTGACCACCACCCGAATCCGGTCAAGTCCAAATTCCGGAAGAAGAGGGCACTGGAGTTCTACTATGGCAGCGAATGTGGCCTACAAGAGGCAGGAGCGTCCTCTTTTGACTTTTAGCAGCAGCTCGAGTGAGGAGGATTTCAAGTCCCTCATCTGAGGAACCAACTACTGGCTGGCTGCTGTCCAGGACACTGCTGGAGGAGTCAGGAGGACCTATGGGAGCCACACCATGGACTGCACCTGACGAGTGAGATGCTAGTTGGCAGTAGTTTTTGTTTAGTTTCTGTAGCCCCGGTTTGACTCTCACCCAGATGGGCATGGCTGTCAGGACCCCCATTCTTCAGAAAATTCCCTGTTGTGCCAAAGTGCGCCTATTTTCCTTTTTACACCCTTCTCAGGTTATTTGGGAACCACTTTTGCAAAAAGGGTTCTCTATTTGCTGCTATTTATTATCCGTGTGGATTACACATGACATTACCTGTTTGGATTACAATTTTACCTCACGTGGATTACAATTGAATTTTGGAATATTTGTTCCAGACAGACTGTTTTATCATTGCCAAGCCAACTAGGAGCCATAAGGAGAGACTCAAATGTATATCTGAGCCTTTTATGCTTGCAAATGTGAAATTGATTGCACTAAAATGTTTGCATACTTATGTCTTTGCTGTATTTTAGCTACACTGTTTTTAATGGTACAGCACTTTAGCCCATTGTGTGTATTCTATTTCTGGTACTGCAATGTGTCTTATTAATGCACTTATTGCACAGTGTTTTTAGTAAATTATTAACTTATTGAAAGCTAACAGCAGTGAGCACCTTATTTTTCTAGTTCATATAGTCTTCCTCTAAAGACTGTAGGCCACGGCCTAGCCTCATGCGTATGACGCATTCACGTGTCATTTGTATGTTAAGGATTCGTACGCACTTTTGTACGCTATTGCTTTCGTGTTGCGTACGTTTTTTAAATAATGCACTTTCTATGGCTTCAAAACTGCGATAGGTTTGTTCAAGTCTCTCCCATGCTGCAGTTAGACAGTTTTGTCTAACTTTATACCTATGGTTTGGCTTACTTTTCAACTGAATTTTGTGCCAAACTTTTGGCACAGGATGATGCATCTCAAGCCTTTCCCAATTACCCACACCTCCTTCCTGCTAAGCCATACCACTCGTGGGAGCCAGGTGCAGTGGATTATTCTTTTTCGATTACTTTATAAATATGTTTAAAATGAAATGTGCCAAATTGTACTAAAACTAAAACAATTTTTTGTCACCAATTACTCCAGAATTTAGACTCAGCCACAGTAGTAAATGTGAGGCAATATTCTCTTAGTAAAATAAATACATTCATTGATGTTTCCTTCAGTTCTGCAGTCAGTTTGAGGAGCCTACCAAACAATAATCCGCCTAGGCTTCCAGCAATTTGATTTGGGCCATGATCACACGCAACGCAATATAATGTCAGCAGCTTGTGCATGCAATAAAGAATACAGCAAATATATATATATGTAAGGTGCAGGTGGAGGGGCATCGAACAGACTTGGACTGGGTTCAATTAACTCTTTATTGAAGAGTATGCAGTATTCAGTTTTGAGTTGTAACAGGTCAGATGTAACTTGTATATACTGTCCTGTACATATAGAACAGTCTCATATGGCTCACAGTGGCAATCAGGATAATATAGAGTTTGGATAGTTTCTGTGACTCCGTAATCACCATTGATTAAGCTGTGGACAACTTCAGAACAATATTGTGCTTAGCTTCTACCTACACCAGCCATTTTCGGAGTATGTCCTGGGGATGTAGCTTGTCTATGTTTTCTAGCAGAGTTGTGGCCTATACACTCCTGGGCTCCTTTATGCTCTGCTTGCTGCTAACTGCGCCAGTATATGGCTGGTTCTGAAACTCAGTTGCCAGTGCTCTACACCGGGACCACGGGGCTGTATCTTCTTCTTTCATGTCTCCAGTTCACTCTGAAGGCTCTTGTACCTGTGCTCTAGCTACACATCTGATCAGTGTACACCCACTGGAGCGGTACTTCCTGCCTGTTCTGCATCTCCTTTCCTGGCCATCCTGACCAAGGATCTGGCCCCCTCTGCTGGAAGTAGATGTTATGGCAGCCTCTGTGAGTATTGCATACTTTTACAGTTTAGTAGGGACTTGTCTACCTTAAGATAAACAGAAATACAAATATTACTTCCACGTGTGCTATTTTTTAAGTCTTTCTTTTAATATATTGCTGGATACAGCAAATTAATATGTCTTCCAAGCACAGTACCAATCAGCTTACTGTATGTATCACTGTCATTCTTGCAGAAACTGTTTACACCAAATACATTTAGCATCCTGGATTAGAAATACATATATGAAATATTAAACTTTTCTCCTGGTTTATGGTTGTTAAAAGAAAAATCTTTGTTGTCCCTTTTATCCCGGATGGCAGACTTCCTTAGGGCAACCAGGGTGTGGTACTGTAAATCTAACAAAATATTTGTGAATTGATGCCTCGTGGCTACAAATATCTGTGTTGTCTATGACTAATCACTTTGATGAAACTATTTACTTTAATAAACCAGAGATTTTCTATTCCTTTTTGTTATGTGTGGTTAGATAATTCTAACCACATATAATAAAAATGAATAGAAAATATCTGTTTTTTTTACTGTAATGTGGTTGGCACTCTTACCTTGCAGCACTGGGGTCTTTGGTTTGAATCCAACCGAGGACAACATCTGGATGGAATTTGTATGTTCTCCCTTTGTTTGCATGGGTTTCCTCAGGGTACTCTGGTTTACTGCCACAAAGACATACTAATAGGGAGCTTAGATAGTGAACTTCATTGGGGACAGCTTGATGCTAATGTCTGTAAAGTGCTGCAGAATATAGTAGCGTTATATAAGTGCATACAATAAGTAAATAGGTTTGTCATTAGTGATTTCCGTGATTCCAAGTAAACCTACTTGAATTTTGTTATATTTTGGTAATTATTGCAGGGAATACTAGGGGTTCTAGATTTTGATGACCTATGCTTAACAATATTAGATCGGTGGGGGTATAACACTTGGTGTCCCTATTGTGTACTGGCCATACTGATGTACTGCAGCTCCAGTCACTTAAATGGTCGTTTGCTTCTGGCTCCATCCACTATGATTTCTTCTGGTCCAGGCAACTGCTGAAAACAGTTGATAGATGAGGGGACTGGCGTCAGACCCCCACCAACCTGATATTGATGACCCATCCTGAGAATCTTGAAATTGGAGAAACCCTTTAATTCCTAGTCAGACCTTAATTGAAAAACAGAATTTTATGGGCTTAAAAGCAAGGAAATGGAAGGGACAGAGGCGTATCTAGGGGTTTAGCATGGGGAATGGGGGAGGAAAATACATCAAAGACCTAAGTGTGCTCCTAACCCAAGTGACACATGGTTAAAACTGCAGAGGCACATCCTAATCATACAATTTCCTACCTGTACAGACCCACAGTACATTTGTATAGGAGACAGTCAGTCATAACAGATATATATGTGAAATGTCTGTAGAATATGACATTATAGAAATCGATTCTAAGTGCTGCACAAAGCATGTACCATACCGTTCTATAAACCACCATGTCCCTGCACTATAGCTGAAGTACCTTCCATGCTGGAAGCAGCACATTCATGATAACCAGCATTGTACATGCTCTATTCATATTCGGTGTTACCCAGTGAACCCCTATATAATAGCCTAGTGAACCCCTATATCACCTCCTGGTCCCACATAGAAATACATGAATGATATGGGAGTGCTATTATGTCATATACTGTATTATATGTACCAATATTCAATACACATGTCATGAAAGCACCACCTGCTTCACATATGCACAGTGGCTTCTGGCTTAAAGGGGTTTTTCAACTTTTTTATACTGATGATGTATCACCCAGGTACCCCGCCGATCAGCTGTTTGAGAAAGCTGCTGCACTTCTTTGAACACCGCAGCCTTCTCGCAGCTTAACCCAAGCCAGTGACAACATGTTTATTGGTCATGTGGCCAAGACGCAGCTCAGTACTAATCAAGTTAATAGAGGCTGGGCATAACCGCTATACAATGAAAAGCACTTTGCTTGGCAAGCTGTGAGGAGCCAGGGGTGCTCATCAAAGTGCCACATCCCCTCAAACAGCTGAACGGATGGATGTCTATTAGAATATCCTATGATCATGGACAAACATATAAACAAGCAACCGTTCTGCAGCTGCTCAGTTGCTTAAAGGCTGTGGATACCCTTCTTAAATTTACAATGAAGCAGTTTTCTAAATAGCCTTTATTAGAAATGTCCTACATTTAGGTGCTGTAGAGTCTATGCAGCTCCTGTACATAGCTGGTTGTCCTGATGTACTCATGATCCCCAGTGGAGCTGAGAATCTAAATTCCTTATCAGTATGTCTTTTCGGTGTGGTAGTTGCTGGAGAAAACCATGGGGAGAGTACATACAATGTTCATGCAGTTGCTTCCGACAACACACTGCTTTTGGTACTGTCACCTGCCTCTGCTCTTGCCCTTCCTTCTCTCATTGTTAGAGATGGCAGCAGAAAGGGAAAGGAGGTTGCACACTACAGATCAGAGTGTGTCAAGGGAGGAAAGCATACAAGTTGTCAAGGAGGGCAAATTACTCAGCCTGTAGGGTGCGTTCACTAATCCAATCCATGGCCCCGCAAAGAAGATAGAGCATGTCCTATTCTTGCGGACAAGAATAGGCATTTCTATCACAGCGCTGGCTACATTCACACAGCCGTGTTAATGTAGCCTAACCGGTGTAGTATTCTAAATATTCGATGGGAAGTAATCCGAAAACAACTCTCATTTAATCGGTGACTCAGGCTGCTGCTGTGTCTTTCCTCTATGATTTACAATGCAGCTCTTTATGCTATGATTTGCTACTATGTAGTAGCCAAAAGCCACATTTCATCACCTTTCATTATAGGAAAACAACATGTGACTTTGACTTTCCCTGTTTTACAAAGACAAAACGATTCTGTTTAAATCTGCAACAAACTGAATTTCAAACCAAACATTGAAACATACCTAGTACCACATGCTGATTTAGGCTATGTTCATATCTGCATTAGGAGCCTTTGTTGCAGATTCCGTCAGAAACACTGGCCCAACAGCACAGCATCCTGCATCATTTTGTCTAGTAACATGTCTAGTCCCTGATGGAAACCTGATAGACTCCATTATACAGTGGCATAAAAAAGTTTGGGCTACCATGGTCAAAATTACTGTTACTGTAAACAGTTAAGTTAAAGATGAAATGATCTCCAAAAGGCATAAAGTTAAAGATGAAACACATTTTTCAACATTTCAAGCAATATCATTAAAACATTTCAGAGACAGCGGTTTGTAGGATTGCTAGAAAGGCAAATCAGAACCCCCGCTTGACTGCAAAAGACCTTCAGGAAGATTTAGCAAACTCTGGAGTTGTGGTACACCTTCACAAATATGATCTTCATAAAAGAGTCATCAGAAGAAAACCTCTCCTACGTCCTCACCACAAAATTCATTTTGGAAACAAGTCCTTTGGACCGATGAGATAAAAATATAACTCTTTGGTCACAATGAGCAAAGGAATGTTTGGAGAAAAAAGGGCACAGAATCTCATGAAAAATAACACCTCTCCAACAATTAAAGAAGAACTCCCGCAAACATTTTTATTCTCTGACCTTTTAGAAAGGTGCATGATATAATCTGTAGTGAATGTCATCTTCTTATCAGAGAATGAAATTGTGAGTAATAACCTCTCTTCTTATTGTAGCTGGGTCATGTGATCAACTCCCTGACCTCCAACTGACCCAGGACAGAAAGCCAGTCACTGCTCTATTCATTCCTATGAGACTGAAAGTGAGGCTCCCAAAGGAATGCATAGAGAATTAGACTTCCTGTCCACACATAAGTCTCTGTGTGAGTTGGTGGGTCTAATTCCTAGTCACATGACACAGATAAGAAACTTCAGGATTATATGTCAAAAATACAGACACTGGTAAGAAAATGACATTCACTACAGATTACATCATGTACATTTCTAGCAGGACATGGAATAAATTTTTTTGCTGGAGTTCTTCTTTAAGCATGAGGGTGAATCAGTCATGCTTTGGGGTTATGTTGCAGCCAATGGCACAGTCAACATTTCATGAGTAGAGGGAAGAGTGGATTCAATGAAATTCCAGCAGATTCTGGAAGCAAACATAACATCAACTGTAAAAATGCTGAAGTTGAAAAGAGGATGGCTTCTACAAATGGATAATTATCCTAAACACATCTGAAAATCCACAATAGACTACCTCAAAAGGCACAAGCTGAAGGTTTTACCATGGCCCTAACAGTCCCCGATCTGAACATCATTGAAAAACTGTGGGTAGACCTCAAAAGAGCAGTGCATGCAAAACAGCCTAGGAATCTCACAGAGCTGGAAGACTTTTCAAGGAAGAATGGATCAAAATCTCTTAAACAAGAATTGAGAGAATCTGGGATGGCTACAAAAAGCGTTTACAAAATGTGACACTTGCCAAAAGGGGGTGCTACTAGGTACTAACCATGCAGGGTGCCCAAAATTTTGCTTTTTGCCCTTTTCCTTTTTTATTTTGAAAATGTAAAAGATGAAAATAAAAAATATTTTTGCTTAAAATTAGAGAAGAGCGAACCATCCAAAATTTGCTTCGGCGAATAATCAACGAATTTTTGACAAGATTCGTTCGTAATACGAATTTATTCTTTCGAAGTTGCGTTAAAAAATAATCGTTGTTTTGCGAACATTCCTACACAAATTACGAACATACAGTCAGTTTTGTTAAAAGCACGCAATACGTAAGCATTAGCGTACAAGGTGCGTACGAATCCTTAGCGTACTATTGACATGCGATTGCGTCATACGCACGAGACTAGGTCGCGGTGTACAGTCTATAGATGCAGTCCATATGAGGTAGAAAAGTAAGGTTCTAGCTAGACATGAGCGAATCGATTCGTCGATTCGTTGATTCGTATCGAATCTTGCGATTTTTTAGCTGCAAAGCGAATCCGAATATTAGGTGCTTCACTTTGGCTTTTTACGCATTCGCTATGTAGTTTGTCCTATCAATTATACGCTATTGCTACGTATAAGTTACTCTATACGCTGTTGCGTACGAATTCGATTGATTTGCGATGCAGACTCCTCCCTAGTAGCCCCGCCCCTTCTCCAGCGCACGAGGAAGACGAGGCAACTCAGGAAATTAAGATGGCGACACAGCGAGGTCCTGACTGGGGAGGCACCGACCCCTATGAGGAGAAGAAACCGGAGGAGATCTATGTCTCTCAATATGTCTGGCAGCCTAAGAAGTCGGAACACCCGCTGAGGTGTTCACTCCGCTGGCTGACACGGCGGAGGCAGCAGGAGTTCCCGCTCCGCCATGGAAGGACTACTCCCTTCGTCAAAATTCTATGGTCCTCGAGGCTGCTTTAGCCAAGTTGCGCAGACGTGCGCCTCATCCCTTTTTTCCCCTTTTTCAGGTTATTGGGAAGCCCCTTGAAAGATGTTTTTTTAAGGAACCTTTGCTGCTATTTTTTTACCCATTTGGATTACAATTTTACCTATGTGGATTACAAATTGCAACTGAGTTTGGGACTCTGCTCCAGTTCTATGACAAGTGTCAGAAAGAAGAAAAAAGACTTAAATGTGTCCGTGAGCAGACTAGGTAGGTGATATTTAAAATGTTTACATTATACATATAATGTATTTGCACTATATTGTTTGCACTGGATTGTTTGCACTAATGTTTTTACCTTTCAGCAACGTTTCTAAGTATGTTGCCCATTGTGTGTATTTCTTTACAAGTACCGCAATGGGTCCTCATATTCACTTTATAGTATTGTGGATGATTGTACTATGCCTATAGTCGGATAGACAGCACCTTACTTGTTCTACCTCAAATATACATACTGCCTCTGAGGGCGATTTCAGATCTGACCATTTACACTGGATCTGGCCCGGGGTCCGCAAGGTGTCAAAACGATGGCACAAGCCTTGGATCACCTGCTGGATCACCTCCTTTTTATGCTGGTTCGGGTGGCGGTGTGTGCCATCGTAAATCGTATTTCTGGCGGTCCATCAGCCAGACTATGTATTTCAGCTGTGCAGCAGAGCTAAATGATGAGGATCGTCTGGATGCCTCTGAGGAGTGCACGCCGTGGCCTCTCGTTGTACGTGCCTGCGTATTACGTAATCGCGTAGACAATAGTACGCTGAGGATTCGTAAGCTATTTGTTCGCTCATGCATACGTCTTCTAAGAAGTTGTGTACATTTTTTAACTGTACGTTCGTTATTAGTGCGCGAATGTTCGCTAATAGTGCATAATAACGTATATTTTGTACGCAAATACAACAAATCTATTTGTCGAAAATACGAAACTTAGGAAAACTTCGGCGAATGTTCGGCGAATAATTTTTTGAATGATTCGCTCATCTCTAGTTCTAGCTATCTGGCTAACTGCATAATTTACTAAAAAACACCGTACAATAAGTGCATAATAGGACACATTGCAGTACCTGAAAAAGAATACACACAATGGGCTAAAGTGCTTGAAAGTTGCTGATCCTGTAAAAACATTATTGCCATAATACAGGAAAGACAATTATGCAAACATTTTAGTGCAATTTCACATTTGCAAGCATAAAAGGCTCAGATATACGTTTGAGTCTCTCCTCGTGGCTGCTTGGCATGATAAAACACTTGAACACAGTCCAAAATTCAATTGTAATCCACATGGATAATATAAAGTAGCAGCAAATAGGGAACCCACTTTGCAAAGGGGGCTCCCAAATAACATGAGAAGGGGGGGGGGAAAGGAAAATAGGTGTGCTTAGGCTCAACTGGGAATTTTCTGCAGAATCAGCGGGGGGGCGAGTCCTGACAAGCCATGTCCATCTGGGTGAGAGTCAAACGGGGCAATACAAACTAAACAAAACAAGTGCCAACTAGCTCTCACCCGTCAGGTGCAGTCCATGGTGTGGCTCCCATAGGTCCTCCTAAGGTGTCCTTTAAATCAGCCAGTAGTAGGGTACCTCAGATGAAGGACCTGAAGTCCTCCTTGCTTGAGCTACTGCTGAATGACGCTCCTGCCTCCTGTAGGAGAAGCTCGCTGACATGGTGGAACTCCACTGCCCTCTTCTTCCAGAAGTCGGACTTGACCGGGTCCGGGTGGTGGTCACGCTGGTGAGCGCTGTAGCCACTTGTGCCTTTACTTTTCCGGATTCTCCTGCCGGGACAGCAGGGGTAGGGACTTCTCGCTGCAGCGGTTGAGGCAAGGTTAAATCCAGGGAAGAATCCCAAGCTCCCCTGGCTGCTGCTGGCTTCATCTTCCAGGGTAGTTGGTACTGGTGGATCACCGTGGACTGGAACGTAAACGATGAAGTCGTCAGCTCACCCAGCTGAAAGGACTGTGATGGTGGTGGCATTAGCAGTCCAGGGATCAGAGGCTCCGGCTATGGCTTCTCCCTGAAATGGAGGGTGCCATCTGGTGACTCCTGAAGGCAGCGCACGGTACTTTGCCTGGTGGTTCCTCTGGCCAAACTTCAGGTGGTGATGCAGGTACCAGGGGCTTTGATAATAAAGTTACCCCGGTAGCAAAGGGGCCTCTCAGGGATGCCATGGGGGTGTATTCCACCTGATCCCCCACGTACAGGCTGTGACGGGGTTGGGGCAGGTATGGCCGTTTCACTGACCTGTTATTTTCCTTGTTTTGCTCCTGCACAGACATGAACAAACTCTAAGCTGTGGATTTGCTGCAGATTTACTGCAGAACCCACAATGGAAAAATTCTGCTATGTCTGGACATAACCTTGAATGCCGTTTTACAATCTGCCAGGAAGCCAGAGCGTCGCTCCACAGAAAACCATAGGACGGTTCCCTTTTGCTACTCCAGTGTAGGGTCTCCTGGCCTTGGATGGCCCAGTCCTCCACTGCATTCTTGTAGTCCCATAGGGTCTGGACATGGGCCGTCACCGATGCTGGCACATTTGGGTTCTGCCGAATGGAAGGTGTTGTTCTCCTCCTGGGCGGCGAAGTGGACGCTCCAGCTGCCTCCGCCGCACCAGCCGGCAAGGCAAATATGGAGACAGGAGCCGGTGAGACTCTCTTGCACAGTTGTGCTGCTCTGATCTCTGGAGCGGGTGATGGTTCGGGGTACTGGTCCCTAAAGACCATCTCTCCCCACTTGGGTCGCAGTTCTTTCACCATGCTGTTAGCTGTCGTCTGACTCTGGATCTTGTTCACCGCTGGCTTGAACTGGAGAGGAGGGTGGAGTAATGAGGGAGGAGTCTTCACTCCCTATACATGCAAATAGTTAGTTCCCGGTGGGCCGGTTTTTACTGCTTCTGAGGGGGGCGTATCTTCACTTTCCAGCTCTTGAGGGGGCGTATCGTCATTTTCCTGCTTTGGGGGGCCGAGGGAGGGGGCAAGAAGAATGCGTACGTTTCGTATGTTGCGTACGTAGCGTTCAAAATTTTAAGAACATTTACGAACATTATGAAGCGAATCTGACAAAATCCGGATTTGCTTCGGAGTAGGAAAAATGGAGAATTCGATACGAATCTACGAAGCGGTGAATAGATTCACTCATCTCTATTTAAAATATAAGGGGAATGTGTCATTTTTAACTTTTTGCCTTTTGGAGATCATTTCATAATCTTTTGCATGCCACTGTAGTCAAATAACGTTTTTGTTTGTCATTTGATTGGTCCGGTGCTTCTGTTATTTTCCTTGTTTTGCTCCTGCACAGACATGAACAAACTCTAAGCTGTGGATTTGCTGCAGATTCACTGCAGAACCCACAGTGGAAAAATTCTGCTATGTCTGGACATAACCTTGAATGCCGTTTTACAATCTGTATATATAGTACAGACCAAAAGTTTGGACACACCTTCTCATTCAAAGAGTTTTCTGTATTTTCATGGCTATGAAAATTGTAGATTCACACTGAAGGCATCAAAACTATGAATTAACACATGTTGAATTATATACTTAACAAAAAAGTGTGAAACAACTGTAAATATGTCTTATATTCTAGGTTCTTCAAAGTAGCCACCTTTTGCTTTGATTACTGCTTTGCACACTCTTGGCATTCTCTTGATGAGCTTGAAGAGGTATTCACCTGAAATGGTTTTCACTTCACAGGTGTGCCCTGTCAGGTTTAATAAGTGGGGTTGCCCTGTCAGGTTTTATAAATGGGGTTGGGACCATGAGTTGTGTTGGGCAGAAGTCAGGTGGATACACAGCTGATAGTCCTACTGAATAGACTGTTAGAATTTGTATTATGGCAAGAAAAAAGCAGCTAAGTAAAGAAAAACGAGTGGCCAACATTACTTTAAGCAATGAAGGTCAGTCAGTCCGAAAAATTGGGAAAACTTAGAAAGTGTCCCCAAGTGCAGTCGCAAAAACCATCAAGCGCTACAAAGAAACTGGCTCACATGAGGACTGCCCCAGGAAAGGAAGACCAAGAGTCACCTCTGCTGCGGAGGATAAGTTCATCCGAGTCACCAGCCTCAGAAATCGCAGGTTAACAGCAGCTCAGATTAGAGACCAAGTCAATGCCACACAGAGTTCTAGCAGCAGACACATCTCTACAACAACTGTTAAGAGGAGACTGTGTGCAGCAGGCCTTCATGGTAAAATAGCTGCTAGGAAACCACTGCTAAGGATAGGCAACAAGCAGAAGAGACTTGTTTGGGCTAAAGAACACAAGGAATGGACATTAGACCAGTGGAAATCTGTGCTTTGGTCTGATGAGTCCAAATTTGAGATCTTTGGTTCCAACCACCGTGTCTTTATGCGACGCAGAAAAGGTGAACGGATGGACTCTACATGCCTGGTTCCCACCGTGAAGCATGGAGGAGGAGGTGTGATGGTATGGGGGTGCTTTGCTGGTGACACTGTTGGGGATTTATTAAAAATTGAAGGCATACTGAACCAGCATGGCTACCACAGCATCTTGCAGCAGCATGCTATTCCATCCGGTTTGCGTTTAGTTAAACCATCATTTATTTATCAACAGGACAATGACCCCAAACACACCTCCAGGCTGTGTAAGGGCTATTTGACCAAGAAGGAGAGTGATGGGGTGCTACGCCAGATGACCTGGCCTCCACAGTCACCAGACCTGAACCCAATCGAGATGGTTTGGGGTGAGCGGGACCACAGAGTGCTAAGCATCTCTGGGAACTCCTTCAAGACTGTTGGAATACCATTTCAGGTGACTACCTCTTGAAGCTCATCAAGAGAATGCCAAGAGTGTGCAAAGCAGTAATCAAAGCAAAAGGTGGCTACTTTGAAGAACCTAGAATATAAGACATATTTTCAGTTGTTTCACACTTTTTTGTTAAGTATATAATTCCACATGTGTTAATTCATAGTTCTGATGCCCTCAGTGTGAATCTACAATTTTCATAGTCATGAAAATACAGAAAACTCTTTGAATGAGAAGGTGTGTCCAAACTTTTGGTCTGTACTGTACAGTCATGGCCAAAAGTTTTGAGAATGACACAAATATTATATTTTCACATGATCTGCTGCCCTCTGGTTTTTATGTGTGTTTGTCAGATGTTTTTATCACATACAGAAATATAATTGCAATCATATTATGAGTAACAAAAGCTTATATTGACAGTTAGAATGAGTTAATGCAGCAAGTCAATATTTGCAGTGTTGACCATTCTTCTTTAGGACCTCTGCAATTCTCCCTGGCATGCTCTCAATCAACTTCTGGACCAAATCCTGACTGATAGCAGTCCATTCTTGCACAATCAATGCTTGCATTTTGTCAGAATTTGTTGGTTTTTGTTTGTCCACCCGTCTCTTGATGATTGACCACAAGTTCTCAATGGGATTAAGATCTGGGGAGTTTCCAGGCCATGGACCCAAAATCTCTATGTTTTGTTCCCTGAGCCATTTAGTTATCACCTTTGCTTTATGCCAAGGTGCTCCATCATGCTGGAAAAGGCATTGTTGATCGCCAAACTGCTCTTGGACGGTTGGGAGAAGTTGCTCTCGGAGGACATTCTGGTACCATTCTTTATTCATGGCTGTGTTTTTAGGCAAGACTGTGAGAGAGCCAATTCCCTTGGCTGAGAAGCAACCCCACACATGAATGGTTTCAGGATGCTTTACAGTTGGCATGAGACAAGACTGGTGGTAGCGCTCACCTCGTCTTCTCCGAATAAGCTGTTTTCCAGATGTCCCAAACAATCGAAAAGGGGATTAATCAGAGAAAATGACTTTACCCCAGTCCTCAGCAGTCCACTCCCTGTACCTTTTGCAGAATATCAGTCTGTCCCTGATGTTTTTTCTGGAGAGAAGTGGCTTCTTTGCTGCCCTCCTTGAGACCAGTCCTTGCTCCAAGAGTCTCCGTCTCACAGTACGTGCAGATGCACTCACACCTGCCTGCTGCCATTCCTGAGCAAGCTCTGCACTGCTGGTAGCCCGATCCCGCAGCTGAAACACTTTTAAGAGACAGTCCTGGCGCTTGCTGGTCTTTCTTGGGCGCCCTGGAGCCTTTTTGGCAACAATGGAACCTCTCTCCTTGAAGTTCTTGATGATGCGATAGATTGTTGACTGAGGTGCAATCTTTCTAGCTGCAATACTCTTCCCTGTTAGGCCATTTTTGTGCAGTGCAATGATGACTGCACGTGTTTCTTTAGAGATAACCATGGTTAACAGAAGAGAAACAATGATGCCAAGCACCAGCCTCCTTTTAAAGTGTCCAGTGGTGTCATTCTGTCATTCTGGTGATCTCCAGCCCTGTCCTCATCAACACCCACACCTGTGTTAATGGAGCAATCACTGAAACGATGTTAGCTGGTCCTTTTAAGGCAGGGCTTCAATGATGTTGAAATGTGTTTTGGGGGATAAAGTTCATTTTCTAGGCAAATATTGACTTTGCAAGTAATTGCTGTTAAGCTGATGACTCTTTATAACATTCTGGAGTATATGCAAATTGCCATTATAAAAACTGAAGCTGTAGACTTTCTAAAAATTAATATTTGTATCATTCTCAAAACTTTTGGCCATGACTGTATATCCTGTTGAAGTCAATTGGGAAAATCTGCAGAGAACAACAAACAACATGAGAAAAAACGTCAAAACTTTGCATTTTTATGAAAGCTACAACTGTCGTGAGGTCACTCAGGAAAGATCTGAGATTAGATACATACAACAAGGGGAACCTACGGGCAGGATTTGTGGTGTTTTTTGATGCAAGGTTCTCAGTGAATTGCTATTTTCAAAGGAGTTCACCTTGACTTTAAAACATAAACTGAATCTTGATTTACATTGTGCTTCTTCTCCTGTCACATCTGGGGCTGTAATCAACATTCTGTTGCCCACCACACTGCATCTATTATACCATGTACTTCACTTATCAGTACACTGCTGTGTATACTATATATCTGTACACACTGCATCTATTATATCTTGTAATTCACATGTCAGTACACTGCTGTATATACTATATATCTGTACACATTGCATCTATTATACCTCATACTTCACTTATCAGTAAACTGCTGTGTATACTATATATCTGTACACACTGCATCTATTATACCTCACATGTCAGTACACTGCTGTATATACTATATATCTGTACACACTGCATCTATTATACCTCACATATCAGTACACTGCTGTATATATTATATATCTATACACACTGCATCTATTGTACCGCATACCTCTCATATCAGTACACTACACTACACTATATATCTTAACACAGTGTATCTATTATACCTTGTACCTCACATAACCAGTACACTCCTGGTTATACTACATACCTGTATATTAGATGCAGTGTGTGTGTGTATATATATATATATATATATATATATATATATATATTAGTATATAGAGCGGTGTACTGATGTGACAAGTACAAGGTATGAAAGGTATAATAGATGCAGTGTGTACAGATATATGTGGTTAGTTATAAGCTTTTTGTGTGAGGTACATGAGGTATTAGTGGTTGTAACTGTCTGCAGTACTATCTATATTAGTGAGATGTGAGTAAAAATAAGGAATGAGGTGTGAATGAAGAGAAAGGAGGAGGACCTCTACTTACCATTCCATTCTAGTCTCAATGGAGAGCTCATGGTGCAGTTCTTCTCCATGCTGTTGGGCATTGAAGGACCTGTGATGATGCTCTGTGCAGTTCCTTTACTAGATGTACAAGAACTGTGTTGATGATTTCATCACAGGCCCTGGCAGATGCTCCTGTCTAACCAGGGAACTACACCATGCTCTGTGCCGTTCCTTTACTAGATGTATAGGACCTGTGATGACAGGTCCTATACATCTATGCATCTAGTAGCTTTAGCTTTCTCCAATGATGGGGATACTATACTGGACAGTAATGAGTGTAATTAGAGGGCCCTTTTTCTCCCCGGGCCCCCCATAGTGTAGGGCTGGAGGCAGCGTGGATAGTAAAGTTTCAGGGTTCATGCTATAGGAACTTGTTAAAAAATCATTTTTACAGGAAAAACCCAGAAAAGTGGTGACATTTCCTTCCATCCTGCCTCTTATTCATAAATAAGTGTTTTTCTTCACTGCAGAGAACGGTGCTCACTGGTTATTACCGCCTCCTGCCGCCAGTTATAGGGGCTCAGTAAGTGCTTCCCTTCACTTCAGAGGACAGCGCTCACTGGTTATTACTGCCTCCTGCCAGTCCATTTATAGGCGCCAAGTAATAACCAATAAGCACTTTACCTTACTTTACTAGCAGGGAAAGTGCTTATTGGTTACCATTTTAATAACCAGGCCCAAAAAGGCCTTAATGACCAGACACTTTTTGTGATTTTGTGCATGTGGTGGTTCAAACTGTTGTAACTTTTTTATTTGTTGGGCTACGAAAATAATTTTTACAATTTTTTACATGACACATAGGGCTTTATTATTTATTTGTTTATTAAACATTTTTGAATAGTAATTTTTTTTCAAAATTATAGCTCCTTATTCTTTAAATATGCAAACTGACACCAAAATAAATTATTATAATCAGTTCCCTATTTTGTGTCGGTTGTTTTGTTATGTAATCTGTATAGTTTCATGTGAATGGGTGATAATGGTGATGGTTTTGGATGGTGTGGGTGTTTTTTCTTTTATGTATTTCATTATTTTTTTTATTCTTTTTTTAATGTAATTTTTAATATATTTCTGCTATACAATATGACACATTTGAAAAATTTTTAAATTTTGCACTTTTTCCTTTTTATATTTTTCTTTTATTTGTGTTTTATTAATATTTTATTTTTTATAATTGTTTTATTTTATTTTTTTATAATTGGTTTATTACTTTAAATATATTTTTGCCACATAATATGTCACCCAAGAGGTCATAAAAAGGGGACAGTGAACACGCTTTTATTTAGCACTTTTCCCATTTATTTTTTTATTTTATTTATATTTTTTCCATTTTTTTAAATCATTTTATATTATGTTTTTAAATATATAAATCTGTTGCCACATAATATATCCCCCAAGAGGTCATTAACAGACAATTGGGGGACAGTAAACACTTTTATTTTGCACATTTTCCTTTTTTTCTTTTATTTGTATGAATCTTTTTTTTTTTTTTTTTATTTTACTATTTTTTAACTAACTAATATGTCTCCACAAAGGACTTTTTTTTTAATTTGGATTTTATTGTCAATTTTTTAAACTTATTTTTTAATATATTTTTCCCACAATTTTTCCACAAGAGGTCACTTACAGAGCTTTGAGAGACAATGAGAAACTTTTTTTTTGCACTATTTACACTCTAAATGGGGTCTCCAAAGGAGCCCCAGTTATAGGGGAAACCAGCCTGCTGGTGGGAGCTTTGTACCAGGCTGAGCTGATGTGGGTCTACTGACCCTGCAGTTCTGCACCTCTGCCCTCAAGATGCCCAGTGATCATATGATCACCATGTTCAAACTGCATAGGACTCCTTGAGGAGAAGGCAGAAGCACTGATTAACCACTTTTGCCTTCTCCTCGAGTCTCCTGCTGTCACTGGTAGCCGGGGACCCGTTCTGCTCCTGCTAGAGCCCAGAACGGAGGATAGAAACAATAAACGTAAAAGAAATGCATTACAAATTTATAGCGACCTTCAGAAATTATTATTTTAAAGGATATTGATGCAAACTGGAAAACCTCTTTACGTTTTGTTGAAGAAGACAAGCCATTTACTATTTACTGAACTGTAAATTTTATCATAATTATTAGTGACTAAAACATCTAACAACAATGGCAGGACTGAAAGGTTCTAAAGGATATTAAGATTTATTAATTCCATAATATACTATGCTTTTGATCCATGGATCCATGCAGTTGTGTTTGCTATAGAGTGCTAAAAAGCTGACCATTTTGGTTCCTGAATGCCCTGGAGTATCCTTTAAGCATTAGGGATAGATCTGGCAGGCATGTAACCTAGCTTTTTTCCCCACTGCAGTTTATTTGCTGTGAGCCTGTCTTCAAAGTTCCAGCTATAGAACAGAAGAATGATAAAACATAAAATTATAATATATAGTAGAGATGAGCGAATCATCCAAAATTCGCTTTGCCAAATGATCGTCGAACTTTTCAAAAGATTCGTACCTCATATGAGTCTATTTGGCAAAGTTGCGTACAAATCATACTTTATGTGGTGTTTTGCAAACATTCGTGCACTAGTAACGAACGTACAGTTGTTAAAGGTATGCAATTTATGTGAACACGTACGCATGAGCGTACAAATTGTGTACGAATCCTCAGCGTACTATTGTCTAGTGATTGCGTAATAGCAGGCACGCACGATGCTAGGCCACATCGTGCACTCCTCAGAGGCAGAGCAAAGTTTTACAAATGGCATCCAGCTCTAGAGAGCTTAAATATATGATCCGGCTGATGGACTGGCAGGATTACGATGGCACACACCGACACCCAAACCAGCAGAAGGAGATCCGTGGCTTGTGTCCAACTATTACGAATTCTACCAGTAGAAGCTGCGGCTACATGTCCTTTGCACTGCTCGCATGTGCCACCTTCTCCTTCTGTTTTTTTGGAGCTCGAGGTCTAGCAGGAGCCCTTTTGCTTTTCCATGCCAGACATTTTCACTTGACTGTGGCCCTGCAGGTCTTTGTCTCTCTCCCTGTCTCTCTCCCTGCCTGATTAATATTACTAGCCCTGCACTGGCCCTGCACTTGCCCTGCACTGGCCCTGCAGTATCCCTGATATGTGTATTATGGATTCCCAGAACAATTACACCCCAATTTTAACAAAATAGTTCTCTGTCTTTATGAAATTCACAGACAGTGCTTCTGCTCGTCTCAGCAGTCGCAGCACAACTGATGTGTCACTGGCTTACCGAGCCTGTGAGCCAACCAGAGGAATCCCTTCCCTCTAGGTCAGGTGACCGCTTTTTTCCCGGGCTTTTTGCCGCATGAATAACGAACTAACAGTAAAAGCTCACTAATTAACTGAATTCGTATGCATCAGCGTATAAAAAAACTTATACATAGCATTAGTGTACAATTTATCAGACAAGTACGTAGCGAATGCGTAAAAAAGCTTTAAGAACATTTTAGAATCTAACGGTGCGAATCTCAAAAAACGGATTTGCTTCGCAGCGGGAAATTTCCAAGATTTGTATGGAATCTACGAAGCGGCGAACAGATTCGCTCATCTCTAATATATAGTGTAATAGGCTGTTTATGTGATAAGCAGCGACTAGAGGGGGTAGTTTTATGTATCGGAATTCTTTACATTATTATTAGTGATCATCTTGAAGTATATACGCAGGATACTGTACTAGGACATGGCACTGCTTGATACTTGCTTCTTGTAGTCTGTTGGTCATAAAGGGTTTTCCTGGGATTCTAACATGAGGTGGACAGCTGTCATGGCATATATACTTACAGTTAACACATTCCTTGGTTTTCCCAGCAGCGTCCCAGCGTTTTAGGCTAGAATTCTGACTCAGCCTGGCTCACAATTTTAACTTGTGATGCATCTGGCATGTAAATACAGTATTCTGACCATTACTATGACAATGTGTCAGACAAGGACATTCAGAAATCAATATGCATTGCAGCGTTTTATCTGAATGTATCACTGGAATATAAGAGGCGAACGAGAAAAATGATCGGAAGAATGACAGAACAGCTCTGATTCTAGATCATTTTAATTCAAATGCATTAGGGCTTGTTCACATCTCCGTTCAGCCCTTCCGTTCTCCTGCTCCGTTATAGGAGCAGGAGAACGGAAAGGACGGATTCGGGACATAACTGAGCCCAACGGAGCCTAAGGGACCCCATAGACTATAATGGGGTCCGTTAGGTTTCCGCTCAGAAGATGATTTTTGAAGCGGAGACAAAAGTTGTGCACGCAGGACTTTTGTCTCTGCTTCAAAAATCATCTTCTGAGCAGAAACCTAACGGACCCCATTATAGTCTATGGGGTCCCTTAGGCTCTGTTGGGCTCAGTTATGTCCCGAATCCGTCCTTTCCGTTCTCCTGCTCCTATAACGGAGCAGGAGAACGGAAGCCCTAACGGTGATGTGAACGAGCCCTTACTTGTATTTTCCATGGAACAGGAAAACTGCAGGTCCTGACCTCGTACAACATCAGGGCGTAATGTGCGCACTATGACCCAACACTGCATGCAGTTAGGTGACTGCAGTGGTGCAGTGTGGGCCAGAGAAAAAAAGGGAGTGCGATTGGAGGATCGAATGCCTGACCTGGAGAGTAGCAGCGGAGCAGGAGAAGTAAGTGAAGTTCTTTATTTTATCTCTGATCTGAGGTCTGATGGGGGTCTGGCATAGAAATCTGATCTAAGGTCTGATGGGGATCTGACATGGAGGTCTAATAGGGGTCTGGTATAGAAGTCTGATCTAAGGTCTGATGGGATCTGACATAGAGATCTGATGGCGATCTGACATAGAGGTATAATGAGAATCTGACATGGAGATCTGATGGGGATCTGGCATGGAGATTTGATGGGGGTCTAACATAGAGGTCTGATGGGAATTTGACATGGAGGTCTGGAGCTTGTATGAGGGTCTGATGTGAGTTTCTGGTATGAGGGTCTGGACTGAGTTCCTGATATGGGGGTCTGATCTGAGGATCTGACGTGAGGTCTGATAATAAATATTTTTTTCTTATTTTATTCCTCTAAAACCTGGGGTTCGTCTTATCATCAGGTGTGTCTTATAAAGTGAAAAATATAGTATTTTTTATTTGGTGTAATAGTCAAATTATTTTTTGTACTAAAGCTCTTTTCACATTCCATCAAAAAGAGTAAACAAAAAAGCGACATCCTGAACTGAAGCCGTCAGTGGGATCTGTTCATCTCCTTTTAGTTCAGTTTCCCTCGAACGGAATAGAGGATAAATAATCTAACAAGTGATGTGGTATAATAAAGCTAGCTTTAGTGTACACCTTGTTTATATATATATATATATATATATATATATATTGATTTTCTTTTCATTTTTATTTTTTTATGTGACATTTACTAAACTTTATTAAAGATTTCAATTTGAATATTACTTTCTATTATAATGCTTTGTACTTGGTCAGGAATTTTTACATTTTTAAAGTGGTTTTTATAGAATACCTGTTTTAATTAAAGCAACTGAAAAATCTGCACTGGGGTTCAGTCTTGCCGTGCTCATTTCTACCTGGATGGCAATCCCATAAATTCCATGAGTACAAAACAAATCACAGCATCTGAGGAATATTTTGACCAAAAAAAACCACTAGGGTGAGTTCATATCACCATTTTTCTTAACGTTCTTCTGATCTGTCATAAAAACAGAAAAAAACAAGGAAAAAAAGATCCATTATTTTTAGTATCAGTCATGCTCACTTAGCATCAGTTTGCACTAAAAATAACAGATCTGTCTTTTTCGGAGCATCAGTTATGATCAGTTTGTGTCAGTTCCATCAGAGATCTGTTATTTTCGACAGGGAAAAAGTACTGCATACAGGACTTTTTCTCCCATCTGAAATAACTGATCTCTAATGGAAGTGACACAAACTGATGCAAACTAATAACCGATGCCCAAAATAAGGGATCCAATTTTTTCATTTTTCAACTGTTTTTTCCTGTACTTAATATTCCCCATAGACTTCTATACAACATCTTGAGAAATGCTGAAAAACAAACAAACAAACCACAAAAAAACACTCAAAAATGTCAGAAAAAAACTCATCAGAAGGTGTGAATTGCTTTTATTTTTAATTTCTTACTGTAATAAAATCAATTGACTCAAATGTTTCCTCAGTTTCCTAGGACATAACTTTACACACATTCTCCACTGGGTCAGGTCAGGAAAAATACCACTAAAGCACATTAGACATTCATCTGATATGCCCTAGTGAAAGGTCAGAAGTAATGGAAAAATGTTTACTATGAAAACCGCTACAGTTTCCATTAATGTGGAAGGAATTAAATTCATTGGTTTAATAATAGATGTAGAGGAAAGGGAAAGTAATAAGCAATTACCATAGACCTGCCTTATTTAAAGGAGCTCATTTATCGAAATCATTGCAAAGTACTGATCTGTTCAACTGAGCAAACTTGGACCGTGTTTACACAAGGTGGATTTGTCACACATTTTTGGTGCAGAATCCCCTTTTTTAAATCCTCAATAAAGTGGCATACAATGTGTGTCATTAAAGTTTTACAAAATTCATTGGAAAACATCAGCATATTAGGTCATGTTCAAAGTGACCAGCAGTCCCGAGAAAGGAGCAGGGAAGGGGGTTTGTGCAAATGTACCACAACGTCAGTTGTGGCGTTTAGTGGGTGTTTCAGGGGTGGACCTATTGTTTAAATCAAGTTTTTATGTTAATCCTATTTTAAGAGAATTTTTGGTGAGGTTATTTTTAATTTTCCTTGTCACTATCTATATAAAATCCTAAATTTCATTAATCTTCACATTGGTCACTAAGCCTAATAATAGGTGCCACTTATTGGTCTGTACAAGTAACTTTTGAGCAGTCATCTCATTATCATTACAGACACGATTACAATGGGAGATAGCAGCTATATAGATAATACTGAATCTGCCCTTCACAATGGGTGATGGTCACAGCTTCTACTCTTTCCTTGTGCCTAGAAAACTCTCCCATAGAAGTCAATAGGGCCCCCTCCAGACTATTGTGCTTATGGCCCATGGTGACTGTTGTAAAACATATCTCTTAATGCTGTTAAGAACAGCACACTCAAGATGGCTGCCCCATAATCATGTTCAGGAAGCAGGATAAAAAAATCTATAATCAGAAAAGTAAAACAGGTAAAAAAAAAGACGTGTCTGGCTTTAACTGGCAGAATAAAAATTAAAAATGACACATTCCCTTTAATATCATAATATTAGTCATCAATATTTTTCACAATAAATGAAAAAGATGGATTATTAAGAAGGAATCAAAAAGTAACTCTTATGATTTAAATGTTTTCATAAGATCAAAGGACAATTAAAGGACATCTGTCAGCAGATTTGTACCTATGACACTGGCTGACCTGTTACATGTGCACTTGGCAACGGAAGGCATCTGTGTTGGTCCCATGGTCATATGTGCCCACATACCTTCACCTGCCAAGCACACATGTAACAGGTCAGCCAGTGTCATAGGTACAAATCTGTTGACAGATGAACTTTAATGTTCATAGAGTAGAGATGAGTGAATCTATTCGCCGCTTTGTAGCTGCGAAGCGAATCCGAATTTCTTTGCACTGACCTCAGAGCAAGAGGCAAGCATCATGGCTAAAAAACAGCTGCACCCAAATTGGAATGAAATGTATTTTGGTGACGAGTTCCCTGAACCTCCGCCCTCTCCAGACATCAGGGTGTCACAACTCTGCCAGAGAAACCCAGCTTCAGTGCCTGTGTCTTCCTTACCACCTGCTGAGGTTGCTGTTGCTGTGATTCGTGAGGCGGCTGGAGCGTCTGCTGTGGCTCGTGCGGCTGGAACATCTGCTGTGGCTCGTGCGGCTTGAACGTCTGCTGTGGCTCATGCGGCTGGAAGTCTGCTGTGGCTGGTGCGGCTGGAGTGTCTGCTGTGGCTCGTGCGGTGGAGGCGGCAGGAGCGTCCACTTTGTCGCCCAGGAGGAGATCCACCCCTTCCATACACCAGAACCAAATTGTTGGACCATCTGTGACCGCCCATGCACAGACCCTCTGGGACTATAAAACTGCAGTGGAGGACTGGGTCATCCGGGTACTTGACCACTCTAGGCCGGGAGATCCTTCATTGGAACGCCGAAAGGGAACTGTGCTTTGGTTTTCTGTTGGGAGAGGGTCTGGCTTCCTGCAGGATGACGAGGATGGAAAGGAATATTTTGTGGGCCGTAGGTCAGTGAAATGGCCATACATGCCACAACATCGTCATAGCCTGTACGTGGGGGATCAGGTGGAGTACACCCCCATGGCCTACCTGAAAGGCCCATTTGTGACCAGGGTTACCCTCCTTTCAAAGCCTCTAGTGTCTACAAGGGAACCAAAAGTGTGGCTGGATGAACCACCAGGTCTAGGACGCTTGCGCTGCCTGCAGGAGTTTCCAGATGGCGTCCTCCGGTTCAGGGAAAAGCCACAGCCTCAGTCGGAGCTTCTGATTCCTGGATTGCCAGCGCCGCCACCACCACCACAGTCCTTACAGCTGGGTCAGCTGACCACGTTATCGTTCACCTTCCAATCCACTGTGATCCACCAATACCAGCTACCGTGGAAGATTAAGACTGGGAAGCTGGGTCTTCTTCCCTGGATGCAACCTTTCTGCAACCGCTGCAGCCGGAAGTCCTTACCCCTGCTGTCCCGGCAGGAGGATCCGGAAAAGCGCAAATGGCTGCAACACTCACCAGCGTCACCACCACCCAGACCCGGTCAAGTCCAACTTCAGGAAGAAGAGGGCATTGGAGTTCCACCACCGCAGCGAGCATGGCCTACAGGAGGCAGGAGCGTCCTCTGATGAGCTTCAGCAGCAGCTCGAGCGAGGAGGACTTCAGGTCCCTCATCTGAGGAACCCAACTACTGGCAGTGTCAAGGACACTGCAGGAGGACCTATGGGAGCCATACCATGAATTGCACCTGAAGGGTGAGATGCTAGCTAGCAGTTGTTTTTGTTTAGTTTGTGTTGCCCCCATTTGACTCTCACCCAGATGGACATGGCTGTCAGGACTCCCCCCATTCTGCAGAAAATTCCCTGTTTCGCCGAAGTGCGCCTATTTTCCTTTTTCCCCCCTTCTCAGGTTATTTGGGAGCCCCCTTTCCAAAAAGGGTTTTCTATGTGCTGCTTTTTTCTAATATGTAATGTATTGCCCCCGTTTGACTCTCACCCAGCTGGAGTGGACATGACTGTCAGGACTCCCACCATTCTGCAGAAAAGTCCCAGTTGCGCCTAAGCGCGCCTATTTTCCTTTTTACCCCCTTCTCAGGTTATTTGGGAGCCCCCTTTGCAAAAAGGGTTCTCTATTTGCTGCTATTCTCTATTATCCATGTGGATTACACATTACCTGTTTGGATTACAATTTTACCTCACGTGGATTACAATTGAATTTTGTAATATGTGTTCCAGACAGACAGTGTTTTATCATTGCCAACTAGGAGCCATAAGAGACACAAACGTATATCTGAGCCTTTTATGCTTGCAAATGTGAAATTGATTGCACTAAATTGTTTTCATACTTATGTCTTTGCTGTTTTTTAGCTACACTGTTTTTAATGGTTAAGCACTTTAGCCCATTGTGTGTATTCTTTTTCTGTTACTGCAGTGTGTCCTATTATGCACTTATTGTATGGTGTTTTTAGTAAATTATTCACTTATTGATAGCTAGCAGCAGTGAGCACCTTATTTTTCTAGTTCATATGAACTGCCTCTAAAGACTGTAGGCTGCGGCCTAGCCTCGTGCGTATGACGCATTCGCGCGTCAAAAGTACGCTAAGGATTCATACGCACTTTTGTACGCTAATGCTTACGCATTGCATGCTTTTAAGTACGCTGACTGTACGTATGTAATTTGGGCAGGAATGTTCGCAAAACAACGTTTTTTTTTAAAGTAAATTCGACTAATAAGTCCGTTTAAATATGAATTTTGTCAGAAATTCGGTGAATATTCGGCAAAGCAAATTTTGAATGATTCGCTCATCTCTATCATAGATCAATGTAATATAGTTTTTCAATACATTCTAACATACAAAATAATAAAAATATTTACCTTGAAAATGTCAGTGTTTGTCAGTAAGGGAGAAATGTTTGTGAAACAAAAGACCAAATATTCAAACTTTTATTTAGCATATATATAATTTTCAAATATCAAAATATTTAAACACATTCGTAAGCAGTAATTTAACCTTGATTTATATATTCTAAATGACTGTATTCATGAATATATACTATACTGTATATGAGTGTGAGCATGTAAAAAATAGAAAAAATGTGAAAAATATAAATTCTAACATTATAATATGACCCTGCTTACAAGCACAGATGGACAGCTGCTGAGACAGTGGTATGTAGTGACAGGTGCCCTTTAACCCCTTCCCGACCAGCGGCGTACATGTACGGCGCTGTGGGAAGTGACTTTCACGACCAGCGCCATAGTGCTACGGCGCGCTGATCCGGTGGGTGCAGGAGCTGTGCCCGCCCGATCAGCGGCGGGAGTCCGGCTGTGCCCAGTAGCCGGACCCCTGCTGTATGCACCAGCATCGGTGAAAACACCGATGCCGGTGCATTAACCCTTTCGCGCCCGGAGCTTTTTTTTGTTATGCATTTTCGTTTGGGGTTCCCTGCCTTCAAACAGCCATAACTCTTTTATTTTTCTGTTCACATAGCTGTATGAGGGCTTGTTTTTTGCGGGACAAGTTGTACTTTCCAACGCCACCATTTAATATTGCATACGGTGTAGTGGGAAGCGGGAAAAAAAATTCCAAACCGGGTGAAATTGCAAAGAAAACGCTATTCCGCTACAGTTCTACGGGTTTATTATTTACAGCGTTCGATGTGCATTAAAACTGATCCATTACTTTCATTCTACAAGTCAGTACGAATCCGGCAATACCTAATATGTATAGTTTTTCCTGCGTTTTCATAGTGATAAAATAATTAGAAAGTTGCCCTTTTTTTTTTCCTTGTCAAATCTTGACCCCTATAACTTTTTGGTATTTATGTGTACAGAGCTGTATGGGGGCTCCTTTTTTGCGGGACGATCTGAAGTTTTTATTGATACCATTCTGGGGTGTGTATGACTTTTTGATCACTTTTTATTTAATTTTTTTTAGAAAAAAAAAGCGACAAAAAACGGTAAATCGCCATTTGGACGCTTTTTTCCGCCATACAATTCGCCGTATTGGAATTTTTTTTTTATATTTTAAAAGTACGGGCGTTTTCGGTCATGGTGATACCCATGATGTCTATATTTATTGTTATTTAGGTATTTATTTTTTACTTATATGGAAAGGGGGGTGATTTGAACTTTTACATCTTTTTTATTTTTTATATATTTTTTAACATTTTTTTTAAATTTTTTTTTTACTATTGGAAAGCTCAAATATGGGCTTATATATTGTGGCTTTTTTTTTCTTTATGAGCAATTATGGATTTTATAGACTCAGAAATCCATGAATTGCTCATTTCTTATCCTGGCCTGCCATCTAGTGGCCAGAATAAGAATTGGACTTTGAAAACTGTAATCCTCACCAGCGAGGATTACAGTTTTCATATGGTGTAAAGACACCCCGATTGGCCACACGGGGTGTCTGTACACCACCCGGAAGCAAATGCTTCCGGGTTGAGACGCAACTAGATGCCGTGATCACGTGTGATCACGGCATCTAATCTCCGAGAAAGACGCCGCCGATGGCGGTAAGTAGCGGCAAGTCTCTGCTGTTAGAAACAGCAGAGACTTGCCGGCCATGACGCCCGCCGCACCCGCGAGCGGGCGCCATGTGCCCGCATCGTCCCAGCGCCGTACATGTACAGCGCTGGGCGCGAAGGGGTTAACCCTTCATGTAACATAGTTTATAAGGCCAAAAAAAGAAATCCAGTTCGGCCTGTTATCCTGCAAGTTGTCAAAGACTTTTTTTTTGAGATCCAGTGACGTACCGGAAATTAAGAATATAAACTTACTGAATATACTTAAATATTACCTTTCATTAGTTATACAGGCTTGTTTTGTCCGGGGAGCAACAATCAGGAGCAACAAAATGGCCGCTGTCCCAATCACACAGGAGGACAAGCCACTTCACAACCCCGAGGCAAAGAGCTGCCCCCCCCGCTCCACCCGTCAGGGATTATGACGCGCTGACCGCGGCACATGCGATGCGGGCGTTGGGAAGGGGTGTCCATTGGGTCCCCGCGCTGCTGTAACGGGGACCCGATGGCTTAGATAGCAGCCGAATGCCTTCCTTAGGCAGCCGGCTGCTATCTACGGAAGCCTGTGAGAGACAGAAGGCTGTAAGTGTATTACATTGAGTAATACACTTACAGCCAATGCACTACAATACAGAAGTATTGTAATGCATTGTAAAGGGGCTCAGACCCCAAAAGTTAAAAAAGTGTAAAAAAAAAAGAAAGTGAAAAAAATTAAGTTTTACAAAAAAAGTTTCAAGTTCCCAAAAAAAGGTGTCCTTTTCACAAAATAAAGTAAAAAAAAGAATTGTAAAAATTAGGGAAAAAAAGAAAAATAGACATTAGGTATTACCGTGTCCTTATCAACCGGATCTATAAAAATATCACATGATCCACCCCGCCAAGTAAACGCAGTAAAAAAAAAAAAAAAAAAGTGCCAAAACAGCCATTTTTTGGTCACCTTTCCTTACAAAAAGTGTAATAGCAGGCGATCAAAAAAGCGTATGTACCCCAAAATGGTACCAATCAAACCGTCATCTTGTCCCGCAAAAAATGAGATCCTACCTAAGACAATCGCCCGAAAAATAAAAAAAATATGGCCCTCAGAAAATGGCAACACAAAAATATTTTATTTTGTTGTAAAATGCATCGAATGTTATACATATTGGAAATCGCCACATCCGTAACACCTACTCTATAAAAATATTACATGAGATGGCCTCCCAAATGAATGCTGTAAAAAAACTATGCCAAAGCAGCCATTTTTTTCCCTCTTGCCTCACAAAAAGTGTAATATCAGGCGATCAAAAAAGCATATGTACCCCAAAATGGTACCAATCAAAACTTCATCTCATCTAGCAGAAATTCATACCCTACCTAAGACAATTGCCCAAAAAAAAAAAAATATGGCTCTCTGAAAATGGCAGCACAGAAACAAGATTTAATTCTGTAAAAAAATGCGTACACATATTTGGTATCGCCGCGTCCGTAACAACCTGCTCTATAAAAATATCACATGATTTGCCCCCTCAGGTGAATGCTGTAAAAAAAAAAAAAAAAAACTATGCAAAAACAGCTATTTTTTCACCTTGACTCACATAAAGTGTAATACCAAGCGATCAAACAGTCTTATGTACCCCAAAATGGTACTAATAAAAAAGTCACCTCATCCCACAAAAAATGAGTCCCCACATAAGACAATAACTCAAAAAAATAAAAATCAATGGCTCCCACAAACCAATCCATCAAAATCTGTGCTGCAAAATCCATATGACGCTCCTTCTGTTCTGAGTCCTGCCATGTGCCCCCACAGCAGTTTACCACCACATATGGGGTGTTGCCGTATTCAGGAGAAAATGGGGAATAAATTATGTGGTGCTTTTCTCCTGTTAGCCCTTGTGAACATGAAAAAATCTGCCTCCAAAATTCGTATGGCGCTCCTTTCCTTCTGACCACTGCCACAAACCCATAGAGACGTTTACCACCACATATGGGGTATTTCTGTAAACTACAGAATCAAAGCAATGTATATTGAGGTTTAGTTTGCTGTTATCCCTTGCTGTGTTGCAAGAAAAAAATTATGAATAATCTACCAAAAAAGGGAAATTTTGAAATTTCATCTCCATTTTCCTTTAATTCTTGTGGAACACCTCAAGGGTTAACAAATTTTGTAACATCAGTTTTTAAAAAAATCATTTTAGGGGTGTAGTTTCAAAAATGGGGTCATTTATGGGTGGTTTCCATTACGTAAGCCCCTCAAAATCACTTGGTGCTTAACCACTTCAAGACTAGGCCTAACTTTGCAAATCTGACATGTGTCACTTCATGTGGTAATAACTTTGGAACGCTTTTACTTATCCAAGCCATTCAGAGATTGTTTTCTCATGACACATTGTACTTCATGTTAATGGTAAATTTGAGTCAATATGTTTTACCTTTATTTATAAAAAATCAAAATTTACTGAAAATTTTGAAAAAAAAAATCACAATTTTTTAAATATGAATTTCTCTGCTTTTAAGTTGCATAGGGATATCTAATAAAATTGTTATTAATGAACATTCACCATATGTCCACTTTATGTTGGCATAATTTTGGAAATGTAATTTTATTTTTTTAGGACGTTAGAAGGCTTCAAATTTTAGAAGTAATTTTTAAGATTTTCACGAAAATTTCCAATAGTTAATTTTAAAGGACCTTTGCAGTTCTAAAGTGACTTTGAAGGGCTTAAATAATAGAAACCTCCCATAAATGAACATATATTAGAAACTATAGCCCCCAATGTAATCAAAACTGATTTTACAAACTTTGTTAACCCTTTAGATTTCCCACAAGAATTAAAACAGAAGGAAGGTGAAATTTAAAATATATATATTTTTTCGCAGATTTTCAATTTTTAATTAATTTTTTCTATAAGATAGCAAGGGTAAACAGCAAATCAAACCTGAATATTTATTTTCCTGATTCTGAAGTTTGCAGAAACACCCCATATGTGGTTGTAAACTGCTCTGTAACCGGCAGTAATGAGAGGGAGATAGGACAAGCATTTGTGATGGCTTTGACAGCTTGTCAGAGTGATCAAAAGCCTGGAGACCAGGAAAAAAGGTCTCAGGTTAAAGCTCCATGTTCTTGGCTGTCAGGAGGCAGCTGAGTCATGGAGCTTCTATGTACAGGTGCTGCACACAGGGGGCAAAGCTCAAGGACGTTTATAGTCAATGGGCAGACTTGAAGTGGTTAAAAAAATGGTTTTGGAAATTTTGTTAAAAATTTTAAAAATGGCTTCTAAACTTCTAAGCCTTCTAACGTCCTAAAAAAGTAAAATGACATTTATAAAATGATGAAGTAGAGAAATTGAAATTTGGAAATTTGCAAATTTTTCCAAATTTTTGGTAAATTGGGAATTTTTTATAAATAAAAATGAAATATTTATGAGAACAATCTCAGAATGGGCCAGATAAGTAAAAGCGTTCCAAAGTTATTACCACATACAGTGCTAGCCAAAAGTATTGTCATCCCTGCAATCAGGGGCGGATTGGGAACTTAAAGTGGCCCTGGAAAAAATACTAAAAGTGGCCCCGTTTTGTATTCGGGTCCAAACTGATGGAAGGCAGGTCCAGCAATTCCATATTGTGACACATTATACCACCCCAACAGAGCCAAGTACCACAGTCCATCACAAAATACTGCCAGCAGCACAAAATACATCCCCAAAAACTTCTACTGGCCGGCCGTGAGGAGGCCCCAGGCGGCCCTTTGGGCATCGGCCCACCGGGAAATTTCCCTGTAAGGTCTATGGCCAATCCGCCCCTGCCTGCAATTCTGTCAGATAATACTCAATTTCTTCCAGAAAATGATTGCAATCACAAATGCTTTGGTAATAATATCTTCATTTATTTTGCTTACAATGAAAAAACACAAAAGACAATGAAAAAAAAGTCAAATCATTGATCATTTTTCACAAAACTCCAAAAATGGGCCGGACAAAAGTATTGGCACCCTCAGCCTAATACTTGGTAGCACAACCTTTAGGCAAAATAACTGCGAACAACCGCTTCCGGTAACCATCAATGAGTTTCTTACAATGCTCTGCTGGAATTTTAGACCATTCTTTTTAAGCAAATTGCTCCAGGTCTCTGAGATTTGAAGGGTGCCTTCTCCAAACTGCCATTTTGAGATCTCTCCACATGTGTTCTATGGGATTCAGGTCTGGACTCATTGCTGGCCACTTTAGAAGTCTCCAGTGCTTTCTCTCAAACCATTTTCTAGTGCTTTTTGAAGTGTGTTTTGGGTCATTGTCCTGCTGGAAGACCCATGACCCCTGAGGGAGACCCAGCTTTCTCACACTGGGCCCTACATGATGCTGCAAAATTTGTTGGTAGTCTTCAGACTTCATAATGCCATGCACATGGTCAAGCAATCGAGTGCCAGAGGCAGCAAAGCAACCCCAAAACATCAGGGAACCTCCGCCATGTTTGACTGTAGGGACCGTGTTCTTTTCTTTGAAGGCCTCTTTTTTTTCCTGTAAACTCTATGTTGATACCTTTTCCCAAAAAGCTCTACTTTTGTCTAATCTGACCAGAGAACATTCTTCCAAAAAGTTTTTGACTTTCTCAGGTAAGTTTTGGCAAACTCCAGCCTGGCTTTTTTATGTCTTTGGGTCAGAAGTGGGGTCTTCCTGGGTATCCTACCATAGAGTCCCTTTTCATTCAGAGGCAGACGGATAGTATGGGTTGACACTGTTGTACCCTCGGACTGCAGGGCAGCTAGAACTTGTTTGGATGTTAGTCGAGGTTCTTTAGCCACCATCCGCACAATCTTTCGTTGAAATCTCTTGTCAATTTTTCTTTTCCGTCCACATCTAGGGAGGTTAGCCACAGTGCCATGGGCTTTAAACTTCGTGATGACACTGCGCACGGTAGACACAGGAACATTCAGGTCTTTGGAGATGGACTTGTAGCCTTGAGATTGCTGATGCTTCCTCACAATTTTGCTTCTCAAGTCCTCAGACAGTTCTTTGGTCTTCTTTCTTTTCTCCATGCTCAATGTGGTACACACAAGGACACGGGACAGAGGTTGAGTCAACTTTAATCCATTTCAACTGGCTGCAAGTGTGATTTAGTTACTGCCACCACCTGTTATGTGCCACAGGTAAGTAACAGGTGCTGTTAATTACACAAATTAGAGAAGCATCACATGATTTTTCAAAGGGTGCCAATAGTTTTGTCCACCCCCTTTTTTATGTTTGGTGTGGAATTATATCCAATTTGGCTTTTTGACAATTCTTTTTGTGGTTTTCCATTGAAGACAAATTAAATGAAGATATTATTACCAAAGCATTTGTGATTGCAATCATTTTCTGAAAGAAATTGAGTATTATCTGACAGAATTGCACTGTAAAGTAACACATGTCAGATTTGCAAAACAATGGCCTGGGCAGGAAGGTGAAAACAGGCCCGGGTTGAAGGGGTTAAAGCTTTGCTAAGAAGACTGTTTACCCCCTGTTTTGTAGAACAAAGAAACAACTTTCCCTGATCAAGTATTTTACAAAAATGTATAACATCCCTGTCCCTACGCTATATTAAAAATAAACTGAAGCAACAGTTACACTTTTTCCATGCATATATACGTGCGAAAAACCTCCCATGTGGATTTAAAAATTGTTTGTGCAAATTTTGGTGCCAATTTTACTCTTTTCAATAAAAAAGGATGATTTGTGTCAAAAAAGCATGAAATCCAAATCAAAAGCCAACAAATGCGGGTCTTGATGCGGATCTGCTGCAGAAATACCTAGATATCCTCATGAAAAACCACACAGATTTTCTGTACTGTTGTGCTGTTACCCTGCATGCAGATTTGGAAGTCAAATTCAGGAGTGGCTGATAAAATAAGAGAAAACATACAGAGCTGATATAACTTCTCTTCTGCTTTGAATTTACTCCTGGTTCTGGCATCCTGAACTGCACGCAGAAACCTGAACGTGTGGCCGTACCGTTAGTCGAGAACAACTCATGAAATTTTTTTCCAAAGCTTTACATTATTGCCACTGTTCTTGTAGGAAAGAATATCACTTTTGCCAACAGTTTTCTTCGGCCTCTATGTACTACACTGAATGTACACAAAACCAGAAAGTGGCCTCATATATGTTTGGCATAGATATGTCTATACAATTATTATCCAGTTATACAAGCAAATTATTGATAATTACCAAAAAAACTGTAGCAACACCAAGAAATTATGATGTGAATGTACCAAAAGCAATATAAATGATGCAACAATATAAATGAGATATCCGTGTCACTCAAATATTTGATACCATTGATGAGCGAAGTATTGAAAAATTCGATTTGACTGCTTCACCGAATTTTACAAAAAAAATCAGCTTTGTGGTGAATTACTTTGTCACGAAGCGCATTTCTTTGTAAGTAGTGGGTGTAATGACAGGGAGCAGGTATTCCACCCCTCCTCCTCATTGTACCCCTCAGCCCCATCTTGATCTTGTGTGGGCCGTGATGTCATACGTCACTGCGCATGGGATTTTGCGCAGGATCTCCAATAAAGCTAGCAGTGGCCGTCTGTTCACGCTCAAACGGATGAGGTAAGTATAATTCTTTTATTTTTTACCAACATTCAGGAAAAATCGATTCGCTACCATGTTAGCATGAGGAAATTCGGCTTTGCAGCAAATCGAATTTTCGCTGAAATTCAGATTGATTTGCTCAACACTAAATGTGATGTCAATTAATGTAAGTGTAATGTAATAATTATATATATTAACATCTGGAAAATCAAATAAACATAAAATATATTTCTGATCCATTTCCAATTTATTAGAGGTAAATTTACTAGAGATTTTGAAAACTTGATGCAGAAAATATATTGGAAAATTGTGTAACTTCATTCTACAAGGCTAAGCTCAATTTGCGGAAACCGTAATACCGCTACGACAAATAAATGATGTGGGCACTTTTGGGCATAAACATCTGGATTTGCAATATGTCTTTATTATAGTTGCTCTGTAATGAATTTACACAAGAAAACTCCTTTACTCTTCATCACACCAGTTGATGTTAAATATGAATTCAATTATTTTTTAATATTGTTTACAGTCTCCATTCGCTTCAGAGATTTCCCGCATTGAATAAGTGACTGCGAATTCTGTGTAAATTTGGGGATATTGGTTTCTTGAGAGTTGGTATGCTCTTCATTATTTCTTTAGATACAAAATATTTAGATTCTTTTAATAATCGCAGGACATATTTTTCCCATGTGGTGTCATTTATCTTGTCAGAAGCTCTAAGGTTAAGCCACATCATGGTCAAATAAACATCTTTTATCAGTAACCTTGCTTGAAATGTTAAAAACAAGCAATAAAGAAAAAACATAAATCATTGAAGATGTTAGCTTTGTGCAATTTGGCAAAATAATCCAAAGAGTTTAGAAAAAAGAAATAACAAATATTATGTTTTTGTGGCAGTTTAAAGCAGACATTCCCTATATCTAATGCATATTAGATATAGTTATTATTGGTGTTACAATTTATTAGAATTGGTATTATTCTCACTGTTATTGCTAGTTTTATCAGTCATCATCCCCATAATTCTTAAAGGGGTTTTGCCATGATTGATGTAAAAAATGAGAATCAGACATCATATAGTACTCCATAGTCTCTTTTTAACAAAGCTAGAACCAGTCCTGTACATGGATCCAAAGATGTTGCCATTTACTGCTCCAATTATTCTGCTAGATTCCCTTCAGCCTGGCAGCTCAAGGAGTGTGTCCTGTCTGCTGCAGCTCTCTCCCTCTAACTGCCACAGCTTTAAACAGAAGATAAGGCTGGTGACAGTTTAACAGTTTAAACTGAGCGTGTACGACCAGCTCAGTGAGACAGACAAGAAATAAGGAAAAGAACACACAGCAGGTGGCGCTATACAGATACATTTTATTGAATAGCTCATTGGCTATACAATTTTTTTTTTATTACATTCAATTGCAAAAGTATTCAGAGCTAGGTTATGTTTTGTGACACAACCCCTTTAAGCTTCATTCACACGCAATTTGCTGCCCTTAAAACACATATAAATATTATATAATATTATTATATAACTATATATGTAATATATGACATTTTACATGTAAAATATGACAAACAATTTTAACCACTTCCCATCCGCCCATTGACTATAAATGTCCGGGAAGTGGTTACTTATCTCTGAATGGACGTATCTGAGCGTCTTTTCAGAGAAAGCAGCTCCACGCTAATCGTGCAGCTGCACAGTGGGGTACCTGCTGTCAGTGACAGCAGGGTATCCCAAAGAGAAGGCAGGGACCCAGGGGTCCCTGCCTTCTAGATCACTGTATACACAGCGCTCACCGAGCGCTGTGTATACAGATCAGGAAGCGCTATGTGCACTTCCTGTTCCGGCCTGGCGGTCAAGTGATCGCCGGGGCCGGGAGCGTGCAGTAGCTGCCGGGTCTCTCATAGACCGGATCAGCCCTGCACTGAGGCTGTACAGCATAGTATTATGCTGTACAGCCCCTCTAGGGGTGCATTTCCACTGTAACTGGGGCTACTATGTCAGCCCCAGTTACAGGAGAAATCAATAGTGGAAAAAAAAAAAGGTAAATGTCCCCCAGAGTTCTTGTATGACCTTATGGGGGACACATAGTGTAAAATAAATAAAAAAAAGAGTATTATAAAAAAAAATCACATATAAAAAAATTATTTTCCCCCAAATATGTCATTAAAAAATATTACAAATAAAAATAAATAAATAAAATAGACATATTTGGTATCATCGCGTCCGCAACGACTGGCTCTATAAAAATACCACATGATCTACCCCATCAAGTAAAAAAATCTAATAAAAATTATGCCAAAACAGCTTTTTTTGTCGCCTAACCTACCAAAAAACATAATATCAAATTATCAAAAAGTCGTATGCATCCCAAAATGGTAGCAATAAAAATGTCACCTCATCCCGCAAAAAATGAGGCCCCACACAAGATCATAGCCAGAAAAATGGAAAAAATATGGCTCTTAAAAAATTGCAACACAAAAACATGATTTTTTTTTCTACAAATGCTCTTATTGAGTAAAACGTAAAAAAAATAAATAAAACATAGACATATTTGGTATTGTTGCGTCCGTAACAGACGTCTCTACAAAATTATCACATTATCTACCCCATCAAGTGAATGGTGTAAAAAAAAATATAGAAAAATGTCCCTAAACTGCTTTTTTGTGACTTAACCTCCCAAAAATTAGATTAAAAAGTGATCAGAAAGCCGGATGTACCCCAAAATGGTGCAACTAAAAAGCTTGTCCCACAAAAAATAAGCCCTCACGCAGCTCAGTCCACAAAAAAATTAAAAAGTTATCGCTCTTAAAAACCATTACAGAAAATTCCATGTTAGAAAATGCAGATGCTGCTCCTCCCCTTCTGAGCCATGGTATATCCTCAAATAACAGTTTACGACCACATGTGGGGTGTTTCTGCAAACTGCAGAATTGGGGTAATAAATATTTAGTTTTGTTTTGTTGTTAACCCTTGATGTGTTACAGGAAAAAAATGATAAAAATGGAAAATCTGCAAAAAAAGTGAAATTTTGACATTTTACATCTATTTTGCTTTAATTCCTGTGGAATACTTAAAGGGTTAACAACATTTCTAAAACAAGTTTTGAACCGTTTGAGGGGTGTAGTTTCTAAAATGGGGTAATTTATGAGTGGTTTCTATTATGTAAGCCTCACAAACTGACTTCAGAACTGAACTGGTCCTTTAAAAAGTTGATTTTGCAAATTTGCAAAAATTGCGTCTAAAATTCTAAACCTTCTACTGTCCTAAAAAAATAAAATGACACTACCAAAATGATGCCAACTTAAAGTAGATATATGGGGAATGTCAATTAATGAGTATTTTAAAGGGTATCACTATCTGTCTTAAAAGCAGAGAGATTCAAATTTAGAAAACAAAGGATCAGGCATGTATTAGTCAGTGGAAGTTTTATAACATAAAAATGCTGAAAAATAGAACGTTTAAGATGACCACCTTGCCTTTTCCGACATGTTCAGCTAGGTCGAACAGAATGTTTATATCTCTCACTATAATGGTGGTTTAACACATAACATTTTTTGGAAAAAAGCTACATTTTTTATGCCTTTTTTTCAGCATTTCAGTGTTTTAAGAAACAGCAATGGTAAATGTTAACTTGAAGGATTTGTGCAGTCCTATGATATTGATGATCTATCCTCAGTTAAAAATAACACCACCAAAAATTCCTTAAGAATATATTTAACAAACTCTTTTAAACGGGAAGCAGTTGAGAGGAATATTAGATATCTGTGGTTATAAAAGGTTTCTGAAATTTCCCAAAAATGTTCACATTGTTGAGAAATGTAATTAGTTTTAGTTGGGGGGGGGGGAGGTGAGTCCGGTTATTGAGATCCCTATCAAAGGTTAGAATGAAAGGGTACAAGTGTTTGCATATGTTTGTTCTGCTGAATGCTGGGCCCTTCAACTCCTTGGAAAGCTGTGTACATGGAGAGAGTGACTAAATGCAGCCAGGAGCAACTAGGGTGCAGACCATTCAGCAGAGGACTTGTCCCTCTTCATATAGCTGTTGGGTTGGCTTTTGGCATCTGGACCCCTAGCAATCAAATTGACTTGTAACGCATGGGATTAATAAAGATGCTGTTTTCTGATGTTTCTGTGTCAGTAGTTTTCCAGTATTCAGTTTTTGTAGTGTATGTGAATGCTTTAGGTTAAGCATTCTGCCAACTCCAACAAATCCTCATTTTAATAACATATGTTTTACAACCTTACGTCATGTGTGTTTTCTTTAAATAATACTATGCAGACATAGCAGAGCTGAATTTGCTCTAAATGCTAGTGGTACATTGTTTGTGCACCATGATAACTGACTATTCATTTTTATAGAACTCAAACCGATCCTAAAATTCAGTCACTACTATGGATTTTTTTTCAGTCATTGAAGCCGATAAGTGTTTGGTCAATTGATTTAGTTGCAGACCAAAAATAAAAAGCAAATGTGAACCCAGAGTATATTTTTATATTGTTCTGAAAACACACTGGGTCCTATAGCAAAACTCAAAATGTGCCTCCCCATTCCAATTAAGTCCCAAACAGCAAATGAGTCTAAAGCCTGCCATAGTTTCCACACAGCATTATTCTGTTTTATTTCATATTTAGCTGTTATATCATATTAGTGAAGAAGCATGGTTTGGGTTTAAACCGTTCCTTTATAATTTTATTGTGCACATTTATATACCGCTGAGGTTAGTCAGATGATTGACTTGTTACAAAGATACCAACAGATTGTATTTACAGTAAGAGAGACCTCACAAACAGGGTCTATTTATGACTGCCCAAATTAGCCGTTCCCAACTTCCGCTTTCCTCCCAGTGAGAAGACAGTGGTCATCCACATAACTTTTATAGTCTCACACCATTCCATCAGTAATGGATGGTGTTTCCCAAGTAGAAATAGATCTGTCATGGGCTTCGAGTGCAGTCGATTGAGATATCAGTGACCAGCTATGTAAATAATTGTAAATGTGTCTCGAAATAGCTTTTGCATGACAACAGACATCACCAACTGTGAACCGTTCCCCTGTATGTACACTGTCTTCGACTTCTTCAGTATTCCTTGGAAAGAACAATTCCTTGTTAAAATCTTCTTCTTTATTCCATTGATGAAAAAACAGTTAAAGCGCACATGTCCGAAAGATGATCATAGCACAATATCTAACCTGGATGTTCTGTTAAAATTCACAGAGGAACATTACCTGACATCCGGTTCTTCAGGGGTTAATTACACAAAGCCAATCTAAATCTCAAAACTCCATACCAAATACAATAATATTTATAATCTCACGTACATAAATCACACACAATATGAAGCTGAACTTGTACAGTATAATCCCTCTAAACTATACATGATATATTTTGAAAAAATGATTTTAAAATCAGTGCTCAAGCCACGCTGATTTTAAAAGCGAGTTTTTTTAAGGCACTTTTTTGTGCGGTTTTGACTTGCTTTTTTGGGAGGTGTATACTTCACTGCAAATCTGCTTTCTGTTCATGGTTTTTGGCACAGTTCCGCAGAAAAAAAATGTGTGAGAAACTGTGGAGTTTATGGCACTTTCCATTCATTTTATCGGGATATTCAGCGCAGATTCCATGCCAAGATAGGGTACATGGAAAAAAAGAAAAAGTGCTGCTTCCTATTGAAATGAATGTCAGGCTGTTTGAAGACATTTTGATTATGATTCTGCACAGAAAACGTGGCACAATCAGCGCCAAGAACTGCCAGTTGACACTGAGTTTTTTTGCAGCTGATTTTGTTGTGTTTCTGCCTCAAAAACAATTTTAAGAAATGACTCAAACAGCCTCTCATTCATTTCAATGAGACGCAGCACTTCCCACATGGAAAGAAGAAGCAGCTGCCTTATCTTGGGGCAGAATCAGCTCTGAATTTCCCCTTGAAATGAAAGGGAAGCGTCAAAAAATTGTTCTGTGCGTGTTAGTGCATTTTTTGCACATTTTCTGTCTTTTGGATCCGCACCAAAAACCACAACCTATTGGTAAATCAACACCTTTTGGTAAAAAAAAAAAGCATTGAAAAATCACACCAAAAACATGTAAAAATCTGCACAGACAGCACTGAAAAAATGCACTGATTCAGCGCTTAATTTTTTAGGCAGGTTTTCAAAATCTCTCTTTCAAAAACGCTCTCTAGTCCTAAAATAAGCATTTTTTCAGCAAAAGTTCACAAAATCATTGTATAAATTTATCCTTTGGGGATCTGGTGTCCATATTAAAAATTCAAAAGGCATTTTTTATTGCATACCATGTGTCCCCAATCTCCTCTTCTCACGTTCTCAATACCATACACTTCCTGGTAATCCAGGTTGCCTGCATGTGTTTATACAAAATGACATATTACAAGATTTTGGATTTTGGATGTCCCAGACTGGTTGCCCTGTGTTTTCTTTATTGCCTAGCGGAGCAGCTGGCGTATTGTAATTTGCAGCTTTAGCATGCGATTCACCACATGAGAAGAGCTGCATTTAATAGAAGATTTTATGGGATATGACCCACAGCGATTTACTCCGAATTTCTATAATCCCACTCTATTAAAGGGGTTGCCCCACAAAATTTTTTTTACAGTTTTAAAACCAGCTCCTGGATCTGAATACTTTAGTAATTGTATGTAATTAAAAATGTAGTATAGCTACTGAGTTATTCAATAAAATGTATTCATATAGCGCCACCTGCTGTTTGTTTTTTCTTATTTCTGTGTCCTGCTCACTGAGAAGGCCACATATGCTCAGTTTCATCCTTCATCTGCCTCCTGAGCTGTGATAGGGGGAACGTGGACATGCCTCCTGAGTTGTGATAGGGAGAGCTCTGAGACACGCCCCCTTAACTGCAGCAGAAAATACACTTCCCTTGAGCTGTCAACTTGATATAAATCTAGCAGAGCAATGAAAGGGGAGATCTCTGGATCCATGTGAGGTACAGGGCTGGTTCTAGCTTTGTTAGAAAGAGATTGTCATCTACTATATGATGTCTGCTTTTCATTTATTACATTAATAACGGGATAACCCCTTTAAGCTAAGTTTGCTTTGTCTACAGGATACATAGAAAATAATTAATATTTGATAATATACATTTAGTTACTAGTAAGTATAGATAACGCAGTAGGTTTAAATACAGTACATATAGCACATACTTGGCTGTACTAGACTATCTAAATGCAGTACGTAGGTAACATTTGTACCTTGGTAAGCATTTCTTTTTATGAACCGGCATTTTCTATGATGGTCTTAATATCTCCTGCACCACCAGAAGATGTACTTTATTTATAAGTCCCAGGCAGGGTTGCCATCCAGAATTTTTATTTTTTCCCTGACAACTTATCCGAACATCACAGACAGCCAACCTTTTTTACAGACAAATTTGAAAACCATAATGAATGTTAAAGATGATAAGTAATACATGTCTATAGCTCAATATACTGATAAGAACTCATTACCAGCATTTACTGTGAGCTGAAGAATCATGGTAGTCACCACCAAAATAATGTAGTCATGTACCACCAGCCAAAAAAAAATAAAAATCACAGACAAATCAATTTTTTTCCCACAGACACAGGAAAAAAGTCTTCTATTTTTACGGACTGGTCATGGGCTTCTTCATAATTGAGACTCCTCCTCCGGCAGTCCACACGCTGAGAATAAAATCTATGCCACCTTGTAACCTTGTGTAGATTTCAGCCATCATTTATGCCAGAAAATTGGCGTAAATGGTAATAGATCTGTAGGGGGTAAGGGCCCTTTCCACACAACTTCCCCTTTTCAGAGTGGTGTTGGCAACGTAGAAAAAATTTAGTACAAATAATGTTTAAGAAGTCTCAACCTGACAAGAAAACCGGAGTGTAGGGATGACAAATCACCCCCATTAACCATAGTAATTACCCACTTTAGCAGCAATTTTTATGAAGTTTTTGTTTCACTTGCAGGCCGGTTGATACCGGAGAATGTGTCCTACACCTAACATGCTGTAGAAAACCTGTTATAGTAGATTCAGCTTATTTTGTCGCTATAAATTTGTGAGTGCGTGGAATTATTAATGAGCAAATTATTAATTAGCAGATAGCATCTGGTAAGATGATTCTTGGCACCAGGAGGACTGGATAACATTAAGATGTTTTTTTTTCTTCTTCAGGTCTTTGGAGCAGATGAAGATAATATGGGGGATGATTGTTCTCAGAAGCTGGCATCTGCCAAGTACCTACGGGTTTTGCTGCTCATTCTGATTCCATGTATTTGTGCTCTTATACTGTTGCTGGTCATTCTGCTCAGTTTTGTAGGTAAGTAGAGGGCTTCTTTGCTAACTTTCTGAAGTGAGGAGGAACATAAATCTCATTTGTGGAAAATCTGGTATTGGATTCATGCTGTATCTAGAGAGTTTGATGGAATTAACACGAAATACTACTAACTATGTTGGTTGGTGTAGATTTCTGTATGTCCTTGAAAACTAGCCTGTGGTGGAAGCGGTTAAAGGTGTAATGCTTTGTTTTAAAAAAAAAAATGTTTATGTACTAAGAAATCATACAATTTTCTAATATACAGTACAGACCAAAAGTTTGGACACACCTTCTCATTCAAAGAGTTTTCTGTATTTTCATGACTATGAAAATTGTAGATTCACACTGAAGGCATCAAAACTATGAATTAACACGTGTGGACTTACATACTTAACAAAAAAGTGTGAAACAACTGAAAATATGTCTTATATTCTAGGTTCTTCAAAGTAGCCACCTTTTGCTTTGATTACTGCTTTGTACACTCTTGGTATTCTCTTGATGAGCTTCAAGAGGTAGTCACCTGAAATGGTTTTCACTTCACAGGTGTGCCCTGTCAGGTTTAATAAGTGGGATTTCTTGCCTTATAAATGCGGTTGGGACCATGAGTTGTGTTGGGCAGAAGTCAGGTGGATACACAGCTGATAGTCCTACTGAATAGACTGTTAGAATTTGTATTATGGCAAGAAAAAAGCAGCTAAGTAAAGAAAAATGAGTGGCCATCATTACTTTAAGAAATGAAGGTCAGTCAGTCCGAAAAATTGGGAAAACTTTGAAAGTGTAAGTCACAAAAACCATCAAGCGCTACAAAGAAACTGGCTCACATGAGGACCGCCCCAGGAAAGGAAGACCAAGAGTCACCTCTGCTGCGGAGGATCAGTTCATTCGAGTCACCAGCCTCAGAAATCGCAGGTTAACAGCAGCTCAGATTAGAGACCAGGTCAATGCCACATAGAGTTCTAGCAGCAGACACATCTCTACAACAACTGGAGACTGTGTGCAGCAGGCCTTCATGGTAAAATAGCTGCTAAGAAACCACTGCTAAGTACAGACAACAAGCAGAAGAGACTTGTTTGGGCTAAAGAACACAAGGAATGAACATTAGACTAGTGGAAATCTGTGCTTTGGTCTGATGAGTCCAAATTTGAGATCTTTGGTTCCAACCACCGTGTCTTTGTGCGACACAGAAAAAGTGAAAGGATGGACTCTACATGCCTGGTGTCACACTGCTACGGTGTGGGAGGGGAAACTCCACACCGAGCATACACCGATACACTACATACATACAGGAAATGTCTGGACTCCATGTCAGAAGACACATGGCAGTCACAGACCAAACACCCACCCGTACATAAACCAAATAACAGGAATAAGGGAAGGGGATGAGAGGACCTCGGGAAGACCTCGGGAAGACCTCGATGACATATTAAGTGACCACAAGGACTGGGCAGATGGAATCCCAGGAAAGGTGCATAGCTCCAGCACCAACGGAGGCTGAAGCACAACTCACCCACCAGGCTAGCAACAACAGAATAAAAGCACCTAGTGACCACACCCAGGTCAATATGTTAACCCCATGAGAACCAGACAGGGAAGGAGGGAAGTATGCAATAAGGGAACATACCAGCAACCAAAACTACACGTTGCCCCTGGCAACCACGGCCTACTACCGCAGCCAGAATGCCAGGACACAAACATGAGCAACATGGAAGCCGTGTCACGGAGAACAACCGAGACACCACCAATATACACGTTGCCCCTGGCAACCAGCATACAACCAAATCCGGAATACCAGGGCACAAACATGAGCAACATGAAACACGTGTCACGATAACCACACGGTACGTGACACCTGGTTCCCACCGTGAAGCATGGAGGAGGAGGTGTGATGGTGTGGGGGTGCTTTGCTGGTGACACTGTTGGGGATTTATTAAAAATTGAAGGCATACTGAACCAGCATGGCTAGCACAGCATCTTGCAGCGGCATGCTATTCCATCCGGTTTGCGTTTAGTTAGACCATCATTTATTTATCAACAGGACAATGACCCAAAACACACCTCCAGGCTGTGTAAGGGCTATTTGACCAAGAAGGAGAGTGATGGGGTGCTACGCCAGATGACCTGGTCTCCACAGTCACCAGACCTGAACCCAATCGAGATGGTTTGGGGTGAGCTGGACCGCAGAGTGAAGGCAAAAGGGCCAACAAGTGCTAAGCATCTCTGGGAACTCCTTCAAGAGTGTTGGAATACCATTTCAGGTGACTACCTCTTAAAGCTCATCAAGAGAATGCCAAGAGTGTGCAAAGCAGTAATCAAAGCAAAAGGTGGCTACTTTGAAGAACCTAGAATATAATACATATTTTCAGTTGTTTCACACTTTTTTGTTAAGTATATAATTCCACATGTGTTAATTCATAGTTTTGATGCCTTCAGTGTGAATCTACAATTTTCATAGTCATGAAAATACAGAAAACTCTTTGAATGGGAAGGTGTGTCCAAACTTTTGGTCTGTACTGTACATGCATACTAAATTTTGCATTCATACCTATCTTATATTAGGCAGTTGACTCATATATGTCGTGGAATGGTGTAGCCCATGGATACATCCATGTGACAACTAAATAGGACTAGTGATGGAATTATGATTTTTTATTACTGTCATTACTCTAACTACACCACTGTGTGTATTCATATGGATGCTTGTCTTTAGGTCATTTGTAAAATGGTTGCCTGTCTTTTGATGTTTTTTGTATTGTTAAGGGGTTGTTCACATATCAGTTATTTGATCAGTTATTTGCATCAGTTATTATGAGCCAAAGCCAGGTGCGGGTCAAAAACACAGACCAGGTGCAGATCTTTTCATTATACCTGATCTCTGTTTAGTGTCCACTCCTGGTTTTGGCTGACAATAACTGATGGAAATAACTGATCAAATAACTAATATGTGAACAACCCCTAATAAAGTTTAACTTAAAAAAAACATACACACAGATCTGCTTCTGACAGACATGATGATGAGCTGCTGCTGCAGGTAGTAATACTGTAATTACTGTATATGTTCTGCTTCTCCGTACACTGCTGTTCCCAAGTTAAATACCTGGGCAGTTAGCGGAAAGCCAGGTCACAAGACATATCTGTGGATCACATGATTGGCTCTATGTTAAGTCCTATCCAGTTCTCTTATGGATGCATTTTAAAGGACTAAGGCTACTTTCACACTAGAGTTTCTATTTTCCAGTATTGAGATCCGTCATAAGTAGAGATGAGCGAGTAGTGTTCGATCGAGCTGGTATTCGATCGAATACTACGATATTCGGCGTACTCGATTTAATTCGAGTATAACGGCGATGGCGCACCTAGAATTCGTTTCCCCTCCCACCTTCCCTGGCGCTCTTTTTCCACCAATCACCATGCAGGGGGGGTATGACAGGCACGCTGAGCACGCTGGCAGCGCGAAAACGGCGTCTACATGCATTGGCTGGAAAAACCATGTGACCTCGAATATTAAAAACTCAGCTCTTCCTGCTCGTACGCATATGCTGCGTGAACTTAGTCAGGGACAGAGGCTGGAGAAGGGAGAGACAGATTTTAGCTGTTGGACAGGCAGGAGCGTGATTAAAAGCCCTTATCAGGGCTACTACAGTGGACTTCAGTGATAGCTTACTACAATATAGACTTTACAGAGAACGGCTGCTGTATTCAGGGTTAGCTGCTGGAGTAGGGACAGAGAGAGGCATTAGTGGTGTATTAGGTGCTCTGCTACATACCAAACTATATTTGGCACTACTGCTGTGTACCTTGAAAAATACAATATATAGGCCTTATAACTGGCAACTGTACTGTGCGTTCTCTTGCAAAGTAATTTCTCATAACTGGTGTTCATACACACCGTCTGATCACTTAGTACACGGCTGTGTACCTTGAAAAATACAATATATAGGCCTTAACTGGCAACTGTACTGTGCGTTCTCTTGCAAAGTAATTTCTCATAACTGGTGTTCATACACACCGTCTGATCACTTAGAACACGGCTGTGTACCTTGAAAAATACAATATATAGGCCTTAACTGGCAACTGTACTGTGCGTTCTCTTGCAAAGTAATTTCTCATAACTGTTGTTCATACACACCGTCTGATCACTTAGTACACGGCTGTGTACCTTGAAAAATACAATATATAGGCCTTATAACTGGCAACTGTACTGTGTGTTCTCTTGCAAAGTAATTTCTCATAACTGTTGTTCATACACACCGTCTGATCACTTAGAACACGGCTGTGTACCTTGAAAAATACAATATATAGGCCTTAACTGGCAACTGTACTGTGCGTTCTCTTGCAAAGTAATTTCTCATAACTGGTGTTCATACACACCGTCTGATCACTTAGAACACGGCTGTGTACCTTGAAAAATACAATATATAGGCCTTAACTGGCAACTGTACTGTGCGTTCTCTTGCAAAGTAATTTCTCATAACTGGTGTTCATACACACCGTCTGATCACTTAGAACACGGCTGTGTACCTTGAAAAATACAATATATAGGCCTTAACTGGCAACTGTACTGTGCGTTCTCTTGCAAAGTAATTTCTCATAACTGGTGTTCATACACACCGTCTGATCACTCAGAACACGGCTGTGTACCTTGAAAAATACAATATATAGGCCTTAACTGGCAACTGTACTGTGCGTTCTCTTGCAAAGTAATTTCTCATAACTGTTGTTCATACACACCGTCTGATCACTCAGAACACGGCTGTGTACCTTGAAAAATACAATATATAGGCCTTAACTGGCAACTGTACTGTGCGTTCTCTTGCAAAGTAATTTCTCATAACTGGTGTTCATACACACCGTCTGATCACTTAGAACACGGCTGTGTACCTTGAAAAATACAATATATAGGCCTTAACTGGCAACTGTACTGTGCGTTCTCTTGCAAAGTAATTTCTCATAACTGGTGTTCATACACACCGTCTGATCACTTAGAACACGGCTGTGTACCTTGAAAAATACAATATATAGGCCTTAACTGGCAACTGTACTGTGCGTTCTCTTGCAAAGTAATTTCTCATAACTGGTGTTCATACACACCATCTGATCACTCAGAACACGGCTGTGTACCTTGAAAAATACAATATATAGGCCTTAACTGGCAACTGTACTGTGCGTTCTCTTGCAAAGTAATTTCTCATAACTGTTGTTCATACACACCGTCTGATCACTCAGAACACGGCTGTGTACCTTGAAAAATACAATATATAGGCCTTAACTGGCAACTGTACTGTGTGTTCTCTTGCAAAGTAATTTCTCATAACTGTTGTTCATACACACCGTCTGATCACTCAGAACACGGCTGTGTACCTTGAAAAATACAATATATAGGCCTTAACTGGCAACTGTACTGTGCGTTCTCTTGCAAAGTAATTTCTCATAACTGTTGTTCATACACACCGTCTGATCACTTAGAACACGGCTGTGTACCTTGAAAAATACAATATATAGGCCTTAACTGGCAACTGTACTGTGCGTTCTCTTGCAAAGTAATTTCTCATAACTGTTGTTCATACACACCGTCTGATCACTTAGTACACGGCTGTGTACCTTGAAAAATACAATATATAGGCCTTATAACTGGCAACTGTACTGTGTGTTCTCTTGCAAAGTAATTTCTCATAACTGTTGTTCATACACACCGTCTGATCACTTAGAACACGGCTGTGTACCTTGAAAAATACAATATATAGGCCTTAACTGGCAACTGTACTGTGCGTTCTCTTGCAAAGTAATTTCTCATAACTGGTGTTCATACACACCGTCTGATCACTTAGAACACGGCTGTGTACCTTGAAAAATACAATATATAGGCCTTAACTGGCAACTGTACTGTGCGTTCTCTTGCAAAGTAATTTCTCATAACTGTTGTTCATACACACCGTCTGATCACTCAGAACACGGCTGTGTACCTTGAAAAATACAATATATAGGCCTTAACTGGCAACTGTACTGTGCGTTCTCTTGCAAAGTAATTTCTCATAACTGGTGTTCATACACACCGTCTGATCACTCAGAACACGGCTGTGTACCTTGAAAAATACAATATATAGGCCTTAACTGGCAACTGTACTGTGCGTTCTCTTGCAAAGTAATTTCTCATAACTGTTGTTCATACACACCGTCTGATCACTCAGAACACGGCTGTGTACCTTGAAAAATACAATATATAGGCCTTAACTGGCAACTGTACTGTGTGTTCTCTTGCAAAGTAATTTCTCATAACTGTTGTTCATACACACCGTCTGATCACTCAGAACACGGCTGTGTACCTTGAAAAATACAATATATAGGCCTTAACTGGCAACTGTACTGTGCGTTCTCTTGCAAAGTAATTTCTCATAACTGTTGTTCATACACACCGTCTGATCACTTAGAACACGGCTGTGTACCTTGAAAAATACAATATATAGGCCTTAACTGGCAACTGTACTGTGCGTTCTCTTGCAAAGTAATTTCTCATAACTGTTGTTCATACACACCGTCTGATCACTTAGTACACGGCTGTGTACCTTGAAAAATACAATATATAGGCCTTATAACTGGCAACTGTACTGTGTGTTCTCTTGCAAAGTAATTTCTCATAACTGTTGTTCATACACACCGTCTGATCACTTAGAACACGGCTGTGTACCTTGAAAAATACAATATATAGGCCTTAACTGGCAACTGTACTGTGCGTTCTCTTGCAAAGTAATTTCTCATAACTGGTGTTCATACACACCGTCTGATCACTTAGAACACGGCTGTGTACCTTGAAAAATACAATATATAGGCCTTAACTGGCAACTGTACTGTGCGTTCTCTTGCAAAGTAATTTCTCATAACTGTTGTTCATACACACCGTCTGATCACTCAGAACACGGCTGTGTACCTTGAAAAATACAATATATAGGCCTTAACTGGCAACTGTACTGTGCGTTCTCTTGCAAAGTAATTTCTCATAACTGGTGTTCATACACACCGTCTGATCACTTAGTACACGGCTGTGTACCTTGAAAAATACAATATATAGGCCTTAACTGGCAACTGTACTGTGCGTTCTCTTGCAAAGTAATTTCTCATAACTGGTGTTCATACACACCGTCTGATCACTTAGTACACGGCTGTGTACCTTGAAAAATACAATATATAGGCCTTAACTGGCAACTGTACTGTGCGTTCTCTTGCAAAGTAATTTCTCATAACTGGTGTTCATACACACCGTCTGATCACTTAGTGCACGGCTGTGTACCTTGAAAAATACAATATATAGGCCTTAACTGGCAACTGTACTGTGCGTTCTCTTGCAAAGTAATTTCTCATAACTGGTGTTCATACACACCGTCTGATCACTTAGTACACGGCTGTGTACCTTGAAAAATACAATATATAGGCCTTAACTGGCAACTGTACTGTGCGTTCTCTTGCAAAGTAATTTCTCATAACTGTTGTTCATACACACCGTCTGATCACTTAGTACACGGCTGTGTACCTTGAAAAATACAATATATAGGCCTTAACTGGCAACTGTACTGTGCGTTCTCTTGCAAAGTAATTTCTCATAACTGTTGTTCATACACACCGTCTGATCACTTAGTACACGGCTGTGTACCTTGAAAAATACAATATATAGGCCTTAACTGGCAACTGTACTGTGCGTTCTCTTGCAAAGTAATTTCTCATAACTGGTGTTCATACACACCGTCTGATCACTTAGAACACGGCTGTGTACCTTGAAAAATACAATATATAGGCCTTAACTGGCAACTGTACTGTGCGTTCTCTTGCAAAGTAATTTCTCATAACTGGTGTTCATACACACCGTCTGATCACTTAGTACACGGCTGTGTACCTTGAATAATACAATATATAGGCCTTATAACTGGCAACTGTACTGTGCGTTCTCTTGCAAACTAATTTCACGGCTGTGAAGGCAAAATATTGTAAAAAAAAAAAAAATGCGGCGGGGGGGCTAGCGGAATAGGACGTGGACGAGGACGGGGGCGCGGAAATGCTGTTGGGGGCCTTGTTGAAGCCAGTGGGGATACAATGCGTGCTGGTGAGGGTCAGCCAGGATCCCGCTCATCCAGAATCCCTGCCTTTATGGGACAGTTAAGCAGGGGGTGGGTTACACCGCTGTTGAGGCCTGAGCAGGTTGAACAGGTGGTGCAATGGATAGCCGATAGCGCTTCCACACAGTTGTCCACCAGCCAGTCATCCACACAGTCTCACTCTGACCCTCCTTCCTCCACACCTGGCCAACAGAGTCATCCCACCATTGACCCCTCCCAGGAGCTCTTTTCGGGTCCTTTTTCAGATGTGCCGGAAGAATCCCAGGAGCTAGCAGAGGAATTTGTTTGTAGTGATGCCCAAACACTTGAGTTTTCGCCATCTCCTGCTGATGTGGACCCTGAGCCAGCATCTGTTATCATGAGCGATGATGATGATGAGACGCAGTTGCCATCAAGGGAGGCTGTTGGAATGTCCGGTGGGCAGCAGGAGGAGCAGAGTGAGGAAGTGGAAGAGGAGGTGGATGACGAAATGACCGACCCCACTTGGCCAGGGGTGATGTCCAGCGAGGAAAGTAGTGGAGAGGTGGTGGTCTGCGCAGCACCGAAAAAGGCAGCAAGAGGCAGAGGGATGTCCAGAGGCAGAGGGATGTCCACAGGCAGAGGGCCTTCTCCTTCAGCCTCCCCTTCCCCCGCCTCTTCGCCTGCACCCTCACACTCCTCGTCCCAACAACTGTCCATCTCGCAGGCGTTCGACCGCAGGCGGAAGTACGCCTCGAGTCACCCCCAAGCCCAAGCCTTAAACTGCCACATCTCCAAACTGCTGGCCCTGGAGATGTTGCCGTTTAGGCTTGTGGAGACGCAGGCCTTCCGCGACCTGATGGCGGCTGCCGCACCTCGCTATTCCGTCCCCAGCCGCCACTACTTTTCCCGGAGTGCCGTCCCCGCCCTGCACCAGCACGTGTCGCGTAACATCAGGCGGGCCCTGAGGTACGCAGTCAGCGCAAAGGTCCACTTGACCACCGACTCGTGGACAAGCGCTTGCGGCCAGGGACGCTACATCTCTTTGACGGCACACTGGGTGAATGTAGTGGAAGCGGGGACGGGGTCGCAAACAGAGACGGCCTACCTACCACCCCCGCCCAAGATTGCCAGCATGGGTTCTGATAAACCCCCCTCCTCCTCCTCCTCCTCCTGTGCCTTAACATCTCCCTCAGCCGCTAGCTGGAAGCGTTGCAGCACTGGCGCGGGGAGACGTCAGCAGGCGGTGCTAAAGCTCATCAGCTTGGGCGACAGGAAGCACAGCGCCCCAGAGGTGAGGGACGCCATATTGCAGCAGACGGAGATGTGGCTGTCGCCGCTGCAGCTAGGACCAGGCATGGTCGTGTGCGATAACGGCCGTAACCTGGTGGCGGCTCTGGAGCTTGCCGAACTCAATCACGTACCATGCCTGGCCCACGTTTTTAATCTGGTAGTCCAAAAATTTCTGAAGACTTACCCCAACCTGGCAGAGCTACTGGTGAAAGTGCGGCGCTTGTGCGCTCACTTTCGTAAGTCAACTGTAGCTGCTGCTAGCTTAAAAAAACTCCAGCAACGCCTCCATTTGCCTGAACATCGGCTGTTGTGCGACCTGCCCACTCGCTGGAATTCCACCTATTCCATGTTGGCCAGGGTGTGTGAGCAGCAGAGAGCATTGATGGAGTACCAGATTATGAATCCACGCGTGCCTCCAACTCAGCTCCCTCAGTTTGCCAACCACGAGTGGCCATGGATGGCAGACATATGCGATGTACTGCGTATCTTTGAGGAGTCCACCAAGAAGGTCAGCAGCGAGGACGCTATAGTGAGCGTAACCATCCCGCTCCTAGGCGTCCTTAAAGAATCGCTCATCGCAATAAGGGAGAACGCATTGCACGCAGAGGAGACGGGGGTAGGAGGAGACGCAACGGAGCTACACAGTCAGACCACACTTTTGTCTGCTTCACGGTGGCAGTTGCAGGAGGAGGAGGATGAGGAGGAGGACGACGTGGAGGTGGCTGTGGAAGAGGAGGAGGATGCTGGCGGCGAGGGTAGCAGTCAGGCTGTGTGCGTCCCATTGGTTCAGCGCGGATGGGGCGGAGAGGAGGCGGAAGAGGAAGAGGAGGAAATGGCAAGTGATCCTTCTGGTGGGGGCAGTGAGGTCATGCCTATTCAGAGTCTGGCACACATGGCTGACTTCATGCTGGGCTGCTTTTCCCGGGACACACGTGTTGTCCGGATAGTGGAGAACAAACTGTACTGGGTCTTCGCACTCCTGGACCCCCGGTATAAAGATAACGTCTCCTCTTTTATTCCGGTAGAGGAGAGGACGAATCGATTGCTGGAATACCAGAGGGAACTCGTGCAGAACATGATGGAGATTTTCCCACCCACCATCGCTGGCGGCAGAGAGGAGAGGGTCTCCCAGAGTCCCACAACATCCATCAGGCCCACAGCCACCAGGGGAACACTCTCCAAGGTGTGGGACACGTTCATGGCACCCCCTCGTGCAACTTCCATCACTGCGGGGCCCGCTATCAGCAGGAGGGACAAGTATCGGCGGATGTTGCGGGAGTACCTGGCAGACCGTACCCCTGTCCTCCCCGATCCCTCGGCGTCCTACACTTACTGGGTCTCCAAGTTGGACACGTGGCTGGAACTGTCCCTGTACGCCTTGGAGGTGCTTGCCTGCCCTGCCGCCAGCGTGCTATCAGAAAGGGTGTTCAGCGCAGCCGGGGGCATTATAACCGATAAGCGCAGCCGCCTGTCAACCGACAGTGCCGACAGGCTGACGCTAATCAAAATGAACAGCAAGTGGATTGACCCGGACTTTGCTTCTCCAACCGTGGAAAGCAGCCAAAAGTGAAGTGCCATCTGTATGAAGTGCCATTTCCTCCTCCACCTCCTCCTCCTCCTCCTCCTTAACCGCCGTAGAATTGCTCCGTAAATAAGAAAAATTTATATGTTTATGGCTCACCTCTTGGGCCTCCACAAAATGTTTAAGAGGTCTCACCTCTTGGGCCTCCTCATAATTTTTAACAGGTCTCACCTCTTGGGCCTCCACATAATTTTTAACCGGTCTCACCTCTTGGGCCTCCACAAAATGTTTAAGAGGTGTCACCTCTTGGGCCTCCACATAATTTTTAACAGGTCTCACCTCTTGGGCCTCCACAAAATGTTTAACAGGTCTCACCTCTTGGGCCTCCACAAAATGTTTAACAGGTCTCACCTCTTGGGCCTCCACAAAATGTTTAACAGGTCTCACCTCTTGGGCCTCCACATAATTTTTAACCGGTCTCACCTCTTGGGCCTCCACAAAATGTTTAAGAGGTGTCACCTCTTGGGCCTCCACATAATTTTTAACAGGTCTCAACTCTTGGGCCTCCACAAAATGTTTAACAGGTCTCACCTCTTGGGCCTCCACATAATTTTTAATACGTCTCACCTCTTGGGCCTCCACAAAATGTTTAACAGGTCTCACCTCTTGGGCCTCCACAAAATGTTTAACAGGTCTCACCTCTTGGGCCTCCACAAAATGTTTAACAGGTCTCACCTCTTGGGCCTCCACAAAATGTTTAACAGGTCTCACCTCTTGGGCCTCCACAAAATGTTTAACAGGTCTCACCTCTTGGGCCTCCACAAAATGTTTAACAGGTCTCACCTCTTGGGCCTGCACAAAATGTTTAAGAGGTCTCACCTCTTGGGCCTCCACATAATTTTTAACGGGTCTCGCCTCTTGGGCCTCCACATAATTTTTAACACGTCTCACCTCTTGGGCCTGCACAAAATGTTTAAGAGGTCTCACCTATTGGGCCTCCACATAATTTTTAACAGGTCTCACCTTTTGGGCCTCCACAAAAGGTTTAAGAGGTTAACAGTGGAAAGCAGCCAAAAGTGAAGTGCCATCTGTATGAAGTGCCATTTCCTCCTCCACCTCCTCCTCCTCCTCCTCCTCCTTAACCGCCGTAGAATTGCTCCGTAAATAAGAAAAATGTATATATTTATGGCTCACCTCTTGGGCCTCCACATAATTTTTAAGAGGTCTCACCTCTTGGGCCTGCACAAAATGTTTAAGAGGTCTCACCTCTTGGGCCTCCACATAATTTTTAACAGGTCTCACCTCTTGGGCCTCCACAAAATGTTTAACAGGTCTCACCTCTTGGGCCTCCACATAATTTTTAACACGTCTCACCTCTTGGGCCTGCACAAAATGTTTAAGAGGTCTCACCTATTGGGCCTCCACATAATTTTTAACGGGTCTCACCTCTTGGGCCTCCACAAAATGTTTAACAGGTCTCACCTCTTGGGCCTCCACAAAATGTTTAACAGGTCTCACCTCTTGGGCCTGCACAAAATGTTTAAGAGGTCTCACCTCTTGGGCCTCCACATAATTTTTAACGGGTCTCACCTCTTGGGCCTCCACATAATTTTTAACACGTCTCACCTCTTGGGCCTGCACAAAATGTTTAAGAGGTCTCACCTATTGGGCCTCCACATAATTTTTTAACAGGTCTCACCTTTTGGGCCTCCACAAAAGGTTTAAGAGGTTAACAGTGGAAAGCAGCCAAAAGTGAAGTGCCATCTGTATGAAGTGCCATTTCCTCCTCCACCTCCTCCTCCTCCTCCTCCTCCTCCTTAACCGCCGTAGAATTGCTCCGTAAATAAGAAAAATGTATATATTTATGGCTCACCTCTTGGGCCTCCACATAATTTTTAAGAGGTCTCACCTCTTGGGCCTGCACAAAATGTTTAAGAGGTCTCACCTCTTGGGCCTCCACATAATTTTTAACAGGTCTCACCTCTTGGGCCTCCACAAAATGTTTAACAGGTCTCACCTCTTGGGCCTCCACATAATTTTTAACACGTCTCACCTCTTGGGCCTGCACAAAATGTTTAAGAGGTCTCACCTATTGGGCCTCCACAAAATCTTTAAGAGGTCTCACCTCTTGGGCCTCCACAAAATCTTTAAGAGGTCTCATCTCTTGGGCCTGCACAAAATCTTTAAGAGGTCTCACCTCTTGGGCCTCCACAAAATCTTTAAGAGGTCTCACCTCTTGGGCCTCCACAAAATCTTTAAGAGGTCTCACCTCTTGGGCCTCCACAAAATCTTTAACAGGTCTCACCTCTTGGGCCTCCACAAAATGTTTAAGAGGTTTCACCTCTTGGGCCTCCACATAATTTTTAACAGGTCTCACCTCTTGGGCCTCCACATAATTTTTAAGAGGTCTCACCTCTTGGGCCTCCACATAATTTTTAAGAGGTCTCACCTCTTGGGCCTCCACAAAATGTTTAACAGGTGTCACCTCTTGGGCCTCCACATAATTTTTAACAGGTCTCACCTCTTGGGCCTCCACATAATTTTTAAGAGGTCTCACCTCTTGGGCCTCCGCAAAATCTTTAAGAGGTCTCACCTCTTGGGCCTCCACATAATTTTTAAGAGGTCTCACCTCTTTAGCCTCCACACAATTTTTAAGACGTCTCACCTCTTGGGCCTCCACAAAATCTTCCATGAGCCTCTGGCCAGCCCACGGCCTCTTCCTGCCTTTTGCGGTCCTACGCATCCCTCAACATCCCCACTGCTTTACCTGCTAGACATGACACTGGGTCAGGTCGGGTCACTGACATCTCTAGCGCCAACAATTTGGGCATTTTAAGGCTTCTGCATGTGTTTGAGTTGTTTTTACATTTTAAAGAAGACATGTCTGACCACATTTCACACACACACACAATGACAATTAGGGGTGGGGTCTATTTGCTTTCCCCCTTGCCTATGCCATCTGAGGTTGTCATAGGCAACGTGATTTTAAGGGGTGCAGAATTTCATCTTCTTTTTTGTCTAGTTTGGCTTGGGGTCCATGGCAATGTAGAGGAAAGAAGGTTTCCTTGTATGGTCTCACTTTACAGAGAGGTTATATTGTGTTTGGAGTGTATTGTTGAGAGGCTGTGATAGTGGCGTAATAGTGCGACTTGGGCGCGTTATATGCACCCAGACATGCTTCCCCTGCTGTCCCAGTTGCATTCCAGCAGTGTTGGCATCCTTTTCTGAGGTTCCAGGGTGGACTTGGTGACCTCCAAGTGGTCGAATTGAGATTTCCAAGTGGCGAGCATTTTTTCCCCATAGACTTTAATGGGATTCGATATCTGGTCGAATAGTCGAATTTCACGGTCTATTCGAATCGAATTTCGAAATTTCGAATATTTCACTACTCGCTCATCTCTAGTCATAAGGTCATTCATTGTCAATGGGGACAAAACGTAACTCAACAGAACGGAATGCTCCAAAATGCATTCCGTTCCATTCGGTTGCGCTCCCATACTGGAGCGCAAACTGCAACATGCTGCGGTTTTCTTTCCATCATGGGATGTGGAGCAAGACGGATCCGTCATGATTCACAACGCAAGTCAATGGGGACAGATCCGTTAAACTCTGACACAATAGAAAACACATAAGTCTACCGTTGACTTTCAATGGAGTTCATGATAAGGTAAATTAAATAGTGCTATTAAAATATGACTTGCCCCATAAGAAATAAAACCCTTATGGCCATATGACCAGAAAAGTAAAAAGTTATGGCTCTTGGAAGACAAGAAAATGTCAAATTAAAAAAACTGGTCTGGTCCTGAAGGGAATGAACTGGTCTGGTCCTGAAGGGCAATTTGTAGTATTTCATCATCTTTATTTTCCATGTGTAATCTTGGGACTGCAGCTAATTCATACTGTTTGAGTCAGAATCAATTTCCTTCTCCTTCTGGTAGCTTACAATATAGTCCCTTCTTATTTTTCAGTCCAGCTTTTCATTCTTGGCAAACTGAGTGGAATGAATTAGCTATACTGTCTTGTTACTGCAGAGTCGCTGGAAAACTATTTCTATAAGCTGATTCACCACACACCGAATTGGCTATGAGCTGAGTAACTATGCAAGTATGTCCACCACCACTCATTAGGTGGACGTGCACATTGCTGTACACTTTTTCTCATGAGTTACATACAATTTTTTTTTATTTGGTGCTTTATTTACATAAACATAATATTCTTCGTGTGATAAACCATTAATGTCATATACCAATACTCAAACTTGGCTGAATCAAAATGGGGTGCAACACATTTTTTGTATGAAAACAATGGGAAGAGCAAAATTGCTGAATGAACAGCGGCTTGGATGGAAAAACATGATTACAAATAGCAATATTAGATGGCCGAATGCCTAAACTGGGACTATAGGATTGATATGCTGTTAATATACCATGTTTCTTCAGTCAAACTGTGAGTCATAATCTGGACAGGGCTTTAAAGTGGACTTGCTTTCCTCAAATAACAGGTTTAAATTATTGACAAAATCTTGGTAAAATAAACTCAAATACATGAAAAAGCAAACATAAAACCTTGAAGCTGCTGGCAGACGACTCAGTTCATGAAATCTATTATTGAACTAAATTTATGTCCTTGTTTATGAAGGCTGCCTCTTTGTCCCTCTTCGTGCTAGGATACTGCATTATATTTGTGCCAGGAAAATGATTTTCTTTATACATCTAAAACATAAGGATGTAAAACTAGGTCTACGTACATTCAACTTCTCTGGCAGCCCACCTGTTAATAGGATGCATACACATCTTAAGCAAGGTGCCTTTATAGCCCAAGCCAAAATGTGAAATAGTTCCCCTTCCTTCCCGAAACTGGAGATGGAAAAGTGCAGCTGATAATGCAGAATGATATCTTTATTAACCTACCCTAATAGTAAAAACATCAGCTTTCATATTTCAGTCAAGTTTCTATATAAACAATGAATTTAGCAATTAAATGTGATTGACATTTTCAAGTAACCTGCGTATTATTTGTTCATATTGCACTTTTTGGTGTATACATAGTAAACCTAAAGGGGTTTATCCCATGATTAAAGAGGTTGTATCAGTATAGGTCATCAATATCTCATCGATGGGGGCTGACACTCGGCACCTACGCCAATCAGCTGTTTGAAGAGGAGACTGCACTCCATGCTTCCAGTGGTCCCTCAAGATACAATGGCCTCAGATTACAATATTTTCAGCATACAATGGTCTTTTCTGATTCATTGTAAGTTGAAACCAAACTCAACATACAATGCCTCAGACTCAGATCCAACCAATCAAGGCAACTTCTCTGGTAAAATAGCTGTATTAGTTGCTAGTTAGCAGCCATTTCTGACTGTTATATGTAAGGACTTGTTTTATCTGTCTTACTTATCTGCTTATTTTCCTTAAATCTTCATTTTCTCGTATCTTGGATGACATTTTGGGGCTCTGGAACCGATTACTCAACTTACAATGGTTTCACCATACAATGGACATCCTAGAACCAATTAAAGGGGTTTTTCGAGTTATATATATTGATGACCTATCCTCAGGATAGGTCATCAATATCAGATCGGCGGGGGTCCGACACCCGACACCCCCGCCGATCAGCTGTTTGAAGAGGAGGTGCGCGCCGTATCAGCGCTGCCTCCTCTTCACTGTTTACATGCTGGCCGTAATGGGGGTAATGGTGAGTAGGTGTAATTACATCTCTCGGCCCCATTCATTTCAATGGGAAGAATCGCTCCTATACAAGTCTATGGAAGCGATTCTTCCCATAGAAATGAATGGGGCCGTGAGGTGTAATTAAACCTACTCACCACTACCCCCGTTACGGCCAGCATGTAAACAATGAAGAGGAGGCAGCGCTGATACGGTGCGCGCCTCCTCTTCAAACAGCTGATCGACGGGGGTGCCGGGTGTTGGACCCCCGCCGATCTGATATTGATGACCTATCCTAAGGATAGGTCATCAATATATATAACTTGGAAAACCCCTTTAATATTGTAACTTGAGGGACCACATGTACAAGTACTCGCTCCACAGGAAACGAGACATAGTGTAATGACTAGGAAGCAGTGCTTGCATGGAGCACCACCTCCATGTCAAACAGGTGATCAGTGGGGGTTCACACCCTGACCGATCAGATATTGAAGGCCCATCCAGATCAACAGCTGGACAAGCCCTTTAATGTAAGTAATTAAAATCAAACATTGTATAGTAGATGGTAATCTCTTTCTAATAAAACTAGAATCAGCCCTGTACCAGCCTCATCCACGGCGCAGTGAAATGAGCTCACTGCATATTTTATTCTTGTCTTGAATGCACACAAAAGCTATCCATTTTTCATATAGAAATTTTTTTGTGGATGAAAAATCAGACACAACTATGTGAATAAGGTCTTATAAACATATAGTATCTTGCCCTATTTTGTAGCTACAGTAATTCTGTTAGCTGTTTACTAGTAAATTGTTTTGGTGTCAAAATGGCGTCTAAAAGTTGCAAATTATGGCACACGGCATATCTTTTTGAGCTTCTTTCCGCTTTTATAAAGTGCCAAGAAAAGGGATGGGGGTTAGTAAGAGGGGTGGAGCTGGGACAGATTTGAGATTCTGGTACATGGAGGGCCAGAGATGTTCCTTAAAAGTTTGGTTCGTCTCACCCTGGCACACAGGACAACAAGACTGGTGAAGGAAAAGCCAATATTGATAAATCTCCCCCTTAATGTTTTCTATTCTTACCTTACTTCTCCTGTTTTCTGCCTGTACTTTATTCATTTCATCATGAACAATGTGTAAATTGTTTTTAGCGCTTGTTTATGGCAGTATTATCCTCTAAACCCATAGCTGGTGATATGTTTTGGGCTCACTTTGAGAATTTATTGGCATACCTGGTGATGATGTGGCTAGATTTTACACTGTAATTCAATTACTCCATCATGCTATTGAATTAGTCAAGAACAGGTTTTCATTTGACGCCGCAGGATCCTGGCTGAGAAGCCGTGTATTCGGCCTTCAAAGGTAACAGCTTTCTCCAATTTCCCCATTTTTTTTCAAATAACAGCGTAGAATACCTCATCTGCACCGTATGCCATCCGTACAGCACTTAGACCTTTCTGATATTCTGCTTGATTTATATCTAGGTTTATCCCTCATGGATTCTCTTGCTAATATGGAAACTATCCTAAAGAAAAACAGAGCGAGGCTTCCAAACCTTCAGCACCACTTTTTCAATCTGTTTTCATTTTTTTCTGTGTTTTTCCTACGTTTCCAGTTGGTTGGATACAAGAAGTGTTTTCTCTACCATAGTACTGTAATTTAATAACTATGGACCCCCACCGATCAGCTGTTTTGAGAAGTCACTGGTGCTTCCTGTGAGAACCGTGGTTTTCTCCATTTTTACCATTAAATTCGGCTGCTTTGCCAATTTTCACAAAGAAATTGGTTTTGTGACAAATTACTTCATTACGAAGTGCTTTTCTTTGTAAGTAGTGGGCGCAATGACTGTGAACGCAGTTGAACTGCACTTATCATTGAACCCCTCTGGCCTAGGAAAAGCAGAGAGAAGGCCACGGCGCTCACAGGAGCGAAGCTGCCTTCTCCAACAGCTGATCAGTGGGGGTCTCAGGGGTCGAACCCCCACCAATCAGATACTGATGACCAGAGGATAGCTCATCAGTAAAAAAAATCTTGGAAAACCTCTTTAAGTGTGAGATAGAGAAGTGCAGTGAGGAAAGAGACATCTTGGCCTGTTAACTCTTCTCTGCAGCCATGTACCTGTGAGACCTGGGGAAATTGCATCATTCTGTAAAAGCTGCCAGTCCATGCATGCTGAGAACTGTAACTAATGTACCTGAAGTTGACTCTACAGTGATGAATCGTTTTACTGATAGCCCGGTGTCATTATTGTATGCACCGTCGCACTGCACCACAATATCATCATCAGCTGTCAAGGGACCCTACCTTGCACCTCACAATTCATCACCATCTAGGGTGTCCACAAGTACCATCAGGCAGGAGAAAACCGAGGACCAGGGTGTGCCGTAGGGAAGAAAAGTGAACTCTTCCCATCAATGTACGGGCCAGGGGAACATCAGAGTAACAACTAAAACCACCAGAACATAGGTGACAAAAATCAAATCTCTGGGGATCCAACAGCTGGGAACCAATGGATTCTGATTTTTAGTCTTCATGTCTCTCCACTGTTCCATACAAAAGTGTTCTATTCACCAGAAAAATACCAAGCAAGTAAGGCTTACCTTCAGTAATGTGAGTCAACCATGTCACCTTTTGTGTCCGATGCATCATGTGATGTGACCCACAAACATTTGGTTCAGTTTAACTCTATTTTGTTTTTAACCTTCTGGAGATCCATCAAAGCTATGACAGCTCTAAAAAGGAAAATTTGTGGTTATTGCCAGCGATAAATAATCTCAATAGCTGTCTTCAACTGGAGAATTGTAATCCAGGTAAATAGGAATCAGATCTCTAGGCTTTGACTGAATTAGCAGGAGGTAAAAAGGCAAAATGAAGATTCAACTGTGCAGAATAATTATTTCAGGGCATAAAAAGTCTCCTGCGTGGAAGCCTGCAATCAATTATAGGAAGTTCACATCTTTAGAGGGCAAACCTGGATAATAACGGTCAAAGACAAATATTGCAGACAGACTATTACTTCTATAGAGTGGCCTGTGAAAAAGTAGGCCAAAGATAGTATAACAAAATGAACCAGTAAGTGGATTGTTTTTTTAAATTACTCACAAGTCACAAAAGTTTCACCTCTATGCATCTTTCGGTTTGGATTATATTGGCTGATACTGCTTGCAGCTCTTCAGCAGTGATGCAGCAGAAGAAAAATGTCCTGCTTTTTGCAGCAAGATGGGGCAACATGCCACACCTCAATATAAGCAAGGAGTTTTGGCTACCACGTTCCCCAGACCTGTCCACTGGTGATTTTTATCTGTCAGAAAACATAAAGTGTCTGCTAACAATCCACATCCCCTAGATTAACTCAAGGAGAACATTACAAACACCATCCGCAGCATCACAAGCAGGATTAGCCAAAATAATCCAACGTACCCAAAGATGCATAGACTTTCATCATCTTTTGTGGCTTATGGGTAATTAAAATAAAAAAAACAATGCACTTGCTCATTCATCTTGTCATACTATCACCAGTGGCAGGCTACATTCTGATTTGTTAGGTATAAGAGGCAATAAAAGATAATATTTAAATGATTTTCCAGGCTCCTTATATTGACAACCCACACTAGATAGCAGCAGCATTTTAAACAGAATTGTGCTTCTGGCTCCAATCAAAGTCCTGGTTCCAGTGTTGGAGGCTCCATTAAACAGCTGATAGTAGGGATCTGGAAAGTTGGACAGTTGGACCCTAACACTTAGATATTGTTGACCTATTATTTGATTGTCAACAATAACAGGAATCTGAAAAAACGCATTAATAAAAAAAGTGTAATTAGATACAACCCTGTTTCAAATTGAAGCAACACCATTGATCAGCTGCCTGAGCAACAGTTTGTTTTGTAGCAGTCCTCTCTATCCAGACAGTTCCTCTGCTGCCTCTAAAGGGGAAATGCAGTATTACTGTATATGGTGACCAATTAGATCTCAAGTCTGCAGTTTATATATAGTGTTCAAAATCAGTGATCTGTAGTCACCTGACCTTTTTTTCTCTTAAATCTTTACCACTGTTGATCCATTGTTGAACTGCTATAGTACCACACTTGACTTTAAGTCATGGCTTTTGTCAATCACACTATTGAGTCATCCAATACAAAGATTCCTGCCTGGGTTATCTTTAATACTCCTTAACCTGTTCCTAACACTTCTATGTAACATCTATAGAACATCACTCTCACTCTGTTCCTAAAAACTGAGCCAGCTCTATTTATGTATGAGCCATTCATGTAGGGCAAAGGTAAATTATTTTATCACACTTTTTGGAATTTTGTGGTGTGATATTCAAGACAGTGTTCTGAGCCTTTTGATGACTGAATCATTAGACATCTTTTTACTCCAGTATAAAATTGACATATTCATCAAACTAATTTCATTGCCATTTAATAGTCCACATTAAAGTTTATTGTTTAACTCAATATTAAAAATACTATATTTTAAATTCAACCCCCCCCCCATCGGTCTGCACTTAATACCCCATATATGAGGACGTGAAAACAGAATTTTAGAAATTTTTGCAAACTTATTAAAAAGGAAAAACAAAACTTTGGCATGGACATAAATATTTAGACCCTCTACTATGACCCTTGAGATTTAGATCTGGGGGCCTCCCATTTCTGTTCATCATCTTTGAAATGTTTCTACACCCTGATTGGAATCCACCAGTAATAAATTCAGTTGACTGGACATGATTTGGATAGACACACCCCTGTCTATATAAGGTCTCACAGCTGACAATGCATATTGGAGCAAAAACCAAGCAATGTGAAGGAACAAACTGACTGTAGAGCTCAGAAACGGGATTGTGGGGAGGCACAGATCTGGAGAAGGGTATAAAAAATGTTGCTGCACTCAAAGTTCCTAAGAGCATAGTGACCCCCATAATTCTAAAATGGAAAAAGGAATTTTGGAACAACCAGTACTCTTCCTAGAGCTGGCCACCCCACCAAACTAAGAAATGTGGCGAAAAAGGCTTTGCTAAGAGAGGTGACCAAGAACCCAATGGTGACTCTGACTGAGCTCCAAAGATCCTGTGTGCAGATGAGAGAAACTTTCAAAAGGTCAACCATCACTGCAGCACTCCACCAATCTGGGCTTTACGGTAAAATAAGTCTCTCCTCAATAGAAGACACATGGAAGCCCACCTGGAGTTTGCGAAAAAGGACCAAAAGGACAATTAGACTCTGGTGTAATGAAAACAAGATTGAACTTTCTGGCCTCAATTCTAAATATCATGTCAGGAGGAAATCAGGCACTGCTAATCATCTGCCCCATAAATTCAATCACAAATTGCCACCTGTATAATCATCCAGTCTGCATAGAGAGCTTCACCACTCCTACAAAAACTTACTCATGCATTAGGAATGATGAAAATGTCTGGATTATATAGCAGATCCATATACCAGTAATTACATGTTATCAGTATCATATAAAAATATGTTATTATATCTGCTTGCTCTAGCATTACATTAATAACTGCTGAGTAACTTTCTCTTGTTTGCCTCTTCGTTATCCTGATAACCCACCACTTCGAAAACCTGCCTTTTACTTGAGACTTGATGTCTATTTTCTGCAAAGTGACCGGCTACTGTAGTCTCCCGTATTTTATCCTTGTTTTCTGTCCTTATAACATCCTCTTTTTTTCAGTTATTTCCTAAAATTAGACCTGTATTTGTCAATCCTGATTTTTACAACACGGGACATTTGTCCCACATGCATTTTTCCACATGGGCATTGAAGCCCATAGATTACAGTACGTGTATCGCACGGGGCAAAATCCTTGAGCTGTATTTCATTCCCTTTTGTAGGATGTCTCAGTATGTCACTTTTGATTAATGACCTGCATTTAATGCAGTTCAAATGCAGAGTATGTACCTTTCCTTTGTATGGCCAAGCATGTTGCTAAGGGAAACACCCCTTCTCACAGGGGACGTTCAGCAAACAGTTTACGTACACCTGATCGTGTTTAAATATATCCCAAAATTTAAGAATACATTTTTTTATAATATTGGCATGGCAATCAAACTTAGATACATGCACACATTGTCTTTTTTTCTTTGTGTGATCTATATGTGTGTGTGTATATACAGTGCCTTGCGAAAGTATTCGGCCCCCTGGAACTTTTCAACCTTTTGCCACATTTCAAGCTTCAAACAAAAAGTTAACATTTTAAATTTTTGGTGAAGAATGAACAAGTGGGTCACAATTTGTGAAGTGGAACGAAATTTATTGGATCATTTAAACTTTTTTTGTAATTATAAAACTGAAAAGTGGGGCGTGCAAAATTATTTGACCCCCTTGCTTTAATACTTTATTGCACCACCTTTTGCTGCGATTACAGCTACAAGTTGCTTGGGGTATGTCTCAATCAGTTTTGCACATCTAGAGACTGAAATTCTTGCCCATTCTTCCTTGCAAAACAGCTTGAGCTCTTTGAGGTTGGATGGAGAGCGTTTGTGAACAGCAGTTTTCAGTTCTTTCCACATAATCTTAATTAGATGGATACGTTTATTTTTTAACCATTCCATTGTAGATTTTGCTTTATGTTTGGGATCATTGTCTTGTTGGAAGATAAATCTCCGTCCTAGTCTCAGGTCTTTTGCAGACTCCAACAGGTTTTCATCCAGAATGGTCCTGTATTTGGCAATATCCATCTTCCCATCAATTTTAACCATCTTCCCTGTCCCTGCTGATGAAAAGCAGGCCCAAACCATGATGCTGCCACCACCATGTTTGACAGTGGGGATGGTGTGTTCAGGGTGATGAGCTGTGTTGCTTTTATGACAAACATATCATTTTGCATTGTTTCCAAAAAGTTGGATTTTGGTTTCATCTGACCAGAGCACCTTCTTCCACATGTTTGGTGTGTCTCCCAGGTGGCTTGTGGCAAACTGTAAACGAGACTTTTTATGGATATCTTTGAGAAATGGCTTTCTTCTTGCCACTCTTCCATAAAGGCCAGATTTGTGAAGTGTTTGACTGATTGTTGTCCTATGGACAGACTCTCCCACCTCGGCTGTAGATCTCTGCAGTTCATCCAGAGTGATCACGGGCCTCTTGGCTGAATCTCTGATCAGTTTTCTCCTTGTTTGAGATGAAAGTTTAGAGGGACGGCCGGGTCTTGGTAGATTTGCAGTGGTCTGATACTCCTTCCATTTCAATATGATCGCTTGCACAGTGCTCCTTGGGATTTTTAAAGCTTGGGAAATCTTTTTTCCAAATCCGGCTTTAAACTTCTCCACAACAGTATCACTGACCTGCCTGGTGTGTTCCTCGGTCTTAATGATGCTCTCTGTGCTTTAAACAGAACCCTGAGACTATCACAGTGCAGGTGCATTTATACAGAGACTTGATTACACACAGGTGGAGGTATTTCTCTTCATCAGTCATTTAGGACAACATTGGATCATTCAGAGATCCTCAATGAACTTCTGGAGGGAGTTTTCTGAACTGAAAGTAAATGGGCCGAATACTTTTTCACGCCCCACTTTTCAGTTTTATTATTACAAAAAAAGTTTAAATGATCCAATAAATTTCCACTTCACAATTGTGACCCACTTGTTCATTCTTCACCAAAAATTTAAAATGTTATATCTTTTTGTTTGAAGCCTGAAATGTGGCAAAAGGTTGAAAAGTTCCAGGGGGCCGAATACTTTAGCAAGGCACTGTATATATATATATATATATATATATATATATATATACACACACACACTCACACACACATGCACAGTGCACAAAAATGTGGTGGAACGGATGTGGAAAAAAATACGGTCATGTGAATAAGGTCCTTAATGATAGCTTCCAATGTGATTTTATTATTTTATTACACATTGATACGTTAGAGAATTTTTATTTTAGGGGAAAAGGCACAATCTTTTCTTGATTTTTTTATTGAAACAATGATGATATGGAGAATATGACTTACATTGCCTATGCTTTGATTTAATCACTGGATCTCATGCAGTCTTCTAAAAATTATTATTTATGGGATCCACCTAAATATCAAATTGTGAATGAACATAAGCATACATTTCTTCAGTGAATAACAGTCAGGTCATTTCCTATCTTGACTATTCATGTTCTACTGTATGCAGTGTCCAGGATGGACAAGGTTATAGAAACAGCCAAGTGGGCTATGCAATGCTGTCGCCATGACTCTTATAGAAATTAATGTATTTGTGCCGATGAGTTTCTTTCCTCTTATAGGGGTTCTCAGGGTTGAACCTGGATATAAGCTCTTCTTTATTCATTGATTACATATGAGTGCAGCATGGAGCATTTCCTTGCTCCTATGCTCCCCTTGTCACGGTACAACGTGTAGAGCAAGGCCGGGCTTCACATCACTATGCTAAGCAGAAACTTCTGCCTAGCAGTGAGCCTGGTGACAGCACAGATCGACAGCTTGTAGCGCTGCAGGAGGCTGTTTTTGAGACAGGTACTATGCAAAGTAACACCGCCTCCACTCCAAAACAGCCTCCGTCAGCACTATGAACCACCTAACTATGCTGGTGACGTCACCGGGCTCACTGTTAGGCAGAAGTCTTGCAGACGACGTCACCGGCAGTAAACAAACAAAGCCTTATGCTAGGCCTTGTTCCAATTCTCCACTCATATGTAGTCAATGAATAAAGAAGAGCTTATATCCAGGTTCAGATCTCAACCATGAGATTCCCTTTAAAGTACTTCTCTGAATTCCTGCTGATCTGCTGAGTTTAGAATAGTGTGTTTTATTTATTTCTTAGTCCCTCCCATTTCTGAGATTCGGGTCCGTTATTTCTATGTAAATTTGTCACTGGTTTTCCAATAGGGTGGCTACACTGAGTCTTCACTCAGTGGGGAGTAATATTCTTTACTCTGACTCTGTTCAAGTACCGCGGACAGCGTCACAGATCAGCTAGCCACATGCACTAAGTGCCAATCAAAATTGCAAAACCAAAAATGCAGTGAAAGTAAACTTTTTGATTATTTGCTGAAGACTTTAAACTAACATCTGACAGCAGTACTTTTGGCCCCAAAAGAAATTTGCTGTAAAAAAAAAAAGTCACAAAAACTGCTGCAAATCTCTATAAACAATGGATAAATGTTATTAAAGAAAAAGGACTCATGCATGGCAGCACTATGTGAACAGAATCTGTACAGCTGTACATGGAGGCTTTTTGGCTCAATAGTAGTGGAGTACCTACATACCGTACAGAACAATAGAAGCAGAACATGTGATTGCTGTGGGGTCCCGGCATGAAATTGATTTTCCTATTTCAGCACTTCTGGCAGCCGCTACTAGGAATAGCTCAGTGCAAAGAGATTATGTACAGCACACATTGATAACAGTGATAACTGTATAAATTCCTATGAACTAAGCTCCCCCTAGAGGTGGCTGTAGGCAGCCAGTTTTCAATCTGTTTATGTCAGTTGTGTTAAAATACATTGAGCACCTTATTTATGAAACACCTGCTCCACTTTTTCCCATATAGAAGTCAGATACATGAAATGGGTATTAACATCCATTAATATACACTGAGGACTCCTGGTGAGGTGTTCAAGGCCTCTTTGCCCAATGGGAGCAAAGCCCAATAGGGCTTGCTGCATCATGAACTGTGCCCTTTCTAGTTCACTTTATACAAGCTGCAGGCGGCTCTCCAGTTCATTGCGTTTCCACCTCCGTTTGCAGGCTCATCAGCATTGCTGACATGGGGTTTACATGATACATGCACTTGCTGATAACTTGGCCACCTCCACTGCTATTCATCTGCAGGATACTGTGAGTCCCGGTATGAGCAAATCACCTGCATCCTCCTCCTCCATCTTCTCTACTCTCGCCACAGCCGCCACTTGTTCTGACACTTTCCCACTGTAGGTAGTTTGCGGGGGTTCCTGTGCCATTTTGCCTCGTTGCGTCTTAGGCATATGATGGGCAAGCATCTGTGTGAGTGTTGGGTGTCCTTTCACTGTAGCAAGGTACGTTTCCGTAGCTTGGTGGAACTATTATTCACTGGGTGCCACCTGTCATGTGTGGTGGAGGTCTCAGAGCTCTGCTATGTGATTCCTCACTGGAAGTCCGGGTGATTTTTTATTTTTTTTTATAAAAAATTTTCTCAAAAAATTGCAAATTCATCAGAAATCTGGGTGGTCATGCTTAGTCTTTCATGTTGTCTGAGAGTGTTTGATTGGAGAAGGAGGGAGGCAACATGCTGTGTTGCTATAGGGCTCTATGAGATCTGTCTACCGCAAAACAAGATCGCATGGTTCCTATTGAAGCATTATTTTTCTTTCTGCAGGATTGAAATGTAAACTGGCAGAAAAAAAAATCTGAATTAAATTAGAGGCATACAGAGGTATAGCAAGCACCCAATTTTACAGAACAGTGTTATGGCTGTATGCATAAGGCCTGAATGAAATGTGGTGTATGTAACTTACACAAATGTATACCTGATCTGATGAGAATTCAGCTAAGTAAAAGTTCTTTGAAGTTGAAAATGAACAGGCTTGAAAGTTTTGGCGCACTCTCAGAATCAGGTAACTGATACCTGTGCACCTCTTTCCAACAATGTCACATGTGACGTATGACCGTATCCAGGGATCAAGACACAAAGCAAAGCCATTAAAATAAAGCAGAATATAAACATAGCAGTACATAAAATCCTTTTTTCTCTAAAAATATTTTTGACGTCATGTGATAGACATTTCTGCGTTTTGTGTACACCTTTATGTGGCTTTCTTCCTCTTTTCAAGGTTTGTATTGTGTCGCTTGTGTAATGTATCCTTCCATTATCCCACTAAGATGTGATTAACATCTGCTTGGCCTGGACTGTTTTAGTGTAGGGTCCTGGTGATGGTCATCAAGTTCTTCAAACAGACAGTTCTTATGAAATACTGAAAGTCTTTTAAAACTCGGTAAAAACAGTTCCAGATTTGCCTACAAAGAAAAACAATGTAATTGAAACCAATGAAATATTTTAACATGGACCATGTATATCTCTTATATCTCTAGTTCTTCATCTCATATGCGTCTTTTATTTTGCATGGTGTCTTGTCAATATCATTTTTGGAGTAAAATAGAATACAAGACTTAAAAGAAAAGATGTTTGTGAGAGAAAAAAATGTATTATAGTGTGCTCTCTATTTTTCTATGTGTATTAAAGGGGTATTCCCAGCACATACAATGGGGGCATATCACTAGGATATGCCCCCATTGTCTGATAGGTGCGGGTCCCACCGCTGGGATCTGCACCTGCAACGAGAACGGATCGGGAAGATTTGTGGCTGGAGGACCGCGGGTTTCCCGGGGTCTGGCCACCACCGAGCACTGCTCCCCGCTTCTCCTATACAAGTGAATGGTAGGGCACCGCGCATGCGTGGCCCCGCTCCCATTCATTTCTATGGTGCTGATGGAAATACCCGAGCACTGGCTGTTTTCGGCGGCCCCATAGAAATGAATGGATGGCGGCTGCACATGCGCAGTGCGCCCTCCGCTACTTTCCTCGGTCCATTCTCCATGTAGGAGGTGGGACCCGCACCTGTCACACAATGGGGCATATCCTAGCGACATTGTCTGTGATGGCAAAACCCCTTTAAGCTTTAGAAATGCAATAGTAACAAGAAAACAGAAGTGAACCATTTGGAATTACCTGGAATTCTGCATTGATTATGAAAATGAACATCTGTGTCAATAATTTCTTGAAAAGTTAATCATCAAGAGGCGTTTCAGTTAAGGAGAGATCTGCAGTATGGGCATTGCCCATTATATTGTATAAAGGCACACAAAGCCTGACAAATCTATTCTTTAAAAGATTGGTTAGAGTAACCATGTCTAGATGAAAACTTTCAGACCTCAGATGGCATGTTGTAGAGGTGAACGATGCTGCAAAAGGCTACAAAAACAGTATTACAGACCCTGATGTACATCAGCCCACAGTTAGACAAACTGTCTACTAACTATCTTAAATATTGTTTTTAGAAGTGGAGATAAGATCTTTTTAATACTATAATAAACATTTTAATCCCAAAAGTTTGTCATTAAAACTAATATGCTATCTAAAATATGGACTTTTCAGTCAGAGTAGAATGTGGTCAAAAAATTTTTCTTTCTGGTGCAGTTAGAATTTAATGAGCATTTTAATGTTTTGCACATTGCGCCATGCTGGGGAGGATACCTTAACTTGTGGGAAATAAAATCACAGCCTTTGGGCAAACATGGGGTTTACATGATACATGCACTTAAGTGCATACATGTTGAGATCTCATGTTCCATATATAGAAAGGTCAAAAACATTATATTTAAAAAACATGTTAACCAGATAATGTGTTTGTGATACAAAAATGGACTGAAAATCAGACAGACATGGACAGACTAGACTAGGTGACTGGGCATCTAATTCTGAGATAATAATGGGCTACATTTCAAACTTTGGAGAAATTGTTGCATGTTTCCCAACCATGAAGCTCTTTGGAACCTGATCAGGGATCTCCAGATGATAGCAGCAGGAAGGCTTTACGTTTACAGAAGGGATGGATTAATTTTGTTCTGATCAAAGATGTTTGGCAAATCAGATCTGGGCATAATGTAGTGCCAGGCAAGAGTAATAAAATGTGTTACCTATAAGGGCTGTCTGGGATTGTGAGATATGCTCAGGGCTTGTCCTGGGTTCTAATGGTTTTACGGTAATTACAAGGGGATATGTGCATTTTCATGTCACTGTAGGGTGTAAGGTGCTCCAGTCCAACTCTGAAATTATCTTTCAAAGGAAAGTCCCTTCTCAAAATTATAGAAAATGAAATTGCTGTTGACAATTTTTCAGGATTAATCCTGAAATAAACCTGGTAAAAATAGGTGTACACAGGGGCGTTGCTAGTGTCTCAAAAGATCCGGGGCCCAAGCCCCAATGAATATGGCCTAATTCTCTATGTCGACCCTCGCCCAACCCTGCTATACAGGAGAACATACCTCACATCCTGGGCCTCCCAGGTGACTTCTCCTCTGATGTAGATCTTCTTTGTTATCATCTTCTCCATTCGGCCCAGACAACTTCTCTCAGCCGCCTCGTCTCTGCAGAGTGTGGCACACAGACATCTTATCTTCCTCACATTTCTATCATCATCCCCCAACCTGGAGTCCCCACAGCCTTATCCTGCTGCTCGCTGTGCCCCCCAAAACCTCCAAATACTATCCTGGAGAAATAATAGTGCCCCCCCATAGTAATAGTCCTACCAGTAGTTATTTCCTCATTAGTAACACTGCATCCTACAGTGACCCCAGCACTGATAATGCTCCCCAGGATTGTCCCCCATTAGTAGAAGAGTCCTCCAGTATTAATAATGCCCTCACAGAGCCCCCAGTAGTAATAAGGCTCCCTGTTGTTCCCCCAGTGGTAATAAAGCTCTCTACAGACCCCTCAGTAGTAACAATGTAATAATAGTAATAATGTAGTAATAATAGTAATAATGTAGTAATAGTGCTCTTAGTAGAAATAAGGTGGATCTATAAGTCTCTCCTATAAAGCCCCCAGTAGTAATAAGAATGCCTAATGTCCCCTGGATTTATAATACCCCTACAGTGCCCCCAGTATTTATATCACCCCCCTTACTGTTATAATGCTCGCCCTGAAGTGCCCGCTGTAGTTATATTCCTCCCTTTAGTGTCCTCAGAAATTATAATTCCTCAGCCCCATATAAATAAAGCTATTTCCCTCCCTCCGCAGTAGAGTCCTGTGTAAATAACATCACACCATCTCTCCAGCCCCCTCCAATATACAGTCCCATGTAAATAACATCCCTCTCTATCTACAGCCCCCTCCAAATACAGTCCTATGTAAATAACATCATTCCCACCCATAGCCATCAACATACAGTCCTATGTAAATAATATCATTCCCTCCAACAGCCGCCTTCAACATACAGTCCCATGTAAATAACATCACTTCCGTCCCACAGCCACCTCCAACATGCAGTCCCATGTAAATGACATCACTCCACCCCACAGTCCCATGTAAATAACATAAACCTGCCCTCAGCCACCTCCAACATGAAGTCCCATGTAAATAACATCACTCCACGCCACAGTCCCATGTAAATAACAGAACCCTGCCCAAGTCACCTCCAACACACAGTCCCATGATAACATCCCTCCCTTCTACCCTAACATACAGTCCCAGTTAAATAACCACAACTCCCAGCATCCCTCTGCTTCTCCCTTCACTTACCTCTTCTGATGTAGCAGAACTCACTGCAGCTTCTTCCCCACAATTCTCCTCATCAGTTTAGAAGACAGGGGTTGAAAAGGACCTGCAATGATGTCACAGTTATGTGACCAGTGCAGGATTGGACGGCACTGATCACATGACCTGTGATGTCATATATCTACATATCTTGCAGTGCATTAGCTTCAATTGTACTGCTGTCCTAAGGACGGCAATACAATTGTATCTGTCTAACAGGCAGGACATTCAGGGCCTGGGAGAAAACATCAGGGGCCCAGGCCCCGAATGTTTTCGCCTAGCAACGCCCCTGGGTGTACATGTCAACTGAGAATTAGCTACTTGCTTTTCACCATTTTTTTAAAATTGGAAGTCATTTTTGACATTAAAGAGGACCTGTCACCACTCCTGACATGCCTGTTTTGATAGCTCTATATTGTGCCATTCCTTTATTATTTCTGCTAGAAGAATAAATTGCTAGCAGTCTGCAGTAAGGGTACAGAGGGGAAGTAACAAGTTCGGATGTGTAACTGAACAGCACAGTCTGATAATGGCAGCAATGATTGGATAGAGTGAGTCTGTACAGGTACACACCCCCAACTTGTTACGAACCCCTCTGTACCCTTACTGCAGACTGCTAGCAATTCATCCATAACTTCTAGTAGAAATAATAAAGGAATGACACAACATACAGACATAAGAACAGATGCTCCTGAATTGTTATTACATGGGGAATACATGAAGCTATTAAAACAGACATGTCAGGAGTGGTGAAAGGTCCTCTTTAAGAGTGTCATTTAGATGCCGGTCTTAATATTCCCTATAGCTGGTGGTGGATCTGCTGGAGTTATGTAGAAGCGCCAGCCTCTACATAACTTCGGCGTATCCACTGCCGCTTCTAAATGTAAGACCGCTTCCTTCCTTAACCGGGCATAGAAAACGGTAAATGAGAAGGGTCTGCCAGCCCATCCTCTTCCCTGCCCACGCCACACCCACTTCTTTAGACCTGGTATGAGCGGGGAAAAGTCGCAGACTGAGGCACAAAGAACCTTTGTGCCGCAATCTACGCCAGAAATACGACTAATGTAGGTGGATTTCTGGTTAGTAAATGACCCCGATCGAGCTATTTTCAGAACTCCCATAACATTGAATGGAGAGCACACCAAGCAAGGGTGGCCATCTCTCAATTTGAGAGTTCCGGAAATACGTAGCGAACCCGGTGGTCGTCTATTTTTGGCACTCCTATAGAAATGAATGGATGGTGGCCGCACTTGCAAGGAGCACCCTCATTCACTGTGGTGGCCCCATTCTAAAGATAGGTGCAGATCCCAGAGGTGGGACCCACACCTATCAGACATTGGTAGATTATCTTAGCGATATACCACCAAAGTGCAAGATGGGCCAACTCCTTTAGTGATTTAGGCAGATACAATTCAATTATTCACCAACACAACCAAGCAATATACTGTCAACCACCTAGGATTTTTAATGCTTTTTAAGAGATGTGACCAGGAGAATGTTTACATTGATTGGGAAATGGACGTTCATGGGAACATTCGTTCCCCATCATTGGTCTGTGGCAGTTTCTCAAAAAGCATTGTTAGAAAAGCATTTTTAACCACATAGTTTACATTTTTGGGTGAATCATTATCTCTTTAAGACATTAGGAGTGAGGGAGTTGTAAGGAGCCATACTTAACCCTTGTAACACTCTTGATTACTGTAGGGTAAATTAATGTTTTGATGACTTTCTGAAGTTGATAAATTTGTACATTATTCAAGTTCATATAGTGTGATGTCTTCTGATATTGTTCTAACCTCGTGCATGTTGTTCTAACTGCAGTCAATGACACTAAATTCTTCTCCTCATCTACTTGCCTCCCAGCAAGAAAAAGAAAAATATCTGGAGTATGATCCGCTCCCAGAACATATCTCAGTCTCCTAATAACAGGGCAAGCCTAAATATAGCCACCATGAAATGCCTGGGATATATTTACACACAAGATTCAAAGTGAATTACAGCACAAGCAAGACTGATTCAATTTACAAAGCCTTAAAAAGAGAGAGAAAAGAGATTAGATTATAGCATGAACTCAACTGTGCCGTACAAATCATTTCATTTGTCTTATGTCAGAGGTTTCTACTGAGAAAAAACAGAAATCAAAGCATCTGCATCGTATTCATGTCTATGAACCTGGTTAAAGATGCTAAATAATTTATAGAAAGTATAGGCTTTCATTCATCTCGGGACAAAACCATCACATGACTGCCGTGATAGCATCAACCTGCCGCTGCCAACTTCTAAATATACCATTGGGTAGAACCGTGCCCTTTCAAAAGCCAATAGTGAATGAGATAATCTTTAAATACATGACATTTAAAAGTCGATGAGGATAAAATGTTATCTCCCTGTTCCGGACGCTGAATTGGTAACAGCATCCTATTAGTGATTCAGGTCGAATACACTGGAATGTCACTATAGTATGTATTTTTCCCAAATCTTTTGAATATATCCAGATATTATAGAAGGCCGTTTGTCAGCCATATTATATGTATTTCTTAGAAGTTAGGTTTAGAATAGATATCGCTTTAATGCTGCTGTTTATTTTCTCATAGAGTCAATGGGCAGCAGTGATGAGTTGGGTTAGACTTCTTTCAAAGTACCGCCAAAATCTTTTGGCAGGCTGTTCCTCTCCTGAAGTCCATCATATCCCGCATAGTCGGATACTACATTTCTCAGGGATCAGGCCTGTTTCTGGCATTAGTGATGGGATTCGTCTAGACAAAAACAGCTGCTTACATGGGTGAGTTTAAGAGAGCACTTGTGGCTGTTGGTCAGGTACATAAGTGCCTGATGCTCCTACATTAACTAATAATGAGAGCATCATATCATTATGTACCGTGCGGGGGCTATTAGGAGGGCTTTGGAGAGCCCCGTCTTAGCCCCCCTTCCCCCAGGCATCATTCCACTGAGATATATCCCTGTATAGTCTAGGGCCCCTGTCCAGGCCGGTCACAGCAACCTTTTTGCACTGGCTGATTTCACGTGGGGGAAGTGATCTTAAATCAGTCCCCTCCATCTGACTAACCCCGCTATTGAGCACAACAAATGAGAGCTTAAAGAGGACCTATCACCACTCCTTACATGCCTGTTTTTATAGTTTCATACATTTCCTGTGTAATAACAATTCTGGAACATCTATTCTTATGACTCTGTGTTGTGTCATTCCTTTATTATTTCAACTAGAAGTTATGAATCAATTGCTAGCAGTCAGCAGGAAGGGTACAGAGGGGTGGTAACCAGTTGGGGGGGGTACCTGCACACACTCACTCTATTCAATCAGTGCTGCAGTTTTCAGGCTGTGCAGGTACACCCCCCAACTGGTTATCACCCCTCTGTACCCTTACTGCAGACTGCTAGCAATTGATTCATAACTTCTAGTAGAAGTAATAAAGGAATGGCACAACATAGAGACATAAGAATCCAGAAATGTTATTACATGGGGAATGCTTGTAGCTATTAAAACAGGCATGTCAGGAGAGGGGACAGTTCCTCTTTAAATGACTGTCGAAAAACATTCTGCTAACGCGAACTGTGGACTACAGGGAGGCTGTGGGGAAATTAAAGTCTGTGGGGGAGATGTGTTAATGCTTTCATGCCACTTTTGTGATGTAAAAAAGTTGCAAATCGGTATGCACATCATATCTGCTGCATCATTTGCAATTTTTTGAGCTTCTCGACACAAGGGGGTGAGGTTATCAGGATTTGCTATAATTTATATCTCACTCCAGCACATAAGGGATCCAGTTTTGATAATTCTTCTCATTTGTGTATGCTTGTGCAGTTTATAACATGTACTTGAGGGAGTGGCATCTTCAGGTGTGAATGCGCTCTTAGCTTATCTTGATTAGCATTCTTGTGCACTTTTGCTCTTCCTATCAAATTGAGCGCCTTGATTGCGTGGTACATATAGGTGTCTTTGCTCCTCCTCTCATTGGTTGCTGTATGCACATAGAGGTCACTAGGAGCAACACACTTCTATGTGCAGTGTCCACGCTCCTAGATATAGATGCCCAACGGCATAGTTAGGTTTAGCGTAGGACCTGTCTGACCTGAGACCACCGTGACGCTGGGTAGGTGGCCACAGATGTGTTTTGATCAAAATATATTGGCTAAGAGTCTCAGATTTTATCATATCAGAATGAGGTCTTAGTTTATACAGTATATATTGTTTGCATCTATTTTTGTGCACTAATATTATTTTTCTGTGATTTACTTTGATATATATAGCCACTGATATCCGCAATCATTATTATCACATCATGCAGGATGTTTTTTATCTTTTTGTTTCTGTGAGTTATGCTTGTGCACAGTTTTATAATATAGTAATGGTAGGGGTTTGGTTAGGGTTATTCCCCTTTGACTCATTGCTCAAAGATTTCTATACCTCCAAGCTATGCTGACAGGCTCTCCACTGAGTTCTGTAACGCAGTCATGCTTTTTTTTTTTTCAAAATGCAGCATGCCCTGGTTATGGTTTTATTACGAAAAACAGACACCACCAAAGATCTTGTAAAAAATTCTATGAAAATTGTTTGAAATACAAATGTATAAAAATAGCAAAATAAATATGCAATGTATTGGAGCCATTAGAGTGGTTTCCAGGTTTCCAAAGATTACATGTTAAATATATTACTGTGCTCCTTAGCCAAAAATATACAATTTACCATTATGTCTCGATGTTCCTTCATCCAGTATGTAGACTGTACGCTGGCCTAAAGGTATCTAAGTTCTACGCTTGTGTACTGGTGTAGACTACTCGCAAATTTGGGTGCAAATGCAATTTCGTATCAGCTGTATGGCACCCACCACTTTTGAAAAGTGGGTGTAAAGCCCCTTGCAAACAAGTGAGTGTCTCACTGCGGACTCCCAGTGAGGCACCAGGCCTGAACTCCCAGCACTGCTGAGGTCACATAACATTATATTGATCTATGATGCTACTGTATGTAACTCTTATAGTTTCGGAATGTATTGGATAACATTGAGAGAATTATGTCAGTGTTATCCAATACATTCCAAAACTGTAAGAGTTACCTAGCATAATAAATCAATATAATGCTATGTCACCTCGGCAGTGCTGGGAGTTCAGGCTGGGTGCCTCGGTGCGAGTCCACAGTGAGACACTCGCTCATCTGCAAGGGGCCTAAAAGTGGGTGTAGTTAGATATGGTAATCAGTTTCACAATTTATCACTGTGACTTTTAGGCTAGGGCTACACGGCGACATGTGTTGCGCGACTTATTGTGCATATTGTGCACAACTACACTACGACAGTTGTCGTGCGACATTGATGTCGCACCAAAGTCGCGCAACAATTTTTATAATGGAAGTCTATGGTGTCGCACTGCGACATGCGCCATGCTGCGACTGCGACGCGACAGTTGCAGAAAAATCCATCCAAGATGGATTTTTTGCGACTGTCGTGTCGCAGTCGCAGCATGTCGCATGTCGCAGTGCGACACCATAGACTTCCATTATAAAAATTGTTGCGCGACTTTGGTGCGACAAGAAGTCGCGCGACAACTGTCGTCGTGTAGCCCTAACCTTAAAGGAAAGTCACAATCTTACTCCAGAAGGGAGTGGCCTACAGAAAGTGGAGTAGCATTTCTAGACAAACGTATTAGGATTAACGATGCAAGAAGTTTATCATATAAGAAGTGTTGTTTGATAAATTTGGGGTAAAGTACACCATCACAGACTGAAGCAAAACTGACTTTAAACATTACCCTCATAATAAATTCCCCCATTGACGAAAAAAATAGCTCAAGAAGAAGGAATTATTGGAATTGAATGAAACTTTTTATGTGTGAATGTAATGATGATATATGTTAGCAATTATAATAGAGCAAAAGGATATGTTTATTGGGGGAACTGTACAATTGAAAGGAAGCTCTGGTACCCTGTTGGGCCGCCTCCAGCCTGGATGCAAGATGAGATACAGTTAGACATGGAGGCATACAGGTTTTGTTTGGTATCCATCGGCACATTTGCCCACAGATGTTGTAGCTGGGTATGTAAATCCTGCCCACTCAGCTGCTGAAGCTGGCATCCTAGGATGTCCTGTGCTCTTAGTGTCTGTCGTGTCACTACTAGAGGTGACTGACTGTGAAATGTAATGCCACCCTCGATCATCACACCAGTAATTGGGGCAGTGTGTTGCTTTACAGAAAAGGTAAGATTGAAGCACTCATCATGAGCAATAGCTTGGTGTTGTTTAGGGGAGTTGCTGAAGCTGTTCTAGACAAAGGAGAGGTGCATCATGGGTTTGGTTGGTTAGGTTGCTACCTACAGGATGTCATTGTTTTACATGGTGAAAACGGGTCAGGAGAGTCCAAGCCGACAATAAAGCATGAGGAAGATGTACATAAGGTAAACAACTACATGAGCATACCTGTTAAAAATCCTTTTAACCCTTAGAGTACCAGAGCCGTACATGTACGGCGCAAAAAGCCGGGACACAAGCTGCGTCCGCCCGATCAGCAGCTGGGGGCCGGCTGTGCCCAGGTGCCGGACCCCAGCTGAATGCGCCAGCATTGGTGAAAACACCGATGCCGGCGCATTAACCCTTCATGTGCCGCGGTCAGCGCTGACCGCGGCACATGTGGTGTGCGGGAGTTCAGGATGGCGAGTGGGGGGCCATCGGGTCCCCGCGCTGCTGTGACGGGGACCCGATGGCTCGGATAGCAGCCCGATGCCTTCCTTAGGCATCGTGGCTGCTATCCCTGCGTGCCTGGATCGCACAGGAAGCAGGCTGTAAGTGTATTACATTTAGTAATACACTTACAGCCAATGCATTACAATACAAAAGTATTGCACTGCATTGTAAAGGGTATCAGACCCCCAAAAGTTAAATAAAGTAAAAAAAAAAGTTAAATAAAGTTTCCTAAAAAAATAATAATAAAAGTTTCAAGTAAAAAAAAAACGCCATTTTCCAGAAAAAGCTAAAAAAAATTGTAAAAAAAAGGTAATAAAAGAAAGATAAACATATTAGGTATCGCCGCGTCCGTATCGACCGGCTCTATAAAAATATCACATCATCCACCCCGCCAGGTGAACGCAGTAAAAAAGAACAAAAAAAAAACGTGCCAAAACAGACATTTTTTGGTCACCTTCCCTTACAAAAAGTGTAATAGCAGGCGATCAAAAAGGCGTATTTATCCCAAAATGGTACCAATCAAACCGTCATCTTGTCCCGCAAAAATTATACCCTACCTGAGACAATTGTCTGAAAAATAAAAAAAATATGGCTCTCTGAAAATGGCAACACAAAAAAAACATTTTATTCTGTTCAAAAATAAATCTAATGTGTAAAACTTTTCAAAAATAAAAAAGTTAGACATATTGGGTACCACCGCGTCCGTAACAACCTGCTCTATAACAATATTACATGAGATGGCCCCCCAGGCGAATGCTGCAAAAAATAAAAAAAAAACTATGCCATAACAGCCATTTTTTCCACCTTGCCTAACAAAAAGTGTAATACCACACGATCAAAAAGGCGTATTTACCCCAAAATGGTACCAATCAAATCGTCATCTCGTCCCGCAAAAAATGAGCCCCCACATAAGACAATAACTCAAAAAAATAAAAATCAATGGCTCCCGCAAACCAATCCATCAAAATCTGTGTTGTAAAATCCATATGGCGCTCATTTTGTTCTGCCATGTGCCCCCACAGCAGTTTACCACCACATATGGGGTGTTGCCGTATTCTGGAGAAAATGGGTAACAAATTATGGGGTGCTTTTCTCCTGTTACCCCTTGTGAAAATGAAAAATTTGGGGCTAAAGCAACATTTTATTGGAAGAAATGAAACTTTTCATTTTCACAGCCAAGTGTTTCCAAATTCCGTAAAAAACGCTTAGGGGGTCAAAGTGGCCAGTACCCCCCTTAATATATTCTTTGAAGGGTGTAGTTTCCAAAATGAGGTCACTTTTTGAGGGTTTCCACTGTAGGGGTACGTCAGGGTCTCTCAATTACAAAATGGTGCCTAAAAACCATTCTAGCAAAATCTGCCTCCAAAATCCGTATGGCGCTCCTTTCCTTTTGACCACTGCCACAAACCCATAGAGACGTTTACCACTACATATGGGGTATTTCTGTGAACTGCAGAATCAGAGTAATGTATATTGAGGTTTAGTTTGCTGTTAACCCTTGCTGTTTTGCAAGAAAAAAATTATTAACATGAATAATCTACCAAAAAAGTGAAATTTTGAAATTTCACCTCCATTTTCCATTAATTCTTGTGGAACACCTCAAGGGTTAACAAAGTTTGTAACAGCAGTTTTTTTATAATTTGAGGGGTGTAGTTTCTAAAATGGGGTCATTTATGGGTGGTTTCCATTACGTAAGCCACTCAAAATCACTTTATATCTGAATTGGTGCTTAAAAAAATGGTTTTGGAAATTTTGTTGAAAATTTTAAAAATGGCTTCTAAACTTCTAAGCCCTCTAACGTCCCAAAAAAGTAAAATGACTTTTATAAAATGATGCCAACATAAAGTATACATATGGGGAATGTAAAATAATAACTATTTTTGGAGGTATTACTATGTATTTTGAAAGTAGAGAAATTGAAATTGTGAAATTTGCAAATTTTTCCAAATTTTTGCTAAATTTGGTATTTTTTTTATAAATAAAAATGAAATATTTTGCCACAAATTTACTACTATCGTGAAGCACAATATGTGACGAGAAAACAATCTTAGAATGGCCTGGATAAGTAAAAGCGTTCCAAAGTTATTACCACATAAAGTGACACATGTCAGATTTGCAAAAATCGGCCTGGGATTTAAGGTGAAAAGTGGCTCGGTACTGAAAGGGTTAAGGATAGTTCAATAATATTTATAGCCATGAAACCCCCTTTATCCAACGGTATTCATTTTTAGACCTGGCTCACATAGGGCTAAACTAAAAAGAGGACTTAAAGGGGTATTCCCATCTCACAAATGTAGTTTGTATAGTTAGAGATAGCCATAGCAATATTATTACTAATAGAATGTATTTATATAAAAAGTACGTTGAGAAGATTTGCCTATTTGTATAGGCATTGTACCACACACATCAGTCAGGTCGTTGCCCCTAGTTACGACCACAGCGGCCATGTAGTAGTGGTGGCCGGCTTGCTCCTTTTCAAACCTGCTCTGAGGTAACTGCTGTATTGTGAATGCACATTGCCAAAAATGACATCACTGCCTGAAGTGGTGACCTACCTCAGCTACTGATTAACTGTGCCAACCTCTCTGCGACCAGGAAATGGAGAGCAGAATAGGGTGGAAGAGCAATGGAACGACATTGGCAGAGATCAGTGAGGTTGAGTATGGCTTCTTTGAGCCATTATTTTTTCTTGGTGACCTCTTTAAGTACAAGCAGTGTACATTTTTAGTGCAGGGCAGGAAGAATATAACCTATTTTCTATTGATTAAATGGCCATCCTTTAGGGTTTTTTCTCCTCTACATGGTATCAGTCTCGTTGTATCTTCATATACTACACTTGTTATTGATGACTATAAATGTGTTTTCCTACGTACTTTCTTACTTTATGTTTATTTTGAGAAATTAAACTAAATGTCTATGTAAGAGATTAAAATTCACATCAACGGCAGCTGTTTAAGGAGAAAGCCGTTTGCTAATGGGCGCTGTCACATTCCCTAGTGAATATCAAAATGGATAGCTATTAATAATATCCTCTACGAAAAAATATAGCCAGGCTTGCCAATGGGAGCATCAAGTCATTGCATTTTCTTTATATAGCCCCACCAGCATTGTACAGAGAGATTTACCACTCATATAACTACCTGTCCCCATTGGGGCTCATAATCTAAGTTTGAAATTAACACATTGGTCAGTAGGTTTATGAAGTGGGAGAGGAAAAGCCAAATACCCAGAGGCATTCCACACAAATACAGGCAGAACATACCAACTGCATGCAGAGGAAAACCTTGGTTGGATTCAAATGCAGTACGCCAGCTTGGCAAGGTAACTGTGATATATGGATCTGCCATATACACGACTCATTATAAGAAATAGTGGTAAACCTGTAACCACCATCATGTCCGTCCAAGTCCATTCAAATATCAATATTTTCCAACCATACAGCCAGTAACATACATAGAGAAGTAAAGGTCCATAGCAAGGATCAAACCAGTCAACCCCCCCCTTCCCCAGAATAGAAGTGTTTCTACCTAAACCCTTTTCGATGACCCTTGGGCCATTTTTTCCCACTGCCTCATTTGCTAATAGTTGTTTTCACCTCCCAGTAGAATAGGAGATAATCCCAATTAAGACTGGGCCACCTCTTGCCCTGGGCACCATAGCAGTCACATGGTCTGTCGGTATGGTAGTAACGCCCCTGCATCCAGCTTTTAGTTGGTACCAGTGACTACAGTATATGGTATGATGACTGGTTTATGCAACTTTTATCAGACTGGTGTAAAGTAGAACTGGCTTAGTTGCCCATAACAACCAATCAAAATCCTCCTTTCATTGCCAAGAAGCTGTCTAAAATGAAAGGTGGAATCTTATTGGTTGCTATGGGTAAGTAAGCCAGTTCTACTTTGCACCAGTTTGATAAACGACCCCCATAGACTCTGTGCTCTTTAGTAATGTCCTGGCAATCTCCTTTCAAGTTGTCTGGTTGGACTTCCAGTTTGTTGATAGTGTATAGGCATGCTGGTTTTAGAATAAGACTGGGCTGCTGCAGTGGTTTCCATGTATCAGGCCTGTGCTACATGGAGATTTTGTAGGCCCAGTGATTGATTTTAAGATTTTAACTGTTTAGCTGCAGTTCCAAGCAATACAATGGAGGACATTTACTTGCGCGAGAATTATTACGTAAAATGCGCCATAAAGAATGGAGTTTTTATTTACTTGAAATATACAAACTATTTTCTCCAGAATTTTCACCATAAAGATTGCATCACGTCAGAAATGAGTTATAAATGTCAAAGTGGGTGGGACTATCAAATTGACACATATTTATCTATCATACTCTTATGGGCAGAAATGGCTCCAATTGTTGCGGACAATTAAGCCAGCTTATGTGGTGGTGTTTTGCGTAAAAAGTCGCATTTGTGGCAGAAAGATGCGGCTTTTTGTTAAAAAGTCGCATTTATGAAAAGAAAAAAACAACTTGTCGTGGGAACAAGTGATAGGTAAGTATTAAAAAACAGGATGTATTTATTTTTATCTAATATAAATGAGCTAAACAGCGAGTTTTGTCAATAAATTGACATTCATAAAAACAAAAAAAAACAAAGACGTCCTAAGTCGCAATTTACCACAGGAAATGTGGCAAATATGCTTTTAAGAAAAAAATTCAGAACTCACAAGCGCCGCCTGGCAGGGTTGGCTGAAATGGCCTTGTAATGTTAGTACTTTTTTTTTGGCAAATTACACCATTATTGATAAATGTTCCCCAGTATTGCAGATCCCAGCTGTAAATCAGTAGCTCTCCAAAAAAAGTTTCAGTGGAGCCCTAGCCTTAAAGAGCCGAATTAGAGATTTAATTATTGAATCTGAGATATTTATCTGCCTGTATTCTTCTTTAACAAGTACAGTTGGGAAGTAATTTTTGATTATGAATGTGGTTGAGTCTTAAAGGGGTTGTCTCATCTCAGACAATGGGGGTGTATTGCTAGGATATGCCCTCATTCTCTTATCTGTGTGGGCTCCCACCACTGGGACCTGCACCTATATCAAGAACAGACCCGCACCAATAAGACAATGGGGGCATATCCTAGCGATATGCCCCTATTGCCTTAGATGAGACAACCCCTTTAACCAACCAAAATGTTATGCGTGGGGCAGAATAGGCATGCTTAATATTTACAGTACAGTCAGGTTATTATATAGACCAAAAAAATTTCTAAACTGTTACAAAAATACTAAAGAAGATTAAATATTACTAACTGTTTTTAATTTTATTTTTCCCCATAGGTGTAATAGACCGCAACTGCTTTGCCTCTAATAGAAGCGACACATTAATAACTGAAATTGGATCTTCTGACATTCCGTTTTTGAAGATGAATGACAGTGCTTCAGTTCCAGTACGAGAGTGGGATGGAACTCCTTCATGGAAATCTACCACCCAAGCTGACCAAAGGTATACAAACTTTAGCAGAGTTACAGAATCTCTGCCTCAAAATCAACCCTCCCCTTTTACACATAGCACAAAAACTGGACAGGCCAAAGAGCTTACAGAAGTTGAGAGCACGTTTGGTCCAACAGTCAACTTTCCCACTACAATCTCTTCAAAGTTCCGGGACAATGCACCTAGTAGTCCAACGATGAAGCCAATGTCTCCTGCAATTGTCGTTACAGAAGGTAATAATTATATCACTGTGATCAAGAAATCTTCCTCTAATTTGTAGCTTCTGAGTACCCTTAGAACACCCCATGTTACTTGTCACATTTCAAAAATCATATTCTTATAGTTCATCTGATATGTTTTCATCTCCTTCTCAATAGCCCTAATAAGATATTTTGCTAATTTTGTTTTTAGCTTTATTACACTAGTTCAGGGGCGTAGCTATAGGGGGTGCAGAGGTAGCAGTTGTTATCACGCCCAGGAGCCTGAGGGGCCCAAAGACCCTTGTACCACATAGGAAGACTCTGGTATTATAGAAAGTACATGCTGGTCAAGTTCCACCTATGGATGGAGGGAAGGGGTTAGGTCTAGAATTTGGCATGGGGGGGAAATGCCGTTTCAATTTTTGCCTTAGGCAGTATGAAGGCTATGTGCTTCCCTGCCCCTGGCTACAAAGTACTGGGGGAAGGGAGGCCAAGCTGAACTCTTGCACCAGGGCCCATGAGCCTTTAGCTATGCCCCAGCACTAGTTACACTAGTTAAAATACAGGTATGTGCATAAAGAATAACATGTAAAAAAGTTACATAGATGACAACATGGGTTTCCTGAACAGGTCACCAGAAATACTGCTGTTGTGGATTTGAATCACTATTTACATTAGCATATAGATAACAACTAGCTGACATAATGCCAAATACAGTATGTACTCTATGTATGCATTTACTTTGATGTAAACTGTGATTTGAAAACACATGGGGTCTTCATGACATCACTGATTCCTAGAAAGCAGACTGTACAAACAGATGTGCTCAAAATACCCCAAATTACTTCCAAATCAGTAAGAAGGAGGCAAATATGGAAAATGCTTGGTTCCATTCAGGGCAAGCAGTATGTACTTAAATTGAAACAGGTAGGAACAGTGATTTTGCAGTATCACAACCGCACCATACAAGTAGTTAAAGGTGTTATGAAGATCAGACATCATATAGTACATGCCAATCTTTCTAAGAAAGCTAGAACCAGTCCTGTACCTTACATGGATCCAGAGATCCCACTATTCATTGCTCCAGTTGCTCTGCTAGATTTACTACAGGCTGAAAGCTCAGGGGGCATTTTATTTACCAGGGGGCATGTTCTTTTTCAGCGGTGTTTCCTTTCTGCTACTGTCACAGCGTCTATCTGCAAATATTGCTGTTGGAAGTTGAAGGATGGAACTGAGTATGTGTGACCACCTGACCACCTCAGTAGTTGGATATTCACATTACTGTATATATTAAACACCAGGGGGCGCTATTATAATTGAGTAAGGAAAATATCTTACAACTGAAGCATTATTGTTACAGATAGTAAATTGCAAAAGTAAATTGTTTTTCATGCTGAATAATATTAACATGTATTTATTAATCTAACATTTAATGGTGGCACAACCTCTTTAATGGAAAGAACTACTAAGGGGTCACAAAACATGGCCAGAGACTTCTTTGGACGTTCCATCATACAGAATTTCTTGAGTCTGAAACAACTCTTAAGCACACATTGACCATATTTTAACGTAAGGACTTTGGTCTATAGTTACATCATTTCATGCTGCACAATGCCTTTTAGAAGGCCTTAGAAGGCTAAGTGTGTTCTGCATGTTTCCTATTCCAGTGGCACTTGAGTCCAGAATCATGGACTCTACAACCTTTAATTTGTTTAAGGAACTTAGATGTGTCCTTTAATATTCTATTCTTATCGCCATATTGTGTGCTTCTACATACTTTATGTCAATGTCCTTTGTGATGTCCACTGGTCAATTTGAAAGGCAAATGCTATCTACAATCGACACATATTCAGCTATTTATGGCTCATCTAGTAATGTAAGATATACACAAAAAATGTAAATCTTGTAGTTACACATTGGTGGAGCTAAAATACATTAGAATTCAAAGGCGAATTGCTCTAAAAAGATTTTTTGTTGTTGTTTTTTTATTTTAGATAATTTTTTAATGTCAATATTTTTGAAAAATGCTTGAGAGGATGAGTGTGATTTCCCCCCGATATCTAATACACTGGCCGAGCCACACCCAGAATTGGCTCATAAGACATTAATATTGTAATAACATGCAGCCAGCAATTTCACACATTATTGCTCAGAATTTTGCTACATCACTCATCCCCTTGAAGAAAAATCATTTTAACATGAAAAATAGATCAGTAACAGATGGTACATGTGATATTTATTGTCCAGTGAAGCAAATAACACGTTAAACCTGAAACTCCTGTCCATATATATTTCAGGTATGTAGGTGATTTTGTTGCTAACTTAAAAGGGTTTATTGAGACTTAAATACTGATTGGTTGGGGTTCAGCACCCGGGACTCCTGCCGATCAGCAGTTTGAGATGGCACCAGTGCTACTGTGAGTGTTGGGGCCTTCTTACAGCTTACCAAGCACTGCGCTGTACACTGTATAGCAGGTCAGACTCATTCACTATGGGGCAGAGCTGTGCATAGGCCATGTGACCGATGAGCGGTGCTGCCTTCTCAAACAGCTGATTGGCGGGGGTCCAGGGTGTCAGACCCTACAACGAATCGGATACTGATCACCTATCCAGAGGATAGCAAGCAAAAACCATATGGCAGCACACCATTACACATGCAACAATAGAATTGGGGATTAGGGATTATTCTAGATTAAAGTGGTACTATACCTACTATATATGGAAAAATGGAAGCTCTCTATTTTTCATATATAGCAGGTATAGTACCACTTTAATCCAGAATAATCCCTAAACCCTAGTTCTATTGTTTGCATGTGTAATAGTGTGCTGCCATACCTATGACTTTGGATGTGCTAGTCTAAATGTTCTTGCACTAGCCAGAGGATAGGTCATAAGTATATAAGTCTCGGCAAACCCCTTTAATTCTTGGTGGTTCTGATGTGAATGTTTGGGGGTTGTGGTGACAAGTAGTAGTAGGACCAATGTAGCTTTCTGCTGGTTTACAATCTTTACAAAAGGTTAATTCTACACTATTTTGAGTTTCCCAATTCCTCCAGAGTCATTGGCAATGGTTGTTCACATAATTGTTCACCACAAATCTTCCTTTCCTCTCACTCCTGTGACATGGGCGCGACTACAAGGGGTTGACATATATCTACCCGCTCAATCTTGCATGCATTTCCATTTCAGGATGCAAATTGAGCATAAATCACACCCAAAACACTGTCCAGGCACCCCAAATAAACGCTTTCAGCAACGATGAGATGCTGATCTATTAACACACAAATACATAAGCTGACACGCATTGCTTTCAGGTATCAAACACTCATTGAAAAGCGGTGGATTATTAGAGCTGCAGAAACTAAGCATCAAACTTTAAAGCATTAACACAAAAATACAGGGCTTACAGAAATATAAAAAGAGGCAAAATAAAATGCCGTACAAAGAACAAACAGAAAATAAAAGGAAGACATTAACAGGAGACGTAAAACTTGCATGTTCTTTTTTTACTTGAATGTTGGCAGAGCAAATCAATTCATACTTCAGTCTTAACTAGCCCTCAGAATAAATTAGCATAGATTTATAAACCCAGATTTTGAATGAGGAAAAGAACAAACAGTAAATGCAGCTATTAATATACATTTTATTGAATAATTCACTGGCTATACTCAATTTTTAATTATATGCAATTACAAAAATATTCAGTCCCAAGTTGCTGGATTGAAAAATGAATGTAGAATATGTTTCAGGTTTCAGTGCCACTCGTTTGACTTTTTATCCAAATCCTTTGTGACTGGGTACTAAATGAATATAGGGGAATTACTATGCATAGTAAATTGTACCTTGTCCCTTAATTCACCTCACTGTATAGGATGGGATGTTTGGTTGGGATAAGTAGATGTCCATTTGTCAATCCTTTGAAGCTTGTAGAAGTCAGGAATTGGCCAAGAGACAAACCACATCAACTCTGGCCACATGGTCCAGCACACAAGTTTTATTGCCTTTGTGTAGAAATTAACAATTTTGTAGCTTCAGATATACAGTCATGTCACATTACATTCGTCAACACCCCTATAATTCTCAAGATCAGCAATAGTAATGTTAATTTTGTGCTGAATTTCTAACCACAAAAAAGTCCAGCTGGTCTTAATCCTTTTGTAATAAGAGAAGTTGTAAGATAAGCCAAAAGAAAGGCCATGGTATCTTTTTGCAGCTTCTTCCTTCCATTTAGTCAATTCGTAAATCTTTCATCAGAGTCCAGTTCTGGCGCTCCATTCTCCCATAGCTTGGAGCCAGTATGGGGTTGTACATCAATGTACTAGACAAAAGATTTGACTTTAGGTAATCCTGAAATTCTTTACAAGTCAACTGGGAGCTACAACAATCAGTTTAGGCAATCCATGAGAGGCAAAAATACACTCCGATCCATCAGTTATAGTTTATGTCATTGGTTTAGTCCACTTGTCATTGTGAATAATAATCCACAAATACAGGTTGGATTACCGCAAAAATCAGCCCTGAGCCTGGAGCTCAGACAGCTCAATAATTCTTTTATTCTCTTGCACAATTCAAAGGGTTAGATTAGGTTCTCTCAGAAACTACCTTCTGAAGTGCAGAGAAGGACATTTCTCAATAACCTAATCTTTGATTATTTCTAGAGATCATAATAATACTTACTTTATCCATTTGAGCACGAAGAGGCCGTCACAGCCATCTTGAATGAAGATCCCACGGCAGTGCGTGATGGCGTCATCATGCTGGCGAGCGCGATGATGTCACATGTCACGAGATTTCGCGCTGGATCTTCAATCAAGATGGCCGTGGCGGCCTCTTCGTGTTCAAATGGATGAGGTGAGTATGAAAATGTGGAATTTTCCCTGAAATCCGGATGAAGTCCACTGTAGCCCTTGTAGCCTAAGTATCAGAGATTTCTTCCACTTCTTTAGGGTACATTCACATGAAAAAAACCCACTAAAAACCCACTAAAAATTGATAAACCCAACCCCTGCAGTGCCCTCAGTATACATAATGCCCCTTATAGTGCCCCAGTATATCTAAGTGCTCCCATAGTGTCCCAGTATATGTGTCCCCACAGAATGGCTCAGCATATATCTGCCTCCACATAGTGAGCCAGTATATATAATTCCTCTTCCACCTCACCCTGCCGACAAATGTTTTTGTTTTTAATGCTCACCTCATCACTTGCATGCATGGGAGCACTTGCTCTGTACTGGAAACAGCAGGACCTGAGGCACCCAGCATGATCATGTGATGTCACAAAACTGGGAGAATAAGGACCTGCTGCCTCCAGTGGGGAGCTAGTGTTCCCTCACGTGCAAATGGTGAGGTGAGCATTTTTTAATATACTTTAACCCTGGAAGGTCCTTTTTTTGCATAGTGGACTGGGTTTTAACGGCCATTAGACGAGTGCACTCCGGTCTAAACAGCAGTTAAAAATGGGCCAATTGATTTTACCGGGGTATGTTTGGCTGTGAAAGTGACCAGAAATAGGACATGTTCTGTATTTTGATGGCCGCTATTCACTTACTGTTAAAAAATAGCCATGTGACCAGCCCCACAGAATTTAATTGGTTCTGAAAATGGCTGTGTGACAGCCGTGGCAAAGACGACCATCACACAGCCATTTTTCACTGTCGTGTCAATGTATCCTTACTTGAGTATTTTTCTTGTTCCAAAGTACTCCTTCTTGTTCCAAAGTATTTAGTGTGTTCGTGGTTGTCTCATAGTCTGAGAAAAATATAGGCCCAATATTTTGTCCAGGATACGTCCAAAAAATAAAAACAAAAAAAAACCCTGTTTTTGATTAGTTTTCTAAAATGTAACTTTTATGATAAACAATCATTTATTGTTTATCATAAAAGTAACATTTTAGAAAACTAATCAAAAACAGGATCTTTGTAGCTCTTATGGATTTAAGAACCTCTTGGATTTCTGGTCCTGCGTAATACAGCAGTAGTGCTCATTTCTGGGCAGGTGCAGTCACTCTTGTAGCTTTCACATAGGAGTGAAATCTTTCTTACACCTGTCCTAGCACTGTGACAGATTATTTTGGTCCCCAGAAGCATCAAAATATCCAATAACTGGTAAATTAATAAATGGACACCGGATATGAAGGCCCAGACTTCAGGATGCTGGTGCTTTATTCTCCACCTAGACAGAGCCCCACCCAGAACACTGGCTCATAAGACATAGTATTGTAATAGTGTTCAGCCAGCCACTCACCACTTTATTGCCCAGAATATACCACATCATGCCAGTCATAGGATGGCAACATGGGCGTAGCGAAAGGCTCATGGGCCCTGGTGCAAGAGTTAAGCTTTGGCTCCTTTCCCTCAGTCCTTTGTGGCCAGGGGCAGGGGACCATATAGCCTTCCTGTTACCTGAGGCAAAAATTGAAATGGCACCCCCCATGCCATCTTGACCTAACCCTTCCCTCCAGCCAGAAATGTAACTTAAAGATTCTGGGCCCCAGTGCAAAATCTGCAAAATGACATAGCCCTCCTAGCGTGCACTTTCTATGATACCGGTGTCTTTGGGCCCCCTCAGGCTCCTAGGCCCAGTACCGACTGCTACCTATGCACCCCCTATAGCTACGCCCCTGGTTGGCACAATAACATGTGTCTAACATTATTTTGTAAATGTAATTTGTAATTGTAGTATGCCATATGTACCATTTTGAAAACGTAGTTAAATTTGCACCAATATCAACTCATATCAGCCAGATAGATACCATTGATATCTCCCCCATGAGTTGTCTGTGTCCTTTGGATTGTACTGCTGCATAATTATGGTATGTAGAACTAAAGGGTCATGTCATCTAATAGAAAACATGAAGGTTTACTTGCATTGTACCAGGGAAGGAATGTCCGCACACCAGGACGTATTTCCTGTGAAGTTTACATTCTCTGTGCTCAAAAGAATGAGAAAATTAGAACCACCATGAAAAAAGGAAAAAGAAAATGAGTTACACTTGTATTTTATGCCTTTTTAAAGGCAAAAACATTTAGCTTGTCCTATGATCTAATGTTGCCTTGAAACTATACTGCTGTTCATGAAAGCAGCATGTTCTGGTGGTGTAAATCATTTTTCTATGAATCATACAATATGGGCATGTAGGGTTCTTCTTATTTTTGGTCAGGTTTTGTAATACAGAGCTAATTAATCTAAGGGACTTTTCCCACTTCCCTATAGTAACCCTTAAAGCATCCATGAGGTAACTGTATGTCAAGGACTGGCTTGTATTAAGGTGTGTCTATATGTTCACCATCATAGACTAGCAAAATGGCCGACATCCAGACTCCCTCTGCAGTGGCCAGAATCACAGATAATACTGATCACAGCCACTTAAACCCTTAGTGTCACGGTGCGGTTCACCGTGACAGTTTTGGCCGTGTAGACTGGCTGCATGCTCTTTTGCGTACTGGCTGCAGGCCGTACCTGTGTATGCTGGTTGCTTTGTACTGCGTGCTGGCTGCGGTGTCTAGCGTGTACCTTACCCGTGAATGTGTGTACTCCGCTTGTCTGTATCTCTGTGCAGTTACTGTCACTGTTGCCGTGCTGGATGGCTGCATGCGCTTTGTGTGCTGGCTGTGGGCGTTCCCATGCATGCTGGTTCTGCGATGCGTGCTGGTTGCAGCCTCGTGTGTGTACAGGGTCTGAGTGTGGATGCATTCTGTCTGTGTCACTGGTTGTTTGTGCTCTGGCGTACTGGCTGTGGGTTTCACCGTGGATGCTGGTTGCCAGGGGCAACATCCAGTACTGCAGCCTGTGTTTGGTGTTTCTTGTTACTCCTAGTTCTGATGGGGTTAACTTCCCCTGGTCTGTTCCTGGGTGTGGCTTATCAGGTGCCCTCGTTATACAGCTATTTCTACCTGTGAGCTGTGGGGCTTGGGGTCAGTTTATCTTATGTCTTGCTGGGTGTAGCACCTTGCTGCTCACCCAGGACATTATGTCAGTCTCTGGTGTTGTCCTACCTTCGTGAGAGGGCTCCTGGGTTCTCCAGGGGGAGGATCTCTGTGCAGCTCTGCCTGAGACCGCCATGCTTCCATTCCGTTTGGGGTCCAGGCATCTGCTTCTGTTCTGGTTCCCGTTTGTCTTGTTGTCTGCTCCATGTCCTGTGTTTGCTAGGGTTCCAGTTCTGTTGTCTGTGGTTCTATTGTCTGTTCCACTGGTGCTTTCACCAGCTTGGTTCTCCACAGGTAGGGGCTTAGTGTGCCGTGACCTTCCTGGAGGTGCGCGCAGTGAGCCTTCGACCCAGTTCATCCCCACCACCAGGGGCTCTGTGAAGAACGTGGCTCACTGGCTCTCTGCCCTCTGGGTTTTGCTCTGGTCTTCCAGTGCACTTGGTTCTGTGGTAGTGCTACCACCTTTGCTTACCTGCTTTACTGTCATGTCCCTTTATTACATGGTAATAAAGTACTCTCTTGGTCCCTGGTCTGTTTCTGCCGGTATCCTGTTCGCTTGACGTCCCCGAGGTCTGCCTTGGGCCTCCGGCACGTGACACTTAGGAGCTGTGGTCACCTAAATGGTTTGAAATGTTGACCATTTATGGACCCTCAAACACAGTTGCGGGGTGCTGCTGGGTTGCTGTAACAAATGGCGGCCTAACAAAGGCACAGCCTGATAAAATGCACGTCAGTATACCATAGACAGGCAATAATGCTTTGGTATTCAAAGTATAAGAAAGCGTTAGCTCACACACTGTATTATAATACTTGGCAGAAAATAGAATGGAGTGGGTAACAATAGGTATGATGTCACCATTTGCATGCTACCAATGGTCACGTGGTAAAGAATATAATAGATGCAGTGGGTATATATATTATATAAAGCAGTGTTCTGACGTGTCGTATGAGCTATAAATTATACATTGTATCTCAAATATCAGTACACTGCTTTATATATCATATATCTGTACACTGTGCATCTATTATACCTCATGCCTCACATATCAGTACACTGCTATATATGCTCTATATCTGTACACACTGCATCTATGATACCTCACATTTCAGTACACTGCTATATATCTGTACACACTGCATCTAATATACTTTTATAATGCATGACGTGTGTACAGATACAATATATAGGGGCACATTTATTAAGACTGGTGTGTTAGTCTTTATAAAGCCCCATCTCTGGCGGTGGATGAAGAGGCGCAGGCCTCTTCATAACGTCAGCGTTTCCAGCACCGCTTCTAAATGTGAGACAGCTTCTGGGCTGTCATACATTAAGACCATTGGGACCCCCACTGATTCTAAGAATGGTGGTCCCATTCCCCTGATCTAATGAGTAATTCCATGAGGAGCATGGTCTCTTCAGCCATCAAGTGTATGCTGTGGTTGGTTAGCTGTCTCTTTAGCCCCGTCTTGTATAGGGTAGCTACCACATAGTTAATGTCTAACCTTTAAAGAGAAAGTGAGGGAATGATATAAGAGGACCACACCGTTTCCTGATCAAAACAGAAATCTTCCAGGCCTATAGGTAAATGTATCCCTTGAAGTAATAGTAGGAATACATTTTGGAATAAGAGATAAGCACTATTCTGCAGTGGCAGCTCCCTGTAGAGAATCTAAGACTAGTCAGATGACTACTCAGCAGTATGCAAAATGAAAACAAGTTACATTCATTGTCTGTGGCACAAAACAGACAATTAATAGTCATCCAATAGCAATCCTCAAGCAATGTGCCACTTCACAATCACTCCTTTCAACTTATAAATTAATCTCTATAAATGACTCTCTTATGGTGCACATTAGACACACGAAGATCAATGGCTTCATGATTTACTATGGATTATAAAATAAAGAATTCTCACTTTGATATTCTAGCAAATCCTGTGACAATTCTCAGTGTAACTGAATTCATCTAATAAGAAAATTACATTTGTGACCCATCCTTAAAGGGGTTTTCTGGATTGTCCCATACTTTAAAATAATCATTCATGAAGGCAGCTGTAATTTTGTAATTTATTTCTATTACCTTTTATTGCTCCTATTTTCCATTCTGGTCTATGGTCACATGACTGTGTCCATTCAGTTTTTTCTTACTTCCTGTGAAGTTATGTCCATACAGGGACAGTGCCTGGGGAGTGTCCAGGGGTGGACTGGGAACTTAAAGGGGTATTCCCATCTCACAAATGTAGTTTGTATAGTTAGATGTACCCATACAAATATTTTTACTAATAGAATATATTTATATAAAATGTACCGTTTAGAAGATTTGCATATTTGTATATCCATTGTCCCACACACATCAGTCAGACCTTTGCCCCTAGTTACGGCCACCTCGGCCATGTAGTAGTGGTGGCCGGCTTGCTCTTGTTCAAACCCGCTCTGAGGTAACTGCTGTATTGTGAACGCACATTGCATGAGCATGCAGAGACACATCTTAGGGTACTTTCACATTTTCTTCACCAGTCCAAAACGCAATGATCAGGATCCGTCCAAAATGCAGACTTTATAAATGGATCCTGCTCCATAGAGATGAAATGATCTTGGAACAGATCAGTTTCTCTGCGTTTTGGAAGCGCAGACAAGAATGCTACAACCCTAAGATGTGTCTGTGCATGCTCATGCCATGTGCGTTCACAATACAGCAGTTACATCAGAGCGGGTTTGAACAAGAGCAAGCCGGCCACCACTACTACATGGCCACGGTGGCCGTAACTAGGAGCAATGGCCTGACTGATGTGTGTGAGACAATGGATATACAAATAGGGAAATCTTCGAAACAGTGCATTTTATATAAATAGATTCTATTAGTAATAATGTTGGTATGGCTATATCTAACTATACAAACTACATTTGTGAGATGGGAATAAGCCTTTAAAGTGGCCCAGGAAAAATACTAAAAGTGGCCTCATTTTGTAGTCAGGTTAAAATTGATGGAAGGCAGGGCCAGCAGTACCATATTCTGGCAAATTATACCACACCAACAAAACCAAATACCACAGTCCATCACAAAATGCTGCCAGTAGCACAAAATGCATCCCCAGAAACTTCCACTGGCCAGCCGTGAGGAGGGCTCAGGTGGCCCCCTGGGCATTGGCCCACCGGGAATTACTCTGTAAGGTCTATGGCCAATCCGCCCCTGGGAGTGTCTATGTAACTATCTGGTGGGAGGAGCTATAAACGAGCTGGACGTTGTTAGGGGAGGTGCTTAAGTTGTGGCAGAAAAAGGAGAAGTGCATAATGGGTTTGGTTGGGTACAGCAATAGCAAATGCTATATACAGGATGCTATATACAGGATGGAAGCAAACCAGAGGGATTAGTTTACATGGTGAAAATGGGTCCAAATTTTTTAAAAAAGCGGGAAGATGTAGAAGAGGAAGATGTACATGGGGTAAGTAAGTACAAGAGGATATCTGTTAAATACTATAGTAATCCAGGAAAACCCCTTTAAAAACATTTTCACATTGCCAACATCTGCAGAAAATGTATACTATATATCAGGAGTGGCCAACCTGTGGCTCTTTGCCTCTTCAAGTGCGGCTCTAGCTGTGGAGCCGAGAAGCAATCAGGCCGGGTCACTCTCCACCAAATGCTCAGATCTCCTTTCCTGATCGGGCACCTGCTACTCTGCAGCTCCAGCTTGCTCTCCACTACATCCTGATGCACACAGTGCCAGAACGTAGTACGTGGAGAAGTGAAATATGACCTGACATTGTGTGCATCAGGTCACAGTGGAGAGCATGTCAGACCTACAGAGTAGCAGGTGCCCGATCAGGAGAGGGAGGAGATTTTTTTTTAATTATAGAACTCAGCATGGGTGCCTGATCCAAGCATGAGAGGATCTGATCTCAGCATGGGGTGGGGGGTCAGATCTGAGCATGGGGGGAGATCGGAGCATTGGGGGGGGTCTTAATTTGGGGGTCTGATGAGGATTGGGGATATACACTTACAAAATAAAAATATGTAAGTGTATAGCTTGTGGCTCCTGGTAGTCATACGTTTTTTTTTTTCTGGCTCTTTGTGTCTGTAGGGTTGGCCACCCATGCTATATATATATTTAGTTGCACATGGTTAAGCACAATAATTGTCAACATTCTCTGTTACAAAATCAGCAATGAGATGAGTTGGGCCAGTATAGTGTCCAGTGAGTAATATCCAGGCATGGCCAGTTCCCTCCATTTCTCCAGATCCGGTTGTTAAAATTACAACTGGATCGGAGAACCGTGTTACTGGCTGAGTCCCAATCCGGTGCTCTGGCGGCAGCAGAGCAGCTGGAGATGTTTGCTTTCATTGCTTGACGCGCCACTGATAGTTTAGTTCCTTAGTTGGGTGGTATGTGTGTTGTGTATATGTGGTGTATTTATGTATTTGTACCATGTATATGGTATATTTATGTGTATGTGTGTTGCATATAAATGGTGTATGTATATGTAAACATGTGACGATGGATGTCCAGCATTGAGTAGGGAACCTGTTGTTAAAAATTTGAATCCCACCCCTGGTAATATCACCAAAGTCCTTTAGACAGTGCTTTAAATGCATTTTACTACAGTTGATTTAGATGACCCCTGGGGTTCCATAACGTAAACCAGGAGTTAAAAACCTTCTAATTTGTTAGAACCAGGCACCTGTTTCTGTGGAGGGGTTGATTTTAATGGGGTTATCCCATGACTAAGGTAAAAAATGAAATCAGAGATGACATAGTACATGGCAATCTCTTTCTAACAAAGCTAGAACCAGCTCTATACCTCCCATGGATCCAGAGATCTATCCATTCATTGTTCTGCTAGATTTATATCACACTGACAGCTCAAGGGAGTGTCTTTTCTGCTGCAGCTAAGGGGGCGTGTCTCAGCTCTCCCTATAACAGCTCAGGGGGCAGTTGAAGGATGAAACTGAGCATGTGCGGACATCTCAGTGAGAAGGACAAAGAAATAAGAAAAATAAGCAAACAGCAGGTGGCGCTATACAAATATATTTTATTGAATAACTCAGTGGCTATGCAACATTTTTAATTAAATACAATTATAAAAGAATTCCGATCTAGGTGCAGGATTGAAAAGTGTAGAATATTTTTCATGGCACAATCACAAACATTAACTTTGTTCTGCTAGCTTGATAAACTGAACTGCTTTCCATCCACAGAAATCTCCATAGGTACATATTACTGGATATCTACAATAATTCATTGAAACCTCTTTGAGTTGACCACCTAAATTAAATTCCATTGAAAAGTGGTCTTCTCAACGAACACAGCCAGCATACTACTGTATACTATGGAATTGAATATTTGTCACAGGAAATATTTGGGGGCTAGTGTTCTGAAAGAGTTTTTTTTTTTTTAGCATTATCACTGTACTAGAGTTATATGCAGAAGAAGGATACTCAGAGAATTCTTTGAAAGGGCTGTCTAACTAAAAAAAAACTAAACCATTAAAAAAACCCTAAACCATTAAATGTTTATACTAGAACGAATAGCACTTAATAATATAATTGAATTAATAACAGCGCTGGAATTCCCGCTGTCGGGCACTGTCAGGTCCACTTGTATTATTAGACCTGGGGCTTGGGACCTGTCCTATGTATGAAGCCAGCCCCCTTCTCCATCAGGGCCAATACATACACAAAGAAGGGGACTGGCAGATATCTGAAATTTATGGCAAACTTTAGGGCTGTATCACACTGACAGATTTTCTGACTATTCATTGGTCAGATGGGCGTTTACACACACAGAAATTTTGTTATGCACACTAACTATTGGACTGATTGGACAAAAATTGGTTAAATAATCTGTTTGGTGTAATACAGGCCTAAGGCCTCGTCCACATTTCCGTGTCAGTGACCCATCTGTGAAAAAAAGCGTACGTGTTTCATCCGTGAAGCTGTCCGTGAAGGATCTGTGGTGCGTCTGTGTGTCCGTTTTTCCCATCCGTGTGGCATCCGTATTTCACTGACGTTGCTCAGCTGAAAATTGATTTCCAAAGAATCTCCTATTAGTCATCAGTGAAAAACGGACGCATAACGGACACAACACGGATGTATGTCAGTGATTTTCACGGACCCATAGACTTCAATGGGCGTGCTTGGTCCGCATCACGGATCAAAGTAGTGCATGTCCCCGTGATTTTTTTACTGACCCACGGTCAGTAGAAAAATGCTGAAATGTGAACAGATACATTTAAATCAATGGGTACGTGTGCTGTCTGTGAAAAATGCGGACAGCACACGTCAGTGAAAAACGGAAATGTGGACGAGGCCTTAGTGTGCACCAAAAAGCCTTGATACAGGATGATACATTCTAAATCGTCTTCTGATGGTAGAATATTTTTCTTGAAATTTTTTTTCAGTTCCCCATATTTTTGTGCTTGGTTATCCAGTTCTTTTTTTTATTTTTTTACAATTATTAGGGTTATAATGTACCCATGTTTACATTTTGGTCTTAGTGATTTTCTGATAGCCTATATGGCTTAAGTAATTTAGCAAGTTGTATGGGGTGTAGTTCTAGTTATTGAGGTGTTATGTATGTATTATTACTATTATTATGTTTTGAGTTTTTTTTAAGGAGGTGTTCACAACAGCATTTCAGCCCATGTTTAAGATAAACTCATGACACAGTAGTAGCAGTAAAACTAAGCAATAAATGTATATGTTTGCTGTGTCATTCCTCGAAGTCACAGCTCACCTGGATCTAGTTAGAATCAGCAGCTCGGCCATCATGCCAGAACATTATTTTCCAACACTGTCCAAAGCCTAACATTCTGAAAGCAGCTTCAGTTAATTTGGATATATTTGGATATATTCATATTGATACTAACTGGATGGGTCTGTCCACCTGCCCTTTGGAGATACTTGATGCCATGACAGCTAATAACCCATTACAGTTTTGACTTGTAGTTATTTTCAGCGTAATAACATATGGACTGCACAGTGGTAATACTTTTGTCTGTGTTAAAGTAATAATTGGCTTTGTATTACAGATGCCTGTGTAAACATCACCCACAGCCAATGCCAACTGCTGCCATACAACCTCACTTTTCCGAAGTCTGTGTATTCCTTTGTCAAGAGCATAGATATGGAGATGTTCCTAAAGTTCTTCAGCTATCTCAGTCGCCTCAGCTGCTATCAACACATCATGTTGTTCGGCTGTAGTTTGTCTCTTCCTGAATGCGTCAGTAATGGTGATGACAGGTATTTGGAAAGTGAAATCCTCAATTATTATGATGATCACTCTTGGTGGTGGACATGTAATCTAATGTGAACAAAAGTATTTGTGTACTAAGCAGATATCCCTGGCAAAACATTGGTCGTGGTGCATTAGATAAAACAAGCTGCAATAAGTATTGGAATTAATCACCAGTAACGGTAAACTGGTTATTAACAAAGATGACCTGTGGTCAAAATAAAAAATTTTGATATTTAAATACAGTGAAACCTCTTTAAGACAATCACCCAAGATTGCAATAAAAAACGTTGTCTTCCATGGGGTGAGTTGCCAATCAACATAACACGGTGAAGCTGAAAAAGTCCTAGGAAATTTGGTGTTCTCAAAGAGGTGGCCTTTTGAAGATGTTTCACTGTATGTCCAACCAAACTGATACATTGCCTTTGACCATTGCTTGTGTACAAGGCCATGCAGCATCACATCTTTTATGTGGCCAACTGAATGTCGGCATCAGATGCTGATGTAAAAAGACCCGTATGCTTTACCATTTTTATTGTATATACATTTTTATCAATAACTTTTTAGGTTCTTTACTGAATAACCTACAGGATACCTACAACAAATGTTTATGGTCTCTGCATATATTATTCCACTAATTCCACTAATCAGAAGTCTCGGTGATTTAGTTTACTAAAATATACTGTACCCAATGGTGAACCTAGCCTTTCTGCTGCCTGAGGCGAAAACTGAAACGGCGCCCGAACCCACCAATGCCAGTTTCTTAACCTAACCCCTTCCCTCCAGCCCTACTGTTAAAACTTGCAAAACATTACATACAGCGCTACAAAACATACAGGGTAATACAGCGCCACATGCTGTGCCCACTGTGCTTCCCAATACTATACTGCAGAAACAGTTAATCCCCCTTCTGCTGCCCCCCTCTTGCCTCTACCAGGTGCCTCACCTTGCCTCATTAGTGGTGCACCCCTGACTGTGCCTGTCTTTGAGGCTGTATTAAAGCTGCCATGTCTATGTATTGAACACCAGTTTTTGGGCATAAATACATTGAAAAATATGAGCTTATTTATGAAGCCCCCCCAGCACTTTTTTTTAAACATATGCAAATGTGTCAAGAAAAGTGAGTGGGGTTTCATAATTGTGCTGATCAAGACATGCTTTACTCCCATTAATAAGAAAATAATTTTCTTATGAGAAATAACTCTATGCCAGATGTGGCCAAACTTGGTCATCAAGACCCCAATTTGAGAATGGCACTAATGATCTCATGCAGTGTTGGTAATTTTTGAGAACTGAGTATAGCCATCATTGCCCTATATAAGTGTCTATTGGATTTAGGGGTCCATCACAATGCTGGTTACTAACAGAACTGGACCTCACCTGTAGTAGTCACCTTTCCTTGGTACAATCAGTCTTTCCCAGTAAACACATCCTTGCAGGACTGACCATCAACAACTGGATGGTCAGGAGAATAATATTATGAAGCATTGGCAGGTCATGATAAACATACAAAAGTAGAAGCTCACTAATAGATGACAGGACCCAAATGATGATAGTAAATGAAAGATGGCACAAAGGATGGGTTGTCCAGTATTTACTACTGATGACCTATACTCAGGATGGGTCATCAGTATCAGATTGTTGGAGGTCTGGCTCCCATCATCCCCGCCGATTTGAAGAGAAGGCAGCATCATACGAGCACTGCCTTCTCTGCTCTGTTTACCTGCTTGTCACAGCAATAGCAATGGAGAGCAGTGTAATTACAAGTATGGTGTCCCCATTCACTTCTATGGGACAGCTCCATCTGTTAAAGTGAATACTAAAGAGCCGTCCAATAGAAATGTATAGGGATGCCATACTTGTAATTACACCTGCTCACCACTGAAATTGCTGAGGTGAGCGGGTAAACAGAGCAGAGAAGGGGGCGCTGCCTTCTCTCCAGACAGCTGATCGGCAGGGGTGCCGGGAGTCGGATCCCCACCAATCTAATATTTATGACCTATACTGAGGATAGGTCATCAATGGTAAAAAAGCAGACAGATGATGATGATGATGACACTCAAGTATTGAAGCAGATGGATGAAGATAACAAAGATGAACAAACAGACAACAGCTGACCCTAACTAACTGTACTCTGAATCTTTCCCTATATCTGTCTCTGAACACTGCCCCTAACACCACACCACACTGGTCCTCAGTATCCATAAATATCTCCTTATTGATACCCTAATCTGCAATACTGACCCTAACGCAGCAATTAGAGCGCACTAAGACCCAGAGACAAGAAAACCAATGTGATATACAAAAAAGATTGAACTTACCAATGCAACGCAGTGTTGCTCAATACATATAAGGGAGCACTGGGAAGACCAAGTCCAAGTAAAAGTAAAATACGAATTTGATGATTTGATGTACATATATCAATAGGCTGTGTATTAAAACTCAGCCTATTGCTAATGTACATCAACTCATCAAATTCATATTCGTGTAATACCAGTAAAAAAAAAACTTAATTTTATCTTGAAAGTGCTAGATTTCACTTTATATTGGACAAGAAAACCAAACTGAGCTGTAGAGGAATCAAAGCAAGACAGATTCAAGCAGCAAGGACAGAACCTGAAAACTAAAAGATTCAGAAACATAAGAATAATAAAAACAAAGCCATACAAACAAGGTGCAGCTGGACACGGAACTAGATACTAGCTAGAAGGATTTGCTGGATACAAGCACACAGAACTCAGGCTATCACCAGCAAGTTTACACCAGAGACCAAAACTATTTAAAGAAAAGCTATGCATTCAGGAACTCTTTTCCGAAATGGATCAGCTGTGGAACAGTAGGAACTGTCTCAAACTGATAGACAGGAGAAGATGCTGCAACAGGAGTAAGCCTGTTGTTTGTAACATTGTCCACCTTAAGATTATATATAAAATATATTTGCATTAGTGCTTAAAGGGGTTTAAGCCAATTTGAAATGCCCGTTTTTTTTAACCAATCAGCATCAAAGGGAAGCCTGTGGGAACGCCTGCTGTGATGTAACAGCCCCTATACCTCCCCAGCAGTGATTGGCTGGCAGTGACATGTGACCTAAATTTACATAAGGTAGGGACCTGCAGCATCAGCCTCAGGCCTCATTCACACGTCCGCAAAAATCGTCCGCATCCGATCCGCAATTTGCGGACCGGGTGGGGACCAGGTACGGACCCATTCACAGTCAATGGGGCCGCAAAAGATGCGGACGGCACACTGTGTGCCGTCCGCATCTGCACTTCCGTTCCGTGGGTCCGGAAAAAAAATAGAACATGTCCTATTCTTGTCCGGATCCACGGACAGGAAAAGGCATTTCTATCATGTGCGTTCCGCAAATTGCGGACTGCACATGGGCCGCTGTCGCTGACAACACCAAATGGACGTCTGAATGAGCCCTTAGGGAGCCTCAGAAGCATCCCTACATGCTGCCCCTGGTGTTTCCTATGCATTTCCAAGGTGTTTCCATCATTTTCTGAGGTTTTCACATGTTGGGGCAAACTTGACTGTGCAGAACCTTTGGCCCCTGCAAAAAGATTCGGGTCTCCCATAGACTTTAATGGGATTCGTGATTCGGCCCGAATCCACGAATCCTGTGGTGGGATTCGGGCCGAATACCGAATCCCCGAATCTTTTAGGATTCGCTCATCTCTACTGATGACCTATCGTCCAGATAGTCCAAGCAACAAAAGAGCCTGCTGTATTATTTTCACATCTTCTTTATTTCATTATTCAAAAGGTGTAATCAACACCTACCAAAATCCATGTTTTTAAAAGTCCAAATGACAGAGGCAAACAAGGCACAAGACTGTACTATCACAACGTTTCGAGGGCATGCCCCTTCTTCAGGGCTGTGTGGGAAGTATACAAGAGAACTTCCTGAGCTACACTCTCGCTTATACCAGTGATATATGTGGATTTAGTTTTTAATACCATTCTCCAGATGTCATCAGTATCTCATTGGTGAGTGTCCGACAATTGAGTCCCCGGCTGATCAGCTGTTTGAGAAAGCACTGGCACTCACAGTAGTACCTTCTCTCTGCTCAACAAGCACAATGCCGTACATTGTATTGCTGCTCAGCCCCATTCACTTCACCTGGTCTCAGCTGCACCTAGGCCATGGGACCAGTGAATGTGACTGTGCTTGAGCGAATTGAGATTCAGATGATAGAAGCGAAGTCGATTAGTTCAAAAACTTTATTTGAAACTTCGTCCAGCCCGAAGTTGCATGAGACTTCAGTGAGTGACTTCAGTATTCCTATCTGTTTATTTGAAAACATTTTAAAATAGGATTTCAAAGTCGGGTTTGGTACTGGCTGGTACCTTGGTACCAAGACCCACTTCGGATTCCTAAGTTAGGAATACTGAAGTTTCACACAACTGACGGTTTCCTCCAAAGAAGCCAATACATTTTAATACTGTATGGAAGCAGCATTTCAAACTAAGTTTTTGAACAAATCGACTTTGGATCGTATGATCCAAAGCTCAATTCACCCAAGCCTAAATATAACGTCAGATGACCTAGGAAAAGCTGAGAGAAGGCTGCGGCACTACAGCCAGTGCTGGTGCCTTCTCAAATGGTGCTGGACCTGGGTGTCAGACCCTCACCCATCAGTTAGTGATGGTCTATCCAGAGGATGGGTCATCAGTAAAAATATCTCGCAAAACTGGAGATTAGCCAATAAATATGTATTAAAAGAAAAATGTTCTGACGTACCATGAACTGATACAATCAAGGATTCACTTAGAATAAATGTAAAAATCCTTATGGAAACCCAACACTTTAGACAGTGCCTCCTTAAGTCTCTGCAAATCGAGACTTAAAATTCTTAAAATTAAATCTTAAAATTACTCATAAACTACATGGAGCACTAGACAGAGTGTTTGACAGAGTTAATGTCATGCAACATGACTTTTGTATAACAGTTCTTTCTTTGTAAATTGTCTCAACAGGTCATCTCAGTTTCATATTGTGCTTGGTTGTCTGTAGACTCTTTATTAGATACGACCATTGGTGAAATTAATTTATTGCACAGCTATATTATACAGACCTAGTATAGTGTTTCCAGTTTATAAATATTTTTAGTAATTTCTTTGATCTTCAAACTGAACACCAAACATAAAAGGGGATTTTATTATGCTCTGATGTTGTAATTGCTTTCTTATAAGATTTTTATTACAGTTAGATTCATTATTTACTAAGACACTTACTACTTATTTAAGACATACAATTCTAATTCTCTTGAGAGTGGAAAGGGTTGGTTCTTACTGTACTTCTTGAATTTAGAAACAAACCCCATCTGGCCTTTTTAGAGGAGTTGTCCACTATCAGAAAGACATGGCTGATTTCTTCCAGAAATAGCTCAACTCCTGTCCATGGTTTGTGTCTGGTATTACAGGTCAGCTCCATCGAAATGAATTTAGCTAAGTTGTCTTACATGAAAGTATGTGTGGACAAGGGTGGCATACTGTCGTTTTGGAAGAAAGCAGCCATTTTGTTTTTTAATCCTGAACAACCTCTCAGACATTAGATGCAAGCTTAGTTTCTTCCAGTGGGATTATAAAGACAATGGGCCTCCCTGATAGGTCAGGCACTACAGTTGTTCATTTGTACCCATTTAAACAGCTTTTTACAGAGAAAGGGAACTTATATGAAGCAGCTCTAAGGTCGATTAATAGAAACTAGGTGGATTACAGAAGTTGAAGACATCTTGTCTGCACTTGGTTATTTATGCTCATCAGAAAAAATGCTTGTACATTGATTATGTACATCTACTATATAAAGCTGAGTGTATGTGTGTGTGTGTATGTCCGCTAAAGGAATCCGCACCGCTGCAGCTACAATCACAAAATTCGGCACACATGTACATCAGGTGTCCGGGAAGGTTTTAGAACAGTTTTCAGCTCTCCAGGACGTACCGTTCCTGAGATATTCCCAAAAAATGCATTAGCCAATAGTAGCCTGGTCACATGACCCTTATCAGCCAATAGAAGCTCACAGGCAGTCTCCACACACCAGGTTTCTATGACAACCTAGCCAGTTCACTGCTGTAGGTCTGCATTAAAGAGGCAGAGCACTGTGGATGACAATGGTAAAGGGGTATTTCGGTTACCATAAATATAACTTATGTTTTAGACTAATTTATCATCAATCATTACCTCATATAATGTAAATTTCACATATTTACTGTTCATTTACTTTAATAAAAGATGTATTCTTCCACTGCTACCCACCTTCCTCCTAAATTACTATGGCATCGACCTTTAATTCAGGCCACGGTCAAAAGAAGGACTTAAAAGCCCCACCCCCAGATCCCACTAAGTCACGCCCCTGACTCCGCCAGGCCACGCCCCTTCCATGCCGCATTTGACCAGGATTAAAAATATAGGTAAAAGTCACCTTCTTTCAGCTGCAGGGGTGGGGGGAGGGTGACTTTCTCCCTGCAGCTCATTGCTCAGACTGCACAGGGCTGCTCCTGAGAGTGAGCTGTTCACAACGACATCCCTGTGTCCATCCAGGCCCTGCGCATGACAGAGGACAGGGAGTCTGAAAGCCAGACTGTCCAGCCTAAAACAAGACCTCTGGCCACCCTAGGGGCAGGCTGATGTTAGGGTGGCCAGATGTTCGGCTTTAGGCTAGACAGTCCAGTTTTCTGGCTACCTGTTCTCCGTCCAACTCAGTGCCTGGACAGACACAGGGATGTCCACCATTTCAGTAGCTCACACTCAGACAGCTTCTTCTCCGTGTCTTCACAGAGCCAGGGGAGCGTGGCCTCATGTTTAGTGGTGTGTCTTCATGGGAACTGGGGGCACTGTTTCACATTTGGGGGGAATGGCCGGTGAGGTCTGGCTTTCTGGGGGGGGCTGCTGTAGAGGTCACTGTTAAAGGGGCGGGCTGCTGTAGAGGTCACTGTTAAAGGGGCGGGCAGCTGTAGAGGTTACTGTTAAAGGGGCGGGCAGCTGTAGAGGTCACTGTTAAAGGGGTGGGCAGATGTAGAGGTCACTGTTAAATGGGCAGGCTGCTGTAGAGGTCACTGTTAAAGGGGTTGGCTGCTGTAGAGATCACTGTTAAAGGGGCGGGCTGCAGTAGAGGTCACTGTTAAAGGGGCAGGCAGCTGTAGAGGTCACTGTTAAAGGGGCGGGCCACTGTAGAGGTCACTGTTAAAGGGGCTGGCCGCTGTAGAGGTCACTGTTAAAGGGGCGGGCACTGTAGAGGTCACTCTCGATATTTTTTAACAACACACACACAAACTAAATTAAATAAATTAAATATACCCGGGCAAAGCCAGGCCCTTCAGCTAGTAGAATATAAACCTCCTGGGCAGCTGAGATTTATCTGTGAACGGATGTTTTAGAATGTGGTACCAATAAAAATTACAGTCTGTCCCACAAAAGGCAAGCTCCCAGACACTTGTTGACAGACACGTGTTGACAGAAAAATAAAAATGTTACTGATGTTAGTATATGATAATGCTAAATTGTTAATAAAAAGTGATTTTATGATACAAAAGTAGTAAAACATGAAAAAAATACATGTGGTATCATCAGCCTATTGCTAATGTACATCAACTCATCAAATTCATATTCATGTAATACCAGTAAAAAAAACTTCAGAAACATAAGGCTACATGCACACGACAGTGAAAAAAAAACATCCACTGACATTTTTAACGGACGTTTATTTCACTGATGCCTTTCAGAGAAACGGACATTAAAAATGGACCCATTCAATTGCATAGGTGCAGTCTGTCAATAAAAACGGACAAGATAGAGCATGTTCTATTTTTTGACGTCCGTTTTTCACTGACAGTCAAAAAAACTGCCGTGTGAATAACCCCATAGACAACCATTGGTCTTAAAACAGACATGTGGTGGCCGTTAAAAAAATGTACATCACGTCCATTTTCCACTGTCGTGTGCATGTAGCCTAAGAATAATAACAAAAACAAGGCTATACAAACAAGGTGCAGCTGGACACGGAACTAGATACGAGCTACAAGGATATGCTGGATACAAGCACACAGAACTCAGGCTATCACCAGCAAGTTTACACCAGAGACCAAAACTATTTAAAGAAAAGCTATCCAGTCAGGAACTTTGCTATTTTTCGGACGGCAGATGAACCTGAATCTTTTCAGGTTTGTTTTAGAGAATCCATTAAAATGGTGCATAGCGGCATTTTAGTGCACATGTTGGCAGGAAAAAAGCACTAGGAAGGAAGACTAAGGGTGGAGAGTTTGCCCTGATTGGCTCCCAGACTGACAGCCAATCAGTGCTGCAGCAGGCAGGGAGGTGCCCTGGCAGAATGAGCAGAATGTCATTCTGTGCTGGGCTGTGAATGAGGGTGGTTGGTTATTACAGTGTTTGCCAGAAAAATTAACTTAGAGAGTCAGAGAGAGTGAAAAAATAATAAGGGACAGTCAGAATTCAATCATGCATTGAATTGTATTCTTACATAGTTACATAGTTAATACGGTTGAAAAAAAAACACATGTCCATCAAGTTCAACCAAGGGAGGGGGTAGGAGTGATGAAGGGGAGGGGGACGGGTAACCTTAAGACATGACTCTACATTTCTTAATATGTGGTGACCTTCTTTTTCTCTAAGAATTTATCTAAGCCTGTTTTGAAGCCCTCAGCTGTCTTTGCTGTGACCAGCTCCTGCGGTAGACTGTTCCACAGATTCACAGTTCTTATAGTAAAGAAGGCTTGTCGCCCCTGGAGTCTGAACCTTTGCTTCTCCAGGCGGAGGCAGTGCCCCCTTGTCTTTTGAGGGGATTCTACCTGGAAAAGTTTTTCACCATATTTTTTGTATGGGCCATTTACATACTTATACAGGTTGATCATGTCCCCCCTTATACGTCTCTTCTTAGGACTAAACAAGTTTAACTCCTTCAATCTTTCTTCATAGCTAAGATGCTCTGTGCCCCATATCAGTTTAGTTGCCCGTCTCTGCAGCTCCAGGACATGTTTCCTATAAACCGGAGTCCAGAACTGAACAGCATATTCCAGATGAGGCCAGGGAAAGTGAAGAGAAAGGCTAGAATTACAAAGCAGAAGAAAAGTTGTGTGTGTAGAGTAGGGACAAGCAGGGAAGACTTCAGACTGGGAGTGAGAGGTGAGGAGCTGAGGCTGCTGCAAAGCTCAAAAGCAGCTACCTTTCATTCCCCTCTCCCCCCATTTTTACGGAAATCCTTTTTTTTGGGTGGTTGGGGGGGATTGGAATAAGCACATAAAATACTAGTGAGAACTCTGTCAGGTCATCTCACATATTATTTTTTTTGTTTTAATTTGAAAAACCTTATACATCAGTGATTGAGAATGAAATATTAGAGCTAAATCAGTATAGCACTATATATAGTTTTCTACATATAGTTCAAATTTTTTTTTGGGGGGGTTGGTCATTTAATGTAATTAATTCAGCATATGGATGATCAGTACACTAATACACATGGTAGGGCACCATTTTAACTGTGAGTGTTAACATGATATTAATTGTCAGGCCTTAATCATCCATTTCAGTCTATTATATTTCCACAATGTTGGAATTAAAAAATTTTTGGGACTTGTTCAATTTTATTAAAGTAGCATATAGGTGATCAGTACAGCAATACACAGGCTAGGACAACAATTTATCTTTCAGTGTGAAATTGAGCATCAGGCCTCAATCATCCATTTCTGTGTATTCTATATCCACAGGATGGGAATAAAAAGTTTTTTGTGACTTCAATTTAAACTAGCATATAGGTGATGAGTAAACAATACACAGGTTAGGGCAACAAATTACCTGTGAGCACTAACATAAAATACAGCATCAAGCCTCAATCGTCTATTTCCGATTATTCTATATCCAGACGGTTGGAGACTTTTTCAATTTAATTAAACCGGCATATATGAGCATATAGATCAGTACATCACTACACAGGCTAGGGCAACAATTTACCTGTGAATGTTCACGTGAAATTAAGCATCAGGCCTCAATTGTCCATTTCAGTCTATTGCTTTTCCAAATGGTTCAAATTTAATTTTTTTGGAACTTCTTCAATTTAATCAAACCAGCATATAGGTGATCAGTACACAAATATACAGGCTAGTGCAACAATTTACCTGTGAGTGTTAATGTGAAATTGAGTGACAGGCCTCAATTATCAGTTTCCATTTATTCTAAATACACATGGTTGGAATTAAAATTAGTTTGAACTTATTCAATTTAATTAAACCATCATATACAGTACAGACCAAAAGTTTGGACACACCTTCTCATTCAAAGAGTTTTCTGTATTTTCATGACTATGAAAATTGTAGATTCACACTGAAGGCATCAAAACTATGAATTAACACATGTGGAATTATATACTTAACAAAAAAGTGTGAAACAACTGAAAATATGTCTTATATTCTAGGTTCTTCAAAGTTTGCTTTGATTACTGCTTTGCACACTCTTGGCATTCTCTTGATGAGCTTCAAGAGGTAGTCACCTGAAATGGTATTCCAACAGTCTTGAAGGAGTTCCCAGAGATGCTTAGCACTTGTTGGCCCTTTTGCCTTCACTCTGCGGTCCAGCTCACCCCAAACCATCTCGATTGGGTTCAGGTCTGGTGACTGTGGAGGCCAGGTCATCTGGCGTAGCACCCCATCACTCTCCTTCTTGGTCAAATAGCCCTTACACAGCCTGGAGGTGTGTTTGGGGTCATTGTCCTGTTGATAAATAAATGATGGTCCAACTAAACGCAAACCGGATGGAATAGCATGCCGCTGCAAGATGATGTGGTAGCCATGCTGGTTCAGTATGCCTTCAATTTTGAATAAATCCCCAACAGTGTCACCAGCAAAGCACCCCCACACCATCACACCTTCTCCTCCATGCTTCACGGTGGGAACCAGGCATGTAGAGTCTATCCGTTCACCTTTTCTGCGTCGCACAAAGACACGGTGGTTGGAACCAAAGATCTCAAATTTGGACTCATCAGACCAAAGCACAGATTTCCACTGGTCTAATGTCTATTCCTTAGGTTTTTTAGCCCAAACAAGTCTCTTCTGCTTGTTGTCTGTCCTTAGCAGTGGTTTCCTAGCAGCTATTTTACCATGAAGGCCTGCTGCACACAGTCTCCTCTTAACAGTTGTTGTAGAGATGTTTCTGCTGCTAGAACTCTGTGTGGCATTGACCTGGTCTCTAATCTGAGCTGCTGTTAACCTGCGATTTCTAAGGCTGGTGACTCAGATGAACTTATCCTCCGAAGCAGAGGTGACTCTTGGTCTTCCTTTCCTGAGGCGGTCCTCATGTGAGCCAGTTTCTTTGTAGCGCTTGATGGTTTTTGCGACTGCACTTGGGGACACTTTCAAAGTTTTCCCAATTTTTCGGACTGACTGACCTTCATTTCTTAAAGTAATGATGGCCACTCGTTTTTCTTTACTTAGCTGCTTTTTTCTTGCCATAATACAAATTCTAACAGTCTATTCAGTAGGACTACCAGCTGTGTATCCACCTGACTTCTGCCCAACACAACTCATGGTCCCAACCCCATTTATAAGGCAAGAAATCCCGCTTATTAAACCTGACAGGGCACACCTGTGAAGTGAAAACCATTTCAGGTGACTATCTCTTGAAGCTCATCAAGAGAATGCCAAGAGTGTGCAAAGCAGTAATCAAAGCAAAAGGAGGCTACTTTGAAGAACTTAGAATATAAGACATATTTTCTGTTGTTTCACACTTTTTTGTTGCCTTCAGTGTGAATCTACAATTTTCATAGTCATGAAAATACAGAAAACTCTGTGAATGAGGTGTGTCCAAACTTTTGGTCTGTACTGTAGATGATCAGTACACCAAGTCCAATATACAGGCTAGGGTGAAAATTTACCTGTGAATTTCAATGTGAAATTGAGAGACAGGCCTCAATCATCCATTTCTGTATATTCTATTTCCACACGGTTGGAATTTAATTTTTTTGGAACTTGTTCAAGTTAATTAAACCTGCATATAGGTGATCAGTACAACAATACACAGGCTAGGGCAACAATTTAACTGTGAGTGATAACAAATTTAGGCCTAAATCAGTTTCCCTTCCTTATCTCCACACATTGTAATTTTTTTAGGGTGGTTGTTAAATATATTCAAACCAGCACATACGTGATTACTACACCAATCCAAAGGATAGCACACAAAAGCTTAAGCTTAAATCCGTCTGTTTATTTCTGCTGTATGTTAACACTGTCAAACATGTGTTTACCCAAAGCTATGTATGTCAGTGTCATTCAGACATCGTTTACTATTGCTGTCATTGTGTTTGAGAGCCTGATGAGGGGGGTTAGGGGGAGGAAAGGGAAAAAGAAAAAAATAATAAAAATAAATAAATAAAAAGAGATAAAAAAAGAGATAAGTTTTATGCCAATTTTTAGGGCAATTGGAACAACTTTGGTTCGGCCTTAATTGATTTCAGGTCCGAACCGAACTTTTTAAAAAAATTTGGCGAACCTAAACTGAACCGAATCTCGCGTCATTCGCTCGTCTCTAATGTCTCACTTTCTCTAGGTGCAATCATTTGTCATGAATTATGATCCTACACACAGCTGATAAGATAGCTGATAACATCTTCAGCTCTGTGTGGGTAATGTGAGGTAATGTAGGTAATGTGAGGTAATGTAGCAGAGTGGGTACAAGTGCTGCTGCTTATTACCCATATCCCCCACCAATCCATCGTCTCTGTGCTTACACTTTGTCCATTCCTACACACACAGAGGGGAAAATGCTATCACCTATGTTATCACTTGAGCATAGGATCGTAAATCATGACAGCTAGAGTACAGAGGAGAGCTTAGACAGCTCTCTAGGTTCTTGCTTTGAACAGCCCGTCCAGCTGTAAGATAAGGAGGGTTTTTTTTGTGTACTAATAGGTCATTTAATTTCCTCTGATGATTGACCTCTAGAAAAAAACTATTCATTATAAATAATAAATAGTATTTGGGAACGCATTTATAATAATGTAATATTTATGTATATGTAAGGTTGTGCTCATGGCAAGGAATAGTGCAAGTCACCAGTACTTACTAAATGGCCAAGGCCAATAAGATTATGGGTTCATCAAAAAGGGGCTTAGATGCCCGCAATTAGAACATAGTCCTGCCCCTTTGCAAATTATTAGTCAGACCACACATGGAGTACTGTGTACTGTTCTGAGCTCCTGTGAACAAGGCAGACATAGCAGAGCTGAAGAGGGTTCAGAGGAGGGAAACCAAAGTAATAACTGGAATGGGTGGACTACAGTACCCTGAAAGATGATCATTACTGTTATTCACTTTAGAAAAAAGACGACTGAGGGGAGATCTAATAACTGTATATAAATACATCAGGGGTCAGTACAGAGATCTCTCCCATCATCTATTTATCCCCAGGACTGTGACGAGGGGACATCCTCTACATCCAGAGGAAAGAAGGTTTCTACACAAACATAGAAGAGGATTCTTTACTGTCAGACCAGTGAGACCATGTAACTCTCTGCCTGAGGAGGTGGCGATGGTGAATTCAATAAAAGAGTTCAAGAAGGGCCTGGATGTATTTCTGGGATGTAATAATATTAAAGTTTATAGATACTAGATTTCTGTTGAAGGGTCGTTGATCCAGGGAATTATTCTGATTGCCTGATTGGAGTCAGATACCACAATGCAGTTCACTGCGACACTTGTTGCCATGCAGGCTGGCTGTATGGGTTCTTGCATACTGACTGCGGGCCATTACCCATGTATGCTGATTGCTTGAGTGCTGTGGCCTTCTTGTGTGTGAACTGTGACTTGAATTCTCTCTGTGTTCATGTAGAGTTATTGCTTCCCTGATCTCTAGGTCTGAATATCAGGTGGTCAGGTGTTGTAATCACCATGCTATTTAGAGCTGTGTGTCTAAAATCAGTCTGTCTTCAGGAATGCTGTGTGCAGGGTGCATTCTACTGACCAGTGTGTTTGTGATTTTACCCTGACTTGTGTGGGCAGCCTGATATTTCATCAATGTCAACAGGCCCTACTCTGTCTAGGAGTTTCTACAATCTTACTTTGTCTCAGTATTTTGTATTTCTGTCTGTGATCGCTATGCACTCGGTTCTGCATGGGGTCCAGGCATGTTACCATGTCTTTATGTTTGTATGTCCGTCTGTGATCGCCATGCACCCAGTTCCGCATGGGGTGCAGACTTGTTACCATGTCTTCATGTTTTGTACGTTCATCTGTGACCACCATGCACCTAGTTCTGCATGGGGTCCAGGCATGTTTCCATGTTGTCTGCCTATGTACGCCATGCTCCCTGTATCCATTTCCTCATGGGTCCTGGCTATGTCTGTATGTCTAAGTTTGTCCTGCCTGTCACTGAGCACCATGCTCCTTGTATCCAGCATGGGTTCCTTATGATGTGTCTCATCTGTGTTCCTGTTTCTTGGTCTGCGTCTGAACATGGTCCTACAGTATGTTGCATGTTTGTTTGGGTTCCTGTTTGTTTTCCTGTGTTCCTGTTTTTGTTACTTGCTGGACCGATGGTGTTATGCACCAGCATCTATTTACTTGCAGTAAATACTGTACTGGGACCATCCAAGGAAGTAGTGGTCCAGACCTTTGAAAAATGAAAGGTGGAATCTGATTAGTTGCTATGGGCAACTACTGTAAGCCAGTTCTACTTTACACCAGTTTGATAAATCTCCTCCTATGTTACTATGTATATTCAGTAATTTTATTACTTTCTGGAGAACCAAGACCAATCACTGGCCTCAGCAGTGTACAGCATGAAATGGTTGAGGCCAGTGATTGGCTGCAGTGACAAATAGGACATCACCATTACAGCCAAACAATACGTCACTAGTTGCAGCCAGGTAAAGATGACAGAGCCTCAGTGCTGGAACGGAGGGGGCAGAGGAAAGCAAGCTACTTTTTAAATACTTTATATGACTCCCAGCTAGTCTTATTGGTAAATTATGCCTGATGAATCGGACGATGCATTGTAAGCAAGTCACACCACATACCGACCACAGCCCTGCAAGTAAATGGCTGAACTAACCTTCAGTTCTTGACGCAAGAACATTTCATTCTCAAAGCTTACAGAATGGGACCACCTAGTGATATAGCACTTACTGCATACGACTTGTATGTCCTTGGCTGCAACACTCACTACAGATTTCTGCAATAAAGATACATCAGCATGACATCTGATTTTAGGAACTTGGGATTTGGATTTTATGGTTGATAGGCTGGATACAAGCCTGGGATCACCTTGTGCAATACCAGGTGTTGGCTGGAGTGATCTGAAACACAGTGGAAATGTGATCACTGGAGAGATGAATGACTCTTCACCATCTGGCAGCCAGACATATATAAATTTAGGTTTGGTGGATGCCAGAAATGCTGCTAGCCTAAAGGTGTCCTGCAAACTATCAACTTCATTGAAAGAAGAACATCACTATATATTATTGTGTTGTATATTATCGTTTGGACTGGATCTCTTAGATTCACTGAAGGCAAATCTTAAAGGGGTTGTCCAGCCTTTAGTAAGTGATGGCCTATCCTCACTAGTTGATCAGTTGGGGTCTGAAAATCCACAGCTGTTTGGTTTAGCTCTATCCCCAGAAGTTGGTGGCAGAGCTACACAGCACCATCAACATTGTAGTGGAGGGGATGGGCTACTATAGCACTGTACCCATTGACTTTACTATCATATTGATGAGCTAGCGATCCTCCACCATTGTGGTTTTAATGCTTCTCTGGTTCCCACTGTATTCCATTTCCTGGTGACTGGTTGACACACAGAAAATAGCTTGGCTAATAACTGGCTGATGCAGGGCACTGTTGTAGCCAGTGATTGGATGAGCAGACAGCCCAAGCCATTTTGTGTGTGTCAAAACCAGGACCAGGAACCAGACAGCAGTAGAGACTGGAGCACCACCAGAACAGCAGGTGGTGGAGATCATTGAGTTGAGCAAATCTACAGATTTTCTCCTAATGTTATGATCTTTGTGGAGAATCCTTTGTTGGTGTTTCAGCATGACAGTATATCAGGACACAAAACTAGTTCCCCAAAAGAGTTTTTGCCAAGTTTATTGTGGAAGAACGTGACTATTCTGGTGTTTAAGCACACATTCAGGTTTATGGCAAGCAGCTGTATTGCTCAGCATTGGTACCCAATGGCAATGTTGAATGAGAGTATTGATGAGTATCAAATAACTTAAAGCTTCGAACACTGAAAGTGGTATGACCTAGTAGAGGACCTCATCATATTTTTTAAACGCTATTTCTGCCCCTCCAGGCTGTCAGTGTTGCACTACTGATTACTGTAGATCAGATTAATTGACATACATAGTATACAGGAGTGGTAGGTAACAGTAGTCATGGTCAACTTGTCCCTCAATTCACATGGGGAAAATGGATCCCTGTTTGCTTGATCTGTGGAGTTTCCGGTAGTTGGACACCACATTTTCATATGGGTCCTTTTCTTCTATGTCATGGTCAACTTGTCCCTCAATTCACATGGGGAAAATAGAGCCCCGTTAGCTTGATCTGTGGAGTTTCCAGTAGTTGGACACCACATTCCAATATGGGTCCTTTTCTTCTATGTACCATATTTGGACTTTGTGTTTTCCCCCATTGTTGCAACCTTCTTCATTGAGAAAATAGTGCAATCCAGCTGCTCAGCCCACTTGACCACTGTTTCTTACTGGAAAACACTTCCCAGAAGGTATTGTGTCCCCTCTTGGATGCAGCCATCACTGTCCTTTCCTCTCATGTACCCTGCTGACAATGCTGCACTGGGCTAAATATGGTGAAAATACTAAATATTCATATACATTTTAATGAAGGTTTAGGTGGATAGTCTTCTTCTCAGACTTGGCTGACACATAGTAGAGCAATGCTGAAGGAATGTAGAGGCTGATGAAAGCAGAGCCATCATTATTGTGTCCACAGCACAACCTTGCTGCACAAGTAGAGCTTCTGGTACAGGAGAGAAGAGATCAAGTGTGCATGCTCAACCCGCAAAGTGCAAAACTACTGGAGGAGATATCCAGGAGAACTGAGGTGACATCAGTGTACTTGGACAGGTAATGTCCATTATAGAAAAATGTAAAAATATTTGCCAAGCTCATTAATTTTACATACAGGTAGTAGTGAGTTATCACGTAGACACTCTAATTATTGGTTATTGCTGGTTTTACTAATATATTAACTAAGTATTGACTTGCTTATAAAAAAAAGTTTAACAGAAGTTCAAATAGGGCAAAAATGAGACCTTTCTATTGTTTCTGACCTTCTGTGAAGGGCAGTTCCCGATGCATTTTATACTAGTGCTTAATCAGATCTTGCTGTGTTACTTATCTCTTGCACGTCATGTTTCATTAAGTGTCAATGATGAGCATTAGAACTGAATAAGTGATCGTCCATCCTATGACACACTGGCAGCAAGTCATGCAATAGTTAGATGACTGGAGTCTGAAATTACAGCCTTGAAAAGTTTAATAAAAAGGTGAGAACAATTCTGGAACTTGGAGAGTTATTTTATTTTCAGCTTCATAATATTATAACTAGTCATATAATGTAAAAAAGAAGCAAGCAAAGGACTCATGTATTTACCATTCAAGGTGCAAACACTGTTAGATTTAAATTAAACATTTCCAGCACCAGCTTCCTCTGGGGCGACATTAGATCCACTCTTGGCACTGTCTACTATAGTATGTAGTCATTTTGCAGTGAATGTGTATGTTCTTAGCCTCATGGGAGCAGATCGTGAATGTAACACATTTTTCTTGTTTGGACAGGTGAGTGTCCTGTGCAGTGTTTTACAGATGTAGAACTGACATCATGCACCTCCACTCAACATTAGTCATTATTCAGTAGGACAAATGATGCCAGGTTTAAAATCATTATACGTTATTATATTGTATTTATTACATAATAATGTATGGTAATATGATATATAATAATTTATGTCTTTGCTGCTGAAAGGATACACACATTAAAATTCCATCTAAATAAGCAGGACTATGCATTCTATATAACTTAGAACAGTTTAAAATTAAATGTACACATTTGGGGCATTTTTTTTCATTATTGCATCATACTCATTTTGAGCTAAAAATATTTTTTTCAGTTGGTCTTTATTAAAAATTTTGAACCACTGTCTTTGTGCAGCCTTGAGTTTATCTAGTAGCAGGATCTGAATTTTCTCTCTGTTCTGTCAGGTGCTTAGCTGACTCTGATCTCTGACAATAAACATTCATTATAGCTCAATTCTTTTCTTACTAATAAGAATGTTTATGACATTTTAGTAATTTAGAGATAAGGTTTATTAGATGACCAGGTGAAATTAAAAAGTAGGATTCACACAGCTAGAAAAACAGTTAACCCTGTGTGACAGGTTCAATGTTTTAACAAAGACAATTTGAAAAAAATATTTTTAGAACAAAATGAGTAAAATGCAATCATAAAAATTTCCCTCCGAAGGTGTACATAGTCTTTAAAGAAAAAAATGTGCCAAATGAAAAATAGTAGATTTTAGTGGGATAAGTCAAGACTCCAATATGGATGGGGGCATCTCAACAGTCATGCAGCAGCTGACTGCTAATTCCCCTCTCCCCACTGAGCAAACATATTTATGGGGAGCATTAGTTCTACGTACATTTGTACAATGAGAAACATAAATAAAACTAATAGTAGGCTGCACTAAACCTGGGGAAGCAGGTTGTGTGAGCAGGTGAGGGAAAGCAGGTTGTAGGAGTGGATGTGTAGAAGCAGGTTGTGTGAGTGGGTGTGTAGAACCAGGTTGTGTGAACGTGTGTGGAGAAGAAGGTTTTGTGAGCGGGTTTGGAGAAGTGGGTTATGTGAATGGGTGCAAAGAAGCAGGTTGTGTGTATGGGTGTGGAGAAGTAGGTTGTGTAAGTGAGTGGAGAAAAGCAGGTTGTGTGAATCAATGTATAGAAGCAAGTTGTGTGAGTGGATGTGTAGAAGCAAGCTGTGTGACTGGGTGAGGAGAAGCAGGTCATGGGAGTGAATGTGTAGAAGCAGGTCATGGGAGTGGATGTGTAGAAGCAAGTTGTATGAGTAGCTGAGGGAAAGCAGGTTGTGTGAGTAGATGTTGAGAGGCATTTCGTGAGAGTCGGTGCAGAGAAGCAGGACTTGTGAGTAGTTGTGGAGATGCAGGTTATGTAAGTGGTTTTGGAGAAGAAGGTCATGTGAGAGGTTGTGTGATTAGATGCAGGAAAGCAAGTTGTGTGAATGGGTGCGTAGAAGCAGGACACATGACCAGATGCTGAGAAGCAAGGTGTGTGAGTAGATGTGTAGAAGCACATACATTTTCTCCAGCACTAATATTAATAAAATCTATGATTTATTATAAATAGAATAAAAACATAGCAAGAAATTCCAACAGGCACTTATGCGTTCAAGACTGTGTAGTCTGTCATCAGTCATTACCTTGACAAAGGACAAACTGCATTGTCTGAAACAGGTAAGCATCTGTTGGAAGTTCTGGATATGTTTTTAATCCTATTCTAATAAATCATGGGTTTTATCAAGATGAGTGATAGAGAAAAGTTATGAGAAGATGTGCAGCGAGCCTGGAAGAGGAGAGGGAGAGGAATGGTGGCAGTAGCAATGATGGTGGCAATAGTATTCACAGTGGTACTCCTCACTCTGGTGCTTCAGTGATGGGAGATGCATACCCTTTCTTCCCCTCTGGGTCTCCTGCCTAATGGGAGGTGAGGTACCCATGGTGAAAGTGAGCAATGATCTGGCAGTGCAGGTTGGCGATGCATGGCAACAAAGAGGACTGTTTTGGGGTAACAAGTCCACTGCACTTTACTAAAGCAAGTAAAAGTAAGTTCAGTTTTTCCAGGTTGCCTACACAGTTTTACCAAGGCTGTATAAAGGACTGTAAGACGTAAAATGAGTTTCTAAGTGAGTCTCTTTTCAGTTAATCCCAGAAAAATTCCCAATTTGGTCCAAGGGGTGCAAATTCTCTCTCACAATAATTTTTCACTCTTACTACAATGCCCAACTGCAGGATATAGTCATTTAAACAGAAGGCCAGTCTGCTAAAAGGGCTACAGCTAACAGTATCCCTGTTGGCTGCTACTCTCTCAGTCACCAGCTACACATCCTCTTCTCCTGATTACTGCTCCCAGAACAGAGAGCGTCAGCGCAACCCACACCTAGCAACTGAATCTAGAGCCTGGTGCATTAGCCTTTCTCCCGTATACAGACTGTGGCACATAACATACACAGTAATGTCACAGAAACCCATTTAGCATTGAACCACTGGGTCACTGAAGATGTGAAACTGTTTATTTGAATCTCAATGCCGATACGCAGTTACCTGCCTTGGAGCCGGGAGTGCTGTGCCAATGAATTGGACTTATCGGTGAGGCTAGTTTGACATCTCTGTTTACCTGATACTACCATTTACAGCCAGACCCCATTGACTATACTGGGATCTGGCAGGGATCCGGACAGTTTCTTGCATGAGTTCCTAGTTTTGGCCAGAAAAAACTGGTGCATGAAGCCTGCCGGATCAGGTAAACAGAGATGCGAAGCTAGCCTCAGATGTCTGTCTAATTTTGGTGCTTTTTTGCCAGAATATCATACATGACTTTTCAGTGCAATTACTGTATGTCACTTTCAATTCTGGTCCTATTTATTCAGACCTGAATCATAGTAACATAGTAACATAGTTTATAATCTGACTACCAATTCATTACCAATTCATTACCCGAAAAGAATTTTAAAAAATTAGCTAATTTCTAGTTTCTAATAGTGAAAAAAAGGTGATCCCTTTGGTTTACACCTCATAGTAACCAGTACGTTTTATTAGTGCGGCACTGAATATGAAAGCCAATAATAAAATGATACCCTAAATATTCTAAATAATGTAATCATATTACAGTTACCTTCAGTACATTGAAAATGACAAATGTCTTTCCAGCTCAATTTGTTTTGCAATGTATTTCAAGGTTAGTGCATGCATGTAAGGAACCCATCAGTTCTCCATAAGTGCCCAATCCCCACTGCTCATTTCTGCTGGATTTTAACTCAGGCTTTCCCTTGCACCCACATTCAGTAGAGTACATTAAACATCATCTGCTAAGATGACTTTTAATTGCCAACATGCCAAGTTCCCAAGCCAAGAAACCAAAATAAACAGTAGGACATTTCACACTACCTGTTTATACAGTTTATTCCCAAGTTATTCATTGACTGCATCCTTTCCGTATTTACTTGGTTTCCCTAGTTACTCAGTTGGTTTGTGTAACCTGTTACATGAGAAATTTCTGTGTCTAGCAGACCAAGATATCCTGTAACATCTGTTGGAACTGCATGTCTCGCCTTAACCAGATCTTCCCATTATGTGTAATGGTCCACAGATGTGCACATTTATTATCTGTATATGATCCTCCTCAGAAACTTGCTTCCATTCTCAGTGTAAACACATACACAGAGGTTCAAGTAGACAGTTCTTACACACTTGATGTTAATAGAAGTCCATATACAGGACTCACGTCGCAAATGATTTACTCTTAGGAGAGTTTGGAGCACGTAAGCATGTAACTCATTTTTCCCATCAGTATAATACATTTTTCCATCTCTAATGTTGTTGAATACACTACTCACAAAAAGGGATATTTGGCTTTTGAGTGAAATTTATGGCAAACCTAAAATGTTCACACTACAGTGATATTATATCATGAAAATAGGGCATTTAAGTAGAAGCATGCAATGGTGATTTCCTCATCTCAAACAATTTATTGAAACAAAAGCCATCAACATTGGTGGGTATACCTCACAAAAATGTCAATGTCTTAATAACTTGTCATGTGACCTTCATGTGAGCATCATTTACAGCTTGACAATGTTTCTTGTTGTTCACAAGTCGACTTATTGTCTGCTGAGGCATGGCATCCCACTCTTCTTGAAGGGTGGCCCTCAGGTCATTGAGGTTCTGGGGTACAGAGTTACGAGCCTCTTCATGGCGACTCAGCTGATCCCATAGGGTTTCAATGGGATTCAGGTCTGGAGAAAGTGCAGGCCACTACATTTGAGGTACCCCAGTCTCCAGCAGCCGTTCCCTAATGATGTGACCTTGATGAGCTGGAGCATTGTCGTCCATAATGATGAAATTAGGCATGTGCTGCAGAGCCACAACAACAGTGGCTGATACATAGCACTCTCATTGATGTCTCCAACGTTGTTGGCGGCCATCATTTCTGGTCAGCGTGAATTGACTTTCATCAGTGAACAGCACTGAGGCCACTGGTCCCTTGTCCAGAGTAGATACTCCCTGGCCCATGCAAGACGATGATGCCTGTGCCAGGTGGTGTGGTCAGGAACCCTTGCAGGTCGTCTAGCATGCAGACTATGCTGATATAAACAGTTTTGAATAGTCCGAAAAGACACTTTGGTGCCGCACACCTCCCTTAAATGTGCTTGGGGTTTTGTGGCATTAATCATACGGTTCCACAGGGCATTGTTCACAATTATGCGGTTATCAGTGTGGGATGTGGCCAAAGAACATCCACTTCTGTGCCTTTCTGTGACTCTTCCAGTCTTTTTGTATCTTTGTTGCAACTTGCTGATGACACTCTGTGACACTCTAAGCTCAGTGGCTACTTCTATCTTAGACCATGCTGCTTCAAGCCTCACAATGGTGAGGTACTGTTGATCAATTGTTAGGTGTCGTCTTGGTCTCATGATGTCAAAATGTGAACAGCATGATGAGGAGGACTGTTTAAATTCCAATTCTAATTGAATCAGGAAATGTATTGGGCAATTCATGGATCAAACACCTTTTGGGAATTTTGCCGTTAAGCTCCTTGGTAGAGAACAGCAAGTTGTACAAAAATTACTGAAACATTGAACAGTTGGACATATGCATTCAAAAAAGTTTACAGAAGGTCACATGAAGTTATGGTATCCGTTTTTTTTGCGGTCACACTTATGGTGACGCTTAGGTGGATAGGATCCACTATAAATCTACAGCCGCAGCACTAGCAGAAATCCATCATAAGCTACAACTACATTTATAGCTACGGCATTTGATGTGACCTTTATGTGACTCTCAAGCTCCAAGCTATAAGTTATATTATATTATATTTTATTTGTTTGTCCTAATTGCGGTTCTGATGCGATTCCTGAATATTGTATGTGATTAGTATTCTCATATTCCATATATATGGAATATATTGTTCATATTGTTTTATGATCACTACTAATGAAGATATCGTCTACAAATAGACATTTTAGGAGGAATACTGATTTCTTGTACCATTTGTGTGTTTTTTAATAAATATAGTAAGTTCCAGAGTAGTGTGCGTATCCATTTTGAGTCCATTACAGGAAACATAGACAGCCAATAAAAATGAAGGATTCTGAAATTTCTGTATAGGATCTGAGGTTGTTAAAGGCTAATTCTACCCATAGGTGTAACTATTAAGGTAGTAAGCATAGTCCCTACTGTGAGGTAAAGGAAGGCCATATCCTTTCAGTGAGTGCTGAAACTGATCACCATGGAAAGTAGGAAGTAAGAAGTGAAAGACACCAGTGGAGAATTTATTGTATAAACTACCAAAGTAGTCAGAGGCATTTCAAGTTCTGAACCTTCAGATCCTTAAGGAAAATCTTGGTAAAATGAGGTAAAATTTCAAGTTCTGCTCCAAGGACCAATGGTTATTTGTTATACCCATTGTTCTACCTCGAACAAAAATACCTAATTTCTTTCTATTACAGAGATTTGCTTTTGATCTTCCATATATTTATGCTTTCTTCATGACATAAAACATTTTCAAAAGGGGCACACAGCTTGGAACTATTTATCTCTTTTCAAGTATGTACTGATAAAAGAAAACTGATTTGGCACAAACAAGGTTGTGTGATAGTACAAGTCGAAAACAAAGCTAAAAATATAAAACGGAGAAAGGAAGAAACAAATTTTTCTAATTACTTTTGTGAACATCATAAAAGACGCTTTGTAAGGTCAAGGCATGGTTGGTTCTATGAAAACATATACATTTTTATCAGAAGTGAT